>JBAIAA010000947.1:15000-615000 GCA_037893245.1 Crossaster papposus
CTAACCCTAACCCTAACCCTAACCCTAACCCTAACCCTAACCCTAACCCTAACCCTAACCCTAACCCTAACCCTAACCCTAACCCTAACCCTAACCCTAACCCTAACCCTAACCCTAACCCTAACCCTAACCCTAACCCTAACCCTAACCCTAACCCTAACCCTAACCCTAACCCTAACCCTAACCCTAACCCTAACCCTAACCCTAACCCTAACCCTAACCCTAACCCTAACCCTAACCCTAACCCTAACCCTAACCCTAACCCTAACCCTAACCCTAACCCTAACCCTAACCCTAACCCTAACCCTAACCCTAACCCTAACCCTAACCCTAACCCTAACCCTAACCCTAACCCTAACCCTAACCCTAACCCTAACCCTAACCCTAACCCTAACCCTAACCCTAACCCTAACCCTAACCCTAACCCTAACCCTAACCCTAACCCTAACCCTAACCCTAACCCTAACCCTAACCCTAACCCTAACCCTAACCCTAACCCTAACCCTAACCCTAACCCTAACCCTAACCCTAACCCTAACCCTAACCCTAACCCTAACCCTAACCCTAACCCTAACCCTAACCCTAACCCTAACCCTAACCCTAACCCTAACCCTAACCCTAACCCTAACCCTAACCCTAACCCTAACCCTAACCCTAACCCTAACCCTAACCCTAACCCTAACCCTAACCCTAACCCTAACCCTAACCCTAACCCTAACCCTAACCCTAACCCTAACCCTAACCCTAACCCTAACCCTAACCCTAACCCTAACCCTAACCCTAACCCTAACCCTAACCCTAACCCTAACCCTAACCCTAACCCTAACCCTAACCCTAACCCTAACCCTAACCCTAACCCTAACCCTAACCCTAACCCTAACCCTAACCCTAACCCTAACCCTAACCCTAACCCTAACCCTAACCCTAACCCTAACCCTAACCCTAACCCTAACCCTAACCCTAACCCTAACCCTAACCCTAACCCTAACCCTAACCCTAACCCTAACCCTAACCCTAACCCTAACCCTAACCCTAACCCTAACCCTAACCCTAACCCTAACCCTAACCCTAACCCTAACCCTAACCCTAACCCTAACCCTAACCCTAACCCTAACCCTAACCCTAACCCTAACCCTAACCCTAACCCTAACCCTAACCCTAACCCTAACCCTAACCCTAACCCTAACCCTAACCCTAACCCTAACCCTAACCCTAACCCTAACCCTAACCCTAACCCTAACCCTAACCCTAACCCTAACCCTAACCCTAACCCTAACCCTAACCCTAACCCTAACCCTAACCCTAACCCTAACCCTAACCCTAACCCTAACCCTAACCCTAACCCTAACCCTAACCCTAACCCTAACCCTAACCCTAACCCTAACCCTAACCCTAACCCTAACCCTAACCCTAACCCTAACCCTAACCCTAACCCTAACCCTAACCCTAACCCTAACCCTAACCCTAACCCTAACCCTAACCCTAACCCTAACCCTAACCCTAACCCTAACCCTAACCCTAACCCTAACCCTAACCCTAACCCTAACCCTAACCCTAACCCTAACCCTAACCCTAACCCTAACCCTAACCCTAACCCTAACCCTAACCCTAACCCTAACCCTAACCCTAACCCTAACCCTAACCCTAACCCTAACCCTAACCCTAACCCTAACCCTAACCCTAACCCTAACCCTAACCCTAACCCTAACCCTAACCCTAACCCTAACCCTAACCCTAACCCTAACCCTAACCCTAACCCTAACCCTAACCCTAACCCTAACCCTAACCCTAACCCTAACCCTAACCCTAACCCTAACCCTAACCCTAACCCTAACCCTAACCCTAACCCTAACCCTAACCCTAACCCTAACCCTAACCCTAACCCTAACCCTAACCCTAACCCTAACCCTAACCCTAACCCTAACCCTAACCCTAACCCTAACCCTAACCCTAACCCTAACCCTAACCCTAACCCTAACCCTAACCCTAACCCTAACCCTAACCCTAACCCTAACCCTAACCCTAACCCTAACCCTAACCCTAACCCTAACCCTAACCCTAACCCTAACCCTAACCCTAACCCTAACCCTAACCCTAACCCTAACCCTAACCCTAACCCTAACCCTAACCCTAACCCTAACCCTAACCCTAACCCTAACCCTAACCCTAACCCTAACCCTAACCCTAACCCTAACCCTAACCCTAACCCTAACCCTAACCCTAACCCTAACCCTAACCCTAACCCTAACCCTAACCCTAACCCTAACCCTAACCCTAACCCTAACCCTAACCCTAACCCTAACCCTAACCCTAACCCTAACCCTAACCCTAACCCTAACCCTAACCCTAACCCTAACCCTAACCCTAACCCTAACCCTAACCCTAACCCTAACCCTAACCCTAACCCTAACCCTAACCCTAACCCTAACCCTAACCCTAACCCTAACCCTAACCCTAACCCTAACCCTAACCCTAACCCTAACCCTAACCCTAACCCTAACCCTAACCCTAACCCTAACCCTAACCCTAACCCTAACCCTAACCCTAACCCTAACCCTAACCCTAACCCTAACCCTAACCCTAACCCTAACCCTAACCCTAACCCTAACCCTAACCCTAACCCTAACCCTAACCCTAACCCTAACCCTAACCCTAACCCTAACCCTAACCCTAACCCTAACCCTAACCCTAACCCTAACCCTAACCCTAACCCTAACCCTAACCCTAACCCTAACCCTAACCCTAACCCTAACCCTAACCCTAACCCTAACCCTAACCCTAACCCTAACCCTAACCCTAACCCTAACCCTAACCCTAACCCTAACCCTAACCCTAACCCTAACCCTAACCCTAACCCTAACCCTAACCCTAACCCTAACCCTAACCCTAACCCTAACCCTAACCCTAACCCTAACCCTAACCCTAACCCTAACCCTAACCCTAACCCTAACCCTAACCCTAACCCTAACCCTAACCCTAACCCTAACCCTAACCCTAACCCTAACCCTAACCCTAACCCTAACCCTAACCCTAACCCTAACCCTAACCCTAACCCTAACCCTAACCCTAACCCTAACCCTAACCCTAACCCTAACCCTAACCCTAACCCTAACCCTAACCCTAACCCTAACCCTAACCCTAACCCTAACCCTAACCCTAACCCTAACCCTAACCCTAACCCTAACCCTAACCCTAACCCTAACCCTAACCCTAACCCTAACCCTAACCCTAACCCTAACCCTAACCCTAACCCTAACCCTAACCCTAACCCTAACCCTAACCCTAACCCTAACCCTAACCCTAACCCTAACCCTAACCCTAACCCTAACCCTAACCCTAACCCTAACCCTAACCCTAACCCTAACCCTAACCCTAACCCTAACCCTAACCCTAACCCTAACCCTAACCCTAACCCTAACCCTAACCCTAACCCTAACCCTAACCCTAACCCTAACCCTAACCCTAACCCTAACCCTAACCCTAACCCTAACCCTAACCCTAACCCTAACCCTAACCCTAACCCTAACCCTAACCCTAACCCTAACCCTAACCCTAACCCTAACCCTAACCCTAACCCTAACCCTAACCCTAACCCTAACCCTAACCCTAACCCTAACCCTAACCCTAACCCTAACCCTAACCCTAACCCTAACCCTAACCCTAACCCTAACCCTAACCCTAACCCTAACCCTAACCCTAACCCTAACCCTAACCCTAACCCTAACCCTAACCCTAACCCTAACCCTAACCCTAACCCTAACCCTAACCCTAACCCTAACCCTAACCCTAACCCTAACCCTAACCCTAACCCTAACCCTAACCCTAACCCTAACCCTAACCCTAACCCTAACCCTAACCCTAACCCTAACCCTAACCCTAACCCTAACCCTAACCCTAACCCTAACCCTAACCCTAACCCTAACCCTAACCCTAACCCTAACCCTAACCCTAACCCTAACCCTAACCCTAACCCTAACCCTAACCCTAACCCTAACCCTAACCCTAACCCTAACCCTAACCCTAACCCTAACCCTAACCCTAACCCTAACCCTAACCCTAACCCTAACCCTAACCCTAACCCTAACCCTAACCCTAACCCTAACCCTAACCCTAACCCTAACCCTAACCCTAACCCTAACCCTAACCCTAACCCTAACCCTAACCCTAACCCTAACCCTAACCCTAACCCTAACCCTAACCCTAACCCTAACCCTAACCCTAACCCTAACCCTAACCCTAACCCTAACCCTAACCCTAACCCTAACCCTAACCCTAACCCTAACCCTAACCCTAACCCTAACCCTAACCCTAACCCTAACCCTAACCCTAACCCTAACCCTAACCCTAACCCTAACCCTAACCCTAACCCTAACCCTAACCCTAACCCTAACCCTAACCCTAACCCTAACCCTAACCCTAACCCTAACCCTAACCCTAACCCTAACCCTAACCCTAACCCTAACCCTAACCCTAACCCTAACCCTAACCCTAACCCTAACCCTAACCCTAACCCTAACCCTAACCCTAACCCTAACCCTAACCCTAACCCTAACCCTAACCCTAACCCTAACCCTAACCCTAACCCTAACCCTAACCCTAACCCTAACCCTAACCCTAACCCTAACCCTAACCCTAACCCTAACCCTAACCCTAACCCTAACCCTAACCCTAACCCTAACCCTAACCCTAACCCTAACCCTAACCCTAACCCTAACCCTAACCCTAACCCTAACCCTAACCCTAACCCTAACCCTAACCCTAACCCTAACCCTAACCCTAACCCTAACCCTAACCCTAACCCTAACCCTAACCCTAACCCTAACCCTAACCCTAACCCTAACCCTAACCCTAACCCTAACCCTAACCCTAACCCTAACCCTAACCCTAACCCTAACCCTAACCCTAACCCTAACCCTAACCCTAACCCTAACCCTAACCCTAACCCTAACCCTAACCCTAACCCTAACCCTAACCCTAACCCTAACCCTAACCCTAACCCTAACCCTAACCCTAACCCTAACCCTAACCCTAACCCTAACCCTAACCCTAACCCTAACCCTAACCCTAACCCTAACCCTAACCCTAACCCTAACCCTAACCCTAACCCTAACCCTAACCCTAACCCTAACCCTAACCCTAACCCTAACCCTAACCCTAACCCTAACCCTAACCCTAACCCTAACCCTAACCCTAACCCTAACCCTAACCCTAACCCTAACCCTAACCCTAACCCTAACCCTAACCCTAACCCTAACCCTAACCCTAACCCTAACCCTAACCCTAACCCTAACCCTAACCCTAACCCTAACCCTAACCCTAACCCTAACCCTAACCCTAACCCTAACCCTAACCCTAACCCTAACCCTAACCCTAACCCTAACCCTAACCCTAACCCTAACCCTAACCCTAACCCTAACCCTAACCCTAACCCTAACCCTAACCCTAACCCTAACCCTAACCCTAACCCTAACCCTAACCCTAACCCTAACCCTAACCCTAACCCTAACCCTAACCCTAACCCTAACCCTAACCCTAACCCTAACCCTAACCCTAACCCTAACCCTAACCCTAACCCTAACCCTAACCCTAACCCTAACCCTAACCCTAACCCTAACCCTAACCCTAACCCTAACCCTAACCCTAACCCTAACCCTAACCCTAACCCTAACCCTAACCCTAACCCTAACCCTAACCCTAACCCTAACCCTAACCCTAACCCTAACCCTAACCCTAACCCTAACCCTAACCCTAACCCTAACCCTAACCCTAACCCTAACCCTAACCCTAACCCTAACCCTAACCCTAACCCTAACCCTAACCCTAACCCTAACCCTAACCCTAACCCTAACCCTAACCCTAACCCTAACCCTAACCCTAACCCTAACCCTAACCCTAACCCTAACCCTAACCCTAACCCTAACCCTAACCCTAACCCTAACCCTAACCCTAACCCTAACCCTAACCCTAACCCTAACCCTAACCCTAACCCTAACCCTAACCCTAACCCTAACCCTAACCCTAACCCTAACCCTAACCCTAACCCTAACCCTAACCCTAACCCTAACCCTAACCCTAACCCTAACCCTAACCCTAACCCTAACCCTAACCCTAACCCTAACCCTAACCCTAACCCTAACCCTAACCCTAACCCTAACCCTAACCCTAACCCTAACCCTAACCCTAACCCTAACCCTAACCCTAACCCTAACCCTAACCCTAACCCTAACCCTAACCCTAACCCTAACCCTAACCCTAACCCTAACCCTAACCCTAACCCTAACCCTAACCCTAACCCTAACCCTAACCCTAACCCTAACCCTAACCCTAACCCTAACCCTAACCCTAACCCTAACCCTAACCCTAACCCTAACCCTAACCCTAACCCTAACCCTAACCCTAACCCTAACCCTAACCCTAACCCTAACCCTAACCCTAACCCTAACCCTAACCCTAACCCTAACCCTAACCCTAACCCTAACCCTAACCCTAACCCTAACCCTAACCCTAACCCTAACCCTAACCCTAACCCTAACCCTAACCCTAACCCTAACCCTAACCCTAACCCTAACCCTAACCCTAACCCTAACCCTAACCCTAACCCTAACCCTAACCCTAACCCTAACCCTAACCCTAACCCTAACCCTAACCCTAACCCTAACCCTAACCCTAACCCTAACCCTAACCCTAACCCTAACCCTAACCCTAACCCTAACCCTAACCCTAACCCTAACCCTAACCCTAACCCTAACCCTAACCCTAACCCTAACCCTAACCCTAACCCTAACCCTAACCCTAACCCTAACCCTAACCCTAACCCTAACCCTAACCCTAACCCTAACCCTAACCCTAACCCTAACCCTAACCCTAACCCTAACCCTAACCCTAACCCTAACCCTAACCCTAACCCTAACCCTAACCCTAACCCTAACCCTAACCCTAACCCTAACCCTAACCCTAACCCTAACCCTAACCCTAACCCTAACCCTAACCCTAACCCTAACCCTAACCCTAACCCTAACCCTAACCCTAACCCTAACCCTAACCCTAACCCTAACCCTAACCCTAACCCTAACCCTAACCCTAACCCTAACCCTAACCCTAACCCTAACCCTAACCCTAACCCTAACCCTAACCCTAACCCTAACCCTAACCCTAACCCTAACCCTAACCCTAACCCTAACCCTAACCCTAACCCTAACCCTAACCCTAACCCTAACCCTAACCCTAACCCTAACCCTAACCCTAACCCTAACCCTAACCCTAACCCTAACCCTAACCCTAACCCTAACCCTAACCCTAACCCTAACCCTAACCCTAACCCTAACCCTAACCCTAACCCTAACCCTAACCCTAACCCTAACCCTAACCCTAACCCTAACCCTAACCCTAACCCTAACCCTAACCCTAACCCTAACCCTAACCCTAACCCTAACCCTAACCCTAACCCTAACCCTAACCCTAACCCTAACCCTAACCCTAACCCTAACCCTAACCCTAACCCTAACCCTAACCCTAACCCTAACCCTAACCCTAACCCTAACCCTAACCCTAACCCTAACCCTAACCCTAACCCTAACCCTAACCCTAACCCTAACCCTAACCCTAACCCTAACCCTAACCCTAACCCTAACCCTAACCCTAACCCTAACCCTAACCCTAACCCTAACCCTAACCCTAACCCTAACCCTAACCCTAACCCTAACCCTAACCCTAACCCTAACCCTAACCCTAACCCTAACCCTAACCCTAACCCTAACCCTAACCCTAACCCTAACCCTAACCCTAACCCTAACCCTAACCCTAACCCTAACCCTAACCCTAACCCTAACCCTAACCCTAACCCTAACCCTAACCCTAACCCTAACCCTAACCCTAACCCTAACCCTAACCCTAACCCTAACCCTAACCCTAACCCTAACCCTAACCCTAACCCTAACCCTAACCCTAACCCTAACCCTAACCCTAACCCTAACCCTAACCCTAACCCTAACCCTAACCCTAACCCTAACCCTAACCCTAACCCTAACCCTAACCCTAACCCTAACCCTAACCCTAACCCTAACCCTAACCCTAACCCTAACCCTAACCCTAACCCTAACCCTAACCCTAACCCTAACCCTAACCCTAACCCTAACCCTAACCCTAACCCTAACCCTAACCCTAACCCTAACCCTAACCCTAACCCTAACCCTAACCCTAACCCTAACCCTAACCCTAACCCTAACCCTAACCCTAACCCTAACCCTAACCCTAACCCTAACCCTAACCCTAACCCTAACCCTAACCCTAACCCTAACCCTAACCCTAACCCTAACCCTAACCCTAACCCTAACCCTAACCCTAACCCTAACCCTAACCCTAACCCTAACCCTAACCCTAACCCTAACCCTAACCCTAACCCTAACCCTAACCCTAACCCTAACCCTAACCCTAACCCTAACCCTAACCCTAACCCTAACCCTAACCCTAACCCTAACCCTAACCCTAACCCTAACCCTAACCCTAACCCTAACCCTAACCCTAACCCTAACCCTAACCCTAACCCTAACCCTAACCCTAACCCTAACCCTAACCCTAACCCTAACCCTAACCCTAACCCTAACCCTAACCCTAACCCTAACCCTAACCCTAACCCTAACCCTAACCCTAACCCTAACCCTAACCCTAACCCTAACCCTAACCCTAACCCTAACCCTAACCCTAACCCTAACCCTAACCCTAACCCTAACCCTAACCCTAACCCTAACCCTAACCCTAACCCTAACCCTAACCCTAACCCTAACCCTAACCCTAACCCTAACCCTAACCCTAACCCTAACCCTAACCCTAACCCTAACCCTAACCCTAACCCTAACCCTAACCCTAACCCTAACCCTAACCCTAACCCTAACCCTAACCCTAACCCTAACCCTAACCCTAACCCTAACCCTAACCCTAACCCTAACCCTAACCCTAACCCTAACCCTAACCCTAACCCTAACCCTAACCCTAACCCTAACCCTAACCCTAACCCTAACCCTAACCCTAACCCTAACCCTAACCCTAACCCTAACCCTAACCCTAACCCTAACCCTAACCCTAACCCTAACCCTAACCCTAACCCTAACCCTAACCCTAACCCTAACCCTAACCCTAACCCTAACCCTAACCCTAACCCTAACCCTAACCCTAACCCTAACCCTAACCCTAACCCTAACCCTAACCCTAACCCTAACCCTAACCCTAACCCTAACCCTAACCCTAACCCTAACCCTAACCCTAACCCTAACCCTAACCCTAACCCTAACCCTAACCCTAACCCTAACCCTAACCCTAACCCTAACCCTAACCCTAACCCTAACCCTAACCCTAACCCTAACCCTAACCCTAACCCTAACCCTAACCCTAACCCTAACCCTAACCCTAACCCTAACCCTAACCCTAACCCTAACCCTAACCCTAACCCTAACCCTAACCCTAACCCTAACCCTAACCCTAACCCTAACCCTAACCCTAACCCTAACCCTAACCCTAACCCTAACCCTAACCCTAACCCTAACCCTAACCCTAACCCTAACCCTAACCCTAACCCTAACCCTAACCCTAACCCTAACCCTAACCCTAACCCTAACCCTAACCCTAACCCTAACCCTAACCCTAACCCTAACCCTAACCCTAACCCTAACCCTAACCCTAACCCTAACCCTAACCCTAACCCTAACCCTAACCCTAACCCTAACCCTAACCCTAACCCTAACCCTAACCCTAACCCTAACCCTAACCCTAACCCTAACCCTAACCCTAACCCTAACCCTAACCCTAACCCTAACCCTAACCCTAACCCTAACCCTAACCCTAACCCTAACCCTAACCCTAACCCTAACCCTAACCCTAACCCTAACCCTAACCCTAACCCTAACCCTAACCCTAACCCTAACCCTAACCCTAACCCTAACCCTAACCCTAACCCTAACCCTAACCCTAACCCTAACCCTAACCCTAACCCTAACCCTAACCCTAACCCTAACCCTAACCCTAACCCTAACCCTAACCCTAACCCTAACCCTAACCCTAACCCTAACCCTAACCCTAACCCTAACCCTAACCCTAACCCTAACCCTAACCCTAACCCTAACCCTAACCCTAACCCTAACCCTAACCCTAACCCTAACCCTAACCCTAACCCTAACCCTAACCCTAACCCTAACCCTAACCCTAACCCTAACCCTAACCCTAACCCTAACCCTAACCCTAACCCTAACCCTAACCCTAACCCTAACCCTAACCCTAACCCTAACCCTAACCCTAACCCTAACCCTAACCCTAACCCTAACCCTAACCCTAACCCTAACCCTAACCCTAACCCTAACCCTAACCCTAACCCTAACCCTAACCCTAACCCTAACCCTAACCCTAACCCTAACCCTAACCCTAACCCTAACCCTAACCCTAACCCTAACCCTAACCCTAACCCTAACCCTAACCCTAACCCTAACCCTAACCCTAACCCTAACCCTAACCCTAACCCTAACCCTAACCCTAACCCTAACCCTAACCCTAACCCTAACCCTAACCCTAACCCTAACCCTAACCCTAACCCTAACCCTAACCCTAACCCTAACCCTAACCCTAACCCTAACCCTAACCCTAACCCTAACCCTAACCCTAACCCTAACCCTAACCCTAACCCTAACCCTAACCCTAACCCTAACCCTAACCCTAACCCTAACCCTAACCCTAACCCTAACCCTAACCCTAACCCTAACCCTAACCCTAACCCTAACCCTAACCCTAACCCTAACCCTAACCCTAACCCTAACCCTAACCCTAACCCTAACCCTAACCCTAACCCTAACCCTAACCCTAACCCTAACCCTAACCCTAACCCTAACCCTAACCCTAACCCTAACCCTAACCCTAACCCTAACCCTAACCCTAACCCTAACCCTAACCCTAACCCTAACCCTAACCCTAACCCTAACCCTAACCCTAACCCTAACCCTAACCCTAACCCTAACCCTAACCCTAACCCTAACCCTAACCCTAACCCTAACCCTAACCCTAACCCTAACCCTAACCCTAACCCTAACCCTAACCCTAACCCTAACCCTAACCCTAACCCTAACCCTAACCCTAACCCTAACCCTAACCCTAACCCTAACCCTAACCCTAACCCTAACCCTAACCCTAACCCTAACCCTAACCCTAACCCTAACCCTAACCCTAACCCTAACCCTAACCCTAACCCTAACCCTAACCCTAACCCTAACCCTAACCCTAACCCTAACCCTAACCCTAACCCTAACCCTAACCCTAACCCTAACCCTAACCCTAACCCTAACCCTAACCCTAACCCTAACCCTAACCCTAACCCTAACCCTAACCCTAACCCTAACCCTAACCCTAACCCTAACCCTAACCCTAACCCTAACCCTAACCCTAACCCTAACCCTAACCCTAACCCTAACCCTAACCCTAACCCTAACCCTAACCCTAACCCTAACCCTAACCCTAACCCTAACCCTAACCCTAACCCTAACCCTAACCCTAACCCTAACCCTAACCCTAACCCTAACCCTAACCCTAACCCTAACCCTAACCCTAACCCTAACCCTAACCCTAACCCTAACCCTAACCCTAACCCTAACCCTAACCCTAACCCTAACCCTAACCCTAACCCTAACCCTAACCCTAACCCTAACCCTAACCCTAACCCTAACCCTAACCCTAACCCTAACCCTAACCCTAACCCTAACCCTAACCCTAACCCTAACCCTAACCCTAACCCTAACCCTAACCCTAACCCTAACCCTAACCCTAACCCTAACCCTAACCCTAACCCTAACCCTAACCCTAACCCTAACCCTAACCCTAACCCTAACCCTAACCCTAACCCTAACCCTAACCCTAACCCTAACCCTAACCCTAACCCTAACCCTAACCCTAACCCTAACCCTAACCCTAACCCTAACCCTAACCCTAACCCTAACCCTAACCCTAACCCTAACCCTAACCCTAACCCTAACCCTAACCCTAACCCTAACCCTAACCCTAACCCTAACCCTAACCCTAACCCTAACCCTAACCCTAACCCTAACCCTAACCCTAACCCTAACCCTAACCCTAACCCTAACCCTAACCCTAACCCTAACCCTAACCCTAACCCTAACCCTAACCCTAACCCTAACCCTAACCCTAACCCTAACCCTAACCCTAACCCTAACCCTAACCCTAACCCTAACCCTAACCCTAACCCTAACCCTAACCCTAACCCTAACCCTAACCCTAACCCTAACCCTAACCCTAACCCTAACCCTAACCCTAACCCTAACCCTAACCCTAACCCTAACCCTAACCCTAACCCTAACCCTAACCCTAACCCTAACCCTAACCCTAACCCTAACCCTAACCCTAACCCTAACCCTAACCCTAACCCTAACCCTAACCCTAACCCTAACCCTAACCCTAACCCTAACCCTAACCCTAACCCTAACCCTAACCCTAACCCTAACCCTAACCCTAACCCTAACCCTAACCCTAACCCTAACCCTAACCCTAACCCTAACCCCTAACCCTAACCCTAACCCTAACCTAAATTTATTTAAATTTATTTAAATTTATTTAAATTTATTTAAATTTATTTAAATTTATTTAAATTTATTTAAATTTATTTAAATTTATTTAAATTTATTTAAATTTATTTAAATTTATTTAAATTTATTTAAATTTATTTAAATTTATTTAAATTTATTTAAATTTATTTAAATTTATTTAAATTTATTTAAATTTATTTAAATTTATTTAAATTTATTTAAATTTATTTAAATTTATTTAAATTTATTTAAATTTATTTAAATTTATTTAAATTTATTTAAATTTATTTAAATTTTATGTAAATTTATTTAAATTTATTTAAATTTATTTAAATTTATTTAAATTTGGAAGATTTTATGTAAATTTATTCAAATTTATTGAAATTTATTGAAATTTATTGGAATTTAAAAAAATTGTTGTCCGGAAACTGGACCAAATTTCGTTGAAAAAAAGGCGAAAAAAACGAGAGTCGAAAAGTACGCGAAAAAAACTACGCAAAAAAAATTACACTCGAAAACTACGCGAAAAAAACCAGACTTGAAAAATACGCGAAAAAAACGACGCGAAAAAAGTCAAACGAGAAAAACGAGTCTAAAAAACTGCGTAAAAAAGTCAAACGAGAAAAACGAGTCTAAAAAACTGCGGAAAAAAGTCAAACGAGAAAAACGAGTCTAAAAAACTGCGGAAAAAAATAACACGAGAAAAACGAGTCTAAAAAACTGCGGAAAAAAGTCAAACGAGAAAAACGAGTCTAAAAAACTGCGGAAAAAAGTCAAACGAGAAAAACGAGTCTAAAAAACTGCGGAAAAAAATAACACGAGAAAAACGAGTCTAAAAAAAGGCGGAAAAAAATAACACGAGAAAAACGAGTCTAAAAAACTGCGGAAAAAAGTCAAACGAGAAAAACGAGTCTAAAAAACTGCGGAAAAAAGTCAAACGAGAAAAACGAGTTGAAAAAAATGCGGAAAAAAGTCAAACGAGAAAAACGAGTCTAAAAAACTGCGGCAAAAAAGTCAAACGAGAAAAACGAGTCTAAAAAACTGCGGAAAAAAGTCAAACGAGAAAAACGAGTCTAAAAAACTGCGGAAAAAAGTCAAACGAGAAAAACGAGTCTAAAAAACTGCGGAAAAAAATAACACGAGAAAAACGAGTCTAAAAAACTGCGGAAAAAAGTCAAACGAGAAAAACGAGTCTAAAAAACTGCGGAAAAAAGTCAAACGAGAAAAACGAGTCTAAAAAACTGCGGAAAAAAATAACACGAGAAAAACGAGTCTAAAAAAAGGCGGAAAAAAATAACACGAGAAAAACGAGTCTAAAAAACTGCGGAAAAAAGTCAAACGAGAAAAACGAGTCTAAAAAACTGCGGAAAAAAGTCAAACGAGAAAAACGAGTTGAAAAAAATGCGGAAAAAAGTCAAACGAGAAAAACGAGTCTAAAAAACTGCGGCAAAAAAGTCAAACGAGAAAAACGAGTCTAAAAAACTGCGGAAAAAAGTCAAACGAGAAAAACGAGTCTAAAAAACTGCGGAAAAAAAATAACACGAGAAAAACGAGTCTAAAAAACTGCGGAAAAAAGTCAAACGAGAAAAACGAGTCTAAAAAACTGCGGAAAAAAGTCAAACGAGAAAAACGAGTCGAAAAAACTGCGGAAAAAAGTCAAACGAGAAAAACGAGTCTAAAAAACTGCGGAAAAAAGTCAAACGAGAAAAACGAGTTGAAAAAACTGCGGAAAAAAGTCAAACGAGAAAAACGAGTCTAAAAAACTGCGGAAAAAAGTCAAACGAGAAAAACGAGTCTAAAAAACTGCGGCAAAAAAATAACACGAGAAAAACGAGTCTAAAAAACTGCGGAAAAAAGTCAAACGAGAAAAACGAGTCTAAAAAACTGCGGAAAATAGTCAAACGAGAAAAACGAGTTGAAAAAACTGCGGAAAAAAGTCAAACGAGAAAAACGAGTCTAAAAAACTGCGAACAAAATAAACACGAGAAAAACGAGTCTAAAAAACTGCGGAAAAAAGTCAAACGAGAAAAACGAGTCTAAAAAACTGCGGAAAAAAGTCAAACGAGAAAAACGAGTCTAAAAAACTGCGGAAAAAAGCCAAACGAGAAAAACGAGTCTAAAAAAAGGCGGAAAAAGTCAAACGAGAAAAATGAGTCTAAAAAACTGCGGAAAAAAATAACACGAGAAAAACGAGTCTAAAAAACTGCGGAAAAAAATAACACGAGAAAAACGAGTCTAAAAAAAGGCGGAAAAAAATAACACGAAAAAAACGAGTCTAAAAAACGGCGGAAAAAAGTCAAACGAGAAAAACGAGTCTAAAAAACGGCGGAAAAAAGTCAAACGAGAAAAACGAGTCTAAAAAACGGCGGAAAAAAGTCAAACGAGAAAAACGAGTCTAAAAAACTGCGGAAAAAAGTCAAACGAGAAAAACGAGTCTAAAAAAATGCGGAAAAAAGTCAAACGAGAAAAACGAGTCTAAAAAACTGCGGAAAAAAATAACACGAGAAAAACGAGTCTAAAAAACTGCGGAAAAAAGTCAAACGAGAAAAACGAGTCTAAAAAACTGCGGAAAAAAGTCAAACGAGAAAAACGAGTCTAAAAAACTGCGGAAAAAAATAACACGAGAAAAACGAGTCTAAAAAAATGCGGAAAAAAGTCAAACGAGAAAAACGAGTCTAAAAAACTGCGGAAAAAAGTCAAACGAGAAAAACGAGTCTAAAAAACTGCGGAAAAAAGTCAAACGAGAAAAACGAGTCTAAAAAACTGCGGAAAAAAATTACACGAGAAAAACGAGTCTAAAAAACTGCGGAAAAAAGTCAAACGAGAAAAACGAGTCTAAAAAAATGCGGAAAAAAGTCAAACGAGAAAAACGAGTCTAAAAAACTGCGGAAAAAAGTCAAACGAGAAAAACGAGTCTAAAAAAATGCGGAAAAAAGTCAAACGAGAAAAACGAGTCTAAAAAACTGCGGAAAAAAATTACACGAGAAAAACGAGTCTAAAAAAATGCGGAAAAAAGTCAAACGAGAAAAACGAGTCTAAAAAACTGCGGAAAAAAGTCAAACGAGAAAAACGAGTCTAAAAAACTGCGGAAAAAAGTCAAACGAGAAAAACGAGTCTAAAAAATTGCGGAAAAAAATTACACGAGAAAAACGAGTCTAAAAAACTGCGGAAAAAAGTCAAACGAGAAAAACGAGTCTAAAAAACTGCGGAAAAAAGTCAAACGAGAAAAACGAGTCTAAAAAACTGCGGAAAAAAATAACACGAGAAAAACGAGTCTAAAAAAATGCGGAAAAAAGTAAAACGAAAAAAACGAGTCTAAAAAACGGCGGAAAAAAGTCAAACGAGAAAAACGAGTCTAAAAAAATGCGGAAAAAAGTCAAACGAGAAAAACGAGTCTAAAAAACTGCGGAAAAAAATAACACGAGAAAAACGAGTCTACAAAAAGGCGGAAAAAAATAACACGAGAAAAACGAGTCTAAAAAACTGCGGAAAAAAGTCAAACGACAAAAACGAGTCTAAAAAACTGCGGAAAAAAGTCAAACGACAAAAACGAGTCTAAAAAACTGCGGAAAAAAGTCAAACGAGAAAAACGAGTCTAAAAAACTGCGGAAAAAAGTCAAACGAGAAAAACGAGTCTAAAAAACTGCGGAAAAAAGTCAAACGAGAAAAACGAGTCTAAAAAACTGCGGCAAAAAAATAACACGAGAAAAACGAGTCTAAAAAACTGCGGAAAAAAGTCAAACGATAAAAACGAGTCGAAAAAACTGCGGAAAAAAGTCAAACGAGAAAAACGAGTCTAAAAAACGGCGGAAAAAAGTCAAACGAGAAAAACGAGTCTAAAAAACGGCGGAAAAAAGTCAAACGAGAAAAACGAGTCTAAAAAACTGCGGAAAAAAGTCAAACGAGAAAAACGAGTCGAAAAAAATGCGGAAAAAAGTCAAACGAGAAAAACGAGTCTAAAAAACTGCGGAAAAAAGTCAAACGAGAAAAACGAGTCTAAAAAACGGCGGAAAAAAGTCACACGAGAAAAACGAATCTAAAAAACTGCGAACAAAATAAACACGAGAAAAACGAGTCTAAAAAACTGCGGAAAAAAGTCAAACGAGAAAAACGAGTCTAAAAAACTGCGGAAAAAATCAAACGAGAAAAACGAGTCTAAAAAACTGCGGAAAAAAGTCAAACGAGAAAAACGAGTCTAAAAAACGGTGGAAAAAAGTCAAACGAGAAAAACGAGTCTAAAAAACTGCGGAAAAAAGTCACACGAGAAAAACGGGTCTAAAAAACTAGGGAAAAAAGCCAAACGAGAAAAACGAGTCTAAAAAAAGGCGGAAAAAAATAACACAAGAAAAACGAGTCTAAAAAACTGCGGAAAAATTTAAACGAGAAAAACGAGTCTAAAAAACTGCGGAAAAAAATAAGACGAGAAAAACGAGTCTAAAAAACTGCGGAAAAAAGTCACACGAGAAAAACGAGTCTAAAAAACTGCGGAAAAAAGTCAAACGAGAAAAACGAGTCTAAAAAACTGCGGAAAAAAGTCAAACGAGAAAAACGAGTCTAAAAAACTGCTGAAAAAAATAACACGAGAAAAACGAGTCTAAAAAAAGGCGGAAAAAAATAACACGAGAAAAACGAGTCTAAAAAACTGCGGAAAAAAGTCAAACGAGAAAAACGAGTCTAAAAAACTGCGGAAAAAAGTCAAACGAGAAAAACGGGTCTAAAAAACTGCGGAAAAAAGACAAACGAGAAAAACGAGTCTAAAAAACTGCGGAAAAAAATAACACGAGAAAAACGAGTCTAAAAAACTGCGGAAAAAAGTCACTCGAGAAAAACGAGTCTACAAAAATGCGGAAAAAATAGTCTAAAAAAAAGGATACATTAAAAGTACATTAAAGTTTACAATATTTTAAAGTCTAATGAACCAGCGCTAAGCCAACATGCCCGCCGCCCTCAGCGCTGGTTATAAAAAAATAGTCTAAAAAAAAAGGTTACATTAAAAGTAAATTAAAGTTTACAATATTTTAAAGTCTAATGAACCAGCGCTAAGCCAACATGCCCGCCGCCCTCAGCGCTGGTTATAAAAAAATAGTCTAAAAAAAAAGGTTACATTAAAAGTAAATTAAAGTTTACAATATTTTAAAGTCTAATGAACCAGCGCTAAGCCAACATGCCCGCCGCCCTCAGCGCTGGTTTACAAAAAAAGGTTACATTAAAAGTACATTAAAGTTTACAATATTTTAAAGTCTAATGAACCAGCGCTAAGCCAACATGCCCGCCGCCCTCAGCGCTGGTTTAAAAAAAATAGTCTAAAAAAAAAAGGCTAAATTAAAAGTAAATTAAAGTTTACAATATTTTAAAGTCTAATGAACCAGCGCTAAGCCAACATGCCCGCCGCCCTCAGCGCTGGTTATAAAAAAATAGTCTAAAAAAAAAGGTTACATTAAAAGTAAATTAAAGTTTACAATATTTTAAAGTCTAATGAACCAGCGCTAAGCCAACATGCCCGCCGCCCTCAGCGCTGGTTATAAAAAAATAGTCTAAAAAAAAAGGTTACATTAAAAGTAAATTAAAGTTTACAATATTTTAAAGTCTAATGAACCAGCGCTAAGCCAACATGCCCGCCGCCCTCAGCGCTGGTTTACAAAAAAAGGTTACATTAAAAGTACATTAAAGTTTACAATATTTTAAAGTCTAATGAACCAGCGCTAAGCCAACATGCCCGCCGCCCTCAGCGCTGGTTTAAAAAAAATAGTCTAAAAAAAAAAGGCTAAATTAAAAGTAAATTAAAGTTTACAATATTTTAAAGTCTAATGAACCAGCGCTAAGCCAACATGCCCGCCGCCCTCAGTGCTGGTTTAAAAAAATTAGTCTAAAAAAAAGGCTAAATTAAAAGTAAATTAAAGTTAAAAATAATTTAAAGTCGATCACGGCCAACTGGTTGCCGCCCAGGAGGAGGTTCTCTAGCTCAGCCCACTGGTAGACCACGGCCAGGATCTCTTTGAGTCGGTTGCAGGACACACAGATCTCCCTCAGCTTCGACAGGGTGCTCCACTCAGAGGGGAGTTGTGCTGATCGCGTTGTTCCTGATACCAAAATAAAAATTAATTAATTAATTAGGGTGATACGGTCCAAGGGTTACGGCGATTGACTCATGTGGGATGGTATGCGGTTTCAAACCCTAACAAGCTACAAACCAAATTGCGGCTGATCTTGAGCCGCTGGGCCCCAAATTTAGTAGATCAGGATGTCGCAATGTCTTACCTAAGGCTCACCATCATTTGGAGTTCCGTCGGCAATGTCGTCAGTTTGTTAAAGCCGAGATTCAGGACAGTTATGGTCTTAGCGAGTAGGATCACACTGCAATGTACATTGAAAGATACAAAAAGAGTTTTATTGATTTCATTCAACACCCAACAGCGCTAATTACAGGATGAGAGATTGTGAAGAAGGTACAGTTTTAGAGGTGGGAGGCTAAAAAAAAAAAGTAATTTAAAGTTTAAAATAATATAACGACAGTGCAATATAACGACAGTGCAATATAACGACAGTGCAATATAACGACAGTGCAATATAACGACAGTGCAATATAACGACAGTGCAATATAACGACAGTGCAATATAACGACAGTGCAATATAACGACAGTGCAATATAACGACAGTGCAATATAACGACAGTGCAATATAACGACAGTGCAATATAACGACAGTGCAATATAACGACAGTGCAATATAACGACAGTGCAATATAACGACAGTGCAATATAACGACAGTGCAATATAACGACAGTGCAATATAACGACAGTGCAATATAACGACAGTGCAATATAACGACAGTGCAATATAACGACAGTGCAATATAACGACAGTGCAATATGGGAACAAAGGGAGATGGGAACAAAGGGAGTTGGGAACAAAGGGAATTGGGAACAAAGGGAATTGGGTAACAAAGGGAGTTGGGTAACAAAGGGAGATGGGTAACAAAGGGAGATGGGTAACAAAGGGAGATGGGTAACAAAGGGAGAGGGTAACAAAGGGAGAGGGTAACAATGGGAGAGGGTAACAATGGGAGAGGGTAACAATGGGAGAGGGTAACAAAGGGACATAGTAACAAAGGGACATAGTAACAAAGGGACATAGTAACAAAGGGACATAGTAACAAAGGGACATGGTAAATGAACCAGCGCTGAGCCAACATGCCCGCCGCCCTCAACCTTGGTTCATTTACTTTACGGACAAATACGACAACAAGACAACAACACCACAACACAACACAACTATATGAACTTTATTTATTAGCATAGAACGTATTATAACCAATAGTCCAATCTTCATTACTTCCATTTCAAATCGTCATCTTTGGCGGATGAATCTTCCAGTCACTGTCTCTGCATGTTAAAACAAGAAAGAAAAAAAAATCGACGTTGGCAGGGCAAGGGTAATATTTAGCGTGCTGGTTGTACTCCTACTTCAATGAACAATTATTAGTGGGTACACCACACCCAAATAAAATGGGTACACAAGACCCAACAAATAAATGGTTACACTAGACAGAGTATTGGGTAATATGATATTCGCATACAACGCATTACAATGCTAAAGCCTATACCAAAATTAAATTTTCTTGGTACCGTAATATGTACCTCGCATGTTATCAACAAGTCATACCTTTTGTTATTAAAGGGGCAATGAGTACGGTATTGAAAGTATACAGAAAAGAGCTTGTAGAATAATTTTGGGCAGGAACTATCTTTCATATGATTCTGCACTCCACGTTGTCCTTAAATTTAAGGAACCTTCATAACTCTTCTAGCTAAAACACGTCGGTTCAGAAATAGCCTAATTCCATATTATATTGATCTCATTAATTCAAGTGGGAAAAGTGTGAAAATATATATCTTTTATTCACTGGCGTTTTTTAAAATTTACATTTTATTGACGTTTTGGGTATTTGTTTCTTATGTCTTTATTTCAAAATATATATATTAATTGTAATGGGTATTTTAACGATTAATAAGGTTACCTGTCATTGAAATGCTTCAGTAAGAAAAGGTTCTATTACAGGGATTAATTACAAACTAATTATTCATCAAAATTAAGTGTGCCTAGTAGCATGGCCTTGCAGATTATGAAATAGGAAGATGATTTTTGTTATCACATGTCACTGATAATCGCATCTGAAAAGAACACATCACAATACTGCAGTGAAAAGAGATTTCTTAACTGGCTAATTGTGCCCCAATTATTATTCGGCTTTTTATCATGGTATTGTACATTAGGGACTAAAATGAGAAATGTTTAGATAACATGCGAGGTACACAGAGAAATTCGCAGCCGAATGAACGCAATATGATGCTGCCGTAAGAAAGGGTTCCATTTAAGGAATTTATTAGGCACTAATTTGTGTTTGGCTTCAGCTTCCACAAGTATTAAGTGTGCCCAGTAGTATAATCATGTAGATTATGAAATAAAATTTAGAGTTCTGAATAATATGTAAAGTACACTTGGTTTTGAAGATTCATAAATATTTGCAGCCGAAAAACGCATTACAATGCATTAGTAACAAATGGTTCTATATTTAACGGATTAATTGTGCACTAATAAGTATTCGGCTACAGCTTATACCATAATTAAGGGGGCCTAGTGGCATGGTCTTCAGGATTAGGAATCAAGAAGATGAGTTTTTTTATCACATATTAAAATATATATTACAATACTGCAGTGAAAAGAAATTTCTTAAACTGGCTAATTATGCACTAATTATTATTCGGCTTTAGTCTATACCCAAAGTAAGTGTGCCAGGTATCATGATGTTGTAGATTTTGGAATAACATGCGGGGTACACCGTTTTAAAGAGGAAGAGAAATTTGCAGCCGAAATAATGCATTATGCTGCTGCAGTGAGAAAGGGTTTTATTTCATTAATTAATTAGGCAACAAGTAGTTCGGCTGAAACATCTCCAAGTATTAAGTGTGCCCAGGAGTATAATCTTACACTTGGTTTCAAAGATTGAGGTTTTTGGACCTGAAATAACGGGTTACAATTCTTCAGTAGAAAAGGGTTCTATTTAGGGGCTTAATTATACACTAATTATTATTCGGCTTTAGTCTATACCAAAATTAAGTGTACCAAGTATCATGATGTTGAAGATTAAGAACACAACAAAAGAGTTTTGGATAATGTGCGAGGTACACTGTTTTAAAAAGGCAGAAAAATTCGCAGTCATCTTTAACTGGCTAATTATGAACTCATTATTCATCGGCTTTAGTCTATGTCAAGTATCATAATGTTGTAGATTCAGAAATAAACATATGACTTCTGAACAACATGGGAGGCACACTTGGTTTTAGAGAGGCAGAGACAGACTTACAATGCAAGGGAATTGCGACAGACTTACAATGCTAAAGAACTGCGACAAACTTGTAATGCTAAAGAATTGTTACAAACTTGTAATGCTAGAGACTTGCGACAAACTTGTAATGCTAGAGAATTGCGACAAACTTGTAATGCTAGAGAATTGCGACAAACTTGTAATGCTAGAGAATTGCGACAAACTTGTAATGCTAGAGACTTGCGACAAACTTGTAATGCTAGAGAATTGCGACAAACTTGTAATGCTAGAGAATTGCGACAAACTTGTAATGCTAGAGACTTGTTACAAACTTGTAATGCTAGAGACTTGCGACAAACTTGTAATGCTAGAGACTTTGAGGGAATTGCAACGGGAAGGACTTGCGACAGACTTACAATGTGAGGGACTTGCGACAGACTTGTAATGAGAGGGACTTGCGACAGACTTGTAATGAGAGGGACTTGCGACAGACTTGTAATGAGAGGAACTTGCGACAGACTTGTAATGCGAGAAACTTGCGACAGACTTGTAATGAGAGGAACTTGCGACAGACTTGTAATGAGAGGAACTTGCGACAGACTTGTAATGAGAGGAACTTGCGACAGACTTGTAATGAGAGGAACTTGCGACAGACTTGTAATGAGAGGAACTTGCGACAGACTTGTAATGAGAGGAACTTGCGACAGACTTGTAATGAGAGGAACTTGCGACAGACTTGTAATGCGAGAAACTTGCGACAGACTTGTAATGCGAGAAACTTGCGACAGACTTGTAATGAGAGGAACTTGCGACAGACTTGTAATGAGAGAAACTTGCGACAGACTTGTAATGCGAGAAACTTGCGACAGACTTGTAATGAGAGGAACTTGCGACAGACTTGTAATGAGAGGAACTTGCCACAGACTTGTAATGAGAGGAACATGCCACAGACTGGTAATGAGAGGAACTTGCGACAGACTGGTAATGAGAGGAACTTGCCACAGACTTGTAATGAGAGGAACTTGCGACAGACTTGTAATGAGAGGAACTTGCGACAGACTTGTAATGAGAGGAACTTGAGACAGACTTGTAATGCGAGAGACTTGCGACAGACTTGTAATGCTAGAGACTTGCGACAGACTTGTAATGAGAGGAACTTGCGACAGACTTGTAATGTGAGGGACTTGCGACAGACTTGTAATGTGAGGGACTTGCGACAGACTAGTAATGCGAGGGACTTGCGACAGACTTGTAATGAGAGGAACTTGCGACAGACTTGTAATGAGAGGAACTTGCGACAGACTTGTAATGAGAGGAACTTGCGACAGACTTGTAATGAGAGGAAATTGCGACAGACTTGTAATGCGAGAAACTTGCGACAGACTTGTAATGCGAGAAACTTGCGACAGACTTGTAATGCGAGAAACTTGCGACAGACTTGTAATGAGAGGAACTTGCGACAGACTTGTAATGAGAGGAACTTGCGACAGACTTGTAATGAGAGGAACTTGCGACAGACTTGTAATGAGAGGAACTTGCGACAGACTTGTAATGAGAGGAAATTGCGACAGACTTGCAATGCGAGAGACTTGCGACAGACTAGTAATGCGAGGGACTTGCGACAGACTTTCAATGCGAAAGACTTGCGACAAACTTGTAATGCTAGAGACTTGCGACAAACTTGTAATGCGAGAGACTTGCGACAAACTTGTAATGAGAGGAACTTGCGACAAACTTGTAATGAGAGGAACTTGCGACAAACTTGTAATGAGAGGAACTTGCGACAGACTTGTAATGAGAGAAACTTGCGACAGACTTGTAATGCGAGAAACTTGCGACAGACTTGTAATGAGAGGAACTTGCGACAGACTTGTAATGAGAGGAACTTGCCACAGACTTGTAATGAGAGGAACATGCCACAGACTGGTAATGAGAGGAACTTGCGACAGACTGGTAATGAGAGGAACTTGCCACAGACTTGTAATGAGAGGAACTTGCGACAGACTTGTAATGAGAGGAACTTGCGACAGACTTGTAATGAGAGGAACTTGAGACAGACTTGTAATGCGAGAGACTTGCGACAGACTTGTAATGCTAGAGACTTGCGACAGACTTGTAATGAGAGGAACTTGCGACAGACTTGTAATGTGAGGGACTTGCGACAGACTTGTAATGTGAGGGACTTGCGACAGACTAGTAATGCGAGGGACTTGCGACAGACTTGTAATGAGAGGAACTTGCGACAGACTTGTAATGAGAGGAACTTGCGACAGACTTGTAATGAGAGGAACTTGCGACAGACTTGTAATGAGAGGAAATTGCGACAGACTTGTAATGCGAGAAACTTGCGACAGACTTGTAATGCGAGAAACTTGCGACAGACTTGTAATGCGAGAAACTTGCGACAGACTTGTAATGAGAGGAACTTGCGACAGACTTGTAATGAGAGGAACTTGCGACAGACTTGTAATGAGAGGAACTTGCGACACTCTTGTAATGAGAGGAACTTGCGACAGACTTGTAATGAGAGGAAATTGCGACAGACTTGCAATGCGAGAGACTTGCGACAGACTAGTAATGCGAGGGACTTGCGACAGACTTTCAATGCGAAAGACTTGCGACAAACTTGTAATGCTAGAGACTTGCGACAAACTTGTAATGCGAGAGACTTGCGACAAACTTGTAATGAGAGGAACTTGCGACAAACTTGTAATGAGAGGAACTTGCGACAAACTTGTAATGAGAGGAACTTGCGACAGACTTGTAATGAGAGGAACTTGCGACAGACTTGTAATGAGAGGAACTTGCGACAGACTTGTAATGTAAGGGAATTGCGACAGACTTGTAATGCGAGGGACTCGCGACAGACTAGTAATGCGAGGGACTTGCGACAGACTAGTAATGCGACGGACTTGCGACAGACTTGTAATGCGAGGAACTTGCGACAGACTGGTAATGCGAGGAACTTGCGACAGACTGGTAATGAGAGGAACTTGCGACAGACTGGTAATGAGAGGAACTTGCCACAGACTTGTAATGAGAGGAACTTGCGACAGACTTGTAATGAGAGGAACTTGCGACAGACTTGTAATGAGAGGAACTTGAGACAGACTTGTAATGAGAGGAACTTGCGACAGACTTGTAATGAGAGGAACTTGCGACAGACTTGTAATGAGAGGAACTTGCGACAGACTTGTAATGAGAGGAACTTGCGACA
Source organism: Crossaster papposus (assembly GCA_037893245.1). NCBI lineage: Eukaryota > Metazoa > Echinodermata > Asteroidea > Velatida > Solasteridae > Crossaster > Crossaster papposus. The sequence goes on from JBAIAA010000947.1 coordinate 40,117, forward strand.
GACTTGTAATGAGAGGAACTTGCGACAGACTTGTAATGAGAGGAACTTGCCACAGACTTGTAATGAGAGGAACTTGCCACAGACTTGTAATGAGAGGAACTTGCCACAGACTTGTAATGAGAGGAACTTGCCACAGACTTGTAATGAGAGGAACTTGCGACAGACTTGTAATGAGAGGAACTTGCGACAGACTTGTAATACGAGAAACTTGCGACAGACTTGTAATGAGAGGAACTTGCGACAGACTTGTAATGAGAGGAACTTGCGACAGACTTGTAATGAGAGGAACTTGCGACAGACTTGTAATGAGAGGAACTTGCGACAGACTGGTAATGAGAGGAACTTGCCACAGACTTGTAATGAGAGGAACTTGCGACAGACTTGTAATGAGAGGAACTTGCGACAAACTTGTAATGAGAGGAACTTGCGACAGACTTGTAATGAGAGGAACTTGCGACAGACTTGTAATGAGAGGAACTTTTGACAGACTTGTAATGAGAGGAACTTGCGACAGACTTGTAATGAGAGGAACTTGCGACAGACTTGTAATGCGAGGAACTTGCGACAGACTTGTAATGCGAGAGACTTGCGACAGACTAGTAATGCGAGGGACTTGCGACAGACTTGTAATGAGAGGAACTTGCCACAGACTTGTAATGAGAGGAACTTGCGACAGACTTGTAATGCGAGAAACTTGCGACAGACTTGTAATGCGAGAAACTTGCGACAGACTTGTAATGAGAGGAACTTGCGACAGACTTGTAATGAGAGGAACTTGCGACAGACTTGTAATGCGAGAAAACTTGCGACAGACTTGTAATGCGAGAAACTTGCGACAGACTTGTAATGAGAGGAACTTGCGACAGACTTGTAATGCGAGAAACTTGCGACAGACTTGTAATGCGAGAAACTTGCGACAGACTTGTAATGCGAGAAACTTGCGACAGACTTGTAATGCGAGAAACTTGCGACAGACTTGTAATGCGAGAAACTTGCGACAGACTTGTAATGAGAGGAACCTGCGACAGACTTGTAATGAGAGGAACTTGCGACAGACTTGTAATGAGAGGAACTTGCGACAGACTTGTAATGAGAGGAACTTGCGACAGACTTGTAATGAGAGGAACTTGCGACAGACTTGTAATGAGAGGAACTTGCGACAGACTTGTAATGAGAGGAACTTGCGAGAGACTTGTAATGAGAGGAACTTGCCACAGACTTGTAATGAGAGGAACTTGCCACAGACTTGTAATGAGAGGAACTTGCCACAGACTTGTAATGAGAGGAACTTGCCACAGACTTGTAATGAGAGGAACTTGCCACAGACTTGTAATGAGAGGAACTTGCCACAGACTTGTTATACGAGAAACTTGCGACAGACTTGTAATGAGAGGAACTTGCGACAGACTTGTAATGAGAGGAACTTGCGACAGACTTGTAATGAAAGGAACTTGCGACAGACTTGTAATGAGAGGAACTTGCACAGACTTGTATGAGAGGAACTTGCCACAGACTTGTAATGAGAGGAACTTGCGACAGACTTGTAATGCGAGAAACTTGCGACAGACTTGTAATGCGAGAAACTTGCGACAGACTTGTAATGCGAGAAACTTGCGACAGACTTGTAATGCGAGGAACTTGCGACAGACTTGTAATGAGAGGAACTTGCGACAGACTTGTAATGAGAGGAACTTGCGACAGACTTGTAATGAGAGAAACTTGCGACAGACTTGTAATGAGAGAAACTTGCGACAGACTTGTAATGAGAGGAACTTGCGACAGACTTGTAATGAGAGGAACTTGCGACAGACTTGTAATGAGAGGAACTTGCGACAGACTTGTAATGAGAGGAACTTGCGACAGACTTGTAATGAGAGGAATTTGCGACAGACTTGTAATGAGAGGAACTTGCGACAGACTAGTAATGCGAGGGACTTGCGACAGACTTGTAATGAGAGGGACTTGCGACAGACTTGTAATGAGAGGGACTTGCGACAGACTTGTAATGAGAGGGACTTGCGACACACTAGTAATGCGAGAGACTTGCGACAGACTTGTAATGAGAGGAACTTGCGACAGACTTGTAATGAGAGGAACTTGCGACAGACTTGTAATGAGAGGAACTTGCGACAGACTTGTAATGAGAGGAACTTGCGACAGACTTGTAATGAGAGGAACTTGCGACAGACTTGTAATGAGAGGAACTTGCGACAGACTTGTAATGAGAGGAACTTGCGACAGACTTGTAATGAGAGGAACTTGCGACAGACTTGTAATGAGAGGAACTTGCGACAGACTTGTAATGAGAGGAACTTGCGACAGACTTGTAATGAGAGGAACTTGCGACAGACTTGTAATGAGAGGAACTTGCGACAGACTTGTAATGAAAGGAACTTGCGACAGACTTGCAATGCGAGAGACTTGCGACAGACTAGTAATGCGAGGGACTTGCGACAGACTTTCAATGCGAAAGACTTGCGACAAACTTGTAATGCTAGAGACTTGCGACAAACTTGTAATGCTAGAGACTTGCGACAGACTTGTAATGAGAGGAACTTGCGACAGACTAGTAATGCGAGGGACTTGCGACAGACTTTCAATGCGAAAGACTTGCGACAAACTTGTAATGCTAGAGACTTGCGACAAACTTGTAATGCTAGAGACTTGCGACAGACTTGTAATGAGAGGAACTTGCGACAGACTTGTAATGTGAGGGACTTGCGACAGACTTGTAATGTGAGGGACTTGCGACAGACTTGTAATGAGAGGAAATTGCGACAGACTTGTAATGCAAGAAACTTGTGACAGACTTGTAATGCGAGAAACTTGCGACAGACTTGTAATGAGAGGAACTTGCGACAGACTTGTAATGAGAGGAACTTGCGACAGACTTGTAATGAGAGGAACTTGCGACAGACTTGTAATGAGAGGAACTTGCGACAGACTTGTAATGAGAGGAAATTGCGACAGACTTGCAATGCGAGAGACTTGCGACAGACTAGTAATGCGAGGGACTTGCGACAGACTTTCAATGCGAAAGACTTGCGACAAACTTGTAATGCTAGAGACTTGCGACAAACTTGTAATGCGAGAGACTTGCGACAAACTTGTAATGAGAGGAACTTGCGACAAACTTGTAATGAGAGGAACTTGCGACAAACTTGTAATGAGAGGAACTTGCGACAGACTTGTAATGAGAGGAACTTGCGACAGACTTGTAATGAGAGGAACTTGCGACAGACTTGTAATGAGAGGAACTTGCGACAGACTTGTAATGTAAGGGAATTGCGACAGACTTGTAATGCGAGGGACTCGCGACAGACTAGTAATGCGAGGGACTTGCGACAGACTAGTAATGCGACGGACTTGCGACAGACTTGTAATGCGAGGAACTTGCGACAGACTTTCAATGCGAGGGACTTGCGACAGACTTGTAATAAGAGGAACTTGCGACAGACTTGTAATGAGAGGAACTTGCGACAGACTTGTAATGAGAGGAACTTGCGACAGACTTGTAATGAGAGGAACTTGCGACAGACTTGTAATGAGAGGAACTTGCGACAGACTTGTAATGAGAGGAACTTGCGACAGACTTGTAATGAGAGGAACTTGCGACAGACTTGTAATGAGAGGAACTTGCGACAGACTTGTAATGAGAGGAACTTGCGACAGACTTGTAATGAGAGGAACTTGCGACAGACTTGTAATGAGAGGAACTTGCGACAGACTTGTAATGAGAGGAACTTGCGACAGACTTGTAATGAGAGGAACTTGCGACAGACTTGTAATGAGAGGAACTTGCGACAGACTTGTAATGAGAGGAACTTGCGACAGACTTGTAATGAGAGGAACTTGCGACAGACTTGTAATGAGAGGAACTTGCGACAGACTTGTAATGAGAGGGACTTGCGACAGACTTGTAATGCGAGGGACTTGCGACAGACTTGTAATGCGAGGGACTTGCGACAGACTTGTAATGCGAGGGACTTGCGACAGATTTGTAATGCGAGGGACTTGCAACAGACTTGTAATGAGAGGGACTTGTGACAGACTTGCAATGCGAGGGACTTGCGACAGACTTATAATGCGAGGGACTTGCGACAGACTTATAATGCAAGGGACTTGCGACAGACTTATAATGCGAGGGATTTGCGACAGACTTATAATGCAAGGGACTTGCAACAGATTTGTAATGTGAGAGACCGATATACGCATCTAAAAAACGCTATGCTGCAGTGAAAAGTCATCTTTAACTGGCTAATTATGAACTAATTATTAATCGGCTTTAGTCTATGTCAAGTATCATGATTTTGAACGCCAAAATTCGCAGCCAAAATAACGCATTACAATGCTAAAGCCTATATAAAAATTAGGTGTGCCTAGTAGCATGGTCTTAAGGATTTTGAAATAGGAAGATGAGGTTTTTTGTCTCCACATGTGAGGTACATTTCATCTGAAAACAAGGCATTACAATACTGCAGTGAAAAATAATTATTGAAAGAGTTTTGGATAACATGCAAACGGAAAACGGAAATTCGCAGCCGAAAAAACGCAATATGATGCTGCAGTAAGAAAGGCTTCTATTTATGGAATTAAAAAGGCACTAATGAGTGTTTGGCTTAAGCTTCTACAAGAATTAGTATAATATGTTTGGTATAATATGTAAAGTAAACTTAGTTTTAAAGAGGCAGAGATATTCGCAGCCAAAATAACGCATTACAATGCGGCAGAAATTAATAAAGCACTAATTAGTGTTCGGCTAAAGCCTATATAAAAATTAGGTGTGCCTAGTAGCATGGTCTTGAGGGTTTTGAAATAGGAAGATGAGGTTTTTTTATCACATGTCAGGTACATTTAATGTTAAACACATCACAATACTGCAGTAAAAAGAGATTTCTTTAACTGGCTAATTAGGCCCTAATTATTATTCGGCTTAAAGTAAGTGTGCCAAGTATCATGGTACTGTAGATTAGGAACTAAAATGAAACAGTTTGGGATAACATGCGAGGTACACTGGTTTTAGGCAAAGATAAAGTCCAAAAGAACACATTAAAATTATTCAGTAACAAAGGCTTCTATATTTAAGGGATATAAAGCTTAATCCAAAATTAAGCATGATCTTGTAGATTAGGAAAATTTCGATAAAATGCGAGGTACATTTTCTTTAAATAAGAAAGGGTCCTATTGAAGGGAATAAATTATAAACTAATTAAACTAATCTTGCAGAGTATGAAATTTTTTTTTAGAGTTTTTGATAACATGTAAGGTACACTTTGTTTTAAAGATTCAGAGATATTCGCAGCCGAAAGAACGCATTACAATGCTGCAGTAAGAAAGGGTTCTATTTAAGGGAATGAGAAACTAATTAGTGTTTGGCTAATTAGGCACTATTTATTATTCGGCTTTAGTCTATACCAAGTATCATAATGTTGTAGATTAAGAAAACAAATATGACTTTTGGATAACATGCGAGGCAGACATATTCGCAGCCAAAATAATGCATTACAATGCTGCAGTAATCAAGGGTTTTATATTTAAAGGATTAATTATGCACTAATAAGTGTTCGGCTAAAGCTTAAATTAGGAAATAACGATACGAGTTTGGGATAACATGTAAGGTACACTTTGTTTCAAAGATATTCACAGCCAAAAGAACGCATTACTAGTTTGTTTTAAAGAGATATTCGCAGCAAAAATAACGCTTCATAATGCTGCAGTAATTAAGCACTGTACCAAAGTATCACGAGGTTGTAGATTAGGAACTAAAAAAAGAGTTTTGGATAACATGCGAGGTACACTTAAGGGTTCTATTTAAGGGATTAATTAGGCACTATACAAACATATATTGTGCCCAGTAGATTATGAATTAAAGATATGAGTTTGGGATAACATGCGAGGAGAACGTATAATATAAAAACCTACCTATCGTCCAGTATTCGGGGCTTCCAGGCCGTCTCTCTCATCCAGCTTGTTACAAGACGGTTGCATCTCATCACATCACATCCCATCTATTTTGACACATGAAATTTTCAAGGTTACTATTGATCGAGATGTAGGGGTACTGTTTTCTAAAATCGCCAAATTCGGCTACAAAACGCTTTGTGAGCATTTAAAAGTACGAGCCAGGCTTTTCAGTTTGTATTTGTTAATGTAGCGGACCACACCTATCTCCTGAATATAACTTTACAAGAAAACACTCATTGCAATAAAGGCACAGTATTATTTACGACCGTAGTACAATAACATGAAGGTCAAATGTCACCTGGATAGCTGCACATTACATCTACAAATCTGACAATACAAATAATAAAAATACACACACGGTCGCAAAAAGGTCACAATTATCAGTACAAATATCAAATAAAATACAACGTTACTCACTGGGAGTTGGTTTACATGGTTTACATTTTATGTTGGTCTTCTCTGTTCGAAGCCCACAGAAGAAAACTTGCTACAACTAAAGGTCACCTTATGCGTTATATGAAAACATGCAAATCACTTGCAAAACTTTTAGGCATGCACAAACATTAATATAGTGGTTTAATAGTAGGATACACCATTGGTAATTGCTTGAATTACCAATATTTTTAAATACACCTACCAATCATTCAGTCTTCATGGCATCCATTCCTGGCCGTCATCTTACGGGGTATAGCCGCCATCTCAGAACCGCTTCATTACTTACATCTACCACAGGCCAACTGACACTCATCTAAGAATGCGATCCCAAATCCGGAATTGTAAAAGGTTTCTTAACCAGACAACCCAGTTTCTTCTGCTCTCAACCGAGCTACATCCACGGGCCGCCAACAAGCACTAGCCACTACTCAACGATGGTCAAAACATCGCGTCTACTTCGTCTTCACATCTAAACTCCTGAACCAAAGAGGTGCGCGAGACCTCCTGCTACGACATTTAGAGACCCTCTTGACATGAACCTGCTTACCATCAGGATCTCAAACAACTTTGCCGACAAGCTCATCCGCGATTCAGACATTTTTCACCCACTAAGATTCAACCAGTGCACCCCACTAGTCACGGCTGTACAAACAATTCCCCCTACCGAGGCAAGATCAGCCATGCAAACAGACACTTGCAACACTTTTCGATACTTGTACCCCACTGTCTTCCAATAATAACAGGTTCCGCGAGCCGTAAACCCCATCAAAGGATTATTCGCATGCACACCGCCAAATGCTGTTTATTGCATCACTCGCACCCATTGTCGCCTTCTTCACATCGTAAAGAAAAAGCGGCCACTGCCTGGCATGTTCGACGAGCATCTTCGTAGCACAACTACTTGGTACCCACAACTTAGCTGTAGCACCGAGCTTCTCCACATCAGACCGTACCATCAAAGACAAGAGTGTCTGCGCCTTGGTTGCCACGGGGACCGACATAAAATGCAAATGCACTGAGTAGCGTATAATCTTCTATCTCTGTACGCTGACAGTATGTCCCAAAATGTTGCACCCCAACCAAAAGGTAAGCACTGTACTATCTTGCACAGTATCGCAACAAAATCTAAAACCATAGTCAATTTGACTTCTTTTTTAAAATTGCTCGAAAGTCTGTGTCACAGTCAAATTTTTTATATTTTTAAAATTCCTTTAGGTGTCTTCGTGTCTTTGTCCAAAATCAACCAGCGCCGACGGCGGCGGGCATGCTGGCTCAGTGCTGGTTAATTTCGGTCTACACTTCTACACTTGCACAGTATCTAAACAAAATCGAAAAACTTTGTCCATAACAAATTGCACATCTGTTAGAAAATTGATTGTAACACTGTCGGTCATTATTTGCTCATTGTAATTCATTTCGATGTAATCGTGTCTTTGTCCCAGTAGGCGCCACAGACATGAACCAGCCCTGACGGCGGCGGGCATGCTGGCTCAGTGCTGGTTCATTTAGGTAACGCCCTTACGGACAAAAACGACTTGATTAAAAACAAATTTAAAAAGGGCTCACAATTTCGCGAGGTGCAATTGTTTTTAATTACTGTTCTTTGTCAGGGCATGGAAGATGATATGTTGCTCAGCGCATTTGCATTTCATGTCGGTACCTGTGGCAACCAAGAAACGGACGCTCGTGTCTATAATGGTTTGGCCCGATGAAGAAAAGTACTGCACCACAGTTAAGTCACGAGTAACAAGTGTAACGCTACAGAGATGCTCGGTGAACCTGTCTGACAGTCACCACTTCGTCTTGACAATGCCAAGGTAGGCAACACTGGGTGAAGGCGTACAATAAAAACATTGGCTGGTATGCATGTAAATATCTCCATTCATGCGGTAGCGACCGTTAGTTCCTGCTACATCGGAGACAGAGTGATCCGCCTACCGGCCGGTGCTACAAAATGCCTGCATACACACAACTCGATCAAGACAAGGCAGTTGAGGAATGTCAGACAGTCGCAGGCTAATGAGGACACTTGCTGATCTCCAATGAATGTCCAATGCCCGAATTTCAGATGGTCTTGTTAGCGCAGTTGGAAATCCTTCCGGTTTAGCAGGTCTGTCAGGAGAGACTAGAGACGCCACAGCAGGATGTCACGCACCTTCAGGTTCAGGGGTATTAGACTGTGAAGATAAAGTGGATGCAATTAATTTGACCGTCGTGTTAGTAGGGACTAAGGCTCATTGGCAGCTATGCCATGCATGTAGCTCGATTGAGCCAAGAAGAAACCGTCTTGTCTGAAGAAACCCTTCATAATTCTGGCTTGGTATTTGAAGTCCAACTCGGCGCCACAAATCGCACGAAATCACACTTTTAGATTAAGCGAGTGTCGGTTGGTTGTAGTAGATGCTAGATTCAAGCGGTTCCCACTTCAAAAAAAGAACAACAAAAAATGGCTGACTTAAACTGTTAATAAAAGTACATGGTGGTATTCGTTGGATGCAATGAATATACCCTCAAATATCTCACTATGTACCGCAATCGTATTCTCCCTAAATCTGTAGGGATTTCCTAATCTATCTAAGAAAATACTCACCTCCGATACCTATATATGCATTTCTATGCGCATGCGCAAGCAATTGTACTCAAAAGCTCTTATGAGGATGAGTTGACAGTCCTGCGGTGTTTCTGGGCTGAAGAACGTGCTGCTGCTTGCAAAACTTGTCTGCCCATGTGCCCCTCCAACAAGCTGCCTCCATAATATCTGTGATAGGAACACCTTGGAAATGAGCCTGTGAGGTAGTCATGCAACTGGTTGAGGGGGGTGTGTTCCGTGTCAGAGTAGATACTATTAATTGCTCCCGTCAACAGTTCGCATGGTAAATCTGGTAGTATGGCTTTGGCGGGGTTGAACGGACAGACTGTTGTGATGAAGAGTTGTGTAGTGTTCAAAATGACACTTGAAAATGAAGTCAAGCTCGCGACGAATATGTCTGGAGGGGAAAAACTTGGTGATTGGTTCTTGGTTAGGAAGTTGATACGTGGGACAAGACAAACACCTCCCTGTTCCTGTTCCTAAAAGGTTGTGTTCAAAGGGAGGCTTCGTCAACCGAGGTCCCAAAAAGGAGTGGTCTCTCTAAAAACATGCCTTTTATCAGTTGAGATATAGCAGTATTATTGGTAAGATTGGTAAGATGTACTACTGAGATGGCTGATCTGTAGCCTCAAATGGTTCTAATCTGGAGGCCAGAATTAAAGAGATGAAGTAGAAAATCCCCCATCACAGTTACAGATGCAGAATTGGGATCGAAACCTTCCTTGGCATTTTGCTGCAAGGGAAGCAGCGTCTAAAGATAGGCCAGCCGTTCGGAGGGAAGACTTGATAGCATCCAAGCACAAAGATAAAGACTGTCCGGATCTGGGTGCAGCAACATCTTGGACACGGGTTGTGTGAGAAGGTCTGGTCTCTTTGCTAGAATAATGGGAAGTCCAGAAGTTGAGGGAACCATGGTTATCTTGGCCAGGGGGGGGGGGGGGGCTATTAAGATTATCTAGCACCTCTCTTGGTCGATCTTTGATAAGACTCTGGGTAGGAGGGCGCGTGTTTAGGGTGTCTAGGACGTTGAAGATCTGTTTCTCTCTCGTGAAAGGGCATCCACTATGATGTTCTATTTCCCGGAGAGGTGGCTCGCTTGTAGAGAGATTGCACCAAGTGAGTAGACTCCAGGTTAGCATGCATTCCTGGTTGATGAAAGAGTCCAATTTTTGGGTAAACTGATAAGTGATGTTCCGATACATGAATTGCAAGAACCTCCGATGGTCTCTGTGGATGGAGATATGAAGATAAACATCCTTCAGATCCAGGGTTGCAGCCCACCAGCCCTGGGGAAGGGATTGCAGGACAGTGGCCAGGGTTTCCATCTTGTCTGGGAAAAAGCTTCTCTTGGAAGGGTTGGAAGAACACAATTTGTCTTTGACTGCTGAAAGAATTGTTGGGATAGTACAAAACTGATTGGAGTTATCATCTTTGGTTTTAAAAAGTCAATGTTCTCTGGAGGAGGCTTTGGGAGGTTTTTTCTTCTGAATGAGAGAAAAGGCTTTATCCATGATGTCCGCCAAACAAATGTCAATGGGAAGCACAAAATTCAGAGGAGGAGTGGGTCTAGCAGTCTCTCTTCGGAAGGCGGAGCGGGAGGCTTCTATAGAAGAAGGAGGGGGAAACTGTAAAAATCTTACCCACTTCTGGGATGATCACTTTGGGCTCCCGACTGTCTAGATCCGAGTCACTGGAAGTCGGTAAAAAAGACAAAGGATGGCCCTGTGTGTACGACCTGATAGTCGATGAGACGACCTGATAGTCGATCGAGAACGGGAGCGGAAACGAGAAAAATCCCCAGAACGAAGACGAAAAATTCCCTCCGGAAAATGATCTCCGACGTAGTGTTGAGAGCAGTAGGCACTATCACGAGACAAAGAATGTGTAGCGTGGCCTCTGAAATAGTGGCTACTATCGCACTGGCTGTAATCATCGTCAGCATATAGTGCCATGATATGACATCTCCGGAGTGTAGTACGTAGGAAAGTAGCTCAAAGGCAGGCAAGAGAGATGCATCGGCGGCCCGTACTGACGGGGATCGTTAGGGAAGTACGCCCAAGCTCAGCCCAAAAAGAAAGGTCGTTCCGTCTCTCTGACGAGGCGGGAATAGGGCGACTGTAGGATGAAACTATGAACAGATTCAGCAAGGGTTATCCTGTGAGCATAGACGACAACGGAAGCAGGAAGGATGTATATCAAAGTCCAAAGGTGAACTACCACAGGAACGGCAAATATTGCTGCGATTCGCTGTCTTTTTCTTAGATTTTGGTTCAGCCATGTCGTGTCGAAAATACAATCTTTACGCTTGTAGAGTGTATCGCTAGGAGTAAACCTAACAACACGTGTACACTTAACAAACGCTGAAATAAGGACGATTCATATAGGGCTTCTGGGAGGTGCAGTGTGTGGGTGACGTCATAGCCTTTGTTTTCGTTTCAGCAAATTCCTTGCGCATGCGCAAAGAAATGCATATGTAAGTATCAGAGGTGACATATTTTCTGTAATAGAATACTGAAATATACGAGTCACGTTTTTAATGTGTATTTCTAAACGAACTTTAGCTAGCGAAATGAAGGTGCATTATAACTATCTATAACTGTGACAATAAACAAAAACTCCAAATATATACTATAGTGGTTTAATATAATAGAACGTGTCATAAAACACTCACCAATCTTCCAGTCCTTCATAGCTTCCAGTCGCATTCATTGATTCTCCATCTCAAGCTGTTTAAAATTGAAACAATAACAAAAATCAAATATCAACTTTGGATGGGCAAAGCTGTATACATTGTTATACTTGGTTTTTATTATGACTGGAGTCAGGTATTTAAGGTGTAATTTTAAACGAATTTCATCACGCTAAATATGAAGGCACATTATATGTATCTATTTATGCACAAAATAGGCACTAATTTAATGTAACAGAACGCGTCATAAAACACCCACCAATCGTCCAGTCTTCCAGTCCTGTCATCATCTTGGGCGGGTGCATCTTAGGCTGTCACTCCTTTATCCAACAACAGTCTTCCTCTAAAGTGGTTTAAAATACACACAAACAAAAGTTGGCCTTGGATGGGCAAAAAGTTTGTTGTTAGACACTGTCGTCTTTGTCCATGCAGGCGCAACCAAAATCAGCCAGCGCTGACGGCGGCGGGCATAGTGGCTCAAAGTGTCCAACGACTTCATTTCAAATCTACACTTGCACAGTATCCAAACAAAGTCGACAAACTTAGTCTCATAATCAGTTTGGCATCTCTTAAAAAATTACTCGCAACTGTGTGTCAGTATTTGGGTGGGTTTTGTTTTCATTCCTTTTCGTGTCTTCTCGTCTTTCCCTGAGCAGGCGCCACTGAAATGAACCAGCGTTGACGGCGGCGGGCAATGCGGCTCAGCGCCGGTTCATTTTGGTAGCGCCTGCAAGGACAAAAACAGTTTACACTTGCACAGTATCCAAACAAAATCTAAATAATTAGTCCCCTAGTTAATTTCACCTCTCTTAAAACATATACTTAACTTTGTTTCGGTCTAGGCGTGCTGGTCTGGGCGTGCGGGTCTCGTTGTGCGGACTCAAAGTGCAGACTCGACATGCAGACTAGGCGCACAGGCAAGGCAGACGAGAGGCAGACGTGGAAACAAGAAATAGAACAAAAAACACTTTCAGAAAAGAATACTGAAATATACGAGTCACTTTTTTAATGTGTATTTCCATCTGAACTTTAGCAAGCGAAATGAAGGCGCATTATATGTATCTATAACTGTGACAATAAACAAACACTCTAAATATGCACTATAGTGGTTTAATATAATAGAACGTGTCATAAAACACCCACCAATCTTCCAGTCTTTCATAGCTTCCAGTCGCATTCATTGATTCTCCATCTCAAGCTGTTCAAATTGAAACAATAACAAAAATCAAATATCAACTTTGGATGGGCAAAGCTGTATACATTGTTATACTTGTTTTTATTATGACTGGAGTCGGGTATTTAAGGTGTAATTTCCAACAAATTTCATCACGCTAAATATGAAGGCGCATTATATGCATCTATATCTGTGACAATAAACAAATAAACAAAATAGGCACTACAGTGCTTTAATATAACAGAACGTGTCATAAAACACCCACCAATCGTCCAGTCTTCCCGTCCTGTCGTCATCTTGGGCGGGTGCATCTTGGACGGGTGCATCTTGGGCTATTACTCCCTTATCCAACAACAGTCTTCCTCTAAAGTGATTTAAAATACACACAAACAAAAGTTGGCCTTGGATGGGCACAATTTTTGTTATTAGACACTGTCGTCTTTGTCCATGCATAGTGGCTCAGCGTTGTTTTTTTTGGATGGCGACTACACATACAAAAACGACAGTGTCCAACGACTTCATTTCAAGTCTACACTTGCACAGTCGGGTATCCAAACAAAGTCGACAAAATTAGTCTCATAAGCAGTTTGGCATCTCTTAGAAAATTACTCGTAACTGTGGGTCGGTATTTGAGTGGGTTTTGTTTTCATTCCTTTTCGTGTCTTCTTGTCTTTCACCGAGCAGGCGCCACTAAAATGAACAAGCGTTGACGGCGGCGGGCAAGGCGGCTCAGCGCCGGTTCATTTTGTTGGCGCCTGCAATGACAAAAACAGTTTACACTTGCACAGTATCCAAACAAAATCTAAATAATTAGTCCCCTAGTCAATTTAACCTCTCTTAAATCATATACTTAACTTTGTTTCGGTCTAGGCGTGCTGGTCTGGGCGTGCTGGTCTGGGCGTGCGGTCTTGTTGTCGCATTCTTTAATTCTCCATCTCAAGCTGTTTAAAAATAAAACAATAACAATAATCAAATATCAACTTTGGATGGGTAAAGCTGTATACATTGTTATACTTGTTTTGATTATTATTAGAGTCGGGTATTTAAGGTGTAATTTCAAACAAATTTCATCACGCCAAATATGAAGGCGCATTATATGTATCTATTAATGCACAAAATATGCACTACAGTGCTTTAATATAACAGAACGTGTCATAAAACACCCACCAATCGTCCAGTCTTTCAGTCCTGTCGACATCTTGGGCGGGTGCATCTTGGGCTGTCACTCCCTTATCCAACAACAGTCTTCCTCTAAAGTGGTTTAAAATACACACAAACAAAAGTTGGCCTTGGATGGGCAAAATGTTTGTTGTGAGACACTGTTGTCTTTGTCCATGCATAGTGGCTCAGCGTTTGTTTTTTTTGGATGGCGACTACACATACAAAAACGACAGTGTCCAACAACTTCATTTCAAGTCTACACTTGCACAGTCGGGTATCCAAACAAAGTCGACAAAATTAGTCTCATAATCAGTTTGGCATCTCTTAGAAAATTACTCGTAACTGTGTGTCAGTATTTGAGTGGGTTTTGTTTTCATTCCTTTTCGTGTCTTCTTGTCTTTCTCCGAGCAGACGCCACTAAAATGAACAAGCGTTGACGGCGGCGGGCAAGGCGGCTCAGCGCCGGTTCATTTTGTTGGCGCCTGCAATGACAAAAACAGTTTACACTTGCACAGTATCCAAACAAAATCTAAATAATTAGTCCCCTAGTCAATTTAACCTCTCTTAAAACATATACTTAACTTTGTTTCGGTCTAGGCGTGCTGGTCTGGGCGTGCGGTCTTGTTGTCGCATTCTTTAATTCTCCATCTCAAGCTGTTTAAAATTAAAACAATAACAATAATCAAATATCAACTTTGAATGGGCAAAGCTGTATACATTGTTATACTTGTTTTGATTATTACTGGAGTCGGGTATTTAAGGTGTAATTTCAAACAAATTTTATCACGCCAAATATGAATGCGCATTATATGTATCTATATTTATGCACAAAATATGCACTACAGTGCTTTAATATAACAGAACGTGTCATAAAACACCCACCAATCGTCCAGTCTTCCAGTCCTGTCGACATCTTGGGCGGGTGCATCTTGGGCTGTCTTCAACAACAGTCTTCCTCTAAAGTGGTTTAAAATACACACAAACAAAAGTTGGCCTTGGATGGGCAAAATGTTTCTTGTGAGACACTGTCGTCTTTGTCCATGCATAGTGGCTCAGCGTTGGTTTTTTTGGATGTCGACTACACATACAAAAACGACAGTGTCCAACGACTTCATTTCAAGTCTACACTTGCACAGTCGGGTATCCAAACAAAGTTGACAAAATTAGTCTCATAAGGAGTTTGGCATCGAAAATTACTCGTAACTGTGTGTCAGTATTTGAGTGGGTTTTGTTTTTATTCCTTTTCGTGTCTTCTTGTCTTTCTTCGAGCAGACGCCACTAAAATGAACAAGCGTTGACGGCGGCGGGCAAGGCGGCTCAGCGCCGGTTCATTTTGTTGGCGCCTGCAATGACAAAAACAGTTTACACTTGCACAGTATCCAAACAAAATCTAAATAATTAGTCCCCTAGTCAATTTAACCTCTCTTAAAACCTATACTTAACTTTGTTTCGGTCTAGGCGTGCTGGTCTGGGCGTGCGGTCTTGTTGTCGCATTCTTTAATTCTCCATCTCAAGCTGTTTACAATTAAAACAATAACAATAATCAAATATCAACTTTGGATGGGCTAAGCTGTATACATTGTTATACTTGTTTTGATTGTTACTGGAGTCGGGTATTTAAGGTGTAATTTCAAACAAATTTCATCACGCCAAATATAGAGGCGCATTATATGTATCTATTTATGCACAAAATATGCACTACAGTGCTTTAATATAACAGAACGTGTCATAAAACACCCACCAATCGTCCAGTCTTCCAGTCCTGTCGACATCTTCGGCGGGTGCATCTTGGGCTGTCACTCCCTTATCCAACAACAGTCTTCCTCTAAAGTGGTTTAAAATACACACAAACAAAAGTTGGCCTTGGATGGGCAAAATGTTTCTTGTGAGACACTGTCGTCTTTGTCCATGCATAGTGGCTCAGCGTTGGTTTTTTTGAATGGCGACTACACATACAAAAACGACAGTGTCCAACGACTTCATTTCAAGTCTACACTTGCACAGTCGGGTATCCAAACAAAGTCGACAAAATTAGTCTCATAAGCAGTTTGGCATCGAAAATTACTCGTAACTGTGTGTAAGTATTTGAGTGGGTTTTGTTTTCATTCCTTTTCGTGTTTTCTCGTCTTTCTTCGAGCAGACGCCACTAAAATGAACAAGCGTTGACGGCGGCGGGCAAGGCGGCTCAGCGCCGGTTCATTTTGTTGGCGCCTGCAATGACAAAAACAGTTTACACTTGCACAGTATCCAAACAAAATCTAAATAATTAGTCCCCTAGTCAATTTAACCTCTCTTAAATCATATACTTAACTTTGTTTCGGTCTAGGCGTGCTGGTCTGGGCGTGCGGTCTTGTTGTCGCATTCTTTAATTCTCCATCTCAAGCTGTTTAAAATTAAAACAATAACAATAATCAAATATCAACTTTGGATGGGCAAAGCTGTATACATTGTTATACTTGTTTTGATTATTACTGGAGTCGGGTATTTAAGGTGTAATTTCAAACAAATTTCATCACGCCAAATATAGAGGCGCATTATATGTATCTATTTATGCACAAAATATGCACTACAGTGCTTTAATATAACAGAACGTGTCATAAAACACCCACCAATCGTCCAGTCTTCCAGTCCTGTCATCATCTTGGGCTGTCACTCCCTTATCCAACAACAGTCTTCCTCTAAAGTGGTTTAAAATACACACAAACAAAAGTTGGCCTTCGATGGGCAAAATGTTTCTTGTGAGACACTGTAGTCTTTGTCCATGCATAGTGGCTCAGCGTTGGTTTTTTTGGATGGCGACTACACATACAAAAACGACAGTGTCCAACGACTTCATTTCAAGTCTACACTTGCACAGTCGGGTATCCAAACAAAGTCGACAAAATTAGTCTCATAAGCAGTTTGGCATCGAAAATTACTCGTAACTGTGTGTCAGTATTTGAGTGGGTTTTGTTTTCATTCCTTTTCGTGTCTTCTTTTCCTTCTCCGAGCAGACGCCACTAAAATGAACAAGCGTTGACGGCGGCGGGCAAGGCGGCTCAGCGCCGGTTCATTTTGTTGGCGCCTGCAATGACAAAAACAGTTTACACTTGCACAGTATCCAAACAAAATCTAAATAATTAGTCCCCTAGTCAATTTAACCTCTCTTAAATCATATACTTAACTTTGTTTCGGTCTAGGCGTGCTGGTCTGGGCGTGCGGTCTTGTTGTCGCATTCTTTAATTCTCCATCTCAAGCTGTTTAAAATTAAAACAATAACAATAATCAAATATCAACTTTGGATGGGCAAAGCTGTATACATTGTTATACTTGTTTTGATTATTACTGGAGTCGGGTATTTAAGGTGTAATTTCAAACAAATTTCATCACGCCAAATATAGAGGCGCATTATATGTATCTATTTATGCACAAAATGTGCACTACAGTGCTTCAATATAACAGAACGTGTCATAAAACACCCACCAATCGTCCAGTCTTCCAGTCCTGTCATCATCTTGGGCTGTCACTCCCTTATCCAACAACAGTCTTCCTCTAAAGTGGTTTAAAATACACACAAACAAAAGTTGGCCTTGGATGGGCAAAATGTTTCTTGTGAGACACTGTCGTCTTTGTCCATGCATAGTGGCTCAGCGTTGGTTTTTTTGGATGGCGACTACACATACAAAAACGACAGTGTCCAACGACTTCATTTCAAGTCTACACTTGCACAGTCGGGTATCCAAACAAAGTCGACAAAATTAGTCTCATAAGCAGTTTGGCATCGAAAATTACTCGTAACTGTGTGTCAGTATTTGAGTGGGTTTTGTTTTCATTCCTTTTCGTGTCTTCTTTTCCTTCTCCGAGCAGACGCCACTAAAATGAACAAGCGTTGACGGCGGCGGGCAAGGCGGCTCAGCGCCGGTTCATTTTGTTGGCGCCTGCAATGACAAAAACAGTTTACACTTGCACAGTATCCAAACAAAATCTAAATAATTAGTCCCCTAGTCAATTTAACCTCTCTTAAATCATATACTTAACTTTGTTTCGGTCTAGGCGTGCTGGTCTGGGCGTGCGGTCTTGTTGTCGCATTCTTTAATTCTCCATCTCAAGCTGTTTAAAATTAAAACAATAACAATAATCAAATATCAACTTTGGATGGGCAAAGCTGTATACATTGTTATACTTGTTTTGATTATTACTGGAGTCGGGTATTTAAGGTGTAATTTCAAACAAATTTCATCACGCCAAATATACAGGCGCATTATATGTATCTATTTATGCACAAAATATGCACTACAGTGCTTCAATATAACAGAACGTGTCATAAAACACCCACCAATCGTCCAGTCTTCCAGTCCTGTCATCATCTTGGGCTGTCACTCCCTTATCCAACAACAGTCTTCCTCTAAAGTGGTTTAAAATACACACAAACAAAAGTTGGCCTTGGATGGGCAAAATGTTTCTTGTGAGACACTGTCGTCTTTGTCCATGCATAGTGGCTCAGCGTTGGTTTTTTTGGATGGCGACTACACATACAAAAACGACAGTGTCCAACGACTTCATTTCAAGTCTACACTTGCACAGTCGGGTATCCAAACAAAGTCGACAAAATTAGTCTCATAAGCAGTTTGGCATCGAAAATTACTCGTAACTGTGTGTCAGTATTTGAGTGGGTTTTGTTTTCATTCCTTTTCGTGTCTTCTTTTCCTTCTCCGAGCAGACGCCACTAAAATGAACAAGCGTTGACGGCGGCGGGCAAGGCGGCTCAGCGCCGGTTCATTTTGTTGGCGCCTGCAATGACAAAAACAGTTTACACTTGCACAGTATCCAAACAAAATCTAAATAATTAGTCCCCTAGTCAATTTAACCTCTCTTAAATCATATACTTAACTTTGTTTCGGTCTAGGCGTGCTGGTCTGGGCGTGCGGTCTTGTTGTCGCATTCTTTAATTCTCCATCTCAAGCTGTTTAAAATTAAAACAATAACAATAATCAAATATCAACTTTGGATGGGCAAAGCTGTATACATTGTTATACTTGTTTTGATTATTACTGGAGTCGGGTATTTAAGGTGTAATTTCAAACAAATTTCATCACGCCAAATATACAGGCGCATTATATGTATCTATTTATGCACAAAATATGCACTACAGTGCTTTAATATAACAGAACGTGTCATAAAACACCCACCAATCGTCCAGTCTTCCAGTCCTGTCATCATCTTGGGCTGTCACTCCCTTATCCAACAACAGTCTTCCTCTAAAGTGGTTTAAAATACACACAAACAAAAGTTGGCCTTGGATGGGCAAAATGTTTCTTGTGAGACACTGTCGTCTTTGTCCATGCATAGTGGCTCAGCGTTGTTTTTTTTGGATGGCGACTACACATACAAAAACGACAGTGTCCAACGACTTCATTTCAAGTCTACACTTGCACAGTCGGGTATCCAAACAAAGTCGACAAAATTAGTCTCATAAGCAGTTTGGCATCGAAAATTACTCGTAACTGTGTGTCAGTATTTGAGTGGGTTTTGTTTTCATTCCTTTTCGTGTCTTCTTGTCTTTCTCCGAGCAGACGCCACTAAAATGAACAAGCGTTGACGGCGGCGGGCAAGGCGGCTCAGCGCCGGTTCATTTTGTTGGCGCCTGCAATGACAAAAACAGTTTACACTTGCACAGTATCCAAACAAAATCTAAATAATTAGTCCCCTAGTCAATTTAACCTCTCTTAAAACCTATACTTAACTTTGTTTCGGTCTAGGCGTGCTGGTCTGGGCGTGCGGTCTTGTTGTCGCATTCTTTAATTCTCCATCTCAAGCTGTTTACAATTAAAACAATAACAATAATCAAATATCAACTTGGGATGGGCAAAGCTGTATACATTGTTATACTTGTTTTTATTATTACTGGAGTCGGGTATTTAAGGTGTAATTTCAAACAAATTTCATCACGCCAAATATGAAGGCGCATTATATGTATCTGTTTATACACAAAATATGCACTACAGTGCTTTAATATAACAGAACGTGTCATAAAACACCCACCAATCGTCCAGTCTTCCAGTCCTGTCGTCATCTGGGGCGGGTGCATCTTGGGCTGTCACTCCCTTATCCAACAACAGTCTTCCTCTAAAGTGGTTTAAAATACACACAAACAAAAGTTGGCCTTGGATGGGTAATAAATTTGTTGTTAGACACTGTCGTCTTTGTCCATGCATAGTGGCTCAGCGTTGGTTTTTTTGGATGGCGACTACACACGACAGTGTCCAACGACTTCATTTCAAGTCTACACTTGCAGTCGGGTATCCAAACAAAGTCGACAAACTTAGTCTCATAATCAGTTTGGCATCTCTTAGAAAATTATTCGCAACTGTGTGTCAGTATTTAGGTGGTTTTTTTTTATATTCCTTTTCGTGTCTTCGTGTCTTCTTGTCTTTCTCCGAGCAGGCGCCACTGAAATGAACCAGCGTTGACGGCGGCGGGCAAGGCGGATCAGCGCCGGTTCATTTTGTTGGCGCCTGCAATGACAAACAGTTTACACTTGCACAGTATCCAAACAAAATCTAAATAATTAGTCCCCTAATCAATTTGACCTCTTAAAACATTAACGTAACTTTGTTTCGGTCTAGGCGTGCAGGTCTGGGCGGAAGGGACGCGGAATAAAAATAGTTGGAACGGGAGTATAAAAAGTTGGGAACGCGGAGTAGAAACAGTTGGGAACGCGGAGTAGAAACAGTTGGGAACGCAGAGTGGAAACAGTTGGGAACGCAGAGTAGAAACAGTTGGGAACGCAGAGTAGAAACAGTTGGGAACGCGGAGTAGAAACAGTTGGGAACGCGGAGTAGAAACAGTTGGTAACGCGGAGTAGAAACAGTTGGGAACGCGGAGTAGAAACAGTTGGGAACGCGGAGTAGAAACAGTTGGGAACGCGGAGTAGAAACAGTTGGGAACGCAGAGTAGAAAAAGTTGGGAACGCAGAATAAAAAAAAGTTGGGAACGCAGAATAAAAAAAAGTTGGGAACGCAGAATAAAAAAAAGTTGGGAACGCAGAATAAAAAAAAGTTGGGAACGCAGAATAAAAAAAAGTTGGGAACGCAGAATAAAAAAAAGTTGGGAACGCAGAATAAAAAAGGTTGGAACGCAGAATAAAAAAAGGTTGGAACGTGGGAATAAAACATGTTGGAACGTGGGAATAAAAACATGTTGGAACGCGGAATAAAAACAGTTGGAACGCGGAATAAAAAAAGTTGGAATGCGAAATAAACAAAGATTGAACGCGGAATACAACAATTTGGAACGTGGAATAAAAAAAGGTGAAACACAGGGTTAAAGTTGGAACAAGAAGTAAAGATGGAACACGGGGTAAAATTTGTTTGTAAAAAGTGGATATGAAGGTGAGAAGCTTGATGAGTACACGAGTATGAATATGACGATTTCTGGAAAATATCGATGCAAGACAAATGAGTAATGTATTGTGAGCGAGATGGTACATGATTGTTCCTAACTAAAGAGAGTAAATATCGTGCAGTTTCAGGGTTCTTAGATTGAGAAAAAGGGAATCAGTGTGGGCTAAGTAGTGTGCTAGTAGCTGATCACACGAATGGTTCTTTTTCGGAAGCAGAAATAGTCTATTAGGCCAATTAAAAAAAATGAAGCGTCATGCCTTTTTTGTAAAAGAAAGGAGGCCCTTTTTGTTTCTTTTTTTCAAAACCAACATTTCTAGCTACGATATTACATAAATAATTTACATTATTATAATTGTCGATTCCAGTGGAACACAAAATAGTGGAAACGCGGAACACAAAATAGTGGAAATGCGGAACACAAAAGAGTGGAAACGCGGAAACACAAAACTATACATGTGGCCCGACCCCACCATACGTTATGGGGCAAGCTGTGCAAGTCAATCAAAGACGAGTTCTAACTGTTACATTTAGCAAAAATGCAAGACTCTTAAACTAAAAACGAACAAACAAACAGAAAGCAGCCTAAGCAAAATATGTCCAAACAAACTAAGGCCTATTAGAAGACTAAAAATTGATTTTCACTTGGTTGCATTGATTTTATCTCAATGATAAGTTTAGCCAAGTGTGTAACTTTCTTAAAAATATATGTTTGGTAGTCATTTCTGAAAGAATACAACTGATCATCTGATTTTTTTTAATAAAAAGGAAAGATGTATATTGTGCATTTTTGTAAAAGAAAAAAATGCACAGAGGTAATGAGAAAAAAAAAATACATTTTATAAAAAAATAAAAAAAAATTTTTTTAAAAGACAATACAAATTTAGGATCGTATTTTAGACTTTAGCATCACTGTGTACATTAAGTGGAAATATATTTTTATTAGGCCAGATAAAAAAAAATTGTTGATCGTCCCCGCCCGACCCTACAAAACACGCCCGACATGAAACTTATTTTGAAAAAAATAAAGAGATGCCATTTGTAAAATGGCTGCGTGCAAGATGGGAAAGTATCACGTTTCGGGAGGCGAGTTTCTTTTGGTGTGAATATTACAAAAATGTTATTGGCTAACCCACCAAAAATTGAAAAGACATCCAAAGATAAAGGCCAAGACAATAATCTTTATATTGTTGTTTGAAAATCCCCAGTGATGTCGGTTTGCATGAAACTTGGCCCGGAACGATATTGATTTTACACTAGTTTCAATGGGGCTCGAATTAGGCTAGTGCACCCTAAGTTATAGAGCGTTCAGAATCGAGACTAAACAGTTGAAGGGCTTTGTTGGATACGAGCTGCCGACTTCATTAATCTTATAGGCTTATACAAACAAAGAGCATATCTAGATTGACACAAAATTCGGCCACTGTGTTAAACAAACTTTCCTTTTGCCGCCTACATTAGGCCCTAAACTAAAATTAAACATTCTCAATACTTTACCTGTATTATAAAATCATCCCCCCTCAATAACAAATAAACTAACAAAATCACAAAAACACTTGCAAAATAACTTGTCTACTCTAAACCTTCAGGAAATATCAATATAAAGGGGCAATTTCTTTGAGCTTCATGTGCCGCGCGCCGACAGCGCGTGGAAATGAATCACGCGCAAAATCTGCCGACTTATTAATTCATCAAGTGCGCTGCTGATAACGTCACACTATGTCCAACTCCCTAAACTTCCACAAGAGTTAAATAACAAAATTCAAGCTACGTTTTAATAAAACAGTAAAGATCACTTTACTTACCATGCATGTGACGTTCCTCAACTGGTGCCAGTCAAACTTTGCAAAACGGAAAACAGCACCGATAAATTAAGAGGTATATACATATTAAACACTGAAACTGGCTATAGCAATAGCACTAATGGCCAAGTAATATCAGGAGAGATGAGTTGATGCTGCTCACTCCATGCGAGCTCAAAAATAGAATGACTAAATCATTGCAGCAATAGCTGTTCACTGCACCGAGCTCAAAAACGCAATGACTAATTCATTGTAGCAATAGCTGCTCACCCCAGAGAGCTCCAAAAACGGAATGACTAAATTATTGTAACAATAACTTGAAAGGAACAGCAAAGGCATGCAAGTCAGTACAGCAAAGGCATGCAAGTCAGTACACCATTGGCATGCCTGACTGGTATCATTATATAACTTATGCATACAAATGTGCTCACACAACAATTAAGACAGTGCTGCATTTTGTAACCCCCAAAAACGCAACACACTAATATGCAAATTCATTGTTACTTGCCTACAGGTTTATGGGCCAGATAACTGAAATTCACCAGCCGCGCTCTGGAATTTATCGTACCCAGCATGGTATTAGTCCCCCATACCTTATACCCCCCTCTTATCCCTATACTTTATACACACTCAACACAAATGTAACCTAACCATACCTATACATTCTCTTGACTATTGTTACCTAAAAAGAAACCACAACATTCCGCAAGCCCAATGATCACCACAAAGGAGGGGCGGGGAGGGTTCTCATGCTGCAATGCAGCCACTGATGATGAAGGAATAAAAGCATGAATTCCATCTCCAGACTTGAAAAGCCCATTTCCACCTGTCACACGTTATTGCTTTATATGCCGGAATTTGTAGTGGACAAAAATAACAATAAAATCGTGTGGTAATTGTTTGTTAAAAAAAAAAATGCACAAAGGTAATAGGAATCGTTTTTTTCCCTGAAAACTAAAAGTATTGTTTTTTAAATGGTTAAACAAATCTTAACCCTTTTATAGAGTATTTGTAGAACTTCCCTGCATATTTATGTCAGTAAATTTTTGTTTACATGCTGGGTGCATGGCCTATAGTGCTTTTACTTGAACTCAAATATTAAATGTAGTTTTTAAGTCATTACCGCATTACCGAAGAGTAAAATCAATTGACATCGAATCCTTTAAGGATGATTTGGCTCTGTCAGAAGTTTGTTTAAATCCACCTGAAAACCTTGATGATCTTACTAACTGCTATAATGAAAGTCTTTTGAATGTTCTTGATCGTCATGCTCCTGTGCAGAATAAAGTTATCAGCTCAAGACCACTTGTGCCCTGGTTTAACCAACACATTAAACAACTCAAACGGTTACGTCGTAAGGCTGAAAAGAAGTGGCGACTTTCTGGTAAAGACTCTGATTTGATCAGTTTTAAGATCCTAAGAAATCGGAACAATTTTATGATGTATAAAGCACGTCAAGATTTTTACAGTAACCTTGTCAGTGATAATAGTGGCAATTTTCGTAGACTTTTTAGTCTAGTCAATAAACTTCTGAAACCCTGTGACAGACACATTTTGTCTGATAACACTGTCAACCAGGAATGGGCTAATAATATTGGAAATTTTTTTGTCCAGAAAATAAACGGTATTCATAATCAATTACCGGTAGATAATATCATTTCTACAGGTGGTGCATGTAATTTGGTTAATGAACTTGATGTGGATAGACCAGCCGTGCAGTTTGATCGTTTTGTCGCGCTTACCCAGCATGATGTAAGGGCTCTTATTCAAAATGCCTCTAAAAAAACTTGCTTTTTGAACCCCATGCCTACACAGTTGCTTGTTAATTGCTTGGATGTTGTGTTACCAACATTGACTAGAATTATTAACCAATCGCTTCAGTCTGGTATTTTTCCAAATGAATGGAAGGAAGCTGTTGTAATTCCACTTTTAAAAAAGGCCAATTTGGACATTAGTAACTTTTAGAACTATTGGCCAATTAGTAATCTTCAGTTTGTATCTAAATTGACAGAAAGAGCGGTTTACGATCAGATTCATGGTTATATGACATTAAATTCTCTCTATCCACCTCAACAGTCAGCCTACAGGAAAAACCACAGCACGAAAACGGCCTTGGTCAAGATCACTAATGACATACTCATGAAAATGAACTCACAGCATGTTACCCTTTTGGTACTGTTGGATCTTAGTGCCGCTTTCGATACGGTTGACCATGGGATTTTGTTGCGGAGACTGGAAACAAAATTTGGGGTTACTGGTTTGGCATTGAACTGGTTTCGCTCCTATTTGAATGGTAGACGTCAGCGTGTGCTGATGCAAGGAACACTGTCGGACTATTTTGATCTTGATTGTGGAGTTCCACAGGGATCCTGTTTAGGACCGTTACTTTTTATTATTTATTCATCTGGTTTATTTGATGTCATTAAACATCATCTTCCAAATGTTCACTGTTACGCTGATGACACACAGCTATATATGTCATTTAGGCCACATGACACTGCTTGCCAAGAGCAAGCAGTAGCTGGTATGGAAAATTGCATCACTGATTTACGTCAGTGGATGTTGCATAATCGTCTCATGATCAATGATGCAAAAACAGAGTTCATTGCAATTGGCACTAGGCAACAACTTTCCAAATCAACCGTATCCAGTCTAACAGTTGGGGATGTCAGTGTGGATTCCTCACAATGTGTACGAAATTTGGGAATTTGGCTTGATTCTAACCTTTCTATGGACAAGCACATAACTAAAGTTTGCTCGGTTGCTTTTTATCACTTACATAACATTCGGAGGATCAGAAAATACCTGACTAAGGGCACCTTGGAGGTTTTAATCCATGCTTTTGTGACTAGTCGTTTAGACTATTGTAATGCTTTATTTTATGGCCTTCCTAACACTCAACTTGTTAAATTACAGAGAGTTCAGAATGAAGCTGCACGTCTAGTGTGCGGTTTGTCACGACGTGACCACATAACTTCAACATTGTGCGATTTACATTGGCTCCCGGTATCCTTTCGTATTCAGTTTAAGGTGTTGCTGCTTACATTTAAAATTCTTTATGGTTTAGCTCCTACTTATTTGGCTGACTTAATTAGTGTGAGAAGGCCTGGGAGATATTCTCTTCGTTCATGCAATAAATTTGCCTTAAATTACCCTCAAGGACGGATGTTGAAAACATTGGGGGGAAGAAGTTTTAATGCAGCTGCACCATTTCTCTGGAATAAGTTACCATATAAATTCAATGTGTTCACTCTCTCACAACATTCAAAAACAAACTGAAAACATATTTGTTTAACATGGCTTTTAATTAATGTTTTATGGTTAGTGTATTTTGGTATTGCATAGTAAGTTTTGTTAGCTTTATTAAGTTTATCGCCTTATTAAGTTGTTCTGCGCACATGAACATTTTTTAATGGAATGTGCGCATTATAAATGTATTATTATTATTATTACCATACATTTATATTTCAACTTAGGGAGTGTCTCAAAAGTCGGATCGCTTGGAACGTCCAAATGAGAACACATCACCGTTCCGCCGGGCATACTCCGTGTCCCCGCTGGATCGCGGGCATATCCCCATTTGGACGTTCCACCGCGGGCGCTGTTCCCGCATGTTCCCAGGCAAGAAATCTACGCATTCCCATTGGAACGGTTGCACGGTTTTACCCATTTGGGAACTCGGCCTGTATGCGAACTTGTAAACGGCGTCTCGTTACCGTAGGACGTCGCTGTTGATTCATATGAAGACCACCTATGAAAATGTGTTCAATTAACATTTTGAATAAAATTGTTTTTAAAAAATGCAAGTGATTCGACGTATCCCAGATGTACGATCGTCGGCAGGATGGAAGGTAACGATTTGCCGGAACTACTAAAATATCTGATTACCCAGACTTAAAAAGCACGATTATCCAGACTTATGAACAAATTTAAAATAATCTCAGTCATTGGTGACCACTTAACTGCAGTTTAAAATAACACTACATCTATGAAATGTGGAAATTTCGTAAAATATAATTATCCTCCAATTGTACTTTAAACGTTCATTAAAGGTAGTCTTGATGTGAGGAATTAGCGGCGAGTCAAGTAACGGAACATTATAGACTTTATTATTCTTACAAAATTGACAACATAATTAAAAGTAGTCGAATTGTTTCAGACTGGTTAAAAACATCTATTTATGAACCTACCTTGCCGTCTGTTAAAGTCAACGCAACTCCGGCAATGGAGCGCAAACACAAACATGCACGCAATCGGGCACAAAGCAGACAATGTGCGAATGTTCCCAATTGGACGTCCAGGCAGATCGTTCCCGTTGGAACGTTCCCACGGGAATGGTCAAAATATCATGCCGCCGTGTCCCAACGGGCATGCGGACGCGTTCCCGTCAAAAAAGAACGTTCAAATGGGAACGTTCCGTTTTGACGGGAACGTTCCCGACTTTTGAGACGCTCCCTTACACCCAAGCCTTCGATTAAGCGGGCGCAGGGCGCAAATTTGCGCTCATAAAACCACCAATTGCGCCCATAATCATCTAAAACTAGACGGCAAGGCGCAAGTGTTTTCCGTAAAATTGCGCCCATAAATTATTAGGACAGGAAGTCTATTTCCCCACAAATGTTGATACATATTATTTCAGAAAGGCAAGCGTCTTTTATGTTCATTGCGTGCCGATAAATTGTTAGAAAACAACTGGGTAAAACGTCTTTACTAACAATTTCCCGATGTCTAGATAGCAGCCTAACGGATGATTGTGCTTTCTTTGTAGTCATTGTGATACAAAAATGCCTTTGAAGTCTATTTACCGACAATTCTGACAGCTGCTATAACTTGCGGCTGACATTGTATCCGTTTTGTTACAGTTGTCCTTTGAGTAAGTTTTTCCGAGGTTTACTTTTTGGAAAATGTGCTGAATTAATTCACGATCCCAGGGACCCGTACCTGGAATGTGGTTTTGAAACCTGATACTGCAGGAGAGGTATTTGGTTCTATTGTATCAACTCTGCGGCCAGCCAGGCAGATCTGCGTTTGGCTTTTTTGCTACATTTTGTGTCGGCTCACTCAAAGGATTTAGTTCATTGAACCTTATTTATTTTGGAAAAAGACGTGCCACTGTAGACGTGCAATTATGGGGAGCGGCAAGTCAATTTATTTACAAACATTTATTACAAGCTGAGAGTAAACTCCACGCAATACGGGATCGCTGTTGACAATCTGGCTCTGAAAACCGCGCACTTAACTTATCTTGTTTTGTTTTTTTCACTGGAACGCCAGCGGCCGATTTCACGAAACGCTAGGATTAATCCTATCTCGAGTTAGGATGAGTAACTCATCCTAACTTGCATTGGATCTATTGCAAGTTAGGAGGAGTTACTCTTCCTAGGATTAATCCTAACATTGGTGAAATCGGCCGCAGACTACTTAGAAAAGGGTTTTGACTAGACCGCCGCTGTTTTGAGTGACTATAATTTGTTTGCGTAGGCCCGTGCATTTGTTTAGTTGCGGAATGCAGGCGTAATTGGTTGTCCTTTTGACTCATTATCTGTTTAAAAATAATTGCCCCTGGTTCTTCAGAAATTGCCCCTTGCTCTGGTAAATCCCCGTGAGCAAGGGGCAACTTTTAAAAATAAATTGCCCCTTGCTCCTGGCTGCTTAATCTAAGGCTTGCTTAAACCAAACAGGTAGATACATTTGCTACACAGAAATGCACAAACTGGTATATCCATTGTTTTTCTGAATAAAACTAGCTTGTGAAGTATATATGTTTTGGTACAAATCGATCCAATTAACCCCAGTCTCCTCTATTGCAAGTACGAAGGAGAGTCGGTTGGCTTGTACTAGATGCTGGTAACAAGTGGTTCTGACTGATGCTAACATATAAAGGAAGAATAAAGATACTTTACCGACTTTGGCTGTGAATGGTACTCGTTCGCAAAACTGATGAAATCAGCAATCTTCTCCATGGATGCGATGAATACCCCAAAGATGTTCATTTCGGTGGTAAAAAGTACATGTACCTGCACAGACAATTAAGACGACAATATATAATAAATTAATTTGGAGTCTACACTTGCACAGTACATTGTATCTAAATTTTAGAACGCAAAACAATTAAGGCACGTTTCAATAAATGTGTGACAATAAAGCAAACTATGAACTATAGTGGTTTAACAGAATAGAACCTATCACAAAAACAACTACCAAAAATAAAACACAGATCAAATTAAATTGGGTAAACAAGAAGTAACTGGTAATTAGAATATCAATCACATATCAAGGCAAGTGCAGCCTGAAAGGTACGGAAAACTAAAAGTCAAAACATTTCAAGTTGCCCAGAAGCAAACAATGCATGGCCTCAGCAAAGAGGGTCGTAGTTTCGACAAAAATCCCTGATGCTGTTTTTATTTTGCAAATCTCAGTGCAAAACACAGTGGACCAACAATTCAAAACAAGTTGTCGGACTGATCGTCAAATTGAGGCAATCTAAAAAAACATTTGCTAACGATTGAGGTTGCTGTGTCTCCCTACGGAAACAATTATAGAGAAACTGTTTACCCCAAAGATAAATAAAAGTCATCATCTGTCAATCAATAAGTAAACATTTACAAATTATGAACTTGATTTAATTATATGGTTTCTGAGAATGTTCAGGCTCGGATTTTTTTTGGTTTAGTTTGTCACGTTAGAACCTTTTAAATGCAACGCCATGGCCCGGTTCAGCAAGAAGCACCTTCATAATCTCACCAAGTTGCGGGGATCTTCCCACGTTAACGCCTACCGATTAAATGAACGATAATGACCCTATAGTATAATTAATAACCCCTAACCAACCGGGTGGAGGGGGGGTATTAATCGAGTTGACTTGTACTGCAAATTACTTTTACCTGATCAAGGTTTGCTTCAAACATTTAACATCGTTCTTATTTCTCCATGGATTTAGCAAGAAGCATCTTTATAAGCTCACCAAGTCTGTAGTTGCGGGGAAATGGCCACAATTCTCTTTACCCGTAGAGACGAATCTTCACACGCAACACCAGATGGCTAAATGAAAGAGCAGGCGGGCACGTGTCACAGTCTTGGCAGACCACTCGTTGTATTTCTACACACAAACATATTCCGCGATTCTGGCCTGTTAGTATAAATCAGGCTTTAAAAAAATATATATATATATAAAAGTTAATTATAACTATAAAAGTAAATAATTTTAAACGGCTGGTAAGCTGGTTTTACTAAGCACGGTTATGTGCTTAGTGCAAATTTAGGATGGTTGAAAGCTTTGAAATTATAATATTAAATTAGCATATTTTTCTCAATATTTTCATTCGGATACCGCAGTCACTCCAATTTGAATTCGAAAACGCGCATGATGAAACCAAACCAGTATATAATTACACTATATCACCCCGTACCCTCTTAACAAAATTAAAATTGTCAGTTCTATCTAGCAGAGTCGTGTGTGTAGTTTTCCCTCTGTATTAAGACACTTATTGTTCACATAATTATTATTACCCCTGTGTGAATATTTTTGTTTCTCCTTATCGAGGGTCTTCGGAAATATAAATCTGAATCTGACCAGTGACCCACCCACCTTTGCCAATTTTTGTTGTGTGCAACCGAATCATCTGCATGGAGACCCCATAATTTGTTTTCCCATAATTTTTTTTCTAGTGCAGACTTCGAGATCCAGACCCATCCCTACCTCGCAGGAAATAATTTCATTGTGAGGTCAGTTATTACAAGGAAAAAATAGCATTGAGAGGTCGATGCTTCCAGA
Organism: Crossaster papposus; assembly: GCA_037893245.1. Lineage (NCBI taxonomy): Eukaryota > Metazoa > Echinodermata > Asteroidea > Velatida > Solasteridae > Crossaster > Crossaster papposus. The sequence continues at coordinate 71,085 of JBAIAA010000947.1, forward strand.
GGATGTCAGAAAAGTCGACCGTTGAGACAACTCGACTCGGGACAAGTCGACCGTTAATGTACATGTACATGCTTCTGTATTATACTTAATAAGGAGAGACAATAATCACATTTGCAAGCATTTCATTTGAAAAACTTGTGCATTACAAACATATTTTTTTGACTAATGTCCATTATAAAAGAAGTTAGTTTGTGTGTCACAATGTCTACCTGCATATTTTTTTCAATTTTTTTCAGGAAACGCCAGGTCTCAAAGTACATTTTTATAAAATTCTAAATTCGTATTGAATTCTTATCAAAATAAACTAAATACGTGGTAAGGATTTGTTTTTAGAAAACTGTTCCGAGTGCTTGATTGATCTAAAACAAATGTGTACATATCTCTACACTTTTTCGATTCTTGAAGGCGTTTAGATTATAAATTTATAACCTGATACTGATAGCCCAAGTTTTTTTTAATTTCGTCATGAATGTGAACTTGTCAGTCTTGAAATGACTGCGATTCATCACGGACAGCACTACAATCGTCTCATGCAACACAAATGGTTCATTGGCGAGCCACCGCCTCATCTGTAAATAGAAAAATAATAAGTGTTAAATATTTTTCTTTTGTGTTTCTTCAGCATCCATGATGTGCCTCATGCTGTATGTTTGTTTCTTGTACACAGCCATTTAGTCTCTGAAGAAGATCTTGTTAAGATTAAGATCAAAATATTAGGCCCTTTTAACTTATTTGATTTGTATATTTCAGGTCATTCCAGCCAGTAAGCAGTTTGCAGCAGTATTAATCTTATTCAAGTGTTAAATATGCAACAAACGGCATATTTGTAATGCCCAATGTACCTCCTAGTTTACATGGTATTTTAACCCAGTTTTCAATTACATTTGTAGTACTTAGTTTGAATGGGATAGCACCATCATTTTCCTAAACTAAAGCAGCTAAACCTTTCCTCTCACCCAGCGGCAAACCCAGCCGTATTGATCACCCGGCACCGCCCGAACAAAAACAAAACCTCTTCATGTATCATCACGTGTCTCAACAGTCGGCGTGTCTCAACGGTCGGCCTGTCTCAACGGTCGGCCTGTCTCAACGTGGGTCGGCGTGTCTCAACGTGGGTCGGCGTGTCTCAACGTTGGTCGGCGTGTCTCAACGTGGGTCGGCGTGTCTCAACGTGGGTCGGCGTGTCTCAACGTGGGTCGGCGTGTCTCAACGTGGGTCGGCGTGTCTCAACGTGGGTCGGCGTGTCTCAACGTGGGTCGGCGTGTCTCAACGTGGGTCGGCGTGTCTCAACGTGGGTCGATGTGTCTCAACGTGGGTCGACGTGTCTCACCCTTCCCTACACCTACTCACCCTACCCTACACCTACTCACCCTTTCCTACACCTACCCACCCTTCCCTACACCTACCCACCCTTCCCTACACCTACTCACTCTACGGTCGGCGTGTCTCGACGTGGGTCGACGTGTCAAGACGTGGGTCGACGTGGGTTGACGTAATGAGACACTTTGATGTGTCGAGACCTGTCGACCGTTGAGACACATGTCTCAACGGTCGGCGTGTCTCAACGGTCGGCGTGTCTCAACGGTCGGCGTACCTCAACGGTCAGCGTGTCTCAACGGTCGGCGTCGTCTCAACGGTCGGCCTGTCTCACCCTACTCACACTTCCTTACACCTACTCACCCTTCCCTACACCTACTCACCCTTTCCTACACCTACTCACCGTTCCCTACACCTACCCACCCTTCCCTACACCTACTCACCCTACGGTCGGCGTGTCTCGACGTGGGTCGACGTGTCAAGACGTGGGTCGACGTGGGTTGACGTAATGAGACACTTTGATGTGTCGAGACCTGTCGACCGTTGAGACACGTGTCTCAACGGTCGGCGTGTCTCAATGGTCGGCGTGTCTCAACGGTCGGCGTACCTCAACGGTCGGCGTGTCTCAACGGTCGGCGTCGTCTCAACGGTCGGCCTGTCTCACCCTTCCCTACACCTACTCACACTTCCTTACACCTACTCACCCTTCCCTACACCTACTCACCCTTTCCTACACCTACTCACCCTTCCCTACACCTACCCACCCTTCCCTACACCTACTCACCCTACGGTCGGCGTGTCTCGACGTGGGTCGACGTGTCAAGACGTGGGTCGACGTGGGTTGACGTAATGAGACACTTTGATGTGTCGAGACCTGTCGACACGTTGAGACACGTGTCTCAACGGTCGGCGTGTCTCAACGGTCGGCGTGTCTCAACGGTCGGCGTACCTCAACGGTCGGCGTGTCTCAACGGTCGGCGTCGTCTCAACGGTCGGCCTGTCTCACCCTTCCCTACACCTACTCACCCTTCCCTACACCTACTCACCCTTCCCTTCACCTACTCACGCTTCCCTACACCTACTCACCCTTCCCTACACCTATCCACCCTTCCCTACACCTACTCACCCTACGGTCGGCGTGTCTCGACGTGGGTCGACGTGTCAAGACGTGGGTCGACGTGGGTCGACGTGAAGAGACACTTTGATGTGTCGAGACCTGTCGACCATTGAGACACGTGTCTCAACGGTCGGCGTGTCTCAACGGTCGGCGTGTCTCAACGGTCGGCGTACCTCAACGGTCGGCGTGTCTCAACGGTCGGCGTCGTCTTAACGGTCGGCCTTTCTCACCCTACTTACCCTTCCCTACACCTACTCACCCTTCCCTACACCTACTCACCCTTCCCTACACCTACTCACCCTTCCCTACACCTACTCACCCTTCCCTACACCTATCAACCCTTCCCTACACCTACTCAACCTACGGTCAGCGTGTCTCGACGTGGGTCGACGTGTCAAGACGTGGGTCGACTTGGGTTGACGTAATGAGACACTTTGATGTGTCGAGACCTGTCGACCGTTGAGACACGTGTCTCAACGGTCGGCGTGTCTCAACGGTCGGCGTGTCTCAACGGTCGGCGTACCTCAACGGTCGGCGTGTCTCAACGGTCGGCGTCGTCTCAACGGTCGGCCTGCCTCACCCTACTCACCCTTCCCTACAACTACTCACCCTTCCCTACACCTACTCACCCTTCCCCACACCTACTCAATCTTCGCTACACCTACTCACCCTTCCCTACACCTACTCACCCTACGGTCGGCATGTCTCGAAGTGGGTCGACGTGTCAAGACGTGGGTCGACGTGGGTCGACGTAAAGAAACACTTTGATGTGTCGAGACCTGTCGACCATTGAGACACGTGTCTCAACGGTCGGCGTGTCTCAACGGTCGGCGTGTCTCAACGGTCGGCGTACCTCAACAGTCGGCGTGTCTCAACGGTCGGCGTCGTCTCAACGGTCGGCCTGTCTCATCCTACTCACCCTTCCCTACACCTACTCACCCTTCCCTACACCTACTCACCCTCCCCTACACCTACTCACCCTTCCCACCCTTCCCTACACCTACTCACCCTACTCACCCTACCCAACCTACTCAACCCACTCAACCCACTCAACGGCGAGTTGTCTCAACGGTCGGCTTGTCTCAACGGTCGGCGTGTCCCAATGGTCGGCCTGTCTCAACGGTCGGCCTGTCTCAACGGTCGGCCTGTCTCAACAGTCGGCCTGTCTCAACGGTCGGCGTGTCTCAACGGTAAGCGTGTCTCAACGGTCGGCGTGTCTCAACGGTCGGCGTGTCTCAACGGTCGGCGTGTCTTTCCATTTATCGGACCTACGGTCGAGTTGGCTCAGTTGTGAGCAATGAATTCTGAGACCGAATTTTGAATAACAACGGTCGGCGTGTCTCAACGGTCGGCGTGTCTCAACGGTCGGCGTGTCTCAACGGTTGGCGTGTCTCAACGGTCGGCGTACCTCAACGGTCGGCGTGTCTCAACGGTCGGCCTGTCTCACCCTACTCACACTTCCCTACACCTACTCACCCTACTTGATGTGTCGAGACCTTGATGTGTCTCAACGGTCGGCGTCGTCTTAACGGTCGGCCTGTCTCACCCTACTCACACTGCCCTACACCTACTCACCCTTCCCAACACCTACTCACCCTTTCCTACACCTACTCACCCTTCTCTACACCTACCCACCCTTCCCTACACCTACTCACCCTACGGTCGGCGTGTCTCGACGTGGGTCGACGTGTCAAGACGTGGGTTGACGTAATGAGACACTTTGATGTGTTGAGACCTGTCGACAATTGAGACACGAGTCTCAACGGTCGGCGTGTCTCAACGGTCGGCGTGTCTCAACGGTCGGCATACCTCGACGGTCGGCGTGTCTCAACGGTCGGCGTCGTCTCAACGGTCGGCCTGTCTCACCCTACTCACCCTTCCCTACACCTACTCACCCTTCCCTACACCTACTCACCCTTCCCTACACCTACTCACCCTTCCCTACACCTACTCACCCTTCCCTACACCTACTCACCCTTCCCTACACCTACTCGCCCTTCCCTACACCTACTCACCCTACGGTCAGCGTGTCTAGACGTGGGTCGACGTGTCAAGACGTGGGTCGACGTGGGTTGACGTAATGAGACACTTTGATGTGTCGAGACCTGTCGACCGTTGAGACACGTGTCTCAACGGTCGGCGTGTCTCAACGGTCGGCGTGTCTCAACGGTCGGCATACCTCAACGGTCGGCGTGTCTCAACGGTCGGCGTCGTCTCAACGGTCGGCCTGTCTCACCCTACTCACCCTTCCCTACACCTACTCACCCTACTCACCCTTCCCCACACCTACTCATTCTTCGCTACACCTACTCACCCTTCCCTACACCTACTCACCCTACGGTCGGCGTGTCTCGACATGGGTCGACGTGTCAAGACGTGGGTCGACGTGGGTCGACGTAAAGAGACACTTTGATGTGTCGAGACCTGTCGACCATTGAGACACGTGTCTCAACGGTCGGCGTGTCTCAACGGTCGGCGTGTCTCAACGGTCGGCGTACCTCAACGGTCGGCGTGTCTCAACGGTCGGCGTCGTCTCAACGGTCGGCCTGTCTCACCCTACTCACCCTTCCCTATACCTACTCACCCTTCCCTACACCTACTCACCCTTCCCTACACCTACTCACCCTTTCCTACACCTATCCACCCTTCCCTACACCTACTCACCCTACGGTCGGCGTGTCTCGACGTGGGTCGACGTGTCAAGACGTGGGTCGACGTGGGTTGACGTAATGAGACACTTTGATGTGTCGAGACCTGTCGACCGTTGAGACACATGTCTCAACGGTCGGCGTGTCTCAACGGTCGGCGTGTCTCAACAGTCGGCGTACCTCAATGGTCGGCGTGTCTCAACGGTCGGCGTCGTCTCAACGGTCGGCCTGTCTCATCCTACTCACCCTTCCCTACACCTACTCACCCTACTCACCCTTCCCTACACCTACTCACCCTCCCCTACACCTACTCACCCTTCCCACCCTTCTCTACACCTACTCACCCTACCCACCCTACCCACCCTACCCACCCTACCCACCCTACTCAACCCACTCAACCCACTCAACCCACTCAACCCACTCAACGGCGAGTTGTCTTAACGGTCGGCTTGTCTCAACGGTCGGCGTGTCCCAACGGTCGGCCTGTCTCAACGGTCGGCCTGTCTCAACGGTCGGCCTGTCTCAACGGTCGGCGTGTCTCAACGGTAAGCGTGTCTCAACGGTCGGCGTGTCTCAACGGTCGGCGTGTCTCAACGGTCGGCGTGTCTCAACGGTCGGCGTGTCTCAACGGTCGGCGTGTCTTTCCATTTATCGGACCTACGGTCGTGTTGGCTCAGTTGTGAGCAATGAATTCTGAGACCGAATTTTGAATAACAAACCCACGTGTTTTGTTTTGTTCGACCTTAAAAATACATTGTTCAGTCTAACGTTCGACATCAAATTGGCTAAATGCTAGGCTTTATTAAATTTAATTACTAGTGCAACAATGTGTGAAAAGATTTCCACAATTATTCTCAAAATACAATATAAAAGCATATATAAGGTTGCTGATCGCAATCCCAAAGACGTAGCGCAAAGCATGATGGGGAGACAAAGGGAGCTGTTTTGTAACTAAACCAAGCTTTTCGGCCCGGTATGCCTTCTCGGCAAGCTCTTTGTGCTTTTCATCATTTACTACAACACCTCTGGCCCTCAAATACGATGAGAGTTGGTCTTCTTTTTAGATTGAGGAATTTTTTTGACGACATATTTTCGAGTGGTTCGCCGTGCGTGCGATGCTCCCTTTCTTTACTAAGTACGCCGTAGCACAGGGCGCCACCTGTTGAAATCAACCGATCGATAAAAAACTGGTACTCGGCTCCATAGGTTTGCGCACATTCAGTATCAGGTTTGTTTGTCAGAATGTCGGCCAGGTTTATTTGCAGATTTGTTTGGGTGTTTACCCTAGTATTCAAATATGAAGTGAGTGGCGGGGTTTAACTTACCTACTACTGAGTTGTACTTAGTACAGCGAAAATTTAGAGAAAACCTTCACTTCGGAAATCAACTTTCCTCGGAGGCTTCGCGGCATTAGAATTTGACAACAAAAAACACATGGGATGCAAATCTTGTATTTAACGGCCACTAGAGGTCAGTTGCACGGAGCCTAGCCGGGGGCGAATTTTTTTTCGTAGATACGGTACAGGTGGGCGAGTCAAACTTTTTTGAATTATTCAGTAGTTTGGATAAGAAGTTATGTTTATTCATCAGAATAAAACATGACGTCACAGCATTGTTGTTATAGTTAACAAGTTAAAATCGCTTTAAAGAACAGCTGTTGTCGAACTGCTATACGTAGTGTAGTGGATAGTGGGATGGGCTATGAATTTAAGATCCCTGGTTCGAATCCTGCTGTAGGTCACTTTTTTTCTAGTCAAATTGAAATCTTTGGAGAATTTGTAATTTAAAGGGGAAAAGAGACCTAGAACCTAAGTGTTGTACAGTGATCAATACAACTACTGAATAATTCATGAAGTTTGACTCACCCACCTACGGTGAAAAAACAATTTGCTAGCCGGGGATACATGCTGCGTTCCAAACTTCCAATCGCGTCGTATTTATCGTGTTCACCGTGAATTTCTCCATTTTCACGAGTGGGTTGCATTCCAAACGCTACTCACCAAGACGCTTGCGCACAGACGAGTTAGTCGTGCGGTAAGGACATTCTTTATCGAGCAAGAACTCGTACGTGAACCAACACGAATGCGCGAGTATTTCATTGGTTATGAAGTCGTGAACATGGAGAAAAAAAACCCACCTCGAGTTCACCACTGGTGAACGCGAGTTACCAGGCGATTAGAACGCCATTATACGACTCGTGAACTCGTGAACACGATAAACACGACGCGATTGGAACGCAGCATAATTCACAAATACCTGTGTTTGATTTGTTCTCCAGTGTCAACGGACAGCGCCCTCAAGAGACGACGACCACTCCTCGTCTGACTTTCATACAGCAATTGTTTGGTGTTCGCATCCAAGGTTGTACGCAGCAGTTTCAAATCACCCAGTGCATTGTCATTCAGAATATAGTCATCGCATTCATAACTACAATAAACATTCACATTTACAATTGAAATTATCAACAAACATGTCAACAGCATATGTGAGATATTTTATATACTGTAAAATGAATTCTTACACCAATACCTTGTGTACCACACCCCAATCCCCATCCAGTCAAACTTCAACACCAGGTTTTGTTGAAATCCGTTAGGATGGGTACTGGACCCCTAAGCTGACAGTCTTTTACACTGGGTTAGGCATACCTCCAGAATCAAAGTCCAACAGTTTGTGTGTACAGTTTGCCATATGTGACCTGTTCCCTCGAAACCCGGACAAAGTCGCACCGATTCATTTTGCGTAAACAGCGTGCAAAGTCATTTCGGGGTGGAATCGTCAAAAAAATTTTAGGGGATGATCATATACTATACATATTCGTCTATCATTTTAATCTAAAAATTAGTAAAATCAGTTAACGTAAAATACTTATTTTCCCCATTTTCGGAGCGATGTCGGTGAACAATAGAAGCGTGGACTTATACAAAAGTTCGCAAATCACCGCAAAGTTACCGAAAATAAATAGCTTTCATACAAAGCGGAACACTCCCCCCCTTGACAAATTTGGTATCACCGTAAAGCTGGCGTCTTGCAGAATTTATTTTCATTGATAAAATTGGGAAATGACGTCATAATAAGCCAGTAGGAGCGCACTTTACTGAGCTAAAACTTGTAAACAACCATTTTCTTGTTGCTTAGGTCGTCTATAACGAGAAGCATGATTCGTCAATTTGCATCACATGATCTACTCTATCGTTGAGTTCCCTTAGAACGTTCATGTACATTATCAGTACAGTTTTTTTGCGCTAGCATTGAGAACCAGACTATCTCGTTTGTACGAGAATTAGCCAACGTGGAACGCGCCGCACTGCATGCCGAGAGCGGTAAGCTACTGTAGCTAGCTACTGTTAGACTAGAGAGATATTTCCGTGTTTAGAAGTGGGTGTTTGACATCGATTTTACGCCTATTGAAGTGAGTTATTATCCAGTATTAGTTACCAAACATATTTGTGATATTTCACAACGGAAAGGTCACGAAAGCAGCCCGATTCCATGGCGGACAAGGCTGCAACCTCGTCGGGGAAATCTGACTCGTCGACGCTGAAGACAGCGTTAAACGAAGCACTCGTTCTTGGCTTGTCGGGGAGGGACAGCGCAAATTTGTCTGATCTTCTGAACAAATATTTCGTGGACAGTATTTCTTCAGATGATGATGATGATGTGAATGATGACCTGTACTCAGATTTGTCTGAGCCGGAACCCATGGACATCGATGATTTTCCTTCATCGGAATCTGAAGTTGAAGAGGAGATAGACGGTGCAGCAGACGGTGCTGTTGGCCTGGTACCTGACCTTGCCCAGCAAATCATCGATATTGAAGGTACCGATGACTGGACCTCTCCAGACAATGACGAAGAGTTGGCCAAAATTAATAACTTTAGCAAGTGTACATGCCCCCCAAACAAAGATCCTTGTACCAACCAGTTTGAGCCAGCCTACATCTTGCAGCTGCGTGCACAGATGTCTGATGCAGAGATGACGAAGCGAGAGAGAAAGATGTTCATAATGGGACGAATCAGCTCAACAATAAAAAAAAATAAAAAAAATCTATGCTCTAAACGGGCACGTCAAACAGACAGAACGAGAAGCCGAGTGACGTACCTCGTCGACGGAACACATGTCTGCCGCAAATCATTTCTTTTCATGCACAAGTAAGTATAATGTTTAATTAAGAAAAACAATTAAGGCTAAGCATGCTTTTACAATAAATATAATCACTTTTGTTCTTGTTGAGGTGCAACCAAAATATTTATATTTGCGTTCTTCCGCATGAAATTAAGATTGTTATATCCATGAAAACAATAATGACTTAGTAATCCAAAAGTAACAGTAGTGTTTATAGTGAGTAATGTTTTGTTTTAAATTTTAGATTCAAGTACTATTGGGGTTCAAAATAAAAATGGGCTTGAGGTTCTTTTTACGACTTAATTTTGGCATGTGATTTGTATTATTTCACTGCTTTGTAACGGTAAAATACAGGCTTTATTGATATTTATAATGATTTGTATTTTATTTTTAGTATTGGAAATGACCAGCTGTCCAGCATCATTCGGCATTATGAACAGAACGGCGTTGTTCCAATTAAAACCAGAGCTGGGGGGAGGAGGAATAACACACGAGCATTGACAGACAAGGACGTCACCCGAGCCATCACATTCATCGTGAACTATGCAGAGAGGGAGGGCATGGTCATTCCAGGTCGCATACCAGGGGTCAAGTGTTCTGACCCCCGAGTGAGACTCCTTCCGTCGCGGGACAATAAATCAATAATATGGCGGCAGTACAAATCGCAGCTCGAGTCAACGAACGAAGACCGTCTTGTAGCAGGTAGAATGTTGTTTATTTCTGTTTGGGGTTTTATAGACCTCTTGCATACACGAGTAAACAATTTTGTTGTTGTTATTTGCATTGATATTTGTTTTATTTAATTTTTTAAACCCTACAGTCCTTAAAATCCTCCGAAATCAATATGATTTTGCACACACCCTAGGGAGTTAGGGTTAATAAAAAAAATAAAAATTGAGAAACATACCCTGTACATGTAATTGATGTTATTCACGCCGCGATTTTAAAGGTCTGATGTTAATAATTCATTAAATTGTTTAATGAAAAACAAAATTGCTTTATTTTTACAGGAGATCCAGAATACAGGGTTGCGAGGCGATCGACCTTCACAAAGATGTGGAGAAGATACACACCCTTCATCTTAACAACAAAACCAATGAGTGACTTGTGTTGGCAATGTCAACAAAATAACAACGGGGTGTACCGCAGCGCCAATTTGCCAGAGGACCAGAAACTCCAACGCCTTCAATGCCAAGAGGAGCATCTGCGTCTGGTCTACATGGAGAGGGAGTTGTACCGCAACATGGTAGAGGAGGCTAAGAGAGCAGTCAACGAAGGGGAGAAGCTCGGCCGCAATGATGCCTGCAGCAGACCTGGTCAAATGCATTATGCATTTGACTTTGCCCAGCAAGTCCACTATCCAAGTGACCCCCTTCAGCCTGGGCCCATGTACTTTCTCTGTCCTAGAAAGTGTGGGATCTTTGGAGTGTGCTGTGAAGCAATCCCTCAACAGGCCAACTACCTAATAGACGAAGGTGTTTCGGTTGGCAAGGGGTCAAATGCCGTCATCAGCTATTTGCACGACTTCTTTGAGAACTTTGGTCTCGGGGAAGAACAGGTACACTTACACTGTGACAACTGTGGAGGGCAAAATAAAAACAAATACGTAATGTGGTATTTTGCCTGGAGAGCAATGACAAGGTTACATAAGTCCATCACCGTGAACTTTATGATTGCCGGACACACCAAATTTGCCCCTGATTGGTGTTTTGGCTTAGTAAAGCAGAGGTACCGCAGAACCATGGTCAGCTGCTTGGCTGACTTAGAAGAAGTGGTACGGTCAAGCTCGGTGAAGGGGGTAAATGTGCCACGAGTTGTTGGCACAGAGAAGGGCCATGGCATCGTCCCAACGTACAACTGGCAGGAGTTCCTGTCCCCATATTTTCGACCTATGCCGAAGATCAAGTCTTGCCACCACATGAGGTAAGATTTATTGTTTACTTATTATTGTAGTCTTGTGATACACCATCACATGTATAAAAACTTGTTTGTTTCAATATTTTGAAGGATAAGATAATTATTATGAAGGTCAATCTCCAAAAATGCCAACACAATTTTTGATCCTATGATTTTTCCCTCATTTTATTCACTTCAGGTTTAGTCATGATCACCCTGGAAAGGTGTTCTCCAAGCTGCATGCAGAGAGTGTTGAACAGGAGTTCCAACTTCTCTTGGATGCATCTAACCTGCCACCGAGGGTCTTGCCTGAGCCTCTGCTAATCCAAGGTTTGTCCTTTGCCCGCATGGAGTATTTGCACAAGCACATCCAAGAGTTTTGCAGTGCCTCGACACGGGACATCACTTGCCCACGTCCACCTCCTAAGTCGCCTGAACCAGCAGAGACCGATTCGGAAGATTCTGAGGATGCAGATTCGTCTGGAGATTCATCTTCAACTGTAGACTCTACAGATGACGATGAACCACTCATCAAACTGGCTCGTCGTGCTCGTCTTTCCTAAATACATGACCATGAACTTAAAACTTATAGGGATCACGCAATGTCTTCGGCTGTCAGCTCGCTAACGAGAAAGAAAAACAACAGTATTTAATTTATACATAATGACAAATTATGCATGTATGTGTTGTCTGAATCTGCTACACACATGTGAATTTAAGTTTTCCCACAAGAAATCAACACCCAACCCCTTTATTCATGACACTCTTTAATGTGCACAAACATGTACCCCAACAAGTGTTGAAAAATCAACATTAAAAGCGTGCGGTCAGTGACTTCTCTTTAAAATGTTGGATTACATGCATAATACAGCTCAACACGCGAGTGTTAAATTTATCAGTTTGAATATCCAAATTTTAAAGAGTATAGTCACTGACCACACACTTATAATGTTGATTCAACACTTCAGTTTCAAGCATGTAAGTATGTACAGTACATGTAACATGTAACATGTAACATGTACAATGTATAATGTACATGTACAATGTACATGTATATTTTACATAACATGTATATTTTACATGTACATGTACATGTAAAATGTACATGTACATGTAAAATGTACATGTACATTTTACATACATGTACTGTACATACTTACATGCTTGAAACTGGGGGGGGGGGGGAGGGGGTGGGGGTTAACCACTACGTATGCATACATGGACATACTATATTTTTTTGGATGTTCTATTAACCAGTTCGCGCCGGGATTATTTTAACATCGCCGAGCCCACGGGCGAGATTATTTTTAACGAAACTCAATCCGAAGCGTGTTCAGGCTGATAGTGCCGGGAAGCAAACCCACGCATTTCTGGCCTTGTCCGCTGCTGACATACATTTCCGAACTTGAACTTGGCGTGTTTATGCGTCATCCGTTTTGAATCTGGGAAAATGTTTGCGTTTATATACGTCATCCGGCGCAAACTGGTTAATAGTAACATGTAACATGTACATGTAACATGTATAAGGTACATGTACAATGTACATGTATATTTTACATGTACATGTACATTTTACATACATGTACCGGTACTGTACATACTTACATGCTTGAAACTGGGGGTAGGGGGGGGGGGGGGGTGGTGATGGTTAACCACTACGTATGCATACATGGACATACTATATTTTTTTGGATGTTCTATTAACCAGTTCGCGCCGGGATTATTTTAACATCGCCGAGCCCACGGGCGGGATTATTTTTAACGAAACTCAATCCGAAGCGTGTTCAGGCTGATAGTGCCGGGAAGCACACCCACGCATTTCCGGCCTTGCCCGCTGCTGACATACATTTCCGAACTTGAACTTGGCGTGTTTATGCGTCATCCGTTTTGAATCTGGGGAAATGTTTGCGTTTATATACGTCATCCGGCGAGAACTGGTTAATGGTAACATGTAACATGTACATGTAACATGTATAATGTACATGTACACGTGTACAATGTACATGTATATTTTACATGTACATGTACATTTTACATACATGTACTGTACATACTTACATGCTTGAAACTTGGGGGGGGGGGGGGGAGGGGTGGGGGTTAACCACTACGTATGCATACATGGACATACTATATTTTTGTTGATGTTCTATTAATAGTAATCCGGTGTCCATTATGATTTTTGTCTGTACAAGCAGAGCTGGTAGCTGCATTATTATGAATGTCATGTGACCCTTATTAAAGTGTGTGATACATAGTGCCAGAAGCCTATTAAATTGCAGAAAGAAAACAGTATAGATGTATGTATACTCTAGATAGCCGACATTTTAAAATAATCAAAATACATGTACCTGTATTTGGAAAATATTATAAAACGTTTTGCGAAAGTTCACGCTGTACCATTGCCAAAGATACATGTACTTGACAGTTTAGTTAACAATTTTAATAGAAGTAAAGGTGACGCATCTAAAGTACTGGTATTAGTTTTTACATTTTCAGTAACGTTTAATTGGCCTAATAATTGCTAATGCCAGTCACATTGAAACTTTGTTTATGTTTTGGTTCATCTATTTTTGTTCAATACAAAAAAATGCATTAACCGGTAAAGTAATCAAAATATCAGATCACTATAATTCAACATAAGGTCGTACACAAATAAGCACAATACAAAACAATGTACACGTGTACAGAAAATGTGTTTGTAAAGTACATGTACATGTATACGTACATGTACCTGTGGTATTTTTTGTGGATGTGCCGATATATTTTTATTTCACTTAAAACACTACAGAAATAAACTGTCATAACTTTTGCATTATTGAATAAACTTTGTTCAAACTTTCAGAAAATATTTGTCGAGAGATGTTCTTGATGTGTGCCAATTGTCAGATTAATCCAATAATGGGAACACAGTGGTTGCTATGGGGTTTTGGATTGACCTTGTGGAGTGCGCTGACGCGTGTACATTACATTCACCACGTGTTTGTGGAGTTTTTTCCTGTGAACACAGCTCTCGTTTTCTCGTAATAATTGTTTATGGGTGGGTGAAAGCTGGGGTCTAAATTCCTTCACATGGGATCATATGGAGGGAAAAACTATACAAATTATATATCATTAGAAAGCTGAATAGCTGGAGAATTTGAAAATAGCCTAAACTCAATTTTTATTTTTGCTACTTTGTCCGGGTTTCGTGGGAACAGGTCACATATGGTGTTTGAATTTGCCAGGATATAGTTATGGTTTCTAGTAAATTCAACAAGGCAGTTTCACATCAAATGTGTAATTATCGATTTTGAGTGGTGACCAACCAATTGTTTGTAGAGTATGGCACCCTAACTCACCAAAACACATATCTGTCATTGACCTCAATGGTGTTTGGTCTCCTGGAAGTGTTTCACAGCATGCTCTTCATTGTAGCGTCAACAAGCTTCATTGGTGCAGCTCAAGCAAGCCTAAAAAAAGAGTAGTTAATAAAATGACAATCTGATTCCCCGACATGCCAGGCCTCGAATTACACGGCGGCCACGACGGCCAGTGCCGTCGATGTACCCCTAGAACTCTGGGTCTCCCGACGCCCGTAGGGCGGAGCCCCATAGATAGAGAGGGTTTTTACAGGTTAACCGCCGTTAAACAATAGAAACCGTGCTCAAATTCCGGGTAATAACTCCATACTGCCGCACGGTCTACCCCAACAACAAATTTGTATGAGTACTGTATCAACTCACCCAGCTGTAACAAACCAAAAACCGGTCGAATCTTGGCCAATTTCTGTAAAAAAGTGAAAACTATGCCCGTTCCGCAAACGCGACTGTTACAAGATGGCGGATAAACTCGTGCGTAATTTCAAGCCGCATGCGCATTAGCCGTTTTTGAAACACAATCTTCATCTTGCGCGGCCTTATCATACAGTTTAGCAATGCGCCAGAGGCAAAGCCACAATATACCAAAACCAGGGTTTGGAAAACAGCACCCATTGAACGATGTTATCCGCCATCTTGTAACAGTCGCGCTTGCGGAACGGGCATAGTTTTCATCTTTTTTACAGAAATTGGCCAAGATTCGACCGGTTTTGGGTTTGTTACAGCTGGGTGAGTTGATAAAGTACTCATACAAATTTTTTGTTGGGGTAGACCGTGTGGCAGTATGGAGTTATTACCCGGAATTTGTGCACGGTTTCTATTGTTTAACGGCGGTTAACCTGTAAAAACCCTCTCTATCTATGGGGCTCCGCCCTACGGGCGTCGGGAGACCCAGAGTTCTAGGGGTACCGTCGATGCCCTTGCAACTGGCCGTGTAGACCCAATAATTGGGGCGTTTTCACTCCTTTTTCGAATTTTGGATTTTGTCTGTCGTTCTACGCCCCAACCGTTGTAAAGCATGGTGCCAATTAGCCCAGGTTGGACGACGTTCTTCATTGCATTACGACTGACGTCCAGGGTATCAATGTCTCCTGCCATAGCGAAAAATTTTACAACAACATTTGTTCATATTTTTACCTGATGAAGGAAGCCAAAATCTCGCTTATGTATTCCTTGTGTCTGGAACTAAAGATCGTCATGGGTTATTAAAAGTTAATGTGTCTTTAGGCAACTTATTTACAGAAAATAAATTTCAAATCCACGCTTTTGGAAGTGAACATCATGTACGAACTCTCTACAATCCCTACATGCGTGCGCGGGTACCGTGCACGCGCCTGGCTTATCAGTTGTAGGCCGGCGCGGCTGCCGGGTACCCGCGCACGCATGTAGGGATTGTAGAGAGTTCGTACATGATGTTCACTTCCAAAAGCGTGGATTTGAAATTTATTTTCTGTAAATAAGTTGCCTAAAGACACATTAACTTTTAATAACCCATGACGATCTTTAGTTCCAGACACAAGGAATACATAAGCGAGATTTTGGCTTCCTTCATCAGGTAAAAATATGAAAAAATGTTGTTGTAACATTTTTCGCTATGGCAGGAAACATTGATACCCTGGACTCCGTCGCGTTGTACACAACGGAGGAGTCCAACCTGGGGCTAGGTGCCAATTAAAAAACAAGTTGTGACCACAAAAGTTGCCAAAAACATGCCAAATACTTGACAATGTATATTGGAAAGCGCACACTGGCTTCTATACATGTTAAAGAAGAACTATTATGGCTTTATTGGTACTCACGGTTATTTGGGGTTGCAAATCCGAGCAATTTTGACCAGCTTTTCAAAACAATGACGCCTATAACTTATAAGTACGTCGAGGTCTATATAAACTATATAAACTACATAGACGTCCCGACAGCACCCGACTCACGTAAAGAGCACACTATGCGACGACGGGGGACACGACAATGGCTTTTCGAGCGACCACCAACGACTGTTTTATGGTGCAAGAGCGCAGGCTTGCATCGCTGCACTGTATAGCGCGCATGCAAATTCGTATTGAACCGGGCTGATGGCTGGCACACGATCAGGGGCCAATTTCACGGAGCTGCTAAGCACAACAATTTGCTTAGCACAAAAACATCTTGCTCATTAAAAACAATTTATCAGCCAAAATTCTACGTGTTTTTTATGCTAAGCAAAAAACCAGCCGATTATCAATCAAAAACAATAAAGATTACGTGAAAATTTGGTCTGTAACCTTGTTTTTACCAAGGACACATTTTCATGCTAAGCAAAGTCCCTGCGGCCGGGGTTCTGAAATGTTTTGGTTTCTTAGGTGCTCTCTGGTGCAATCTGAGGACAATTTCTACCTATTTTTTGTTAATGTTGTGGCAATACTATGAAGCATGATTTTTATACAATTTTTTTTTTAAATCCAATATTTACCATTTTTAGCTGGAATGATAACTTGAAATAAATTTTGACCAGAGGAGTATATTATCGGTATTGGAAGTTTGGATTTAAAAACAGCGCACACTGACTCACACTACGTGTAAAATGGGGTAACGGTTAATTGGTCATAAACCTGTAAAACAAATAAGAACACCGATAGGAAGAAAAGAGGCACAATTTTGACATTTCTTATAAGTTACTTTGTCTTTATTTCAGTCATACCCTACTATACATAAATAAGTGCAATAACTAAACATGGCACAGAGGAAAAACTAGATACATTTTTACTCTAGAACCATTTGGAAAGACTGGTCATGACTTATTCACTAAATACCATGGTGACTCTGTGACAAGTCTGTATGTCCAGAGGCTAGAGCCATTAGGACTATAACAAAAACGTAACAAGTCACCATTTCCCAAGAATTATTGGTGGATAATTACCCACATCAAAAATAAACCATCCCATAAGAAAGAAACCCATCATGTCCTTCTTACAACTTCTCTTTTTCATTGGTTGTAATTTTCTCATCTATTTTAGGGACAAAGTAAATATCATGGTTTTATTAAATATAACCCAGCAGATTATTTATTAAATTTGAATAACAACTTCTTAAGATGTGTAGAAATTCACTTTAGGTTTCAAATACATGCTTCTGGAAGTAAGTTGCTAGGATAGAACCTCAGCTCAGACAATGCAGGACAACAAATAATCATACCCATTTTCGATGAGAATCATGCCTTTGTTTTGGGGTCTTAATTTAAAGTATTTCAAATATTCATGGTTCAGTTTTGGTATCCTGGGGTCCGCCATCGAGATTTGGTACCACCTCGATTTTATTCTTGCTTATTTATTCTTGGCTCGTATAGGTTTGGTAAATGTTTTTAAAAGCTACATGTGTAGCCTTGTAATTTACGGGCCACGAAATAGATCATTTTGGTCAAATACAAGAAAAACGGAAAATAAATCGTATTAAATTTCCTCCTTAAATCTGTTGGAAAAATGTTTAGGAGCTCAAAATATTAGGTGTTAAGGTACCGTTTATTTTTTTTATTTTTATTTTTAAACAATGAAACTAGAAATAAATGTTATTAAATAAACCTGAAATTTATTTTGCTAGTCTCGTAATTCAATGGTCAGGTGTTTGTCGATTTTATTAGATACCGGAAAAAAACAAGAATATATTGTATTATTATTTACTCTTGAAATCGGTTGGAAATTGTTTAGGAGTTCAGACAAATAAGTCTTTAAGTACCCTTTCTTCTTTTTTTCTATAAAAACAAAGACAATTTCATAATTAACCTTAGGAATATATATTAATTTTTGTATGACTAGGGTTTCGTAAATAAACAGGCTCAGGGTTTTTTAACACCTTTTTATTTGTACATCGAGGCCAGTAGATAAGAATTTCTTAATCCAAAATATGCTTGCGTTCAGACGAGATATTTACGCCGGCACTGCGCGGTGAAAAGTAGCTTAATGCTAGGAGTCCACTGGGCCAGCGCCAGTTGGTGCCAGTTCGCGCCAAAGATTATGTGATTGGCACGTAGTGGCTCGCTGTGGCGCCGAATTAATGTCCGCTCAGCATGTGTCGCCAAGTGGAATAAACTGGGTGCCATATGGCGTGCGCCAAATGCCAGCCGGCTTGCTCCAAAATGTTGCGCCAGTTTGCGCCAGTTCGCGCCATTACACGGCCATTTGATTCCAAAATTCACCCTGTTGGCGCCATTCGCGCCAATAGACTGCTACTTTGCGCCACTTGGTGATTAGTTTGTGCCAAAGGTCGCCAAATTGGTTTGAACTTGCCGCCGCTTGGCGCTACTTGCCGACTATATAAATACCGGCCATCGGCTACCCGGTTCAGACCCTCCTCAGCTGCTGTATGAACAACATTGCTCGATGCAAGTGGCGCGACGAAAATTTTAAACATTTTGAAATTTTCTTGCCGCCACATTCAAATTTGGTGCCGTTACGGGCCACCACGAGCCAGTTGGGAGGCAGTTTGAGCCACTACACGCCACTAGGCACCTTATTGGCGACACTAGGCGCCACAGCAAATTGCATTGGCGCAAACTGGCACCAACTGGCGCTGGCCCAGTGGACTCCTAGCATCACTTATTCCACCGAGGTTACGCAACTGCATTGCACGACTAAACGAAAGCGCACGTGCAGGAAAATTTCCCTAACGCGTCACAGCGCGGCACGGCACGGCGCGGCACGACACGGCACGAAAGCCCACACTGCTTGTCGTAATCGCTGATCTTGCGGGAAGATTTAATTTGCATCTGTCACGAAAGCTATCAAAACTGCCCCTCACCGGTGACAACAAAACTGCCCGAGTTATTTTAAAAGCATGATAAAGGTTTAAGGTTGATAACCTTTTTTTTAATGGAGAATGTAGTAGGCCTATTCACACGATTGACGCCGATATACCTCCATGATCTGACCACAACAAGCGTGTGCAACAACGCACCGCAGGAAACATGCCGCGGTAAAACATTTTGCAAAAACACGTTGCGCTGTATCGCTCAAGGACGAGCGTTACTACCTCGAAATAAATACATTAAAACAGAAAATACAAACACAGAAAAGGGTGAACATGATCTGAGAATTAACCTGCAGGAAATGACTTTCTTCATCGACGTTTGTTTGCCGGACATTTTTACGTCTTACGATGTCAAATTCGACCAGTTTGTGTGTTCTTGATCTTGTTCGTGTAACGGAAAAATACATGCGTGTCGGCCATGGACTGGTTCCAGTCCTTAACTTTGTCTATTGAAGCGTGCGGCGGGAACCATTCCAACAATGCTGCGTGTATTATGCATGGCTTGCATGCTTGCATGGGCGGGCGTACCGCGGCACCGTACCAGCACGCAAAGCCTTGTTGATTTATCGGGGCATATTATTGGGGCAAAAACAGCGGAGTTTTGCTTTCGAAAATAGCAATTGTAAGTAAATAAACAAAATACACCGACAGCAGAAATATAATAAGCGTTTTAACATAACAAAAAGTGCACGGCCGGCGTATTGAATCTTGGGCCGTGGTAATTGAAAATCAGCCGCATTATTTCGAACGTGGCCGTGTAAAACACGGCCTACACGGCTGGCTGGCTAAGACCTTGGTTGGCTCACAGTATACAGTTTATAGTCAAGTCAATATGTGATTCGACCAAGCAAAATCAGTCAGAACAAGGCAATTCTTGTTTTGAGATAGGGCCAAAATATGTTCGTAGGGCCTAGGGTGGACAAATCCAAATTGACTTTTTTACAAAAACAGAAGGGGAAAATATTTTTCTTTTACATGAAAATACTTTTTTAACCCTTTGGTGCACACTGCGGTCGCTAGCGACCACCAAAAACACGTTCAATTTGGACTTTGATAAGTGGTCATAACTCAAAAACTACGGTCCCCTTATATACTGCTCTCATTCGGTTGTTTAGAGCAATTGTTGAGCTTTCGTTTGATGTGATATTCAATAGAGGGCGCTATTGAAAAAAATTTAGAAAAATATGGTTGAACGTTTTGTGGTTTTTTTGGGTTTTTTTGCGATGAAAAAGCGACATGGCGACTCGTTTTGGGCCTGATCAAGCACTGGAATTCCTTGATAATATATCAGATAAGATTCAAGATGATCCTGATTTAGAAGACAAAATAATTGATGAAAACGACACGGTGAACGATGGTTATGACACATACGTACATCACAAGGCATTCGAGTCCGGCGAGAACCTGCAGCCATGGATTCGATCTTGCACTCTGCTGATGATCTTCGTGCTAATAATCAGGGTTGTTTTGTTTTATAATCCGTTGCCATGGTTACTATGTTGATAAAAATATAGTTTGTTTTCATTGTTCTTTTTCATATTCTGAAAGATTATCCCCTTGGCTACAAATAATTCCACAGGTTCATATCTGTATCTCAATCAGGTAAAGCACCGAGCACCATTTTTAAATGAATTGCATTACTTCTTTTATTTTACATTAAAAACAATAAAATGTATCTGTGCACCAAAGGTTTAACCAAATTCAGAAGGGAAGTGATACAAAAACATGATTTTCTCAGTTTCTTTATTTTTAACGTGCGGGTGTTCAAATGGTTGTAATTTGTTAACCAAAGGTCGTATTCACATGGGGTTTTCACTGAAATGGAGCCTAAATTACGCTACAAAAGAATATGTAAAACTCCCCTTCAGACTGATTTGACTTGATCGCATCACATACATGTATAGTCACTTACCCAAACACTCTCGGTTGTACCACACACCTTGCACAGCCATATTTGTGGGTTGAACACGAAGTGATTGTGCGTTACTCGCAGTTTCTTGATATGGACACACTTATCCATGGCCTCTGCAGTTTCTTGTAATCCAATCCAATTCAATGCCTCTAAATGTTGATACTAGCCACAGTACATCCTGTCAAGGTTTTTAAAAAGTAATGTACATTTAAGTTGTACTTTTTATGAAAATATTGTCAATACAAATAGGCTCCTTACTAATAATAGTAATAATTAATAGCCCAAGTAGGCTGAATCACCACCATGGACGTTGGTGGCGCCATTTTCATGCCCGAAATTACCTCCGTTTGAGTGACCGCTTCAAGGTCATGACATAAATTTTAACATATACAATTACAAGGTACTTTTGTAAAAGCTCCAAACGTCGAAAAAGAAGAATTGAAGGGTGTAGTTGACCTCAGAAATTTTGATTTCTAAAAAAATCACGTTGCCAATAACAGTTATGGATTCCTCAAAACAGCAATGATGATGCCACTGTACTTTGTGTGTGTAAATTTCCCTGTTTGTCATGATGATGATGTGGTCACATTTTGTTCAGCCAAGAGGAGCATCATTTTAAAGAAAAAAAAACGACTTCAAAATTGTGATAACTTAAGTTAACCCTAACAGTCCTCAATCCTTCACCTGTCGGAGGATTGAGGACTGTTAGGGTTAAGAAGCGAGTTCCTTATAAAGCTAGGGGACCTTTTATTTAATTGCATTTTTCATTATCAAATCAACTCTTTATTTGAAATTTGATGAATCTACCTACCTAGCTAGCTAGTCCGAGTAAACTTGGACCCAAAAATCACCTTTTTCAACATTTGAACATGGTCTGGTGATATTAGGGTCCGAGCAAGCCCCGTTGGCGTATATTTTTTTTACACCGCAGCGAAGGGTTTACTGTATTTTACGGCCTTGTACAAAGACTACGAATACCTTTAGGAGACTGGCACTAGTTGCAGCGCTGAGGGCGCAAGACGCGCGATATTATCATATGACACGTACACGTACATTTTTGTGTATTTATTATTTTATTCGGTCATGACACCACAACAAAATAAAAGACAGTGTACAAAAAAACAAATGAAAAAAACAAAAAACGTAATTAATTAAAAGAAAGTAATTACACTTGGGCAATATAAACATTTGAAACAAGTTGAGTGAAAAAGGAACAAGTTTCGAAGGGATACTGTAAGTGTAATGATTATTTAAAAAATAAATAAAAAATCATCAATGGCAAGGAAGGGGTTGGTGGGGCTGGGGGTGCGGATTTGGCGTAGTTTAGTCATGGAGCAAGGACAACGAATTCACAGGACATGTAACTAATTCAGCTAGTTTTACGTGAATTGCACAATGTACGATGTGCAAGTGGACGTGGACGTAGACGATCGTATCGCGCGCGCTGTGTACATGTACCTTGTATTCGTTAGTCTCTTTTTAAGAATGGAATTGCCAGTGTTACGACAAGAAACCCTTCGCTGCGGTGTAAAAAAAATATACGCGCCCCGTTGGCATCGTTGTACGAAATGTCTGCACACCAATTTCCCATGACCTCCCACACTTTTCCCCAAAAATGTCACAGAAAACGGCCACTTACAAAAATGCTGCTTGTCCCCAGGCAGTAGGCACTAATTAGGATCAATACAGACACTAACACTATCGGTGTGTTCTTATCTTACCTTTCAAAAAAGTGAGAAAATCGGGCCTCAAAATGTGGAGCGATGTTCGCCGATTCAAATGCACGTAACCATTGTTGGGCAAACTCATGACGTCATTCTTGTTGACAACACTATCGCGCGCAGAGCGCGCTCGCATAGTCAGCGGCTGTTAGTGTTACCTGTTTCGTGCACTGTGCTGTAGTGGATGGGTGGTTTGCTCGGACCCTAATAATAAAATATCACCAGACCATGTCCAAATGTTGAAAAAAGTGATTTTTAGGTCCAAGTTACTCGGACTACTACTAGCTAGCCTAACCCGGCCTACTTTACTAAGTGATTTTTTAATTTTAAAAAGGTAAACAGATGAGGGGTTCTCATATTGGCAATTAAATTGCTTGAATTAAACTGACCAGTTCGAAGTTTTACAATCATGGATGCCGATGAAAGCAAGAAAAACGGCGTTCGATTTCAATCGGAGTCGGGCAGTTGTTCTTTAATTTATGTTGTTGTGTTTTGTTTAGACCGCCATCCATATAAAATGCACGTGCGAAGGGCCGGCTTCTGAACGTAAACGCAAAATGCGAGTGGTGCATTATTGCGCCCTCTAGCGTTCGCTTGCCAACCATATCAACGACAGAGGGCGCTATATCGGCAAAACCTCCCCTGCGTTCCACTTAGTACGCGAACTGTTTGCGTGAACGTTCGCCCTACGTTTTGAGTTTGCGTTAGTTAATTAAAGTGACACCATACTTCTGATTCCAGGGACCGATTTCAATAATGCCAAGATCAATCGTACAAAAAGAATAAACTCATCCTAATTTGCAAAAGTTAGGATGAGTTAGTCTTCCTAAGACGGATCTTTTTTGTGTAAAATCAGCCTCATTCATATACCAAGGGTTATCTAGGAACTTTTCATCAGTTGACTCTACCAGAAACAAAATTGCTTAGGCTATCGTCAAGATTTTTGTCCTACTTACACGTGTTATCCATTGAGTTTGAGAGCCATCTCCGCTTAGTGATAGACCAGTTACTGAGTCCGTGTGGCCTGGCATCTTGTAGAGCAAGCCGTTCTTCCTAAGGTCTCAGACCTGATTACCAAGAAATTACCAAAATCATCAAGCTGGCCTATATCAGATTGAAACTTCTAGAAATAATGTTGACTGCCCGTCTCCTGACGACGGGCAGAGCATACTGTCTGAAACGTTGAGTTCCAGTTATTTTCAAAACCACACAACTCACTAAAGAGAATTACCACTTGGTGTTAACGCAAACCACTTATCTAATTCTAAATACATCACCTCAATGAAGGTCAATCAGTGCAGAAATGTTGAGAAGTCATGAATTTGGGGCTGAGAAACATTTCAAATTTTGTTAGGAAAATGTTCTTGACTTTGTACACAACTGGTGGAGTAGCGTCAGGATACTACATTCTTTCCAAACTTTTAACAAGGTAATTGCTACAAAGCATGGGTTAGTATCGAACATTGATACACTGTATATCAAAACATGGAATATATCAATACTAAATTTACATCATAGGACAAGAAAAAATAATAATCTTATGAAACATCTGGTTGCGGTACCCGCTGCTAATAAGATTTGAATCAACCAGCTGACCCTGACTAGCTCAATGTGCAAATTTAAAAATGGAATTTAAAAATTGGCACAGCGCCAAAACTAAACGTCTGACAAAGTTGGGCATGCACAAAAAAGTGACCGCAGCCACATGTTACAACCTATAGACCAACTTGCAGGGCGAATATTGCAAATTAAAAAAATGGAATTTAAAAATTGGCACAGCGCCAAAACCAAACGTCTGACGAAGTTGGACATGCACAAAAAAGTGACCGCAGCCACATGTTACACCCTATAAGCTCTCTTTCGGGGTGAATATCGCAAATTTAAAAATTGAATTTAAAAATTGGCACAGCGCCAAAACCGAACGTCTGACGAAGTTGGACATGCACAAAAAAGTGACCGCAGCCATATGTTACACCCTATAGGCTCTCTTTCGGGGCGAATATCGCAAATTTAAAAATCGAATTTAAAAATTGGCACAGCGCCAAAACCGAACATCTGACGAAGTTGGACATGCACAAAAAAGTGACCGCAGCCACATGTTACAACCTATAGACCAACTTGCAGGGCGAATATTGCAAATTAAAAAAATGGAATTTAAAAATTGGCACAGCGCCAAAACCAAACGTCTGACGAAGTTGGACATGCACAAAAAAGTGACCGCAGCCACATGTTACACCCTATAAGCTCTCTTTCGGGGTGAATATCGCAAATTTAAAAATCGAATTTAAAAATTGGCACAGCGCCAAAACCGAACGTCTGACGAAGTTGGACATGCACAAAAAAGTGACCGCAGCCATATGTTACACCCTATAGGCTCTCTTTCGGGGCGAATATCGCAAATTTAAAAATCGAATTTAAAAATTGGCACAGCGCCAAAACCGAACATCTGACGAAGTTGGACATGCACAAAAAAGTGACCGCAGCCACATGTTACACCCTATAGGCTCACTTTCGGGGCGAATATCGCAAATTTAAAAATTGAATTTAAAATTGGCACAGCGCCAAAACCGAACTTCTGACGAAGTTGGGCATGCGCAAAAAAGTGACCGCAGCCAAATGTTACACCCTATAGGCTCACTTTCGGGGCGAATATCGCAAATTAACAAATCGAATTTAAAAATTGGCACAGCGCCAAAACCGAACGTCTGACGAAGTTGGGCATGCGCAAAAAAGTGACCGCAGCCACATGTTACACCCTATAGGATCACTTTCGGGGCGAATATCGCAAATTTAAAAATCGAATTTAAAAATTGGCACAGCGCCAAAACCGAACGTCTGACGAAGTTGGGCATGCGCAAAAAAGTGACCGCAGCCACATGTTACACCCTATAGGCTCACTTTCGGGGAGAATATCGCAAATTTAAAAATCGAATTTAAAAATTGGCACAGCGCCAAAACCGAACGTCTGACGAAGTTGGGCATGCGCAAAAAAGTGACCGCAGCCAAATGTTACACCCTATAGGCTCACTTTCGGGGCGAATATCGCAAATTTAAAAATTGGCACAGCGCCAAAACCGAACGTCTGACGAAGTTGGGCATGCGCAAAAAAGTGACCGCAGCCACATGTTACACCCTAATAATAATAATAATGTGAGCATTTATATAGCGCTCAAACACAGAAGAAACTGGTATCAGAGCGCTTAACAAAATACAAGGAACAAAAACTAAACCAATTAAAATAGAAAAGTCTTAAGATCTTTCTTGAACTTTGTTAATGATGTGGCGTGACGGATGCGCTGAGGCAAGTTATTCCATAGCTTAGGACCAGCAGCGTAAAAACCCTGGTTTTAGGTACCGTAACTAGTCTATCATCATCGCCTGAGCGAAGTCCGGATTTCTTCGATTGATAGGGAATGATGAGGTCTGAAAGATACGTTGGTGCCTGGTTGGTGAAACATTTGTATACAACAGTTAAAATCTTAAACACAATACGCGAGTGGACAGGCAACCAATGGAGTTGTTTGAGAAATGGCGACGCAAGATCATACTTTTTAGCCTGGAAAACAAGTTTGGCTGCACGATTTTGGAGACGCTGAAGACGTTTGATATCAGAAACATTTATACCATGAAGGAGAGAGTTAGCATAATCCAAACGCGATGTAACAAGAGCACGAACGGCGTGATGGCAAGTAGTCTCGTCAATAAACATTCTAATTTGAGATAAATTGCGGATATGGAAGTTTAGTGAACGACAAATCGAAGTCACATGGGTGGACATGTTCATATTTTGGTTAAATTCCACACCAAGATTTCTGACGGAGGTGGATGGCCTGATGACAATATTACCAATCTTGAGAGAGATGTCCTGCAACGTATGTGATAATCTTGGAGTGACAGCAACAAAGAATTCAGTTTTAGTGTCATTTAATTGCAGCATATTATGCGTCATCCATGTTTTGATTTCAAGAATACAAGTGGTCAATGTCGACAAAGCATGTTTCACATCATTTGGGTCTCTAGGATCACAGGTAATATACACCTGGGTGTCGTCAGCGTAGAAATGAAATTTGACATTGGTATGGCGCTTAATGATGTCGGCGAGTGGATGCGTATAGAATGAAAAGGACTGTGGACCGATGACAGAGCCCTGCGGCAAGCCAAAATCAAGTGGTTGAGGCTCTGAGTATTCATTCGCGATTTTTACTTTGCAAGTCCGGCCAGTGAGGTACGAATGAAACCAGTCGCGAACACTTCCAGTAATACCAAATATATTTGACATTCTGTTTAAAAGTATAGAATGATCAATTGTATCAAAGGCAGCAGACAAATCCAACAACACCAAGAGAACAGCCTGCCGATTATCAAGAGCGTGCATTATATCACTCTTGACTCTCAACAAGGCCGTCTCAGTGCTGTTATTGGATTTGTATGCTGACTGGAATGGCTGATGCAGATTATTATCCTCCAAATGCTTGGAAACATGACGAAGAGCAGCTTTTTCGATTACTTTAGACAGAAAGGCAGTGTTAGACACAGGTCTATAGTTCTTGAGAGTGTCGTGATCAAGCGTAGGCTTTTTCAAAAGTGGTGTAACAATAGCATCCTTAAGAGCTGAAGGAAAACTGCCAGTCGTCAAAGATGAATTTATAATGGAAACCATAGCTGGGATGAAAATACTCAGGTTCTTCTTCAGGAGCCATGTAGGCAGCGGATCTAGTCCACAAGATTTACTAGGAGCGGAGGAAACTAACTTTAAAATCTCATCATAATCAACGGGAACAAAATGAGACATAATCGGACCCTGGGTATGATCCTTACTCAGAAGAATGTCTGACTCAGCATGCCCAGTCTCTGATGATTCAAGCGTTGAAGTTATATTCTGACGAATTTTAACAATTTTTTCCATGAAGAATTTGCTGAATCGATTGCTAAGAGATTTCATTGAATCAGTAGAAGGGAGTGCTTTGACTGATCTGTTGAGAAGCGTATTCACAACTTTGAAAACTGATTTAGGATCACAAGTTGTAAGTTGCTCTTTATAGTAGCGAGATTTTTCACTGCGAATTAATTTGGATAATGTACGAATCTGCTTAACATAAAGATGCCGATCATCTGTGTCACGCGATTTGTTCCATTTTCTTTCAAGTTTGCGTTTGGTGCACCTTGCATCACTTATTTCAGTGGTATACCAGAGCGGTTGATTACGAAATTTGTGTGTCCTTGTAGTAATTGGGCAATGGTTGTCGAGAATGTCGAGAACTGCATGATCATAAAATAGAACTTGATCATCAAGACAGCTGTCGAATGGAAAATCACTGAAAGCATGTTGAAGGTCCAGCGCAAATGCCTGTTCATCAAGGATACGGTAATTCCGTGATTGAGAGGTGATCATTGGGTTATTTTGCTTAGCAAAGTCAACCGTACATTGGATCATAAAATGATCTGAATATAGGTTGTTATGAACTTTGTAGTCAATCAGAAGTGAGTCATCAGGCCGAGCAATCATCAAATCAAGTGTGTGGCCGCAATTATGTGTTGGTTCATCCACATATTGCTGTAATCCCACACTAGCGAGTGAAGTGAGAAAATGTGATGCATCACTTCTGTTAGGATTGTCAACATGGATGTTGAAATCCCCCAACAAAAGGAGTTTCCCTGATAACAACGAAACTTCATCCAAAAGTTCATCAAATTCAGTTTGGAAATCAGAGATTTTCAGATGGTTTTTAGAAGATGGGGGCGGCCTGTAGATGAGGACAAAACGAAGTTTCTTTGTAGGGTCGGTAATACCAGCGTATTCAAATGTGGTAGCAGTAGTCTCAATTTTGAATAATGATAATTTCAAGGCTGTTCTGTACACAATGGCGATACCCCCGTGGCAGTCATCACCACCACGAGAAACATTCAAAAAAGTATATCCAAGTGGCGTACATTCTGCTATGGTGACAGGATCCTCACTTCGTAACCAAGTTTCAGTGAGAAATATGACATCTGCATTATGTTCAATAATGTAATCATACAAAAGGCTGGTCTTGTTTCTGACTGAGTGAGCATTCCACAGAAAAATGTGTAGTTTGTCGTTTGTTTCACGTGACACTGGTTTCAAGTTATTCAAGTTACAATTACATGTAGTTTGACCATGATTTCCCCGATTATTATGAGTAAGATGAGGGGCAAGAACAGGGATGTGACGTTCAGCATCATCAGATAAGATATTGCCTTGAAGGTCGGCACTGTGCCATGGATTGCGACGACCGCCTCTTCTACCACGGCGTGTTGGACGGCAAGTGCTGATACCTAAGGATTTGATGCGGTTCCACAGGTTCTGAGGGAGTAGCGCTGCTGTTTTTCTGGTGTATTTATTCAACGCCAAAAGTTGTTCATGGTCATAAGCAATCCGTGGTTCAGTTTGATGGAATTGATCAGATTCATGGTTAGAATCCCTTGAATTTGGACCAGGATTGGGATTTATATCCCCTGATATAAGTAGCTCAAGCTGGAATGTGGCACAGGTATTACCATAGTATATGATTCTAGTTGTTCAGACTGTTGTTTATCAGACAGGCACATTGATCCTGTGAAGAGGAGCAAGATAAGAAAGAGTACATGCTGTGGACCCCCCATTGTCCAGGGTCTAATGGTTGAGTGAATCACCAAGCTGTATGCTGTAAGCCAGCTATGCTGTATGCTGTAGGCTATGCTGTATATGCTGTATGCTGTAGGCTATGCTGTATGCTGTAGGCTATGCTGTATGCTGAAGGTATGCTATGCTGTTGGCCATGCTGCATGCTGAAGAAAATCTGGAAAATGTCTCCCTCCAAAGCACGAGAAGTCCACCATCAAAACACACACAAAATGTCCAGTACATTCCAGAAGTTAAAAGCTCCAACCAATACAAAGTTGAAGATGAAGTTACAGCTAGAACCTTCAATTGTAGGCAAAAAAGTAGGACACAGATGGAGGTGCTGCCATCCACAGGGGCGCACACTACTATATAGGCTCACTTTCGGGGCGAATATCGCAAATTTAAAAATCGAATTTAAAATTGGCACAGCGCCAAAATCGAACGTCTGACGAAGTTGGGCATGCGCAAAAAAGTGACCGCAGCCAAATGTTACACCCTATAGGCTCACTTTCGGGGCGAATATCGCAAATTTAAAAATCGAATTTAAAAATTGGAACAGCGCCAAAACCGAACGTCTGACCAAGTTGGACATGCACAAAAAAGTGACCGCAGCCACATGTTACACCCTATAGGCTCACTTTTGGGGCGAATATCGTAAATTTAAAAATCGAATTTAAAAATAGGCACAGCGGCAAAACCGAACGTCTGACGAAGTTGGACATGCACAAAATAGTGACCGCAGCCACATGTTACACCCTATAGGCTCTCTTTCGGGGCGAATATCGCAAATTTAAAAATCGAATTTAAAAATAGGCACAGCGGCAAAACCGAACGTCTGACGAAGTTGGACATGCACAAAAAAGTGACCGCAGCCACATGTTACACCCTATAGGCTCTCTTTCGGGGCGAATATCGCAAATTTAAAAATCGAATTTAAAAATTGGCACAGCGCCAAAACCGAACATCTGACGAAGTTGGACATGCACAAAAAAGTGACCGCAGCCATATGTTACACCCTATAGGCTCACTTTCGGGGCGAATATCGCAAATTTAAAAATTGAATTTAAAATTGGCACAGCGCCAAAACCGAACGTCTGACGAAGTTGGACATGCACAAAAAAGTGACCGCAGCCAAATGTTACACCCATAGGCTCACTTTCGGGGCGAATATCGCAAATTTAAAAATCGAATTTAAAAATTGGCACAGCGCCAAAACCGAACGTCTGACGAAGTTGGGCATGCGCAAAAAAGTGACCGCAGCCATATGTTACACCCTATAGGCTCTCTTTCGGGGCGAATATCGCAAATTTAAAAATCGAATTTAAAAATTGGCACAGCGCCAAAACTGAACATCTGACGAAGTTGGACATGCACAAAAAAGTGACCGCAGCCAAATGTTACACCCATAGGCTCACTTTCGGGGCGAATATCGCAAATTTAAAAATCGAATTTAAAAATTGGCACAGCGCCAAAACTGAACATCTGACGAAGTTGGACATGCACAAAAAAGTGACCGCAGCCAAATGTTACACCCATAGGCTCACTTTCGGGGCGAATATCGCAAATTTAAAAATAGAATTTAAAAATTGGCACACCGCCAAAACCGAACTTCTGACGAAGTTGGGCATGCGCAAAAAAGTGACCGCAGCCACATGTTACACCCTATAGGCTCACTTTCGGGGCGAATATCGCAAATTTAAAAATCGAATTTAAAAATTGGCACAGCGCCAAAACTGAACATCTGACGAAGTTGGACATGCACAAAAAAGTGACCGCAGCCAAATGTTACACCCATAGGCTCACTTTCGGGGCGAATATCGCAAATTTAAAAATCGAATTTAAAAATTGGCACAGCGCCAAAACTGAACATCTGACGAAGTTGGACATGCACAAAAAAGTGACCGCAGCCAAATGTTACACCCATAGGCTCACTTTCGGGGCGAATATCGCAAATTTAAAAATCGAATTTAAAAATTGGCACAGCGCCAAAACTGAACATCTGACGAAGTTGGACATGCACAAAAAAGTGACCGCAGCCAAATGTTACACCCATAGGCTCACTTTCGGGGCGAATATCGCAAATTTAAAAATAGAATTTAAAAATTGGCACACCGCCAAAACCGAACTTCTGACGAAGTTGGGCATGCGCAAAAAAGTGACCGCAGCCACATGTTACACCCTATAGGCTCACTTTCGGGGCGAATATCGCAAATTTAAAAATCGAATTTAAAAATTGGCACAGCGCCAAAACTGAACATCTGACGAAGTTGGACATGCACAAAAAAGTGACCGCAGCCAAATGTTACACCCATAGGCTCACTTTCGGGGCGAATATCGCAAATTTAAAAATCGAATTTAAAAATTGGCACAGCGCCAAAACTGAACATCTGACGAAGTTGGACATGCACAAAAAAGTGACCGCAGCCAAATGTTACACCCATAGGCTCACTTTCGGGGCGAATATCGCAAATTTAAAAATAGAATTTAAAAATTGGCACACCGCCAAAACCGAACTTCTGACGAAGTTGGGCATGCGCAAAAAAGTGACCGCAGCCACATGTTACACCCTATAGGCTCACTTTCGGGGCGAATATCGCAAATTTAAAAATTGAATTTAAAATTGGCACAGCGCCAAAACCGAACGTCTGACGAAGTTGGGCATGCGCAAAAAAGTGACCGCAGCCAAATGTTACACCCTATAGGCTCACTTTCGGGGCGAATATCGCAAATTTAAAAATAGAATTTAAAAATTGGCACAGCGCCAAAACCGAACATCTGACGAAGTTGGACATGCACAAAAAAGTGACCGCAGCCAAATGTTACACCCTATAGGCTCACTTTCGGGGCGAATATCGCAAATTTAAAAATAGAATTTAAAAATTGGCACAGCGCCAAAACCGAACGTCTGACGAAGTTGGGCATGCGCAAACAAGTGACCGCAGCCACATGTTACACCCTATAGGCTCACTTTCGGGGCGAATATCGCAAATTTAAAAATCGAATTTAAAAATTGGCACAGCGCCAAAACCGAACGTCTGACGAAGTTGGGCATGCGCAAAAAAGTGACCGCAGCCACATGTTACACCCTATAGGCTCACTTTCGGGGCGAATAACGCAAATTTAAAAATTGAATTTAAAATTGGCACAGCGCCAAAACCGAACGTCTGACGAAGTTGGGCATGCGCAAAAAAGTGACCGCAGCCAAATGTTACACCCTATAAGCTCACTTTCGGGGCGAATATCGCAAATTTAAAAATAGAATTTAAAAATTGGCACACCGCCAAAACCGAACTTCTGACGAAGTTGGGCATGCGCAAAAAAGTGACCGCAGCCACATGTTACACCCTATAGGCTCACTTTCGGGGCGAATATCGCAAATTTAAAAATCGAATTTAAAAATTGGCACAGCGCCAAAACTGAACATCTGACGAAGTTGGACATGCACAAAAAAGTGACCGCAGCCAAATGTTACACCCATAGGCTCACTTTCGGGGCGAATATCGCAAATTTAAAAATCGAATTTAAAAATTGGCACAGCGCCAAAACTGAACATCTGACGAAGTTGGACATGCACAAAAAAGTGACCGCAGCCAAATGTTACACCCATAGGCTCACTTTCGGGGCGAATATCGCAAATTTAAAAATCGAATTTAAAAATTGGCACAGCGCCAAAACTGAACATCTGACGAAGTTGGACATGCACAAAAAAGTGACCGCAGCCAAATGTTACACCCATAGGCTCACTTTCGGGGCGAATATCGCAAATTTAAAAATAGAATTTAAAAATTGGCACACCGCCAAAACCGAACTTCTGACGAAGTTGGGCATGCGCAAAAAAGTGACCGCAGCCACATGTTACACCCTATAGGCTCACTTTCGGGGCGAATATCGCAAATTTAAAAATCGAATTTAAAAATTGGCACAGCGCCAAAACTGAACATCTGACGAAGTTGGACATGCACAAAAAAGTGACCGCAGCCAAATGTTACACCCATAGGCTCACTTTCGGGGCGAATATCGCAAATTTAAAAATCGAATTTAAAAATTGGCACAGCGCCAAAACTGAACATCTGACGAAGTTGGACATGCACAAAAAAGTGACCGCAGCCAAATGTTACACCCATAGGCTCACTTTCGGGGCGAATATCGCAAATTTAAAAATAGAATTTAAAAATTGGCACACCGCCAAAACCGAACTTCTGACGAAGTTGGGCATGCGCAAAAAAGTGACCGCAGCCACATGTTACACCCTATAGGCTCACTTTCGGGGCGAATATCGCAAATTTAAAAATTGAATTTAAAATTGGCACAGCGCCAAAACCGAACGTCTGACGAAGTTGGGCATGCGCAAAAAAGTGACCGCAGCCAAATGTTACACCCTATAGGCTCACTTTCGGGGCGAATATCGCAAATTTAAAAATAGAATTTAAAAATTGGCACACCGCCAAAACCGAACTTCTGACGAAGTTGGGCATGCGCAAAAAAGTGACCGCAGCCACATGTTACACCCTATAGGCTCACTTTCGGGGCGAATATCGCAAATTTAAAAATTGAATTTAAAATTGGCACAGCGCCAAAACCGAACGTCTGACGAAGTTGGGCATGCGCAAAAAAGTGACCGCAGCCAAATGTTACACCCTATAGGCTCACTTTCGGGGCGAATATCGCAAATTTAAAAATCGAATTTAAAAATTGGCACAGCGCCAAAACCGAACATCTGACGAAGTTGGACATGCACAAAAAAGTGACCGCAGCCAAATGTTACACCCTATAGGCTCACTTTCGGGGCGAATATCGCAAATTTAAAAATAGAATTTAAAAATTGGCACAGCGCCAAAACCGAACGTCTGACGAAGTTGGGCATGCGCAAACAAGTGACCGCAGCCACATGTTACACCCTATAGGCTCACTTTCGGGGCGAATATCGCAAATTTAAAAATCGAATTTAAAAATTGGCACAGCGCCAAAACCGAACGTCTGACGAAGTTGGGCATGCGCAAAAAAGTGACCGCAGCCACATGTTACACCCTATAGGCTCACTTTCGGGGCGAATAACGCAAATTTAAAAATTGAATTTAAAATTGGCACAGCGCCAAAACCGAACGTCTGACGAAGTTGGGCATGCGCAAAAAAGTGACCGCAGCCAAATGTTACACCCTATAAGCTCACTTTCGGGGCGAATATCGCAAATTAAAAAATCGAATTTAAAAATTGGCACAGCGCCAAAACCGAACGTCTGACGAAGTTTGGCATGCGCAAAAAAGTGACCGCAGCCAAATGTTACACCCTATAGGCTCACTTTCGGGGCGAATATCGCAAATTTAAAAATCGAATTTAAAAATTGGCACAGCGCCAAAACCGAACGTCTGACGAAGTTGGGCATGCGCAAAAAAGTGACCGCAGCCACATGTTACACCCTATAGGCTCACTTTCGGGGCGAATATCGCAAATTTAAAAATTGAATTTAAAATTGGC
The DNA here is from genome assembly GCA_037893245.1 of Crossaster papposus. Lineage (NCBI taxonomy): Eukaryota > Metazoa > Echinodermata > Asteroidea > Velatida > Solasteridae > Crossaster > Crossaster papposus. The sequence continues at coordinate 106,056 of JBAIAA010000947.1, forward strand.
ACAGCGCCAAAACCGAACGTCTGACGAAGTTGGGCATGCGCAAAAAAGTGACCGCAGCCATATGTTACACCCTATAGGCTCTCTTTCGGGGCGAATATCGCAAATTTAAAAATCGAATTTAAAAATTGGCACAGCGCCAAAACTGAACATCTGACGAAGTTGGACATGCACAAAAAAGTGACCGCAGCCAAATGTTACACCCATAGGCTCACTTTCGGGGCGAATATCGCAAATTTAAAAATCGAATTTAAAAATTGGCACAGCGCCAAAACTGAACATCTGACGAAGTTGGACATGCACAAAAAAGTGACCGCAGCCAAATGTTACACCCATAGGCTCACTTTCGGGGCGAATATCGCAAATTTAAAAATAGAATTTAAAAATTGGCACACCGCCAAAACCGAACTTCTGACGAAGTTGGGCATGCGCAAAAAAGTGACCGCAGCCACATGTTACACCCTATAGGCTCACTTTCGGGGCGAATATCGCAAATTTAAAAATCGAATTTAAAAATTGGCACAGCGCCAAAACTGAACATCTGACGAAGTTGGACATGCACAAAAAAGTGACCGCAGCCAAATGTTACACCCATAGGCTCACTTTCGGGGCGAATATCGCAAATTTAAAAATCGAATTTAAAAATTGGCACAGCGCCAAAACTGAACATCTGACGAAGTTGGACATGCACAAAAAAGTGACCGCAGCCAAATGTTACACCCATAGGCTCACTTTCGGGGCGAATATCGCAAATTTAAAAATCGAATTTAAAAATTGGCACAGCGCCAAAACTGAACATCTGACGAAGTTGGACATGCACAAAAAAGTGACCGCAGCCAAATGTTACACCCATAGGCTCACTTTCGGGGCGAATATCGCAAATTTAAAAATAGAATTTAAAAATTGGCACACCGCCAAAACCGAACTTCTGACGAAGTTGGGCATGCGCAAAAAAGTGACCGCAGCCACATGTTACACCCTATAGGCTCACTTTCGGGGCGAATATCGCAAATTTAAAAATCGAATTTAAAAATTGGCACAGCGCCAAAACTGAACATCTGACGAAGTTGGACATGCACAAAAAAGTGACCGCAGCCAAATGTTACACCCATAGGCTCACTTTCGGGGCGAATATCGCAAATTTAAAAATCGAATTTAAAAATTGGCACAGCGCCAAAACTGAACATCTGACGAAGTTGGACATGCACAAAAAAGTGACCGCAGCCAAATGTTACACCCATAGGCTCACTTTCGGGGCGAATATCGCAAATTTAAAAATAGAATTTAAAAATTGGCACACCGCCAAAACCGAACTTCTGACGAAGTTGGGCATGCGCAAAAAAGTGACCGCAGCCACATGTTACACCCTATAGGCTCACTTTCGGGGCGAATATCGCAAATTTAAAAATTGAATTTAAAATTGGCACAGCGCCAAAACCGAACGTCTGACGAAGTTGGGCATGCGCAAAAAAGTGACCGCAGCCAAATGTTACACCCTATAGGCTCACTTTCGGGGCGAATATCGCAAATTTAAAAATCGAATTTAAAAATTGGCACAGCGCCAAAACCGAACATCTGACGAAGTTGGACATGCACAAAAAAGTGACCGCAGCCAAATGTTACACCCTATAGGCTCACTTTCGGGGCGAATATCGCAAATTTAAAAATAGAATTTAAAAATTGGCACAGCGCCAAAACCGAACGTCTGACGAAGTTGGGCATGCGCAAACAAGTGACCGCAGCCACATGTTACACCCTATAGGCTCACTTTCGGGGCGAATATCGCAAATTTAAAAATCGAATTTAAAAATTGGCACAGCGCCAAAACCGAACGTCTGACGAAGTTGGGCATGCGCAAAAAAGTGACCGCAGCCACATGTTACACCCTATAGGCTCACTTTCGGGGCGAATAACGCAAATTTAAAAATTGAATTTAAAATTGGCACAGCGCCAAAACCGAACGTCTGACGAAGTTGGGCATGCGCAAAAAAGTGACCGCAGCCAAATGTTACACCCTATAAGCTCACTTTCGGGGCGAATATCGCAAATTAAAAAATCGAATTTAAAAATTGGCACAGCGCCAAAACCGAACGTCTGACGAAGTTTGGCATGCGCAAAAAAGTGACCGCAGCCAAATGTTACACCCTATAGGCTCACTTTCGGGGCGAATATCGCAAATTTAAAAATCGAATTTAAAAATTGGCACAGCGCCAAAACTGAACATCTGACGAAGTTGGACATGCACAAAAAAGTGACCGCAGCCAAATGTTACACCCTATAGGCTCACTTTCGGGGCGAATATCGCAAATTTAAAAATAGAATTTAAAAATTGGCACACCGCCAAAACCGAACTTCTGACGAAGTTGGGCATGCGCAAAAAAGTGACCGCAGCCAAATGTTACACCCTATAGGCTCACTTTCGGGGCGAATATCGCAAATTTAAAAATCGAATTTAAAAATTGGCACAGCGCCAAAACCGAACATCTGACGAAGTTGGACATGCACAAAAAAGTGACCGCAGCCAAATGTTACACCCTATAGGCTCACTTTCGGGGCGAATATCGCAAATTTAAAAATAGAATTTAAAAATTGGCACAGCGCCAAAACCGAACGTCTGACGAAGTTGGGCATGCGCAAACAAGTGACCGCAGCCACATGTTACACCCTATAGGCTCACTTTCGGGGCGAATATCGCAAATTTAAAAATCGAATTTAAAAATTGGCACAGCGCCAAAACCGAACGTCTGACGAAGTTGGGCATGCGCAAAAAAGTGACCGCAGCCACATGTTACACCCTATAGGCTCACTTTCGGGGCGAATAACGCAAATTTAAAAATTGAATTTAAAATTGGCACAGCGCCAAAACCGAACGTCTGACGAAGTTGGGCATGCGCAAAAAAGTGACCGCAGCCAAATGTTACACCCTATAAGCTCACTTTCGGGGCGAATATCGCAAATTAAAAAATCGAATTTAAAAATTGGCACAGCGCCAAAACCGAACGTCTGACGAAGTTTGGCATGCGCAAAAAAGTGACCGCAGCCAAATGTTACACCCTATAGGCTCACTTTCGGGGCGAATATCGCAAATTTAAAAATCGAATTTAAAAATTGGCACAGCGCCAAAACCGAACGTCTGACGAAGTTGGGCATGCGCAAAAAAGTGACCGCAGCCACATGTTACACCCTATAGGCTCACTTTCGGGGCGAATATCGCAAATTTAAAAATTGAATTTAAAATTGGCACAGCGCCAAAACCGAACGTCTGACGAAGTTGGGCATGCGCAAAAAAGTGACCGCAGCCAAATGTTACACCCTATAAGCTCACTTTCGGGGCGAATATCGCAAATTAAAAAATCGAATTTAAAAATTGGCACAGCGCCAAAACCGAACGTCTGACGAAGTTTGGCATGCGCAAAAAAGTGACCGCAGCCACATGTTACACCCTATAGGCTCACTTTCGGGGCGAATATCGCAAATTTAAAAATTGAATTTAAAATTGGCACAGCGCCAAAACCGAACGTCTGACGAAGTTGGTCATGCACAAAAAAGTGACCGCAGCCACATGTTACACCCTATAGGATCACTTTCGGGGCGAATATCGCAAATAAAAAAAATCGAATTTAAAAATTGGCACAGCGCCAAAACCGAACGTCTGACGAAGTTGGTCATGCACAAAAAAGTGACCGCAGCCACATGTTACACCCTATAGGCTCACTTTCCGGGCGAATATCGCAACTTTAAAAATCGAATTAAAAAAATGGCACAGCGCCAAAACCGAACGTCTGACGAAGTTGGGCATGCGCAAAAAAGTGACCGCAGCCACATGTTACACCCTATAGGCTCACTTTCGGGGCGAATAACGCAAATTTAAAAATTGAATTTAAAATTGGCACAGCGCCAAAACCGAACGTCTGACGAAGTTGGGCATGCGCAAAAAAGTGACCGCAGCCAAATGTTACACCCTATAAGCTCACTTTCGGGGCGAATATCGCAAATTAAAAAATCGAATTTAAAAATTGGCACAGCGCCAAAACCGAACGTCTGACGAAGTTTGGCATGCGCAAAAAAGTGACCGCAGCCAAATGTTACACCCTATAGGCTCACTTTCGGGGCGAATATCGCAAATTTAAAAATCGAATTTAAAAATTGGCACAGCGCCAAAACCGAACGTCTGACGAAGTTGGGCATGCGCAAAAAAGTGACCGCAGCCACATGTTACACCCTATAGGCTCACTTTCGGGGCGAATATCGCAAATTTAAAAATTGAATTTAAAATTGGCACAGCGCCAAAACCGAACGTCTGACGAAGTTGGGCATGCGCAAAAAAGTGACCGCAGCCAAATGTTACACCCTATAGGCTCACTTTCGGGGCGAATATCGCAAATTTAAAAATAGAATTTAAAAATTGGCACAGCGCCAAAACCGAACGTCTGACGAAGTTGGGCATGCGCAAACAAGTGACCGCAGCCACATGTTACACCCTATAGGCTCACTTTCGGGGCGAATATCGCAAATTTAAAAATCGAATTTAAAAATTGGCACAGCGCCAAAACCGAACGTCTGACGAAGTTGGGCATGCGCAAAAAAGTGACCGCAGCCACATGTTACACCCTATAGGCTCACTTTCGGGGCGAATATCGCAAATTAAAAAATCGAATTTTAAAATTGGCACAGCGCCAAAACCGAACGTCTGACGAAGTTGGACATGCACAAAAAAGTGACCGCAGCCAAATGTTACACCCATAGGCTCACTTTCGGGGCGAATATCGCAAATTTAAAAATCGAATTTAAAAATTGGCACAGCGCCAAAACCGAACGTCTGACGAAGTTGGGCATGCGCAAAAAAGTGACCGCAGCCATATGTTACACCCTATAGGCTCTCTTTCGGGGCGAATATCGCAAATTTAAAAATCGAATTTAAAAATTGGCACAGCGCCAAAACTGAACATCTGACGAAGTTGGACATGCACAAAAAAGTGACCGCAGCCAAATGTTACACCCATAGGCTCACTTTCGGGGCGAATATCGCAAATTTAAAAATCGAATTTAAAAATTGGCACAGCGCCAAAACTGAACATCTGACGAAGTTGGACATGCACAAAAAAGTGACCGCAGCCAAATGTTACACCCATAGGCTCACTTTCGGGGCGAATATCGCAAATTTAAAAATAGAATTTAAAAATTGGCACACCGCCAAAACCGAACTTCTGACGAAGTTGGGCATGCGCAAAAAAGTGACCGCAGCCACATGTTACACCCTATAGGCTCACTTTCGGGGCGAATATCGCAAATTTAAAAATCGAATTTAAAAATTGGCACAGCGCCAAAACTGAACATCTGACGAAGTTGGACATGCACAAAAAAGTGACCGCAGCCAAATGTTACACCCATAGGCTCACTTTCGGGGCGAATATCGCAAATTTAAAAATCGAATTTAAAAATTGGCACAGCGCCAAAACTGAACATCTGACGAAGTTGGACATGCACAAAAAAGTGACCGCAGCCAAATGTTACACCCATAGGCTCACTTTCGGGGCGAATATCGCAAATTTAAAAATCGAATTTAAAAATTGGCACAGCGCCAAAACTGAACATCTGACGAAGTTGGACATGCACAAAAAAGTGACCGCAGCCAAATGTTACACCCATAGGCTCACTTTCGGGGCGAATATCGCAAATTTAAAAATAGAATTTAAAAATTGGCACACCGCCAAAACCGAACTTCTGACGAAGTTGGGCATGCGCAAAAAAGTGACCGCAGCCACATGTTACACCCTATAGGCTCACTTTCGGGGCGAATATCGCAAATTTAAAAATCGAATTTAAAAATTGGCACAGCGCCAAAACTGAACATCTGACGAAGTTGGACATGCACAAAAAAGTGACCGCAGCCAAATGTTACACCCATAGGCTCACTTTCGGGGCGAATATCGCAAATTTAAAAATCGAATTTAAAAATTGGCACAGCGCCAAAACTGAACATCTGACGAAGTTGGACATGCACAAAAAAGTGACCGCAGCCAAATGTTACACCCATAGGCTCACTTTCGGGGCGAATATCGCAAATTTAAAAATAGAATTTAAAAATTGGCACACCGCCAAAACCGAACTTCTGACGAAGTTGGGCATGCGCAAAAAAGTGACCGCAGCCACATGTTACACCCTATAGGCTCACTTTCGGGGCGAATATCGCAAATTTAAAAATTGAATTTAAAATTGGCACAGCGCCAAAACCGAACGTCTGACGAAGTTGGGCATGCGCAAAAAAGTGACCGCAGCCAAATGTTACACCCTATAGGCTCACTTTCGGGGCGAATATCGCAAATTTAAAAATAGAATTTAAAAATTGGCACAGCGCCAAAACCGAACATCTGACGAAGTTGGACATGCACAAAAAAGTGACCGCAGCCAAATGTTACACCCTATAGGCTCACTTTCGGGGCGAATATCGCAAATTTAAAAATAGAATTTAAAAATTGGCACAGCGCCAAAACCGAACGTCTGACGAAGTTGGGCATGCGCAAACAAGTGACCGCAGCCACATGTTACACCCTATAGGCTCACTTTCGGGGCGAATATCGCAAATTTAAAAATCGAATTTAAAAATTGGCACAGCGCCAAAACCGAACGTCTGACGAAGTTGGGCATGCGCAAAAAAGTGACCGCAGCCACATGTTACACCCTATAGGCTCACTTTCGGGGCGAATAACGCAAATTTAAAAATTGAATTTAAAATTGGCACAGCGCCAAAACCGAACGTCTGACGAAGTTGGGCATGCGCAAAAAAGTGACCGCAGCCAAATGTTACACCCTATAAGCTCACTTTCGGGGCGAATATCGCAAATTTAAAAATAGAATTTAAAAATTGGCACACCGCCAAAACCGAACTTCTGACGAAGTTGGGCATGCGCAAAAAAGTGACCGCAGCCACATGTTACACCCTATAGGCTCACTTTCGGGGCGAATATCGCAAATTTAAAAATCGAATTTAAAAATTGGCACAGCGCCAAAACTGAACATCTGACGAAGTTGGACATGCACAAAAAAGTGACCGCAGCCAAATGTTACACCCATAGGCTCACTTTCGGGGCGAATATCGCAAATTTAAAAATCGAATTTAAAAATTGGCACAGCGCCAAAACTGAACATCTGACGAAGTTGGACATGCACAAAAAAGTGACCGCAGCCAAATGTTACACCCATAGGCTCACTTTCGGGGCGAATATCGCAAATTTAAAAATCGAATTTAAAAATTGGCACAGCGCCAAAACTGAACATCTGACGAAGTTGGACATGCACAAAAAAGTGACCGCAGCCAAATGTTACACCCATAGGCTCACTTTCGGGGCGAATATCGCAAATTTAAAAATAGAATTTAAAAATTGGCACACCGCCAAAACCGAACTTCTGACGAAGTTGGGCATGCGCAAAAAAGTGACCGCAGCCACATGTTACACCCTATAGGCTCACTTTCGGGGCGAATATCGCAAATTTAAAAATCGAATTTAAAAATTGGCACAGCGCCAAAACTGAACATCTGACGAAGTTGGACATGCACAAAAAAGTGACCGCAGCCAAATGTTACACCCATAGGCTCACTTTCGGGGCGAATATCGCAAATTTAAAAATCGAATTTAAAAATTGGCACAGCGCCAAAACTGAACATCTGACGAAGTTGGACATGCACAAAAAAGTGACCGCAGCCAAATGTTACACCCATAGGCTCACTTTCGGGGCGAATATCGCAAATTTAAAAATAGAATTTAAAAATTGGCACACCGCCAAAACCGAACTTCTGACGAAGTTGGGCATGCGCAAAAAAGTGACCACAGCCACATGTTACACCCTATAGGCTCACTTTCGGGGCTCTCTTTCGGGGCGAATATCGCAAATTTAAAAATCGAATTTAAAAATTGGCACAGCGCCAAAACTGAACATCTGACGAAGTTGGACATGCACAAAAAAGTGACCGCAGCCAAATGTTACACCCATAGGCTCACTTTCGGGGCGAATATCGCAAATTTAAAAATCGAATTTAAAAATTGGCACAGCGCCAAAACTGAACATCTGACGAAGTTGGACATGCACAAAAAAGTGACCGCAGCCAAATGTTACACCCATAGGCTCACTTTCGGGGCGAATATCGCAAATTTAAAAATAGAATTTAAAAATTGGCACACCGCCAAAACCGAACTTCTGACGAAGTTGGGCATGCGCAAAAAAGTGACCGCAGCCACATGTTACACCCTATAGGCTCACTTTCGGGGCGAATATCGCAAATTTAAAAATCGAATTTAAAAATTGGCACAGCGCCAAAACTGAACATCTGACGAAGTTGGACATGCACAAAAAAGTGACCGCAGCCAAATGTTACACCCATAGGCTCACTTTCGGGGCGAATATCGCAAATTTAAAAATCAAATTTAAAAATTGGCACAGCGCCAAAACTGAACATCTGACGAAGTTGGACATGCACAAAAAAGTGACCGCAGCCAAATGTTACACCCATAGGCTCACTTTCGGGGCGAATATCGCAAATTTAAAAATCGAATTTAAAAATTGGCACAGCGCCAAAACTGAACATCTGACGAAGTTGGACATGCACAAAAAAGTGACCGCAGCCAAATGTTACACCCATAGGCTCACTTTCGGGGCGAATATCGCAAATTTAAAAATAGAATTTAAAAATTGGCACACCGCCAAAACCGAACTTCTGACGAAGTTGGGCATGCGCAAAAAAGTGACCGCAGCCACATGTTACACCCTATAGGCTCACTTTCGGGGCGAATATCGCAAATTTAAAAATCGAATTTAAAAATTGGCACAGCGCCAAAACTGAACATCTGACGAAGTTGGACATGCACAAAAAAGTGACCGCAGCCAAATGTTACACCCATAGGCTCACTTTCGGGGCGAATATCGCAAATTTAAAAATCGAATTTAAAAATTGGCACAGCGCCAAAACTGAACATCTGACGAAGTTGGACATGCACAAAAAAGTGACCGCAGCCAAATGTTACACCCATAGGCTCACTTTCGGGGCGAATATCGCAAATTTAAAAATAGAATTTAAAAATTGGCACACCGCCAAAACCGAACTTCTGACGAAGTTGGGCATGCGCAAAAAAGTGACCGCAGCCACATGTTACACCCTATAGGCTCACTTTCGGGGCGAATATCGCAAATTTAAAAATTGAATTTAAAATTGGCACAGCGCCAAAACCGAACGTCTGACGAAGTTGGGCATGCGCAAAAAAGTGACCGCAGCCAAATGTTACACCCTATAGGCTCACTTTCGGGGCGAATATCGCAAATTTAAAAATCGAATTTAAAAATTGGCACAGCGCCAAAACCGAACATCTGACGAAGTTGGACATGCACAAAAAAGTGACCGCAGCCAAATGTTACACCCTATAGGCTCACTTTCGGGGCGAATATCGCAAATTTAAAAATAGAATTTAAAAATTGGCACAGCGCCAAAACCGAACGTCTGACGAAGTTGGGCATGCGCAAACAAGTGACCGCAGCCACATGTTACACCCTATAGGCTCACTTTCGGGGCGAATATCGCAAATTTAAAAATCGAATTTAAAAATTGGCACAGCGCCAAAACCGAACGTCTGACGAAGTTGGGCATGCGCAAAAAAGTGACCGCAGCCACATGTTACACCCTATAGGCTCACTTTCGGGGCGAATAACGCAAATTTAAAAATTGAATTTAAAATTGGCACAGCGCCAAAACCGAACGTCTGACGAAGTTGGGCATGCGCAAAAAAGTGACCGCAGCCAAATGTTACACCCTATAAGCTCACTTTCGGGGCGAATATCGCAAATTAAAAAATCGAATTTAAAAATTGGCACAGCGCCAAAACCGAACGTCTGACGAAGTTTGGCATGCGCAAAAAAGTGACCGCAGCCAAATGTTACACCCTATAGGCTCACTTTCGGGGCGAATATCGCAAATTTAAAAATCGAATTTAAAAATTGGCACAGCGCCAAAACTGAACATCTGACGAAGTTGGACATGCACAAAAAAGTGACCGCAGCCAAATGTTACACCCTATAGGCTCACTTTCGGGGCGAATATCGCAAATTTAAAAATAGAATTTAAAAATTGGCACACCGCCAAAACCGAACTTCTGACGAAGTTGGGCATGCGCAAAAAAGTGACCGCAGCCAAATGTTACACCCTATAGGCTCACTTTCGGGGCGAATATCGCAAATTTAAAAATCGAATTTAAAAATTGGCACAGCGCCAAAACCGAACATCTGACGAAGTTGGACATGCACAAAAAAGTGACCGCAGCCAAATGTTACACCCTATAGGCTCACTTTCGGGGCGAATATCGCAAATTTAAAAATAGAATTTAAAAATTGGCACAGCGCCAAAACCGAACGTCTGACGAAGTTGGGCATGCGCAAACAAGTGACCGCAGCCACATGTTACACCCTATAGGCTCACTTTCGGGGCGAATATCGCAAATTTAAAAATCGAATTTAAAAATTGGCACAGCGCCAAAACCGAACGTCTGACGAAGTTGGGCATGCGCAAAAAAGTGACCGCAGCCACATGTTACACCCTATAGGCTCACTTTCGGGGCGAATAACGCAAATTTAAAAATTGAATTTAAAATTGGCACAGCGCCAAAACCGAACGTCTGACGAAGTTGGGCATGCGCAAAAAAGTGACCGCAGCCAAATGTTACACCCTATAAGCTCACTTTCGGGGCGAATATCGCAAATTAAAAAATCGAATTTAAAAATTGGCACAGCGCCAAAACCGAACGTCTGACGAAGTTTGGCATGCGCAAAAAAGTGACCGCAGCCAAATGTTACACCCTATAGGCTCACTTTCGGGGCGAATATCGCAAATTTAAAAATCGAATTTAAAAATTGGCACAGCGCCAAAACCGAACGTCTGACGAAGTTGGGCATGCGCAAAAAAGTGACCGCAGCCACATGTTACACCCTATAGGCTCACTTTCGGGGCGAATATCGCAAATTTAAAAATTGAATTTAAAATTGGCACAGCGCCAAAACCGAACGTCTGACGAAGTTGGGCATGCGCAAAAAAGTGACCGCAGCCAAATGTTACACCCTATAAGCTCACTTTCGGGGCGAATATCGCAAATTAAAAAATCGAATTTAAAAATTGGCACAGCGCCAAAACCGAACGTCTGACGAAGTTTGGCATGCGCAAAAAAGTGACCGCAGCCACATGTTACACCCTATAGGCTCACTTTCGGGGCGAATATCGCAAATTTAAAAATTGAATTTAAAATTGGCACAGCGCCAAAACCGAACGTCTGACGAAGTTGGTCATGCACAAAAAAGTGACCGCAGCCACATGTTACACCCTATAGGATCACTTTCGGGGCGAATATCGCAAATAAAAAAAATCGAATTTAAAAATTGGCACAGCGCCAAAACCGAACGTCTGACGAAGTTGGTCATGCACAAAAAAGTGACCGCAGCCACATGTTACACCCTATAGGCTCACTTTCCGGGCGAATATCGCAACTTTAAAAATCGAATTAAAAAAATGGCACAGCGCCAAAACCGAACGTCTGACGAAGTTGGGCATGCGCAAAAAAGTGACCGCAGCCACATGTTACACCCTATAGGCTCACTTTCGGGGCGAATAACGCAAATTTAAAAATTGAATTTAAAATTGGCACAGCGCCAAAACCGAACGTCTGACGAAGTTGGGCATGCGCAAAAAAGTGACCGCAGCCAAATGTTACACCCTATAAGCTCACTTTCGGGGCGAATATCGCAAATTAAAAAATCGAATTTAAAAATTGGCACAGCGCCAAAACCGAACGTCTGACGAAGTTTGGCATGCGCAAAAAAGTGACCGCAGCCAAATGTTACACCCTATAGGCTCACTTTCGGGGCGAATATCGCAAATTTAAAAATCGAATTTAAAAATTGGCACAGCGCCAAAACCGAACGTCTGACGAAGTTGGGCATGCGCAAAAAAGTGACCGCAGCCACATGTTACACCCTATAGGCTCACTTTCGGGGCGAATATCGCAAATTTAAAAATTGAATTTAAAATTGGCACAGCGCCAAAACCGAACGTCTGACGAAGTTGGGCATGCGCAAAAAAGTGACCGCAGCCAAATGTTACACCCTATAGGCTCACTTTCGGGGCGAATATCGCAAATTTAAAAATAGAATTTAAAAATTGGCACAGCGCCAAAACCGAACGTCTGACGAAGTTGGGCATGCGCAAACAAGTGACCGCAGCCACATGTTACACCCTATAGGCTCACTTTCGGGGCGAATATCGCAAATTTAAAAATCGAATTTAAAAATTGGCACAGCGCCAAAACCGAACGTCTGACGAAGTTGGGCATGCGCAAAAAAGTGACCGCAGCCACATGTTACACCCTATAGGCTCACTTTCGGGGCGAATATCGCAAATTTAAAAATCGAATTTAAAAATTGGCACAGCGCCAAAACCGAACGTCTGACGAAGTTGGGCATGCGCAAAAAAGTGACCGCAGCCACATGTTACACCCTATAGGCTCACTTTCGGGGCGAATATCGCAAATTTAAAAATTGAATTTAAAATTGGCACAGCGCCAAAACCGAACGTCTGACGAAGTTGGGCATGCGCAAAAAAGTGACCGCAGCCAAATGTTACACCCTATAAGCTCACTTTCGGGGCGAATATCGCAAATTAAAAAATCGAATTTAAAAATTGGCACAGCGCCAAAACCGAACGTCTGACGAAGTTTGGCATGCGCAAAAAAGTGACCGCAGCCACATGTTACACCCTATAGGCTCACTTTCGGGGCGAATATCGCAAATTTAAAAAATTGAATTTAAAATTGGCACAGCGCCAAAACCGAACGTCTGACGAAGTTGGTCATGCACAAAAAAGTGACCGCAGCCACATGTTACACCCTATAGGATCACTTTCGGGGCGAATATCGCAAATAAAAAAAATCGAATTTAAAAATTGGCACAGCGCCAAAACCGAACGTCTGACGAAGTTGGTCATGCACAAAAAAGTGACCGCAGCCACATGTTACACCCTATAGGCTCACTTTCCGGGCGAATATCGCAACTTTAAAAATCGAATTAAAAAAATGGCACAGCGCCAAAACCGAACGTCTGACGAAGTTGGGCATGCGCAAAAAAGTGACCGCAGCCACATGTTACACCCTATAGGCTCACTTTCGGGGCGAATATCGCAACTTTAAAAATCGAATTTTAAAAATTGGCACAGCGCCAAAACCGAACGTCTGACGAAGTTGGTCATGCACAAAAAAGTGACCGCAGCCACATGGTACACCCTATAGGCTCACTTTCGGGGCGAATATCGCAACTTTAAAAATCGAATTTTAAAAATTGGCACAGCGCCAAAACCGAACGTCTGACGAAGTTGGTCATGCACAAAAAAGTGACCGCAGCCACATGTTACACCCTATAGACTCACTTTCGGGGCGAATATCGCAACTTTAAAAATCGAATTTTAAAAATTGGTACAGCGCCAAAACCGAACGTCTGACGAAGTTGGTCATGCACAAAAAAGTGACCGCAGCCACATGTTACACCCTATAGGCTCACTTTCGGGGCGAATATCGCAACTTTAAAAATCAAATTAAAAAATTGGCACAGCGCCAAAACCGAACGTCTGACGAAGTTGGTCATGCACAAAAAAGTGACCGCAGCCACATGTTACACCCTATAGGTTCACTTTCGGGTCGAATATCGCAACTTTAAAAATCGAATTTTAAAAATTGGCACAGCGCCAAAACCGAACGTCTGACGAAGTTAGTCATGCACAAAAAAGTGACCGCAGCCACATATTACACCCTATAGGCTCACTTTCGGGGCGAATATCGCAAATGTAAAAATTGAATTTAAAAATTGGCACAGCGCCAAAACCGAACGTCTGACGAAGTTGGGCATGCGCAAAAAAGTGACCGCAGCCACATGTTACACCCTATAGGCTCACTTTCGGGGCGAATAACGCAAATTTAAAAATTGAATTTAAAATTGGCACAGCGCCAAAACCGAACGTCTGACGAAGTTGGGCATGCGCAAAAAAGTGACCGCAGCCAAATGTTACACCCTATAAGCTCACTTTCGGGGCGAATATCGCAAATTAAAAAATCGAATTTAAAAATTGGCACAGCGCCAAAACCGAACGTCTGACGAAGTTTGGCATGCGCAAAAAAGTGACCGCAGCCAAATGTTACACCCTATAGGCTCACTTTCGGGGCGAATATCGCAAATTTAAAAATCGAATTTAAAAATTGGCACAGCGCCAAAACCGAACGTCTGACGAAGTTGGGCATGCGCAAAAAAGTGACCGCAGCCACATGTTACACCCTATAGGCTCACTTTCGGGGCGAATATCGCAAATTTAAAAATTGAATTTAAAATTGGCACAGCGCCAAAACCGAACGTCTGACGAAGTTGGGCATGCGCAAAAAAGTGACCGCAGCCAAATGTTACACCCTATAGGCTCACTTTCGGGGCGAATATCGCAAATTTAAAAATAGAATTTAAAAATTGGCACAGCGCCAAAACCGAACGTCTGACGAAGTTGGGCATGCGCAAACAAGTGACCGCAGCCACATGTTACACCCTATAGGCTCACTTTCGGGGCGAATATCGCAAATTTAAAAATCGAATTTAAAAATTGGCACAGCGCCAAAACCGAACGTCTGACGAAGTTGGGCATGCGCAAAAAAGTGACCGCAGCCACATGTTACACCCTATAGGCTCACTTTCGGGGCGAATAACGCAAATTTAAAAATTGAATTTAAAATTGGCACAGCGCCAAAACCGAACGTCTGACGAAGTTGGGCATGCGCAAAAAAGTGACCGCAGCCAAATGTTACACCCTATAAGCTCACTTTCGGGGCGAATATCGCAAATTAAAAAATCGAATTTAAAAATTGGCACAGCGCCAAAACCGAACGTCTGACGAAGTTTGGCATGCGCAAAAAAGTGACCGCAGCCAAATGTTACACCCTATAGGCTCACTTTCGGGGCGAATATCGCAAATTTAAAAATCGAATTTAAAAATTGGCACAGCGCCAAAACCGAACGTCTGACGAAGTTGGGCATGCGCAAAAAAGTGACCGCAGCCACATGTTACACCCTATAGGCTCACTTTCGGGGCGAATATCGCAAATTTAAAAATTGAATTTAAAATTGGCACAGCGCCAAAACCGAACGTCTGACGAAGTTGGGCATGCGCAAAAAAGTGACCGCAGCCAAATGTTACACCCTATAAGCTCACTTTCGGGGCGAATATCGCAAATTAAAAAATCGAATTTAAAAATTGGCACAGCGCCAAAACCGAACGTCTGACGAAGTTTGGCATGCGCAAAAAAGTGACCGCAGCCACATGTTACACCCTATACGCTCACTTCCGGGTCGAATATCGCAAATTTAAAAATCGAATTTAAAAATTGGCACAGCGCCAAAACCGAACGTCTGACGAAGTTGGGCATGCACAAAAAAGTGACCACAGCCACATGTTACACCCTATAGGCTCACATTCCGGACGAATATCGCAACTTTTAAAATCGAATTTAAAAATTGGCACAGCGCCAAAACCGAACGACTGACAAAGTTGGTCATGCACAAAAAAGTGACCGCAGCCACATGTTACACCCTATAGGCTCACTTTCCGGGCGAATATCGCAACTTTAAAAATCGAATTAAAAAAATGGCACAGCGCCAAAACCGAACGTCTGACGAAGTTGGGCATGCGCAAAAAAGTGACCGCAGCCACATGTTACACCCTATAGGCTCACTTTCGGGGCGAATAACGCAAATTTAAAAATTGAATTTAAAATTGGCACAGCGCCAAAACCGAACGTCTGACGAAGTTGGGCATGCGCAAAAAAGTGACCGCAGCCAAATGTTACACCCTATAAGCTCACTTTCGGGGCGAATATCGCAAATTAAAAAATCGAATTTAAAAATTGGCACAGCGCCAAAACCGAACGTCTGACGAAGTTTGGCATGCGCAAAAAAGTGACCGCAGCCACATGTTACACCCTATAGGCTCACTTTCGGGGCGAATATCGCAAATTTAAAAATCGAATTTAAAAATTGGCACAGCGCCAAAACCGAACGTCTGACGAAGTTGGGCATGCGCAAAAAAGTGACCGCAGCCACATGTTACACCCTATAGGCTCACTTTCGGGGCGAATATCGCAAATTTAAAAATTGAATTTAAAATTGGCACAGCGCCAAAACCGAACGTCTGACGAAGTTGGGCATGCGCAAAAAAGTGACCGCAGCCAAATGTTACACCCTATAGGCTCACTTTCGGGGCGAATATCGCAAATTTAAAAATAGAATTTAAAAATTGGCACAGCGCCAAAACCGAACGTCTGACGAAGTTGGGCATGCGCAAACAAGTGACCGCAGCCACATGTTACACCCTATAGGCTCACTTTCGGGGCGAATATCGCAAATTTAAAAATCGAATTTAAAAATTGGCACAGCGCCAAAACCGAACGTCTGACGAAGTTGGGCATGCGCAAAAAAGTGACCGCAGCCACATGTTACACCCTATAGGCTCACTTTCGGGGCGAATATCGCAAATTTAAAAATCGAATTTAAAAATTGGCACAGCGCCAAAACCGAACGTCTGACGAAGTTGGGCATGCGCAAAAAAGTGACCGCAGCCACATGTTACACCCTATAGGCTCACTTTCGGGGCGAATATCGCAAATTTAAAAATTGAATTTAAAATTGGCACAGCGCCAAAACCGAACGTCTGACGAAGTTGGGCATGCGCAAAAAAGTGACCGCAGCCAAATGTTACACCCTATAAGCTCACTTTCGGGGCGAATATCGCAAATTAAAAAATCGAATTTAAAAATTGGCACAGCGCCAAAACCGAACGTCTGACGAAGTTTGGCATGCGCAAAAAAGTGACCGCAGCCACATGTTACACCCTATAGGCTCACTTTCGGGGCGAATATCGCAAATTTAAAAAATTGAATTTAAAATTGGCACAGCGCCAAAACCGAACGTCTGACGAAGTTGGTCATGCACAAAAAAGTGACCGCAGCCACATGTTACACCCTATAGGATCACTTTCGGGGCGAATATCGCAAATAAAAAAAATCGAATTTAAAAATTGGCACAGCGCCAAAACCGAACGTCTGACGAAGTTGGTCATGCACAAAAAAGTGACCGCAGCCACATGTTACACCCTATAGGCTCACTTTCCGGGCGAATATCGCAACTTTAAAAATCGAATTAAAAAAATGGCACAGCGCCAAAACCGAACGTCTGACGAAGTTGGGCATGCGCAAAAAAGTGACCGCAGCCACATGTTACACCCTATAGGCTCACTTTCGGGGCGAATATCGCAACTTTAAAAATCGAATTTTAAAAATTGGCACAGCGCCAAAACCGAACGTCTGACGAAGTTGGTCATGCACAAAAAAGTGACCGCAGCCACATGGTACACCCTATAGGCTCACTTTCGGGGCGAATATCGCAACTTTAAAAATCGAATTTTAAAAATTGGCACAGCGCCAAAACCGAACGTCTGACGAAGTTGGTCATGCACAAAAAAGTGACCGCAGCCACATGTTACACCCTATAGACTCACTTTCGGGGCGAATATCGCAACTTTAAAAATCGAATTTTAAAAATTGGTACAGCGCCAAAACCGAACGTCTGACGAAGTTGGTCATGCACAAAAAAGTGACCGCAGCCACATGTTACACCCTATAGGCTCACTTTCGGGGCGAATATCGCAACTTTAAAAATCAAATTAAAAAATTGGCACAGCGCCAAAACCGAACGTCTGACGAAGTTGGTCATGCACAAAAAAGTGACCGCAGCCACATGTTACACCCTATAGGTTCACTTTCGGGTCGAATATCGCAACTTTAAAAATCGAATTTTAAAAATTGGCACAGCGCCAAAACCGAACGTCTGACGAAGTTAGTCATGCACAAAAAAGTGACCGCAGCCACATATTACACCCTATAGGCTCACTTTCGGGGCGAATATCGCAAATGTAAAAATTGAATTTAAAAATTGGCACAGCGCCAAAACCGAACGTCTGACGAAGTTGGGCATGCGCAAAAAAGTGACCGCAGCCACATGTTACACCCTATAGGCTCACTTTCGGGGCGAATAACGCAAATTTAAAAATTGAATTTAAAATTGGCACAGCGCCAAAACCGAACGTCTGACGAAGTTGGGCATGCGCAAAAAAGTGACCGCAGCCAAATGTTACACCCTATAAGCTCACTTTCGGGGCGAATATCGCAAATTAAAAAATCGAATTTAAAAATTGGCACAGCGCCAAAACCGAACGTCTGACGAAGTTTGGCATGCGCAAAAAAGTGACCGCAGCCAAATGTTACACCCTATAGGCTCACTTTCGGGGCGAATATCGCAAATTTAAAAATCGAATTTAAAAATTGGCACAGCGCCAAAACCGAACGTCTGACGAAGTTGGGCATGCGCAAAAAAGTGACCGCAGCCACATGTTACACCCTATAGGCTCACTTTCGGGGCGAATATCGCAAATTTAAAAATTGAATTTAAAATTGGCACAGCGCCAAAACCGAACGTCTGACGAAGTTGGGCATGCGCAAAAAAGTGACCGCAGCCAAATGTTACACCCTATAGGCTCACTTTCGGGGCGAATATCGCAAATTTAAAAATAGAATTTAAAAATTGGCACAGCGCCAAAACCGAACGTCTGACGAAGTTGGGCATGCGCAAACAAGTGACCGCAGCCACATGTTACACCCTATAGGCTCACTTTCGGGGCGAATATCGCAAATTTAAAAATCGAATTTAAAAATTGGCACAGCGCCAAAACCGAACGTCTGACGAAGTTGGGCATGCGCAAAAAAGTGACCGCAGCCACATGTTACACCCTATAGGCTCACTTTCGGGGCGAATAACGCAAATTTAAAAATTGAATTTAAAATTGGCACAGCGCCAAAACCGAACGTCTGACGAAGTTGGGCATGCGCAAAAAAGTGACCGCAGCCAAATGTTACACCCTATAAGCTCACTTTCGGGGCGAATATCGCAAATTAAAAAATCGAATTTAAAAATTGGCACAGCGCCAAAACCGAACGTCTGACGAAGTTTGGCATGCGCAAAAAAGTGACCGCAGCCAAATGTTACACCCTATAGGCTCACTTTCGGGGCGAATATCGCAAATTTAAAAATCGAATTTAAAAATTGGCACAGCGCCAAAACCGAACGTCTGACGAAGTTGGGCATGCGCAAAAAAGTGACCGCAGCCACATGTTACACCCTATAGGCTCACTTTCGGGGCGAATATCGCAAATTTAAAAATTGAATTTAAAATTGGCACAGCGCCAAAACCGAACGTCTGACGAAGTTGGGCATGCGCAAAAAAGTGACCGCAGCCAAATGTTACACCCTATAAGCTCACTTTCGGGGCGAATATCGCAAATTAAAAAATCGAATTTAAAAATTGGCACAGCGCCAAAACCGAACGTCTGACGAAGTTTGGCATGCGCAAAAAAGTGACCGCAGCCACATGTTACACCCTATACGCTCACTTCCGGGTCGAATATCGCAAATTTAAAAATCGAATTTAAAAATTGGCACAGCGCCAAAACCGAACGTCTGACGAAGTTGGGCATGCACAAAAAAGTGACCACAGCCACATGTTACACCCTATAGGCTCACATTCCGGACGAATATCGCAACTTTAAAAATCGAATTTAAAAATTGGCACAGCGCCAAAACCGAACGACTGACAAAGTTGGTCATGCACAAAAAAGTGACCGCAGCCACATGTTACACCCTATAGGCTCACTTTGCGGGCGAATATCGCAACTTTAAAAATCGAATATTAAAAATTGGCACAGCGCCAAAACCGAACGTCTGACGAAGTTGGTCATGCACAAAAAAGTGACCGCAGCCACATGTTACACCCTATAGGCTCACTTTCGGGGCGAATATCGCAAATTTAAAAATCGAATTTAAAAATTGGCACAGCGCCAAAACCGAACGTCTGACGAAGTTGGGCATGCACAAAAAAGTGACCACAGCCACATGTTACACCCTATAGGCTCACTTTCGGGTCGAATATCGCAAATTTAAAAATCGAATTTAAAAATTGGCACAGCGCCAAAACCGAACGTCTGACGAAGTTGGGCATGCACAAAAAGTGACCGCAGCCACATGTTACACCCTATAGGCTCACATTCCGGACGAATATCGCAACTTTAAAAATCGAATTTAAAAATTGGCACAGCGCCAAAACCGAACGTCTGACGAAGTTGGGCATGCACAAAAAAGTGACCGCAGCCACATGTTACACCCTATAGGCTCACTTTCCGGGCGAATATCGCAACTTTAAAAATCGAATACAAAAATTGGCACAGCGCCAAAACCGAACGTCTGACGAAGTTGGTCATGCACAAAAAAGTGACCGCAGCCACATGTTACACCCTATAGGCTCACTTTCGGGGCGAATATCGCAACTTTAAAAATTGAATTTAAAAATTTTAATTTTTGGAAAGTTTTACAATTGTAAGGGGTTAGCCTTGCATTTTTATCAAATTTGGCTAGCACTGGGATTTTGGGGAAGTTTAACAATTGTAAGGGGTTAGCCTCGCATTTTTATCGAAATTGGCCAAAATCTGAGCCTTTGAGAAAACAAATTACAGTAAGAGGTTAGCCTTGCATTTTTATCAAAATTGGCCAAAATTTGGATTTTTTGAAAGTTTTACAATTGTAAGGGGTTAGCCTTGCATTTTTATCGAAATTGGCCAAAATCTGAGATTTTGAGAAAACAAAATACAGTAAGGGGTTAGCCTTGCATTTTTATCAAAATTGGCCAACATTTGAAATTTTGGAAAGTTTAACAATTGTAAGGGGTTAGCCTTGCATTTTTTTCAAATTTGGCTAGCACTGGGATTTTGGGGAAGTTTAACAATTGTAAGGGGTTAGCCTCGCATTTTTATCGAAATTGGCCAAAATCTGAGCCTTTGAGAAAACAAATTACAGTAAGAGGTTAGCCTTGCATTTTTATCAAAATTGGCCAAAATTTGGATTTTTTGAAAGTTTTACAATTGTAAGGGATTAGCCTTGCATTTTTATCGAAATTGGCCAAAATCTGAGCTTTTGAGAAAACAAAATACAGTAAGGGGTTAGCCTTGCATTTTTATCAAAATTGGCCAACATTTGGAATTTTGGAAAGTTTTACAATTGTAAGGGGTTAGCCTTGCATTTTTATCGAAATTGGCAAAAATCTGAGCTTTTGAGAAAACAAAATACAGTAAGGGGTTAGCCTTGCATTTGTATCAAAATTGGCCAACATTTGAAATTTTGGAAAGTTTTACAATTGTAAGGGGTTAGCCTTGCATTTTTATCAAATTTGGCTAGCACTGGGATTTTGGGGAAGTTTAACAATTGTAAGGGGTTAGCCTCGCATTTTTATCGAAATTGGCCAAAATCTGAGCCTTTGAGAAAACAAATTACAGTAAGAGGTTAGCCTTGCATTTTTATCAAAATTGGCCAAAATTTGGATTTTTTGAAAGTTTTACAATTGTAAGGGGTTAGCCTTGCATTTTTATCGAAATTGGCAAAAATCTGAGCTTTTGAGAAAACAAAATACAGTAAGGGGTTAGCCTTGCATTTTTATCAAAATTGGCCAACATTTGGAATTTTGGAAAGTTTACAATTGTAAGGGGTTAGCCTCGCATTTTTATCAAAAATAGCCAAAATTTGAGTTTGAGGCCAATATTTGGATTTTTGGAAAGTTTAACAATTGTAAAGGGTTAGCCTTGCCTTTTTATCAAAAATAGCCATTAATTCAGTTGTTTGAACAAATATAAATTGTAAGGGTTAGGTTGCATTTTTATCCAAAATAGCCAAAATTTGGGCTTTTCCGAAAACATTTACAATTGTAAGGGGTTAGCCTTACATTTCTATGAACATTTGCCAAAATCTGGACTTTTTGAAAGTTTAACAATTGTAAGGGGTTAGCCTTGCATTTTGTACAATAATAGCTAACATTTGAGTTGTTTGAAAAAATATGAATTGTAAGGGTTAGGTTGAATTTTTTCAAAAATATAAAACAATTGAGTTTTGGGAAAAACAATTACAATTATAAGGGGTTAGCCTTGCATTTTTATCAAAAAATAGTCAAATATTGAGTTGTTTAAACAATGATGAATTGTAAGGGTTAGCCTTGTATTTTTTTCGAAATTGGCCAAAATCTAAGCCTTTGAGAAAACAAATTACAGTAAGGGGTTAGCCTTGCATTTTTATCAAAATTGGCTAAAATTTGAATTTCTGGAACATTTCACAATTGTAAGGGGTTAGCCTTGCATTTTTATCGAAATTGGCCACAATCTGAGCCTTCGAGAAAACAAATTACAGTTAGGGGTTAGCCTTGCATTTTTATCAAAAAATAGTCAAATATTGAGTTGTTTAAACAATGATGAATTGTAAGGGTTAGCCTTGTATTTTTTTCGAAATTGGCCAAAATCTAAGCCTTTGAGAAAACAAATTACAGTAAGGGGTTAGCCTTGCATTTTTATCAAAATTGGCTAAAATTTGAATTTCTGGAACATTTCACAATTGTAAGGGGTTAGCCTTGCATTTTTATCGAAATTGGCCACAATCTGAGCCTTCGAGAAAACAAATTACAGTTAGGGGTTAGCCTTGCATTTTTATCAAAATTGGCAAAAATTTGGAATTTTGGAAAGTTTTACAATTGTAAGGGGTTAGCCTTGCATTTTTATCAAATTTGGCTAGCACTGGGATTTTAGGGAAGTTTAACAATTGTAAGGGGGGTAGCCTTGCATTTTTATCGAAATTGGCCAAAATCTGAGCCTTTGAGAAAACAAATTACAGTAAGGGGTTAGCCTTGCATTTTTATCGAAATTGGCTACAATTTGGATTTCTGGAACGTTTCACAATTGTAAGGGGTTAGTCTTGCATTTGTATCGAAATTGGCAAAAATCTGAGCTTTTGAGAAAACAAATTACAGTAAGGGGTTAGCCTTGCATTTTTATCACAATTGGCTAAAATTTGAATTTCTGGAACATTTCACAATTGTAAGGGGTTAGCCTTGCATTTTTATCGAAATTGGCCAAAATCTGAGCCTTTGAGAAAACAAATTACAGTTAGGGGTTAGCCTTGCATTTTTATCAAAATTGGCAAAAATTTTGATTATTGGAAAGTTTTACAATTGTAAATAGTCAAGTTTTTTGGAAAATGTAAAAACTGTATTTTTATAAAAACAAAACAAAATAATACATGTACCAATAACTAGAAAATCTCAGAATTTGAATTGAAAAATTGTATAATTTATTTCAATTATGAATAGAATACAAATTTAATTTCAATTGTAAAATACATGCAAGTCAATGAGCTACTTAAATCTCAATTATTTTGCAATTAAAAAACAAACAAATTATCAACAGCCAAAGTAAGCAATTGGAATTCTTGCAACTTGCTTTATTGCCTAACTTTAGTGCATTTTTCCACTCCTTGACAGCTTCCAAGTATTAAACTCTTTTTGAAGAAAGTTTTCCATCGAGCTCATAATTTTCAGAGCATACCAAACAATGGAGCAATAATCCCCATCCCGACAAGTGCAATAAAGCCAGCCAATTCATTACTTTGAGTTTTGAGATTCGTAGACCCATTCTGAGATACGAATGATTGCTGGAAATAGGTTTTCTTGATTACTAAAAATACATGCAGATTGCATGTATGTGTATAGGCTCATTACCAAGACTTAGCAAATGAAATATATAACAAAAGGTACAATATGTTTACATAACAAAATAATTAATTTTTACGAGAGAAACAAAGTCATTATAATTCCTACACAATTTGATATGAAAATGCGATACATGTACTTGTTTGGATGTTGTGTTCAATATAATACACCGGCTATGTTTAGGTTAAATATTCAACCCCACTGGAAATGCTACTACAAACGTCACAATTTACAATAGAAATATACTTGACAATGCTTTGATAGATCTAGAGAATACATGTACATACAAAAATGCATTTATAATTGTTCAATGCAAAGCACCATCTTAAAGGAAATGACGGGAATACATTTTTATTAAATTTACATCAATTGCTGAACTCAGATACAATTAATGCTCAAGACGACCTAATAATTTGGAAGGCAAGACGAAAGTTTAAAACTCAACATCAAATTATGAAAGAGTAAAATTTCATAATTTTATGCAAAATACCCAAGAATGTTTTACACTTTTAGATAGTGCACTCATGGTTTTTGTAAGGTGAGACTTTGAGTACATCCTTAATTCTGCATTTCGGAAAATTTGTAAGTGCTAGTTGGCATAAATAAATTGAACATTCACAATGTGTGCATTAAATTTGGAGTTTACAACATTATGTACATCACTAGGCAAGTTCAACAAGTCCAACATTATACATACACTCACAATGAGCCATCACTAAATGACAATCAATGTTTTAACAATTGAGGCAATCCTGAAATGTCACAAAATATTTCCCACCAGGGGAGTCAATTGCATACATGTACAAAAATATGTTAAAAAATATTCATGGCATGCATGACATCATTGAAATCACAACAGCTAACACACTTTCATGGCAGGCATGGACATCATTGAAATCACAACAGCCAACACACTTTCTTCACCTTTTTTTAATGGGCAGATTTGTTATCCCCAAAGCATCATACTGCAACTGCAAAATTGTAATATTGTGCTGGTAAGTTCGAGTCCCTACAAATACAAAATGTAATACACTAAGTTAATTTAACACAAGTCATTAAATTGCAGAATTGGATGAGAGCGTAAACAAACCTATAGTTGACAATGTACACAGACATCACTTGTGACAGTCAGAGTTGTATTTGAGTCCCTGCAAGTTTATCACAAATCCTTCAGTCTCAATTCAAGTCACTTGCTATTCAGATGAAATGTTAACCAATTACACATGTACTTGTACTTGCAACTGGCTTTATTATAAAGGACTTGCAGGAACACGGAACACTGTGTTAAAATGCAAGGCAGTGATTTCCTAACCGCTTGGAATAATTAATGGCGAACATGATTAATGTTTGACAGTGGGCGGGGTCAATTGCTCAGTCAATTATGAAAGAGGGGGCAGTTTATTTATGAAGGACTTCGCTACAATCAGAATGTAGTCTGATGCACTCTTGTGGCTGTACTGTCCTAGAATACAACACTAATCAACAAGATCATCTTAGATCCTCTTAGATGTAATCACAAAATAGCACACCGTTATTGCTTGGTGCCTCGCTTACTTCTCCTGCTACGACGTTTGGCGGCTTGATCCACTGGTTGCCTCCTGGAGACATTTGAACAAATAAACAAACAAGGATATCATTAGGGATTGCATATATCTTAACATTTGACCCTATCCACCCAGAATCCATCAAAATCCATACCCCTGTTTTGAAGAATTTTGGGAGGATTTTGATGAATCTGGGGGATTTGGATGACTTGGTGATTCTTGTGTAAGACTGCCGGTTATTTATTTGTTTAGGAATTAATTTGTCCTTACCTGATGACTCTAACGACCTCATGAAAAGCCCTATCAATGTTCTGTGGTGGGTCCTTGGCACTTGTCTCAATGTAGAACGTTTTCTATTAGGTAAACAATCATTTGAGGTTTAAAGGTAGTATACACCATTGGTAATTGCTTGAATTATCATGAATGGGTAGATTTAGGGGGTTGTATTTCACAGTAAATATCATTTAACTGACTTTTCCGAAGTTTTACAATCATGGATGCCGAGAAAAGCACGAAAAACAGCGTTTGTTTTTAACCGGGGTCGAGCAGTTATTCTTATGTTATCTTTGTTTTTTCGCGCTCGCCGTCCGGCGATCGCCAATTTTTCTAAAAATAAATTCAATTTTGTTGAATAATTACAGGATATCTAGCGCAATCCTTTTGTTGAATGCCTAACATCATTATTTACTTTCAATTGAGTAAGATATTTCTTAATAATTCGGTAGTAAATATTTTCGATATCTGCAAATGGTGTATACTACCTTTAAGCTATATTTTAGAGACACAAATTGTTGGAATGGGGTAGACAAACTAGGCATCCACATTGAAGAGTCAATCTGCAGGGGTATACATCATGTACAGTTTGAAGTTTATGGGTTGGACGGGTACAGAACTCTTTCTGAATAGGACTGGTTAGATACACATGTAGCTGAAAAGGCCAAGTGAAACTATGTACCGGTACAAGATAGATGGAAAAGCAATGGGCAAACTTCTTGGATGTTGTCAATACAGAATCGATACACCAGAAGCTCAGTAGTAACCTTAATTCTTTAAGGCCGTGTACACATGCAAAGTTTTTTCTCTGGAATTCAAAATGAATAACGAATAGACACGTCACAAGCACAAAAAAACCAGAAATATCTGTCAACAACTGGCTCCCAGCAAGCGGTCAATGTCTAAATAATCCTGGCGCAAACTGGGTAATATTCTTTAAACATACATTTCAGTAAAGTAATCTTGTCATTGTTCAAAACTGACTAGATTACAATGTATTACAACAATAACAATGACATAGAGGTTCATGTACATGATGACATTTGGCCTTACCCCAAGCTCTGCTTCCAATGCCTTGCCACTTCGACACTTTACGTTGGTGAACGAGGTCCACTTTGTTAGCAACCAGAATCATGGGATAGGAATCTCTGTAGAAAACAGCAAATGTTCATCAATAGTACACATTCTATAGTCCATTTTGAACAAGATCAGATTTTGTTCCCCATAGGTCCGACGCCCCATAGGTTAAAAGTCCATACTGTAGGTCACAAGTCTAAAATGTCAGCATCAGACTTATGGGGCATATAGGAGCTATGAGGCTCAGTGTTATAAGTCTCATGCCTCATAAATCCGACGCCTCATAAATCCGACGCTTCATAATTCCAAAATTGTTGACTTATGGGGCATCAAATTTAAAATACGCCTCGTCCACACCTTACACATACCTGTCTTTAACTCAGAGTATCTGTGTGTGGAAAGACCCGGTATTCTCAAAGCTGGCTTTATCAATGACTGAGTAGACAAGTAAGAAGCCGTCTCCTTTCCTCATATATTGCTCTCTCATGGCGCTAAACTCCTCTTGTCCGGCAGTATCGAGCACTAACAACAAACCGACAACCAAACTTTAAATACACATACACGTTTATGATATACAAAACCCACAAACACTTGAAAGGTAGAATATACCATTGGTACAGTAATCGCTTGAATTATCATGAATGAGTGGATTTGGGGGTTGTCCGAAGTTTTACAATCATGGATGCTGAGAAAAGCAAGAAAAACGTCGTTCCTTTTAATAACCGCATCAGGCAGTGGTTTTTAGGCCGTTCTTGTTTTTTCCACTGATTGTTATTTTAATAATTAAAATGTTTAGAACAATTACAGGATATCTAGCACAATCATTTTGCTGGATGGCTACAATCATTATTTACTTTCAAATAAGCAAGATATACTAAATTTGTTTGATACACTGTATCTGCAAATGGTGTATCCTATCTTTAACATATGACATTTTCTGACATATTAATAATTAATAGAGAAAGTTTACCGTCTTGCAGGAACAGGGAAAACAGAAGCCTTGGACACAGCATACATACTATGAATGCCGTTGGAAACTATAATTTATTTTCTTTGTTGTAATATATTTGCCTAACAAAAATTGTGCAGCCATCGCATTGAATTTTAGACAGTGTTTGAGATAGCCAATTACGATACGGAAGATATTTAAGACACTCACAATTGTGATTATGCATTTGAATTAATTATATATTATAAAGAAAAGCCAATATTTGATATTCCAATACTGTATACTTATTATCCAATATTCTCCCCAACAGTACAGATCTGTGTTGGTTGATCTGTACAAGATGTACAGGTACAGGTACATGTACCCGTGCATGTACATGATACTTGTAATGTGCACAACCTGCTGTAGGTACATGTACATGTACATGTACCACTCATGATAATCTAACCACAAAATTAATTAATTTTCCAGCATTTCATACATAATTGAATTATGGTCAATGCAACCAAATTGGTTGGCTTCCTCCTTTCTGGTGAATTACAAGGTTGAATGATTCACAAGGCACATGGAAGTTCCATGGCTCAATGAATTTGTCCCCCACATCCTCACTAAAAGGACCCCATGTTATGATATATTGCCCCTAGCTATAGAATAGGGAAGCCAGGCTATTAACCAGTTCGCGCCGGATGACATATATAAACGCAAACATTTCCCCAAATTCAAAACGGATGACGCATAAACACGCCAAGTTCAAGTTCGGAAATGTATGTCAGCAGCGCGCAAGGCCGGAAATGCGTGGGTGTGCTTCCCGGCACTATCAGCCTGAACCCGCTTCGGATCGAGTTTCGTTAAAAATAATCCCGCCCCTCGGCTCGGCGATGTTAAAATAATCCCGGCGCGAACTGGTTAACAACACCTGTACACTGTCAGGGTCATAAACCACAATACTTTTACAGTGTGTACATAGGAGTACACTGTATGCCAATGCCCATGTTTTGGTTCTCGCAACATTTTAAGCATTTTCTGTTTTACAATTTAAACAGAAAACCCCTACAATTTGCATACAGAGGGTAATCCGAAAATGACATCACATTAAACAGCGCCCTTTTTGTCCAGAATCTAGAGGTTGCAGGGTCGATCAATAAAAATTAACCATGCAAAATTAAAAATAGGACACACCATTGGTAATAAATTATCAGGAATGGGTGTAAATGTATTTGGGGGTTGTATTTTATAGTAAATATTATCATTTAACTGACCTGTCCGAAGTTTTACAATTGTAGATGTCGAAGAAAAGAAAGCAAGAAAAACAACATTCGTTTTCAACTAGCGTCAGGCAGTTGTTCTTCTTGTTCATGTTTTTCAGAGAAGAATTATAGCATATCTAGCGCAATCATTTTGCTGGATGCCTATCATTACATAAATTTACTTTCAAATAATTCTGAAATTTCTGAATAATTCGATAGTAACAATGTTTGAAATCTGCAAATGGTGAATCCTACCTTTAATTAAGGGATGTTAAATATTTTGTCGTATACACAAAATAAGATTTACAAAGTTGCCCAAAATACATGTACAGTACACGTAGTTCCAAAGAAAGATTCACGTCACAGTTTTCACCTCGTCAGGTTCATTAACACCGACTCTGAGAGTGATGACATAAAAGGGGGGGGGGACTGGTCAGAGAAGAGAGAAATGAAATGTCATTTCCATTTAATTCCCTGACGGACTCCAGCCGGGTCCCTCCGGCGAGGGAGTGTCTTGCTAGGTCTCGTCGCTTGTGGTCCAGATCCATGCCTGGTAGACTGCACGTTTTTAGTGTTCAAACAATGCATCTTGTGTTGGTGGGATTGTTTCCATTGTTTTGCCTCTCTGTAGCAGAACATCTCCCTCCGTGCCTCATTGACAGACTCCTGTTTGCTCGTCTTGTCATCGAGAACAACTGTGTAGCGTTCAAGAAGTGTGAAGAGGTGGCTGTCAACGTCTAGCTGAGAATGAGGATTGACTGCAATGTAGGTGAATGCCTCTGTGACTTCGGGGTAGGACTTCCACGCTTCCCATGCGGACTTTTTCCCCTTACCGAAGATGATGAATGGGTCGAGGATGAGATTGGATTTCCTTTTCTTTTGCACACAACGAGGAAAGAGGGGGGAATTAATCATCTTGAGTACACGTACCATGAGAAAGAGACAGGCAATTCAAATCAATATCAGGATTTCCTAATTCAAATTAAAATCAGGATTTCCTTGATGGTAAGACGCCGAGACAAAAACACATACAACAAAAAATGATAACTTTGGGCCCACATTTTGTTTATTTGTAGAGTACATGTACATGATAGTATTAGTAGTACATGATAGTATTAGTAGTACATGATGTAGTACTGCACATCTACATATATACCCCACGTCTCTAATGTAAATGTGAATACATGCATTTACATAGTATGCATACATGTATAAATTGCTTCAACATGGATGAATTTTACTTATTTCAAGGCCATCCCCAAACTGGACAAGTTCTGTAGCTGACAAGCTGTAGAATTCCAGTGAATAAAACATGTCGGGGATTTTATTTTGTTCATGCCAGGTTTGTTTAGCACAAAGTGGCACCCAACAGCAACAATAGCAGTGTGTATGTACATGTACTGTGTACAATATAGAGTACATGTACACTTGTTTTTTTTAACCCCAAATTTAATACTACACTGTGCAGGTGCTGCTTACAGTTACACAAGTGAATTGTTTATCAATAAGAAAATATTTATTTCCTGGATTTTTGTGGATGAACATACATGTAGATAATCCTAAATTAATCAAAGTATTAGAAAATTTGGCATTGATTTTAAACTCAACGTGGGTCGACGTGTCTCAACGTGGGTCGACGCGTCGAGACGTGGGTCGACGTGTCGAGACGTGGGTCGACGTGTCGAGACCTGTCGACCGTTGAGACACGCCGACCGTTGAGACACGTGTCTCAGACATGTCTCAACGTGTCTCAACGGCTAACTCTAGCTACTGGGGACGAACGTAACTCTAGCTACTGGGGACGGACGTAACTCTAGCTACTGGGGATGGTCTCAACGTGGGTCGGCGTGTCTCAACGTGGGTCGGCGTGTCTCAACGTGGGTCGGGGTGTCTCAATGTGGGTCGGTGTGTCTCAACGTGGGTCGGCATGTCTTAACGTGTCTCAACGTGGGTCGACGCGTCGAGACGTGGGTCGGGGTGTCTCAATGTGGGTCGGTGTGTCTCAATGTGGGTCGGTGTGTCTCAACGTGGGTCGGCTTGTCTTAACGTGTCTCAACGTGGGTCGACGCGTCGAGACGTGGGTCAACGTTTCGAGACGTGGGTCGACGTGTCGAGACACTTTGATGTGTCGAGACCTGTCGACCGTTGAGACACGCCGACCGTTGAGACACGTGTCTCAGACATGTCTCAACGTGTCTCAACGGCTAACTCTAGCTACTGGGGACGAACGTAACTCTAGCTACTGGGGACGGACGTAACTCTAGCTACTGGGGATGGTCTCAACGTGGGTCGGCGTGTCTCAACGTGGGTCGGGGTGTCTCAATGTGGGTCGGTGTGTCTCAACGTGGGTCGGCTTGTCTTAACGTGGGTCGACGTGTCTCAACGTGAGTGAACGTGTCTCAACGGTCGGCGTGTCTCAACGGTCGGCCTGTCTCACCCTACTCACCCTTCCCTACACCTACTCACCCTTCCCTACACCTACTCACCCTTCCCTACACCTATGTCTCAACGGTCGGCCTGTCTCACCCTACTCACCCTTCCCTACACCTACTCACCCTTCCCTACACCTACTCACCCTTCCCTACACCTACTCACCCTTCCCTACACCTACTCACCCTTCCCTACACCTACTCACCCTTCCCTACACCTACTCACCCTTCCCTACACCTACTCACCCTTCCCTACACCTACTCACCCTTCCCTACACCTACTCACCCTACGGTCGGCGTGTCTCGACGTGGGTCGACGTGTTGAGACGTGGGTCGACGTGGGTCGACGTAACGAGACACTTTGATGTGTCGAGACCTGTCGACCGTTGAGACACGTGTCTCAACGGTCGGCGTGTCTCAACGGTCGGCGTGTCTCAACGGTCGGCTACCTCAACGGTCGGCGTGTCTCAACGGTCGGCTTGTCTCAACGGTCGGCCTGTCTCACCCTACTCACCCTTCCCTACACCTACTCACCCTTCCCTACACCTACTCACCCTTCCCTACACCTACTCACCCTTCCCTACACCTATTCACCCTTCCCTACACCTACTCACCCTACGGTCGGCGTGTCTCGACGTGGGTCGACGTGTTGAGACGTGGGTCGACGTGGGTCGACGTAACGAGACACTTTGATGTGTCGAGACCTGTCGACCGTTGAGACACGTGTCTCAACGGTCGGCGTGTCTCAACGGTCGGCGTGTCTCAACGGTCGGCTACCTCAACGGTCGGCGTGTCTCAACGGTCGACTTGTCTCAACGGTCGGCCTGTCTCACCCTACTCACCCTTCCCTACACCTACTCACCCTTCCCTACACCTACTCACCCTTCCCTACACCTACTCACCCTTCCCTACACCTACTCACCCTTCCCTACACCTACTCACCCTTCCCTACACCTACTCACCCTTCCCTACACCTACTCACCCTTCCCTACACCTACTCACCCTTCCCTACACCTATTCACCCTACGGTCGGCGTGTCTCGACGTGGGTCGACGTGTTGAGAAGTGGGTCGACGTGGGTCGACGTAACGAGACACTTTGATGTGTCGAGACCTGTCGACCGTTGAGACACGTGTCTCAACGGTCGGCGTGCCTCAACGGTCGGCGTGTCTCAACGGTCGGCTACCTCAACGGTCGGCGTGTCTCAACGGTCGGCTTGTCTCAACGGTCGGCCTGTCTCACCCTACTCACCCTTCTCTACACCTACTCACCCTTTCCTACACCTACTCACCCTTCCCTACACCTACTCACCCTTCCCTACACCTACTCACCCTTCCCTACACCTACTCACCCCTCCCTACACCTACTCACCCTTCACACCCTTCCCTACACCTACTCACCCAACCCACCCTACCCACCCCACTCAACCCACTCAACCCACTCAACGGCGAGTTGTCTCAACGGTCGGCGTGTCTCAACGGTCGGCGTGTCTCAACGGTCGGCTTGTCTCAACGGTCGGCCTGTCTCACCCTACTCACCCTTCCCTACACCCTACTCACCCTTCCCTACACCTACTCACCCTTCCCTACACCTACTCACCCTTCCCTACACCTACTCACCCTTCCCTACACCTACTCACCCTTCCCTACACCTACTCACCCTTCCCTACACCTACTCACCCTACTGTCGGCGTGTCTCGACGTGGGTCGACGTGTTGAGACGTGGGTCGACGTGGGTCGACGTAACGAGACACTTTGATGTGTCGAGACCTGTCGACCGTTGAGACACGTGTCTCAACGGTCGGCGTGTCTCAACGGTCGGCGTGTCTCAACGGTCGGCTACCTCAACGGTCGGCGTGTCTCAACGGTCGGCTTGTCTCAACGGTCGGCCTGTCTCACCCTACTCACCCTTCCCTACACCTACTCACCCTTCCCTACACCTACTCACCCTTCCCTACACCTACTCACCCTTCCCTACACCTACTCACCCTTCCCTACACCTACTCACCCTTCCCTACACCTACTCACCCTTCCCTACACCTACTCACCCTTCCCTACACCTACTCACCCTTCCCTACACCTACTCACCCTTCCCTACACCTACTCACCCTACGGTCGGCGTGTCTCGACGTGGGTCGACGTGTTGAGAAGTGGGTCGACGTGGGTCGACGTAACGAGACACTTTGATGTGTCGAGACCTGTCGACCGTTGAGACACGTGTCTCAACGGTCGGCGTGCCTCAACGGTCGGCGTGTCTCAACGGTCGGCTACCTCAACGGTCGGCGTGTCTCAACGGTCGGCTTGTCTCAACGGTCGGCCTGTCTCACCCTACTCACCCTTCTCTACACCTACTCACCCTTTCCTACACCTACTCACCCTTCCCTACACCTACTCACCCTTCCCTACACCTACTCACCCTTCCCTACACCTACTCACCCCTCCCTACACCTACTCACCCTTCACACCCTTCCCTACACCTACTCACCCAACCCACTCAACCCACTCAACGGCGAGTTGTCTCAACGGTCGGCGTGTCTCAACGGTCGGCGTGTCCCAACGGTCGGCGTGTCCCAACGGTCAGCGTGTCCCAACAGTCGGCGTGTCTCAACTTGGGTCGACCTGTCTCAACTTGGGTCGGCCTGTCTCAACGGTCGGCGTGTCTCAACGGTCGGCGTGTCTCAACGGTCGGCGTGTCTTAACGGTCGGCATGTGTCAACGGTCGGCGTGTCTCAACGGTCGGCGTGTCTCAACGGTCGGCTACCTCAACGGTCGGCGTGTCTCAACGGTCGGCTTGTCTCAACGGTCGGCTTGTCTCAACGGTCGGCCTGTCTCACCTCACTCACCCTTCCCTACACCTACTCACCCTTCCCTACACCTACTCACCCTTCCCTACACCTATTCACCCTTCCCTACACCTATTCACCCTTCCCTACACCTATTCACCCTTCCCTACACCTACTCACCCTACGGTCGGCGTGTCTCGACGTGGGTCGACGTGTTGAGACGTGGGTCGACGTGGGTCGACGTAACGAGACACTTTGATGTGTCGAGACCTGTCGACCGTTGAGACACGTGTCTCAACGGTCGGCGTGTCTCAACGGTCGGCGTGTCTCAACGGTCGGCTACCTCAACGGTCGGCGTGTCTCAACGGTCGGCTTGTCTCAACGGTCGGCCTGTCTCACCCTACTCACCCTTCCCTACACCTACTCACCCTTCCCTACACCTACTCACCTTTCCCTACACCTACTCACCCTTCCCTACACCTATTCACCCTTCCCTACACCTATTCACCCTTCCCTACACCTACTCACCCTACGGTCGGCGTGTCTCGACGTGGGTCGACGTGTTGAGACGTGGGTCGACGTGGGTCGACGTAACGAGACACTTTGATGTGTCGAGACCTGTCGACCGTTGAGACACGTGTCTCAACGGTCGGCGTGTCTCAACGGTCGGCGTGTCTCAACGGTCGGCTACCTCAACGGTCGGCGTGTCTCAACGGTCGGCTTGTCTCAACGGTCGGCCTGTCTCACCCTTCCCTACACCTACTCACCCTTCCCTACACCTACTCACCCTTCCCTACACCTGCTCACCCTTCCCTACACCTACTCACCCTTCCCTACACCTACTCACCCTTCCCTACACCTACTCACCCTTCCCTACACCTACTCACCCTATGGTCGACGTGTCTCGACGTGGGTCGACATGTTGAGACGTGGGTCGACGTGGGTCGACGTAACGAGACACTATGATGTGTCGAGACCTGTCGACCGTTGAGACACGTGTCTCAACGGTCGGCGTGTCTCAACGGTCGGCGTGTCTCAACGGTCGGCTACCTCAACGGTCGGCGTGTCTCAACGGTCGGCTTGTCTCAACGGTCGGCCTGTCTCACCCTACTCACCCTTCCCTACACCTACTCACCCTTCCCTACACCTACTCACCCGTCCCTACACCTACTCACCCTTCCCTACACCTACTCACCCTTCCCTACACCTACTCACCCTTCCCTACACCTACTCACCCTTCCCTACACCTACTCACCCTTCCCTACACCTACTCACCCTTCCCTACACCTACTCACCCTTCCCTACACCTACTCACCCTTCCCTACACCAACTCACCCTTTCCTACACCTACTCACCCTTCCCTACACCTACTCACCCTTCCCTACACCTACTCACCCTTCCCTACACCTACTCACCCTTCCCTACACCTACTCACCCTACGGTCGGCGTGTCTCGACGTGGGTCGACGTGTTGAGACGTGGGTCGACGTGGGTCGACATAACAAGACACTTTGATGTGTCGAGACCTGTCGACCGTTGAGACACGTGTCTCAACGGTCGGCGTGCCTCAACGGTCGGCGTGTCTCAACGGTCGGCTACCTCAACGGTCGGCGTGTCTCAACGGTCGGCTTGTCTCAACGGTCGGCCTGTCTCACCCTACTGACCCTTCTCTACACCTACTCACCCTTCCCTACACCTACTCACCCTTTCCTACACCTACTCACCCTTCCCTACACCTACTCACCCTTCCCTACACCTACTCACCCTTCCCTACACCTACTCACCCTTCCCTACACCTACTCACCCCTCCCTACACCTACTCACCCTTCACACCCTTCCCTACACCTACTCACCCAACCCACCCTACCCACCCTACCCACCCCACTCCACCCACTCAACGGCGAGTTGTCTCAACGGTCGGCGTGTCTCAACGGTCGGCGTGTCCAAACGGTCAGCGTGTACCAACAGTCGGCGTGTCTCAACTTGGGTCGACCTGTCTCAACTTGGGTCGACCTGTCTCAACGGTCGACCTGTCTCAACGGTCGGCCTGTCTCAACTGTCGGCCAGTCTCAACGGTCGGCCTGTCTCAACGGTCGGCGTGTCTCAACGGTCGGCGTGTCTCAACGGTCGGCGTGTCTCAACGGTCGGCGTGTCTCAACGGTCGGCGTGTCTCAACGGTCGGCGTGTCTTAACGGTCGGCATGTCTCAACGGTCGGCGTGTCTCAACGGTCGGCGTGTCTCAACGGTCGGCGTGTCTCAACGGTCGGCGTGTCTCAACGGTCGGCGTGTCTCAACGGTCGGCATGTCTCAACGGTCGGCGTGTCTCAACTGTCGGCGTGTCTTTCCATTTATCGGACAAACGGTCGAGTGTGCTCAGTTGTGAGCAATGGATTCTGAGACCGAATTTTGAATAACAAACCCACGTGACAGCATGTTTTGTTTTGTTCAACCTTAAAAAATACATTGTTCAGTCTAACGTTTGACATCAAATTGGCTAAATGCTAGGCTTTATTAAAGGGAAATTCCAGGCTAAATAATATTTTACCTACAGTGGTCTAAAAGAATATACATGTATGGTAACATACTGACTCCGCAGAGAATTTGTTTTGATTTGTTATCGAGAACGACACACGCGCCTATTATATTCACGATTTCTTGCCATTCAGGAGTACAAGGGCGCGGCCATATTGTTCAAATTTCCTGCCTCGCCCGGGAAATTATGACCTAGTGTCTGCACCTCAATGCACATCGCTTTGTTGCCTGTTGTTCGCACTGGTATCCCACCTTGACGCGGCAAACTACATTATGCAGACGTATGTTGTACGGCGCCCGACTATTGCGAGTACATTTATTGCATTTCTGTGCAGAATATCGACTTGACGCGCCACAAACTATCGTTTATTTTTGTATTTTTTTAGAAGAATAGAAAATCTGTGAGCTAGTAATTATTGCATCAGGTCTTTCTCCGTGTGATTTTGAGCCCACTTTCACATATACAGTACACATTATGTATACACTATACCGTACACAAAAGGGCTTCGAGTACTGATGGTGCAGACACTACGTCACATATCTCGGATGTACCGATAAACTAAGGCTGCAACGGTTACACGGTTACACGGTTAACCGACCGTTCAAATGGTTACACGGTTACATTTTTCCGGTTCGGTTAACTTTTTTTTTTTTTAATATTTTTTTTTTTTTTAATACAAAAAAACTACTAATTGTCAACTTTGTCCGGGTTTCGTTGGAGCTTTGGTTGGGAAAAGGGATGGTTTCGTTGGAGCAGGTCACAAATAGTACAACTGTCTGATTAAATTGTGTATGGACTTATAGCTTATCTAACATAATAGTCGGCCTACATTACACAAATTGATGCAGACAATTAGCAATCGCAGAACTGCTCAAATTAGCAGCGCTAATTAGATATGCATTACAGGCCCGTGCGTTTGTTTTTTTATTTAATTATTTTTTTTTAGTTTTTTTTTTTATTTAATTATTTTTTTCTTGTTTTCTTGGGTTTTTTTCTTTTAGTTTTTTATATTGCTACGGTTACGGTTAACCGTAACCGTAAAACGAACGGTTACACGGATAATTTAATAACCGCAAACTGACAGCCTTAACGATAAACCAGAACAAAATGGCGGCTCACATGACGGTAAGCGCAGTGCGAGAAAATCTCTGTTTTATATGAATACCGAAACCGATAAAAATAAAATAAAAATCAAGTCACAATGGCAATTAACACTCTTTAACATTACGCAATTACAAACTATGGGTGGAGTTTACCTTTAAATTTGAATTTTTAAAATGAACATCTAATTTAATTACTAGTGCAACAATGTGTGAAAAATTTCCACAATTATTCTCAAAATACAATATAAAAGCATAGTTCACATAAGGTTGCTGATCGCGATCCCAAAGTAGCGCAAAGCATGATGGGTAGACAAAGGGAGCTGTTTTGCAACTAAACCAAGCTTTTCGGCCCGGTATGCCTTCTCGGCAAGCTTTTTGTGCTTTTCATCATGCACTACAACACCTCTGGCCCTCAAATAATTTTGTTGACGACATATTTTCGAGTGGTTCGCCGTGCACGCGATGCTCCCTTTCTTTAATCAGTACGCCGTAGCGCAGGGCGCCAACTTTTGAAATCAACTGATCGGCGATAGACCTTATTGTAGGAATCGAATAAAAATTGTAACTGGTACTCGGCTCCATAGGTTTGTGCACAATAAGTATCAGGTTTGTTTGTTTGGGTGTTTACCCTAGTATTCAAATATGAAGTGAGTGGCGGTGTTTAACCAGTTCGCGCCGGATGACGAATATAAACGCAAAAATTTCCCCAAATTCAAAACGGATGACGAATATATACGCCAAGTTCAAGTTCGGAAATATATGTCAGCAGCGCGCAAGGCCGGAAATGCGTGGGTGTGCTACCCAGCACTATAGGCCTGAACACGCTTCGGATCGAGTTTCGTTAAAAATAATCCCGCCCGTCGGCTCGGCGATGTTAAAATAATCCCGGCGCGAACTGGTTAACTTACCTACAACTGAGTTGTACTTTTGTACAGCGAAAATTTTGAGAAAACCTTCACTTCAGAAATCAACTTTCCCTGGAGGCTTCGCGGCATTAGAATTTGACAACAGAAAACACATGGGATGCAAATCTTGGATTTAACGGCCACTAGAGGGCGCTAAGTCAGTTGCACGGAGCCTATGCACAGCCTATGGTCTCCATGAACCGAGGGCGATAGCGCCCTCTCACGGAAATCGTGTATCAAACACAAATGAGAAGATCTTGCACTAAGACTACCGGTAGTACCATACACGCAATGCATATGACCTTCGATAACAAGGTTATTCGCGCGTGGTCTACGGCTTACGTTAGAGGGCGCCCCGCATCGCGAAGATCGTCTTGCATTGAGTATCAGACCACCTTTTTTCATCAAATTTCTTGGGAATGGAAGGTGCTATTTTTTTTCGCGGCTTTTGGTGTGAAACTTATGTGTATCACTGAAGTCGAGGGTTAAATACTATAGTATACACAGACAAACTTATCGCGGAAATTCCCATATGCAAATTAGATGAACAGCGCCGCTCAATTTTCAAAAGAACAGCTTTATATCAGAAAATAGGAAGCGTTTAAAATCTATCAAAGCGTGGCTGTGTATACCGCCATGTTCACGGGTCTATCCTCTGCCCTGCCTGTGAAATTGTGTAACTGTAAGTGTAAGTGTAACGTTCAAATAATTTATATCTACTGTCCGGATTCTGGGCAAAAGCTATGTATAAAAATGCGGCTAAGCTTACCGCTGCAACGACGTTTCCACCAATACTAGAAGCTGCGACTAGTTCATTCCTCGGTCGCTTCACGTGGACCAGAGCCTGCTCCTCGGCTTTTCGTTTCGGTTCCATCATGGTTATTGCATTCAACTTCTTTTGCGACAAAATACAAAAATACACAGTACTTAACTTAGTCAGTTGCTTTTCTGCCGACCAAACCACGCTTTGATGAAACTATTGAGGGCGCTATACAACACGTCCGGTGAAAAATGCTGCGCACGCACAGACATATAAACCTATAGACCGCCAGTCTATATCTAGTCGTGTGCATAAAACCGTGATTTGCAAACATTGCCCATCAGGGGGGGGGGGGGCGGAGGGGGGGGGGGGCGGAGGGGGGGGGGCGGAGGGGGGGGGGCGGAGGGGGGGGGGGCGGAGGGGGGGGGCGGAGGGGGCCCAAGAAAGTGCGCCACCAACGTTGAAATGTATCTCATTCGTTCTTCCACGCTCATGAGCCACACATCTCACACAGTAAATACCGTAGATCGCTACCGCGAAGCGCTCCATTGAAACACGTACAGATTTGCTCCGTGTATCGCTCTCCGCATTTAGTGATTCATACAACGTCCGCAAAGCCAGGTACGCAGGCACGATCTACACGGATTTTGTTTGGGGCGATGTCATTTTCTGCCATTTTCGTTCAAAAACAACACGATAAAACGCAAGGGGGTCACAGGCAGATTTTTTTTTAAATTCAGTATATCACTGCTACATCCTTCTTTAACGTATCCATGGAAAAAAATGAGTGGGGTCAAAGCACGATTTTTCACAATTTATCGATTATTATTGCCCTTTTTAGGGGAGGTATTTGTTAACGTCGTTTGAGTATTTCGTCGCAGGTTTCACGAACTGACGCGACCGACCGCACAGAGGTAAAACGTGATTTAGAAATAATCGCATTTGAAGTTGGTGATCTTTTAATATCCTTTTCTGACGGATTTGTGTCATGGGGAATTCCCCCCAAAATGAGTGTATGAAAGTTGATACCTTAAATAATCTAGCCAAATACTTACTTCATAAAAATAATTTCACAGTTAATGAGAAGACGTTCATAAAGCACAAAGACACTTCGTGAAAACTTACAAACACACAACGCGCATTGTGCAAGTTGCCCGTATCCAAACAGTCACTTCGTGAAAACGTTACACACACACCGCGTTGCCCGTATTCAAAGTGAAAACCCCAACACACACACACACCGCGTTGCCCGTATGCAAAGTGTCACTTCGTGAAAACGTTTACACACACACACCGCGTTGCCCGTATTCAAAGTGTCACTTCGTGAAAACTAAATGTCAGTGGGTCGACTTGTCTTGTACGCATACAACAGATGCCGGCTTGTCGCGTAAACAGAACAACATCGTACTCATTGTTGAAAGCGAAGCATGGTATATACCACACAAGCGCTCCTGCATGAGATCGAGCTTGTCATGTCACTTCGTGAAAACCTTTACGCGAGAAGTCGCTGTCACATTAGTTTTCACGAAGTGACATCTTTTGAACCGCCACTTCGTAAAAACGAAAAAACTCAGTTTACTTAGATTATATACAAACTTGTTTACTTTATTTGCAAAACTAAACAGATTTAAGGATTGAGACTTGGTAGAAAGAGAGATAAATGTATTTCTAGTCCAAATAGTGAATAAACCCATTTTCATAAAAAGTCAGACTTTTGAGTAAAACGTCACTTCGTGAAACCTGCGACGATTTGTGCACAATCTCCACGCGCATCAACGGTACGTCAACGCTTAATTTTTTCGACTGCTTTTTTCATTTTCAATACAATTTTTGTCATTGGATGATAAACATTAAGGTAAATAACAACCTTGTACAACTACAAAAGACAAGATGTTAAGATTGGATGCCAAAAACTCTTTATTTTTCGAGTGAGAAAATTGTTCCCCCCTATTTTGAGAATGGACGGTACCACAGCGTTTTGCAATCACAGCCTCGAAGGCCCCCCCCCCCCCCCCCCCCCCCCTTCCGCCCCCCCCCCCCCCCCCCCCCCCCCCCCTGGATCGGACTTGTCCGGCTGTTGTTTCCGTTCTTCGATGACTCATGGCCCTTTGACGTCATGGGTTCCCCCCATTCGAGTACAACTTGCTATTGTGCATAGCACTCAATGGAATAACTCGGATGTAGGGCTGTACTACCCAGGGGGGGGGGGGGGAGGGGGGGCCCTTCGAGACTGTGATTGCGCAACGCTGACGTACCGTCCATTCTCAAAATAGGGGGGAACAATTTTCTCACGCGAAAAATAAAGAGTTTTTGGCATCCAATCTTAACATCTTGTCTTTTGTAGTTGTAAAAGGTTGTTATTTACCTTAATTTTGATCATCCAATGACAAAAATTGTATTGAAAATAAAAAAAAGCAGTCGAAAAAATTAAGCGTTGACGTACCGTTGATGCACGTAGAGATTGTGCACAAATACTAAAACGACGTTGACAAATACCTCCCCTAAAAAGGGCAATAATAATCGATAAATTGTGAAAAATCGTGCTTCGAACCCACTCACTTTTTTCCATGGATACGTTTAAAAAGGATGTAGCAGTGATATACTGAATTTTTAAAAAAATCTGCCTGTGAACCCCTTGCGTTTTATCGTGTTGTTTTCGAACGAAAATGGCAGAAAATGACATCGCCCCAAAACAAATCCGTGTAGATCGTGCCTGTGTACCTGGCTTTGCGGACGTTATATGAATCACTGAATTCGGAGAGCGAGCGCGGAGCAAATTTGTACGTGTTTCAACGGTGCGCTTCGCGGTAGCGATCTATACGTATTTACTGTGTGAGATGTGTGGCTCATGAGAGTGGAAGAACGAATGAGATACATTTCAACGTTGGTGGCGCACTTTGTTGGGCCCCCCTCCGCCCCCCCCCCCCCCCCCCCCCCCCCCCCCCCCCCCCCCCGGTACTACCATTATTATTGTATAGGATTCTGCGTAATTATGTCCATCCTAGGTACTGTATTTCTGTACACGTATACTGTATGTATATAATACACGTATTTCTTATTTCATTGGTAATTAATTATTTATGATCTATGTATTTACGCATACGTACGTGCGTTCCTCTGTTCATTTAAATGTATTCTTCCTCCCAATAAATATATTATTGTATACAGTAGGCCTACCTACAAACATATATACGTACATGAAAATCATACGATACAATAAAGACAATAATAGGAAACAAATACATACAAATAATGGTACGCTCCTTTATTTATTTAGATTTACGTGGCCCCTCACCGTCCGTTTATGACACCCCCATACTGAATGGTACATTCCCGTTCCTCATGTTATGCTAATGAGGGTCACGTGGGGCCAAATCCGGCCTTCTGATTGGTCGAGAGCCCGTCAAAAATGGGCGGAATTACCTAAGTAGACGGGCATCACTACTCACATTTCCCGGGGTTTGATGGCCAGTGTGAAACGACCGTGCATAATTCCCGGGAAATAGTGTCCCCGGGAGTTACCAAATGGGTCTTGTGTAAACGGTTGCTGGGGTGTTGGTGGGGTAACAATTAAATTCCCGGGAATTTCCCGGGGATTTATTTCCCTGGGATTGGCTCTGCAGTGTGAAAAGGCCTGGCTTTAGTAACGCCTCGAGTATGGCGCGATAAGGGTAGGTAGGTGTAGAGGGGGAAATCAACCGCTCGTTCAAACTTACGTACGTCTGAATCTGACTGAATAGGGAATGTAGAAATAAATTGACGGGGCCCACGTGATCTGCATCCGTCAGGTCGGAGCCGTCTCCTTGGTGATTTTTGCTCTGACGTACAGCTGCGTTTGGTTCAAGTCCATGTATTCGTCTCCGGACCCCGGTACGAAAAACTCTATGGGTCCTCCATCAGAAATGGT
Organism: Crossaster papposus; assembly: GCA_037893245.1. NCBI lineage: Eukaryota > Metazoa > Echinodermata > Asteroidea > Velatida > Solasteridae > Crossaster > Crossaster papposus. The sequence continues at coordinate 149,300 of JBAIAA010000947.1, forward strand.
AGAGATGGGGTGAAATTCCTCCCACTGCCCCTTTTCGATGCTGGTTTGGGTAGGTGGGATGGAGAAAATATCAAGTTCAGATTTAGTGCATTCGCACGAGTTATTGTGCAATAGCGACATGGTGACGGTTGTGGGGTTAGCGCTTAATCAAATATATCTGTTGATCTTTTCGCTCTCCGGCGGGGTGAGGAAGTGGCGCGTCTGCCCGTTGCTTTCCTTTTTATACCTCGCCGTTTGGGTTGTGAAAGTCGGGTATTTATACCACGAAGAACCGTGTGTCCAACGTTTCGAAGTCTTTCATTGGCGGCCGATTTGATATTTTTACCCTTCAGCGCATCTTGCGCGATGTCTACACCCGTACGTAGAGCCTCACGACCCACGGGTTTAAATCCTTGTTTGAGAAGGGGCATGGCCGACCGAAAAAGTCCGCCTAAAATTTCTCCAAGTCCGTAACTCTTCTGACTTCTCGGTCCAGTGAACACCGGGTGACCACGTCCCACCTGTCCAGCGTAATAATCTTCGTAGTGTTTACTACTGGGTAGAAAATGGTTCCTCATGACGATACTTTAGTTGAAGTAGTAATGTGATGCTAGGAGTCCACTGGGCCAGCGCCAGTTGGTGCCAGTTCGCGCCAAAGATTATGTGATTGGCGCGTAGTGGCTCGCTGTGGCGCCGAATTAATGTCCGCTCGGCATGTGTCGCCAAGTGGAATAAACTGGGTGCCATATGGCGTGCACCAAATGCCACCCGGCTTGCTCCAACTGAATGTTGCGCCAGTTTGCGCCAGTTCGCGCCATTACACAGCCATTTGATTCCAAAATTCACCCTGTTGGCGCCATTCGCGCCAATAGACGGCTACTTTGCGCCACTTGGTGACTAGTTTGTGCCAAAGGTCGCCAAATTGGTTTGAACTTGCCGCCGCTTGGCGTTACTTGCCGACTGTATAAATACCGGCCATCGGCTACCCGGCCGTCGGCTACCAAGTGGCGCCATGTGGCGCGAAATCTCATTGGCGCAACTTGGCGCGCGCCATTACATTCCAGTGGATTCCAATAGGCGGATTGTTTGCGCCAAAGGGCGATATGTTTGCGCCATTTGTGCCACTTGGCGGACACTTGGCGCTGATTGCTCGATGCAAGTGGCGCGACGAAAATTTCAAACATTTTGAAATTTTCTTACCGCCACATTCAAATTTGGTGCCGTTACGGGCCACCACGAGCCAGTTGGGAGGCAGTTTGAGCCACTACACGCCACTAGGCACCTTATTGGCGACACTAGGCGCCACAGCAAATTGCATTGGCGCAAACTGGCACCAACTGGCGCTGGCCCAGTGGACTCCTAGCATCAGAGCGCTTTTTTTAAAGTGAAGCTTCGCAATGACTCTCCCGCTCACGAATGGAATGAGCTGGCCCGTGCCGTCCCTTATCTCTATCTCGATCATATCCAATAACTTATGCTGCAGGGGCATGTAATGCGGACTGTCGTAGATTTTTGTGACGGTTTGTCCATACTCTCCGTCCACATGTGGACGGCGAGTATGGACAAACCGTCACAAAAATCTACGACAGTCCGCATTACATGCCCCTGCAGCATGCGTAATAAGGGCACACGCGTGTCTCCCACGGTGTGGTACTTAGTCTTGGCCAAGACCAAGCTAGCCCGTTCATTTGTTCCGCGGCGCGCCGTCCGTATTATCTGGGATTATTGAGGGCGCCCTTTATTTATCGCCAGATTCCTGGATTTCTTCCACTAGCTTAGTCTTGGCGCATCGGTCACGTGAACCCGGAAAATTCCGAGGACATTCCAAGCATAGCTCAAATAGCTACTCGCCCCCGCATGCGCACTAAGTCGTTTTTGTTTAATGTGGTGTTCGATTATTATAGTCTGGTTCCCAGACCAAATATTTCTGACTATTTGTGATTTTTCATTTATTATTTAGCCGTTAATGTCACGTGACCAAAAACTGGAGGAATTGCTTAACGTTCGCGATGTTCGAGTGTTTCCAGGTTTTTATAAAATAAAACTCACATTAGCAAAGGTCAACACCAGACGAAATGCCTAAGACTATCACAGTCATTGTAGTCATTGTGCTATTTTTTTGGAAAGAGCCGTTAGAATTTGAATTGTTGCGTCGTCATAGCTACGCTGCTTGTATCATCGCGTCATTATCTATTTGTTGTCGCCGGCGGCTACTTGACCTACACTACAATTTAGACGTATAGCCGGCCAAATGTGGTTTCTTACACGTCCGGTCAAAATAGATAATGACGCGATACAAGCAGCGTAGCTATGACGACGCAACAATTCAAATTCTAACGGCTCTTTCCAAAAAAATAGCACAATGACTACAATGACTGTGATATTCTTAGGCATTTCGTCTGGTGTTGACCTTTGCTAATGTGAGTTTTATTTTATAAAAACCTGGAAACACTCGAACATCGCGAACGTTATAATTCCTCCAGTTTTTGGTCACGTGACATTAACGGCTAAATAATAAATGAAAAATCACAAATAGTCAGAAATATTTGGTCTGGGAACCAGACTATAATAATCGAACACCACATTAAACAAAAACGACTTAGTGCGCATGCGGGGGCGAGTAGCTATTTGAGCTATGCTTGGAATGTCCTCGGAATTTTCCGGGTTCACGTGACCGATGCGCCAAGACTAAGCTAGTGGAAGAAATCCAGGAATCTGGCGATAAATAAAGGGCGCCCTCAATAATATCAGATAATACGGACGGCGCGCCGCGGAACAAATGAACGGGCTAGCTTGGTCTTGGCCAAGACTATGTGGTACTCGACAATATTGGAGTAGATAAATAACGCATAAAATGGCTGCAGATCCACTACTACTCTGGTGCTTTTTGTTATCCCCGTCACGATGGTGTGTCCTTGTCAAAACCGAGCAGGTTAGCAAGACGACCCAGCAATTTCAGCTCCACTCCCTCTTCTGTCTTTATTATGACTTTTTGAATAGGCCTATATTTGTTGTAAGTGAATAGGACGCGGTTGTTGTGATCGATGGGAGGTACAAAATTGTTCAATAACTTTTTGGGTGTCGAGTAGTAAGGATATGAAACCCTGAATCGGGTTCGGTCCTGCACCCCAATATGTTGTTTCCTTTAGTCACGTTCAACCAGCGGTGACGGTAAGTAACTTCAGCCAGGGCCACTTCCCAGTCTCCGTCGAATGACAGGAGTGTTGGTTAATTCACAAGGAAATGACTTAGTGTATTGCTGGGATGCGTATCCATAGAACTGTTGCTAGGTAGTGTCACGTAAAACGAGTCCGCCATGGTTAAGGTTAGGGGGCCGGTGTGGGCAAATGAGTGTGTCGATGGGTTTTTATAACTTGCGCAGTTGTGCTACCCAACTGTTAAACTTGTCTGGATAGCCTAACCACTTGACGAAGTACTCCGTTTTTCCTCGGTTTTTCCGCATCCGTAGTACTTTTTCTACCTGGTTCAGATCGTCCAATTTAACCACTCGTTGAAGTTAGTTGTTTCGTAGAACGTACCATAGCGTAGCGCGGGATTAGAGCGCTGACCGTGAATGAGTTCGGTGGTCCAGCTTGGAAGATAACCTTTCCTAAACGGTCTGGCCGCCATGCTAATGCGTACCGTGTCTCCAACGTTGAATTGGAAAGAAACAAGTTTGACCGCGTTATCGTTACCATCGTACAGGTTGTTCCAAATCTGTTCGGCATTGTCACTATTTACAGACGCTGGGGTTGCCTTGATGCTTCTGTGGTAAGCGTGATTATATACACTGTCATCAATTTCGGTAAGGTCTTGACGTATACGTGTCTGTTGGTGGCCGTGAAGTATTTGTACATCTTCGTCTTGAGTGTCCTGTTGAATTTTTCTACAACGCTGGCCTTTGTTTCATTTTGTGTAGTGAAGAAACCCATGTTGTTTTTCTTTAGAAATGATTTAAATTGACGATTGGTAAACTCGGTGCCTTTATCGGTCTGTAGCATTTTGGGTTTCCGCCCACTTTCCAAGATTTTTCTAAAACTGTCAATGATCGAAGTACCCGTCTTATTCTTAAGTGGAATTGCCCAGGCATATTTTGACAATACGTCGATACAAGTTAACAGAAACTTGTAGTTTTTATTAAACCGACTGAGCGAGGTCATGTCCACAAGATCCACCTGCCATTGATGGTCGATCCCATCCACTATATGCGGACCCTATTCCGTTGGAAATGTCTGCGGACTGATTTGTGTAGCGTGTAAGTGTGTTGTTGACTCAACCAGGTTTTAATCTGTTTCCGGTTGATGTGTACGCCGTCTTTTGGGGCAGCACGGTAGACAGCCTCCACACCACCAAGACCGACTGGATGTTGGGGATCGTAGTACACTCGTTTCAGGTACGCCTCGTTCTGTGCCATCGCTAAAATCTGTGTTTTGAATTATGACGCTACTATGACAACAAATACACCAACACCAAATTTTCCGGACAAGTTGTTTAGAGCCACAACCCGGTTTCGGTCGACAACACTCCATGATGGCTAAGTCTCAAATGATAAAGTATATAGAGGGTAGTGTGTGTGTGTGTATTAATAAGGCGTCCATTTGGACTTGGATCCTGATGCTTTTTTACTTGAAATCGTTTTCTTTTTCTTTGATTTGCTCAGGTGAGACGCTTCAGCAAATAATAGAGGTAGGTATCCCTCTTCCGCCTCCTCCGATTCTCCCTCAAAGTGTAATTTTACTTTGGAGGAGTCGCCAAAACCCGGTTCTTTCTCCAATTTTGGGGGACCGGGTGTCACCGATCCTAATTTGTGCGGTTGGTCGTCCCGGTCTCCAGAGTCGATGGTCAGCGGTGCCATTCTCTGTATTCAGGTTAATGTAGCGTTGCAGAGTCTGGTGGTATAGCTTGATTTTGTCGTTCCAGGAGCTCTCTCATCTCAGCATCCAAACTGTGTACAATACGCGTGGTTGGTGTTTGTTCCAATCGTCTGATCGATTGTAGCTTGGTCAGAGTTTCTTGAGGTACCAGGACCATTTTCTTGGTGTGTTTCGTGTCTATTTGAACAACAATCCACCGAGGGCGCCCAATATTGGAGTGAGTAAAGCACCGAGGAATCCTCCCTTTTGACGTAACACTTTCTTTTTCTTTTGAACACCGGCTTTCTTATTACTTAGAACTCGCATGTGTCGTTTATATCTCGTCAATCTTTTTCTTTCAGAGGGTTTCAGCTGTATATTACCATTGAGGACGTTGAGGGCGCACTCGCATAAACAATGTATCAGATCCTTGTTCGCTCCTTGGATTACACCCTGCCTGGCGTGGTTTGTCGCTTCCCTTCGCAAGCACGTGTAGGCAGCGTTGTGATGCACACGCCTCGACATCTTCAAATGATTGCGGTCTATTTCAAACACCGTCATTTATACCTTTGGAATGTAAACGATAGGGTATTCACCGGAAAATATGTTGGTTCGGAGTCTCATATTTTCAAGGGGTATCGGGTTTTAAATCGACGAAGAGGTAGCCGTAGGGGCGGATGTCGCATCGCGGTAGGCCTCCATCATGTACCTGCACTTGGTGGGGTACATCTGCCTCGCTAAGTGGGTAATTTGCGAAGCGTCTCGCGGATTTTGTAATGGGGTCATGTAATGAGCGTTCAAACTTATTGTCCTCATTTCCGTTCCCTTGTAAAATAAATTTTGAAGTATGAGAATAACCGACAGGTTTCTGTGATGACTACCTTTAGTGAAAAGTTTGGTGACCTTTATATTATTGCCACTTTCTGACATGAGATCGTCTATTACAACCAGGTTTCTTTGACTTCGGTCCAGTGAGTTAAGTAAATCATCGGGGTAGCCCTCCACAAATCGTATCTGAGGCACCAGACTAGCCAGATGGTCGTAAGCATCTTGGTATTCACCGTAACACCAAATGATATTACCAATAGCCGGTTCAATAAATGTATTTCCCTCAGCGAGAATAAAACGCTTTACAAACTGAGTTTTCCCGCTCCCGGTCGGACCGGCGATTACGCTGGTAAAAGGATGTTTCAGTCTCGCATCCATTTTACTAAATGAACCCATGATTTGTTATGTCGTTTCTTTTAAAAACCAACGTTTTCATTATTTTAACCCTTGTCCTATTTATATACTTATACAAAATTATAAACTTAAATTTAAGTAATAGTAAACCACAACACATCTTTCGTTTGTATTGTTCTTATTTTTTATGAATTTCTTATTTTCTTTTTAATTTTACTGTCAATCCGGATCACGCTTATTTGTTTAAATTAACCAATCAGAGCACGCGTATATTTAAACATTCAAACTCAAAATCGGCTAGGGTAACGCGTTGTATAGAATACAAACGCAGGTATGCAAATAGCCGTACAAAAGCCGTACAAAATGTTGAGGTTTCCATAGGTTTGTGCACAAACATGGATGCGCCTAGCTCGCATCACTTTGTACCTCCAGTAAGCGCTCTAGTAATTTAATATAGCTCTGTGGTGTTTACATAGTGACGTCACAAACGCGTGCGTGATGCGTTTTCTCCTGTGGTTTTAGGTTACACAATTAATATTCGTACTGCGCATGCTCAAACCGGGTTGGCGCGGTGTCAATTTACAATACGTACGTGGGATCCGGATCGTATTCTGTATGCACGATGTTGTGTTAATGCTGCGTTCCAATCGCGTCGTGTTTATCGTGTTCACCGTGAATTTGTTCACGAGTAGGTTGTATTCCAAACGCAAGACGCACGCGCAAAGCCGAGTTAGTTGTGCGGTAAGGACATTCCTTATCGCGCAAGAACTCGTACGTGAACCAACACGTACGCATGCGCAAGTATTTCATTCGTTTATGAAGTCGAAAACATTGAGAAACTAAAATTCCACCAGGCTCGAGTTCACCACTGATGAACACGAGTTAGAACGCCATAATGGCCGAGTTCGGGCGGTCTGTTCTTGACACGCGAACACTGTTCTCGCGCTCGAACGGCGGGAACGCGACCCGTGAACATTGCACTCGGAACAAGAACACACACCACCTATCCACCAGGGTTTTACAAGAACAAGTTACGCGTGTCAAGAACAGACCGCCCGAACTCGGCCTATACGACTCGTGAACTCCGTCGTGAACACGATAAACACGATGCGATTGGAACGCAGCATAAATGCCCAACTTCATTATAATAAAGTCGTTGCCATAGCGCGCCTAGTTGTTCCCTCTAATAATAGTAATAATCCAGCAGATTATAACGTCGTCGGTGCGCGCACACAGCTCAGTGCGTGAGCGAGTTAATGTTATGCACTGATTATTTTGGCAGGTACGCTGTCAGATGGATCCAGCGCGCGTAGGCTGAGGATCGTACGATACAAAATGGCGACAGCTCAGGCAAAAGAACTACCTCAACTTGGAAGGGAAGACGGCATTGAGACTGCGACCACAGAAGATAACCAGAGGAAGAATGGAGAATGTACGAGGAATAACGCCGGAGGAATAAAAAGATGGTAAGAATTATAATGAATCATGGTTGATGTAATAATGTGCAATTCACAGGGGCGCCAATCGCTTCTCAAAAAGGGGGGGGGGCATGGTTGGTTAGATTAAATGCGAGTGCAAAGGGCAAAGCCCTAACGGAGTCCGAATCTTTCTGAGCATGAAGGAATCTGTTATAGGAGGTATACAATCAAATGTAGGGCTACATTCTTTTTATTTGTGGGGGGGGGGGTATAACAAATTAAAAAAATACTTAAGACAGAAAGTGAATGTCATTAAAATTGCCGCCATAAATATCAGTTGTCAAATGTCTAAAGCGTTTGTTTCTGCGGTTTTCGGCGGGAACTCAACGTTTCGGATAGTTGGCTCTGCCTGTCGTCATTTGATATGTTGCGGACAGGCGCAATTATATGCTTTATAGTAACAATCCCATTGAAAACGCTTACCATACAGATAACAACCAATACAGAATGTCATCTTTTGTTATATCTACATGATTGCTATAATTTGTTTGGGTGTATTTTGAAACTTAAACATTAGATCGGAATCGAACAATTACGAAATACGAAATGCAGAAATAAACACATATAAATATGATTATTATCTTATATAGCTGTATGATTATCGCGGTTAATTAAATGAAATTATTTTATCATACAAGGTACTCAAGACAGCTCGTCAAGCTTCCTGTTGCCATGGGGATGTGCGTTTGCTTACTTATATTGACGGCTATTTGCGGAATCATCTCATTAATTGTTTACGACCCGCCTGACTTTAGTGAGCCCACAAAGGTATATGTTTAACATAAATTATCGATAACAAAATCCAAACCCTTATATCATTTGTATTTTTTTCCCATCCACCTTTTACCAAACCATTGACCATCTTCCAAACCATTGACGGTTCCTTGCAAAACCATCGTAAAACCTGGAAGCCAAAGAGGTTTATATAGTTTAGCCAAAGAAACCCAAAAAGATTCTTAAGCGTTATTAGGCCAAATTAAACAAAACAATGTTTAGCGTCACCGCCCGCTTTTTGGGGGGAGACCGCCTCCTTTTTCCTTTTTTTTTTTTTTTTGAAAAAAAATGATAAATGTTATTATTATTTTTGAAAAAATAAATAAATAAATAAATAAATTAAAAAAGATAATAAAATGTTAAGATTGTATTTTAGACTTTAGCATCACTGTGTACATGCTGTGGAAATATATTGTTTTCCAATAGGAAGGCTAGGGTGTGACGTGTATGGTGCATACATGATCGACCCACATGAATTTTGATTTTTAATTGTGGGTGAGCCATGTTTTAATTTTAAATAGGAAGATAGGGTGTGACATGTTCACCACATGACTCGCATTAAAATGTGTCGTGCGGCCATTAAAAAAAAAGGGGGGGGTCTCCTCCTTATTCGAAAAAAGAGGGTATGACGCTAAACATGGTGGGCTTTTTTGCCTTACCAATTAAGCCCATGGTTCTGCATTGTCTTTCTTCAGGGTTTCGAAGCAAGAGGTACCGAAATCAGCGCTAGAATGTTGTCCTTCTACAATTTAAACAAAGCACTTAGCTCGGTCTATTTAGAAAACAGTTCCCCCACTTTGCCGGGTAAGATGTCAGATTTAAACAATGTGACGACCAACGAACAGACCAGAAGAAGACGACGTGATGCTAACAACACTGACGTTGAGTCTGGCATAGAATTCTGCAATCAGGATATTGGATTGGGTAAGAAATTTTGTTTTGGTAAGTCTGATGTTTCACGTTGTAGGTGACATGTCAATTAAAGTTGGTATGTCTGTGCTTTTTCAAAATTTGTTTTGTTAGCATTAATTGCAGGCGTTTCTACGGTTTTAAAAAGTTGTATTTGTCATTGCTCAAATTGCGCGCTAAAGGTCATAAATAATTAAATATGGTAATTTAGGTCAAGCCGCACACCTAATAATAATGTATCGAACCGCACATCGATACTCGCAAGTTCATCGATACCTCCAATCGTTGACACCTATTGTCCTATTTTATTTGTATTTTAGTAACTTTGGGGGAGGACATGTATGTTTTATATATGTTTGTCTATGGAATATATGCACCTCCAATGCACGAATTGGGAGTGATACGCTCCTAATTCAAAATTTTTAAATTAATTAATTTTGTTTTCATGCGATTTAGAAAGCTCATAACAAATACCATGCTGGAAAATTACCAATATGCCTACATTTTGAAGAAAAAAAACCATTTTGGTGCCACACCCAAAAACACCAACTTTAACTATGCAACTTATCGAGAACTTCACATTTGTTTTTATTTTTCAGGTGGTTTTTATGATCAACCAGCGATTGTTTTTGAAGCTGTCGGCGATCACGAATTGTTCACACGTGAAGCTTTGATATCTATCTGCACTCAATGCGACGACAATATTGGTAATACACGTGATATGCAAGTAGATTGCTGTAGAAAATCAAATGGGGATTGCTCAGATATTATGTCACTTGGTCATTATGTAGCCCTTCTGAACGGAAGAGCATCATGCCAAGACATTCTAGGTTCAGATGTCTTAAATGTAAAGAAGTTGTTGAAGAAATGCGCCCCTTACTACCTTCGGAATGCACTCAAGTATTGCCAGGAGGGAAACTATATGTGTCCCCCTTACGTCCCGGCAGAGTGTATGTCCTTTGGCCATGCAGTTTATTTTATTTTTCACTATTTAGTACCAGCTACGTTTGTGGAAAAAGCTAATGCAGGGCAATTTGATCTGAGCTGTACTGTTTTATTTGTGCCATACTTGGGCTACAATCGTGATATTTACGATTCAGGGTTGCAGGGCAAACACATTAATGACGGAGTAACGGCTGTGGTTGCTTTAGGGTTTGGTTCGCTAAAGTTTGAACTATTCAGTGATTATCTACTTTCGGATACAGTTTATATTGGTCTAGGCGCATGCTTCGTGTTTGTCATTATATGGGTGTATACCGGATCCCTTATCATCACAATTATGACAATTGTGAGTATGCTTATGTCTTTAATTTTGGCATATTTTGCTTTTGTTGTAGTATACAGGCTTCCGTTTTTCCCATTTGTGAACATAGCTAGTGCTGTTTTGATTATTGGTATTGGTGCTGATGATACCTTTGTATATGTGGATATATGGCGTCACATGAAGTCAACTCATTTCGAAGCACCTGCACGCGTCATCCTAGAGGAAACCTTGCATCATGCTGCAGTTACTATGTTTGTTACGAGTTTCACCACAGCTTCGGCACTCTTTTGTGGTGTGGTAAGTTCAATTACTGCTGTGAGATGCTTTGGTGTGTATAGTGGTACAGCAATTCTTATCAATTTTATTTTCACGTTGACCTGGTTACCAGCCACTGTTGTTATTCACTCACGTTTTCAAGATTGGTGTGCAACATTGAATTTCCCTTACCCAGGGTTCTTAAGAAAACTCCATGCTACACACTCGCGCATTTCTCAGGCGTATCGCAATTTTTTTGATCAGTACCTTCCGCTACTCGTGATTAATTTAAGATATGTATGGATAGTAATATTGGCTTCACTCAGCATCGGCGCATTTTGTATCGTATACATCACGCCAAAGTTACGCCTTCCAACCTCATCAGAATTCCAAGTCTTTCAAGACGGTAATTTATTTGAAATGTATGATAATGTTTACAAGTCAAAGTTTTATTTCAACATAAAGGAAACTGATCCTCTCTTTGTCTCCATTGTATTTGGAGTTGATGCCCTAGACAACGGTGATCATTGGAATCCAGATGATTTAGGTAGTTTAATCCTGGAACAGAATTTCAACATGTTTCACCCAAACGTACAAGAGTGGTTATTTGAATTTTGCCATAATTTTCGTGAACAAAGCTTCTATGGTAGCGAGTCTGAATCAAATGAATGTTTCATGGATTCTTTCCGAAAACTGATGGAATCTCCTTGCAATGACCTCACAAATGTTTGCTGTGGGCAAACTGTCTTCCCATACACTGCCGATCTCTGTGAGACTTGTCTTAAGATAAGTCGTAGATGCGATGTTGCAATATCACCAGACTGTGAGAAGTATGGATTGTATCCAGGTCCCTTATTTAGTCGGTTAGATGGTTCAATTCGAGGTTTTATGATGTATGACACCAGCTCTAGGGTGGACACAATGGACTTTAACTCCATTGATGAGTTTTGGACTGAGGCCAATGAATGGTTTGACAATATTCTGACAACAAAACCCACAGAACTTACAGGTGGTTGGTTGTATGCAGGAAGTATGCCTTACAGCAGTGGGCAACAACTCTTTTTCTACAATCTTCAGAGGAGTTTGGCACGAGACACGCCCATATCTATGGGTTTATCTTTATCCATTGCGGCTGTAGTGCTTCTTCTTACTACATGGAATCTCCTTATATCACTCTATGCCATGGTGTCAATAGCAGGTGCTTTTTTAGTTACTGTTGGTACTCTTGTACTGCTAGATTGGCGTCTCAATATTTTTGAATCTGCTATCTTCTCCTTGGCAGTCGGTTTGTCTGTAGATTTCACAATTCATTATAGTGTTGCTTACCGCTTAGCACTGTCTCATTCAAGAAAAGATAGAACCATGACGTCCTTGACAATCGTAAGCTCTTCTATCACTGTTGCTGCTCTGTCCACATTTGTTGCAGGTGCTATGATGATGCCGTCTAGTGTACTTACGTACATACAACTTGGTATATTTCTGATGTTAGTCATGTCAGTAAGTTGGGTCTTTTCGACATTTTTCTTCTTGTCTCTTTGTTGTGTTATCGGACCACAAGGTAAGTGTGCGCAGATCCCGTTCCCTGTATGTTGTTTCCAGTCCCCTCTTGTGCTGCCAGCTGTAGATAACAACTTGAACTAAACTAAGACTAAAAATAGATCGGTTTTCCCTCTAAGAACTTTATCTGAAGAATCAAGATGCAACACAACGAGTGGTGTTTCTTGGTCTTCAGATATTAGATAGGCCTCCGCCTACATGACAATTCCAGGTAGACGCAACTAAATGCAATGGCAGGTCAGGAGTCTGTAACTGGCCATTTGTTTTATGTTGCTTTATAATAATCTGAATGAAGAAATGGATAAAGGCAAGACCAAATATTTGAAAGTAAAAAATCTGAATAAATATTCGTGATGCTACTTTATGTATTTTATTGCATTACATTTTTTTTTAATGATATGGTTAATGTATTACTTTTAAAGTCACTATAGATAGATTTGAATTAAAGTGCCCAGATAAACAATCCATATTACCAATGGGAAGACACAAAAACAAGGAATGGTATCATTATATTACAACCATATTTTGGATTTCAGACATGAAATTATCCATGCAAAATTACTTTTCGATAGAACCTTTATATACCGTTTTTGTTTTAATTTAACATGTCAGTGAAAGACGATGAGCGAATGTTTTTTCTGTAAACATATTTGAGAATTGAAGTTGTTATCATACACACGCACACAGCCCTGCCTGTTGTAAATAACACGCCCATTGTATTTTCATTGTGTTGTATCATATTGTATGGTATTAGTTTTTAATTAACACCAAAGTCTAACATTTTAGGCAACGACGATCAACCGAGCGCATGAATTATAAGTGGTATATTTTGTGAGATAAATATCTGAGAGCACAAAGTCATGGTTATTTAAGTTTATTATGAATAAAGTATATAATAGCTAAATTGCAGAATTATAATATTTTACTGTTGCTTTGTTTCCCATATAATTATTTATTGACCAACGACGTGCCAAAAAAAATTGATAGAAACGGCTTGGGTACAACAAAAACGAAGTTGTTACAAGCTTATACAAATTAATGAAATAAATTATTTATTTGGCGCGAAACAAAGAGAGTTGAGCAGTTTAAAGAAACTCTTGAAGCGCTAGGTGACTGTAGTTCTTCGAAGTATCAATAATGTTAACATCGACTTGACGCTTTAGGTGATCGTATTCGTCAGAAGAGCAGGGGTTACATTTTAATTCTCGGTTTCCGGACTTGTGCCCCGGTTCTGGATTTGTGACGTCAATCGATGACACTTCGTCCTTGACTTTATGAAGCAAGGTGACAGCAGACCTACTTTCTTTTCGAGAAATACTTTCATAAGTGACAGTGGAAGAGGATGGCTCCAGTTTGAAGTAGTAGTTATCTTCCTCCCTTTTATGACTTGTACGGGATTGCTGATATTTGGTGTTAGGTTCTGCATATCCCACATTACGAAGTGTATTTGGTTGACTGGTATCCGTGTCGGGAACGGCGTATTGGATAATATGACAATACGCATGATCCGAGTGTTGTCTGGTAACTGGAGAATTGGCTGTCCGTTCTTGAGTTCTGTCTTTCTTTTCCACTTCATGTTCGACTCTACAGAATGTATGGTAAATAAATACGTTGATTTTACTTTCTAAATGAATTATGCTTTGTTTAAAGTGATACAGGGGGGATCTGAGTAATAATAGTTGTCTCGACAACTTCAACCAAGGAGATTTTATTTGGAAATTGAATTCTCACCTTGATGTTGAAATACAAACAAGTTTTCCTGTCCGACACATGCAGAAGACGCCGATTATTATTCCCAGAATCAGGCAGACAGCGCAAGCTATAACAAGCACCTTGACAGTCAGATCAGAGCTAGCAACAGGTGGAGGATGGTTCGAGGACTTGTTCGCTGAAGCTGAGTTACAGTTTTCACCTGTCCATCCGTCTCGGCATTCGCAGTGGATTTCTTTTTCATCATAGTACAAACATATATCGTTTGGTGTTGAACAGATTAAGGCATCGTCGAACACGCAGAGGGTTTGACTCCGTGGACAACCTTACATGAGGGGAAAATAATTCAATTCAATTCTTATTCATTAATCCCAACAATAATCACTGTCAGCATGGTAATCATCATCACAAGATTATCGTCATCGCTATTATTGTTATATTCTTGCTACCGTCTTAATTTATCAAAGTCGGGGAAGTGTACATTAGGTCCCTTTACTCCGCTTTATAACACACAGATCATGTTCCTTCTGGTTTGATAAAAAAAAAATTAAAAAAAATGACGGCCTACCTTCATCAAAGTTGAGTTGACATGCGCAGAGCCCTTCGGATAGACATTTCTTTCCATAATTGCTACATCCGCACAACAAGTAACACACATCGTTCTTCTTATATTCACGACACTCGTGCCTCTGTCGATCACGCCTTTGTTGGCTGCAACTACAAAATAATTGAGAAATTAGTTTCAACACTTTTGAAATCTCTTGAAATTTACTAAGTAAATATAAAGTAATTTCATTTCTGATTATCGGTAATTTAAATACGGTGCTTGACCATTTTATTGTAGTATATAATACATGATGGTCTTCAATCCACACCCGCAGCGGCTATATGACCGGATATCTGTGAATTAAATTGATTACAAGTATCAGGGAATTCCGCAAAACAGGCTAAAACTCCCGTTAAAAATGAAACAATTATTGTCATTGCTAAGATTTGTACATTTGAAGAAAAAAATCATAAAAGGATCGATTCATTTTTGATTGCAAAAGAAAAGACAGCCAGGATGGTTAAGAGTAATACACATAATTGAATGCTTCGAGTGGTGTAGTAAAACTAGCCTTTCGAATTGATCCATGGAGCATTCTGTTTTCCTGAGGCGAATCCGAGGGGAAATGTATTGTTATTTATATGTATTTCAACATCCAACAACGTAAATTACAGGATGGTTAGTGAGAGAAGTGTGATAAGTGATAAGATAAGATAAGTGTGAAGAAGTTACAGTTTTAAAGGTGGGAGAAAAAAACTATAAGAACGATCAAGGGGGAAATCCACCCAATCAGACAGGGACTAATAGTAATAATCCAATACACGTGAAAACTGCACGCCTGAATTTAATGCGCTCGCGCGTTTCTGAACGTCACGTTATGTACGAACTTTTTTTTTTCAAAACTAGTTTTTGTTCGCCCCAAAACGTGCCACGTTGTGTAGGAACGACAGAGGTGCATTCATTTCAAAAATATCACGATTCTACAAAATAACAATTACAAAATGTAAAACATGTCGTCCGCGCGTTAAACGCATCGACTGTAGTCCTAATTTAAATGTGCCGATATATGGCACATTATTCAGACAATTCCAGGGGTTAAGATCGCGCAAGGCATAGGCCTAATGGGAAATGACGCAGCAAGATTGTAGCGACGAGGTTGATTTGCACGCAAATACCGCGAAATAATACTTTGGTTTATAATAATGGTATATAGTACTTTGGTTGCTAATGGTATAATACTTTGGCTGTGCACAGAAACATTGTAAAAATAGAAAATATCATGGGACTATAGCTCTGGGCAATCAAGACACATAATCTGTAGGTGAGGTGATATAACAATAATTATAGGAAACCACTACAAAAACGATTACATTAGCACTTTGATTTGATTTGAAATGGTTTTTAACTGTTCACCCATAGCAGCCAAAAGCTGAATTGCGGTTAAATTACACAGATAACGGTAAAACGATTACTCATAGTCATAGACACACAATTTGACCTAACAATTACGTGTATTTTTTTCAAAAAGGACTTATAAATAAGTAATGTTTAAACATTGAAAACCGTTATACGAAAAGAAGAAAAAATCTTCCCAACAAACAAGCAAAAAAAATCAAAGACAAAAACAATCCAACTACAACAACAACACAGTACACAACCCTACAAATGTAAAAACAATATACACGGTGTGGATATATAGAGATGTTCTGTTCATATAAACATTACAAATTATATCTTTAAATGTGCTCATTAAAAACGTATCTGAAACACTAATAAAATATGATTGATTATCAAACTTACATATTAGATAACAAAACAAATAAATATAGATATTCAAAATTTACACTAATTCCAGGAATTAAATATAAAAAACTTACCTTCTGCATAAGTCAGCCCGCAGTTTATTTAGCGTTTGGGTGGATGTAAACATACTCGGTAGCTGTGCAGGCACAGGAGAAAGGGCTTGAGCAACAAAAGTTGAACCATCCAAGGATATAAGCAGCCATAAGCAAATTAGGATTGATATGAACGATGTACTAGTGCCCATGTCTGTAAATTAGTAACAGCGCTAGCGAATAATCACAGAAACTTTACCGGATAAATACTGTAGCATAAATTGCTTTTCATCAAAAACGCGTTTGCAGAACGCTGCTGTGTCCATTGAGCTAGTCTTCGATGCAAGGTGTATGAGTTCTCCTTCCCTTCCGCACTCTATCATGACTCACCCATGACGTCAATGGGAGTTTTAGTTATATCCTTCCTTGTAATAATATCTCTCCTTGGCCTTAGGCTATCGCTGCCTACAGATGAAAAGTTTGTTGGTTCATATACATGCTCAGCTCCACCAGGCCAGGATGTAAAAACAACACAGTCACATAAATAAAAGCTTAATCAATGTTTCGTGTGAGCAATGAATTCTGGGACAAACTATTGGGTAAACAAATCCACGTGAATTAGCTAAAAACTAGTCGTCCACTGTGACAGCATGACGTGTTTTGTTAATCCTTAACATTTTATTTTTCAGTCTAGTTGGCGCATGCGCGAGCAAAATATTGCGTTAGCTCATTGCAGCCTTCGATGTCGGCTATCTAAGTCCACAGACATAAATAACCTATAGACGAACAGCAGGGGGCGCCAGAGTGAAATTTCATGAAAGCCACAAATCGTGGGCAAATTGTTTAATTTCTGTAAGAACTCATTATTTTTGACAATTTTTTTTTTTATGCAGCATTTATATAGTTAACAGCTGAAAGTATTTTTAGTCGACATCAGCTGCGTTTTCAACCGAAATTACCGATTTGTATCCGTCCTCCCGAAGTTTGTCCATAGAGTCGTGCACATTTGTCAATCACTTCCGCTCACGATTTCATACTTAGTCAGGCGCCGTCGAAATCACGGTACCTGGAGCACTGACCTCTACACCTGGACGGACCATTGTCCATATTCTGCTGTGCTAACGCTTGAGGTCGGCGCGAACTGGAAGTGCAACATGGCGCACCCAAGACGTCACTTCTGTGAGCCAATGAAATGTCTAGGTGTAGTGGTCAGTGGATTTACTCTATACATTTTGTATTTATAAACATTATTTCATACGTACCGTACCCACTGAACTCTACACCAGGGGTGCGTTCCACTTACGCGAACTGTTTGCGCGAACGTTCGCCAACGTTTTGAGTTGGCGTTAGTTGAAGTGGAACGATATTTTAAAAACTACGTTTTCAAAATGGCGGCGCCCAGTGAAAGTGACATCGTTTGGTTCGCTGCTTTTTGTCCAACTCATTATTTTTCTTTAAAAAATCCCTGTGAATGCTCAAAACAATCCACCGTTTATAACGAAAAGTATAAAAAGTAAATAAAAACCGTGAAAAGAACCATGCCGTCTGCTAACCGCTTCGCCATCATTAAAATACGTCACTGGCCAACAGCGAACAGCTCGGAATGTCGTTCGCCGTTTTCGCTAACGTTTGCCAACATAATTGGCGCACATTGCGTTCCATTCACGCGAACAACGCTAACGTTGGCCAACGTTGGCAACGTTCGCTGTAGTGGAACGCACCCCTGGGCATTTGATTGGCTCACAGAGTGACGTCGTGAGTCCGCCATGTTGCACTTCCAGTTCGCGCCGACTTCAATTCGAAACAATGAATGATCTGTGTAGAGGTCAGTGACCTGGAGGTTGATTTGGGGCCTTTTCGAATCCCTGGCTTCGTCTTCGTCTTTGGCTTAAGGCGATTTTTGACCCCCAACTGCAAGATCTCCAGCCACATTCTTACGCCTGTTGTGCTTCAGAAACATTCACTCGAGTGATGTGAACCCAAAAGTTAGACTATTTCAATTTTCTTCCATTTCTATTTGCTTATCAGTAATTCGGAATTCGGAGGCGAAGCCAAAGCCAAAGACGAAGCAACGGTTTCGAAAAGGCCCATAGGCGCTGTCCCACAGACATATAAAGGTTTATATGTCTGTGCGCTGTCCTAAGTCCCGTTCGTTTCGACGAGCGCCCCCAGCCGTCATAATGCCCAATAAACAGTTTGCACGGTCGCGTGAGGGCACTATAACAACGCCAAATAGCAATGTATCGAAGTAGCTCATTAAAAAGCCTCTGTACTTTTATCTAAAAAAAACACATTGGAAACGTTATTATTATTATTTTGCTGTAGGGATGTGCAAACTTACGTGAATTGTCTTCAAATTCACAAATTGATCATTGGCGGTTCGCTTATTTTGTTCACATTGCAGCAAAGGGTTTCTCTGAGAAACAGCAGCCTCGACTCTCTCTATAACCCCTAGGCCCAATTTCATAGAGCTGGGTCCGATTTCATACTAGAGCTGCTTAAGCACAAAATGTTACTTAAGAACAAAAACCCTTGTTTAATATATTAGGTAAGGAGCCAACATTTTATGCGATTGTTATGATAAGCTAATTAGAGCTAAGTACCAATCACAAACAATATACATCACAGGCAGTTGTGGCTGGTGTTTTACTACGCAAGATTGTTTTGTGCTTAAGCAATATTTATGGTTAAGCAGCTCTATGAAATTTACCCCTGGCCATGAAGAATACGAAAACGAAGCTGACTGGCTATATTCAGTGCGTACTGGGCGCGTATTTTGAAAACTGCACGCCTGAATGTAATGCGCGCGCGCTCCTGAACGTCAAGTCATGTACAAACATGTTTTTAAGACTGCCCGATACCAGTACGATATGGAATTTGGAAGCCTCGTTTTTTGGCCCCCAAACTAGTCTTGGTCAAGACCAAGCTAGCCCGTTCATTTGTTCCGCGGCGCGCCGTCCGTATTATCTGGGCTTATTGAGGGCGCCCTTAATTATCGCCAGATTCGTGGATTTCTTCCACTAACCTGCAGGGGTGCGTTCCACTTACGCGAACTGTTTGCGCGAACGTTCGCCAACGTTTTAGTTTGCGTTTAGTTGAAGTGGAACGATATTTTAAAAACTACGTTTTCAAAATGGCTGCGCTTAGTGACAGTGACATCGTTTGGTTGGTTGCTTTTTGTCCAACTCATTATTTTTCTTTGAAAGATCCCTGCGTGACTGCTCAAAACAACCCACCGTTTATAACGAAAAGTATGAAACGTAAATCAAAACCGTGAAAAGAAAACCGTCGGCTGCTAACTTCTCCGCCATCTTTAAAATACGTCACTGGCCAACAGCGAACAGCTCGGAATGTCGTTCGCCGTTTTCGCTAACGTTCGCCAACATAATTGGCGAACATTGCGTTCCGCAAACAACGCTAACGTTGGCCAACGCGTTGGCAACGTTCGCTTGAGCGGAACGCACCCCTGGTCTTGGCGCAAGCGTCACGTGAACCCAAAAAATTCCGAGGACATTCCAAGCATAGCTCAAATAGCTACTCGCCCCCGCATGCGCGCTAAGTCGTTTTTGTTTAATGTAGTGTTCGATTATTATAGTCTGGTTCCCAGACCAAATATTTCTGACTATTTGTGATTTTTCATTTATTATTTAGCCGCCAATGTTACGTGACCAAAAACTGGAGGAATTGCTTAACGTTCGCGATGTTCGAGTGTTTCCAGGTTTTTATAAAATAAAACTCGCATTAGCAAAGGTCAACACCAAACGAAATGCCTAAGAATATCACAGTCATTGTAGTCATTGTGCTATTTTTTGGTAAGAGTCGTTAAAATTTGAATTGTTGCGTCGTCATAGCTACGCCGCTTGTATCGCGTCATTATCTATTTTTTGTCGCCGGCGGCTACCTGACCTACACTACAATTTAGACGTATATATAGCCAAATGTGGTTTCTTACACGTCCGCAAAAGGCATACACTCGTACTCGAAAATTGTTCGCCTTTTGCGGACGTGTAAGAAACTACATTATTTTGTGCAATGCCGCCGTGTGCAAGTATGGGAAACACACAGCGTGTATAATAATAGTAGTCTGGTTCTCCGACCTGACAATTTGCTTAGGCCTAGACGTCTAAATTGTATGTCAGGTAGCCGCCGGCGCGGCGACAAAAAAATAGATAATGACGCGATACAAGCAGCGTAGCTATGACGACGCAACAATTCAAATTTTAACGACTCTTACCAAAAAATAGCACAATGACTACAATGACTGTGATATTCTTAGGCATTTCGTTTGGTGTTGACCTTTGCTAATGCGAGTTTCATTTTATAAAAACCTGGAAACACTCGAACATCGCGAACGTTAAGCAATTCCTCCAGTTTTTGGTCACGTGACATTGGCGGCTAAATAATAAATGAAAAATCACAAATAGTCAGAAATATTTGGTCTGGGAACCAGACTATAATAATCGAACACTACATTAAACAAAAACGACTTAGCGCGCATGCGGGGGCGAGTAGCTATTTGAGCTATGCTTGGAATGTCCTCGGAATTTTCCGGGTTCACGTGACGCTTGCGCCAAGACCAAGTTAGTGGAAGAAATCCACGAATCTGGCGATAATTAAGGGCGCCCTCAATAAGCCCAGATAATACGGACGGCGCGCCGCGGAACAAATGAACGGGCTAGCTTGGTCTTGACCAAGACTACCCCCAAACCGGTATCTTGGATTGTAGAGAGACGACAGAGATACGTACATTTAATATAAATCCTTGCTAAAAAACGCGACGTCGAAATATCATGTTTAATAGGATTAATTCTAAAAAAATAACTATTACAAAATGTTAAGCATGGCGTCGCGCGCTAAACGCACCAACCGAAGTCCTAACGTACCATGTATATGGCACATTTAAATTAGACAATTCCAGTATAAAAAGGCGCAGCAAGATCGTAGCCTGGGTAACGAGGCTAGAGAAATAGCCTCTGTCATCAGCGTGGCCACTCCTTGGGATTTTTCCCAAGATCTTGGGAATTTGGGCAAGACCTTGGGATCTTGGGATTTTGTATCCAAATTTCACGAAATCCGTTGGGATTTTTGCATTTTTGTTAACTGCAAACAACTTGTATATACATTTTAGGCATTTTTGTTAACCGCAAACAACTTTTTTTCTATTCATGGCACTCATCTAAACCGCAAACAACTTTTTACGTGTGGACAGCGACTTTGAGCGCTGTACATTTAGATAATTCTTTTGTAGTACGTCGAACCATGGAGACCCTGATAATAAGAGCACTGTTAATACAACATGATGCTTATAACAAGGACAAAATAGGTCCTGAGTCTATTTTTTTTTTCATTACTGAGATAATACAAGGTACCTGTTATAACAAGATAATTTGTAAAAGGACCTTGTTATAAAGGCGTTTGACTGTACTGTACATTAATTGGGCCTTTTCGCGGGTTCTCTGGTCCGTTATAGCATCATTCGTGCTATCTTATGACATCTTGGGAATTCTTGGGAATTTTACTGCCTTCATCTTGGGATTTTCAAAATTGATGAGTGACCACGCTGTCTGTCATGAATTGACAAAAGTCAACCAAAAAGGGCGCTTCGCGGAGATGTTATGGCTTCCGTATATCTTTGTAATCGAAATCAGTATGTGAACACCAACGGGTGTAAATCTACCAGTCTTCCTCTTAATATTGGAGTCCCACAAGGCTCCATTCTGGGCCCACTTCTATTTATTGTTTTTACCAGTGATTTGCCTGTGTACATTTCAAGAAATTGCAACTTGTTTATGTACGCTGCGCTGATGACTCGACACTTACATGCTGTGCAGACAATGTACAAGATTTAGAAACGAATTTAAATGTTGCCCAGCCAGTCCGCAGTGCAGTGCTCGCGAAAGTGCTTCCTTTTCTTTGCAACGTATTCATAAATTCCCGTGCGTGACCTCGCCTTGCATATTTAATGAGCTGGAATAGCCTGTGGAATGTGGGAATATACTCGGCTTTTTTGGCACGTATGATCACTTTGTTGATATAAAATCACAGATGAAGAGTATACCTTTCAAACTGCTGAAGTTTGAATAAGATTTTGTATCGATTAAAATGAGAAATTTTGGGACGAATTTTGGTTCAAAAAAGAAAATAATCGCGATAGAAAATACGTTAAAATCTCTCTTTTTTGTGTGTGCCCACAGCCCAAATTTTCACTAGACAAGCAGGTTACTTCATATTCTACATGAAAATGTACCTTTATACTCACAATTTTGTCTAGCTGGGTCAGGGCGCAAGGTTTTCGCCACAAACTACCGGCAGACTGAAACGGTACTACCGCCATCTTTGCACATGGATTTCTAGGCTTGTGATTGGTGGATGGCGAGTATTGCACATACCCGGATGTACTTGTAAACAAGCCGGCGCGGCCCAGATTTCGGACACAGATTTTGTTGTGCTTTATGGTACAATAAGTTTCGTTCCAATATTCTTGTTGGTTTCAATCCAAATAAAATGTTACAATATTAGTTTTGACATGGAGCTTTTCAATTAATTTTCACAGAATGATTTTGTTTTATATTTTTTTTGCTATAAATGGAAATAAATGTTCTTGAATTGAATTAAATTGAAAATGATAAATTTTCACAGAATGTTTTTTTTTTTTCATTTTGCGATAAATGGAAATAAATTTTCTTGAATTGAATTTAATTGAAAATGATACACCATTACTTGATTTACTGGGTGGCTAGAACTGTGCAATGGAGGGTAGTTTGTGATTAAAATTATTTTCCGATACTTTCCCTAGTAACAAAAAAGTAACAGCAACATTCCAAACAGACGATGAATACATGAAACTTAAACATGTTTTATTTACTCTGTTTATGTTATGCAAGCTGAAAAACTGCATAAAACACATCAACATTGAGGTAGTTTAAATTAAACGTGACATTTACCATAAAAATATAAAGATTTACACATATAAAGATTCACACATATATATAATATGATGTATTGGCATAATAAAAGTAAAAAATAATACTTGCATCGTGTAAGGCACCATCGATAGAAGTTCAGTTGTATATTTTTGGAAAAGTTTAATTGCAAGAAAGTGCATTGCGTAACAAAATACTTGAATGTATCAGAATAAAAGGCACCTTACTGGAAAGACACTTTACCCAATGGCACATCTTAAAATATCAAAATGAGCAAATGTATTGGCAATTAAGTTCATGTAGATTGACAAACATCAAATACTGCAGCACCCTAAACTTAAAAAACAAAACAAAACAAAAATCATTTAGCCTGAGCAGTGAATAACTGAATATGGTTTCTTTGGCAATACAGAGAACCAATAATACCTTAATTACAGCACAATTAACATATCACTGACTATGACTACCACAAAAACACCATTTTACAACAATTAAATTTCCTTTGATGAAAAGATCATTAACGAGCTATAATGCACTGTTTCAAACCTTTTAACCATCAAATATCATATTTCAAAAATACCAAAGATGGTTTACTTGCTAGTTTTGAAATCATAAGCTGCCTGTGAACAATATTGCAACTACAAAAATGTTTTTAAAAATATTTGTTCTTAATATATTGCAACTACAAAATTGTTTTTACAAATATTTGTTCTTAAACCTCGTTTTCCTTGGCAAACAGTTATGGCATTGATATACATGCGTTGTGGCAAAAACGTGAAATATCAACACCGTCATTGTCCTTGCGGGGAAGTATTGCACTGACTGCCAACTTCGATGTTGGAAAAACGTCATGCAATGCAGCAATCAGGTCACGAAACTGTCGAATGTTGCTGTGCAAAAATCCCAAAGGGAGGTCATTGGTCCCAACATGGACGGCAACAATATCGGGAGCATCTTTGAAGTTGTCTCGGTGCTGTTGTAAAAACTTACTCAGACCATGGAGGAAGGAAAACAGATGTTTTCCGTCCTCCATGCTCAGACTGGATATTGTTGCTCCGCGACGAGTGATCACTTCGACCTCAACCAATGGTGACGAGACATTCTCGGCTAAAAATTTGCTCAAAGAATCTCCAATAATAAGTACCTTTACTGCACGAGTGGTCTTAAAACTTGGTGTTGGTGGCCGTGGTGGAATACTACCCTTACCCGTTGATAATGTACAGCACTACGGCCGGAAAAGTAGTGTGGAACAACGTGCTCACTTCAAGTACGTATATTATCCTTTTCGAATCCCTGTCTTCGTTTCGTACCTTCTTCTCATTGTCTTCTCTCTGTAGGTTTCTTCAGGCTTCCGAGTTACAGTGCCTTGGGCGCTTTTGAGAGATCCTTGGTTTCATTACCAGAAATATATAATAATTATGTATAGGAGAATACACGAGAAAGTGTGGATTCGTAATTACGAATTCACGAGGCGCGAAGCGCCGAGTGGATTCGTAAATTACGAATCCACACTTACAAGTGTATTAACCATTGCGTCAAAAGAAGTATTGTTATACTACCCAGTTGAGTGGAGATGAAAAAGCATGCATGTATCGTGGCCATAGAAGTAATTAACATAAGGCCAAATAACACAACAATATGATTAGCGTCTCCGCCCGCTTCTTTTTTGGAGGCCGCCTCCTTTTTCTTTTCTTTTTTTCTTTTTTTTTTTTAAAACAAACGATAAATGTTATTATCTTAAAAACAAAGTTATAATAATAACTAGGACTACGTCTGTTCGAGGAACAGAACATAGGTCTTTTTCGCATTTGTTTTTTTTTCCCGTAAAATTCATTCAACATAAATTTTAAACAGATTAAACGTAATCAAAACGAATTTAGGTTATTTAAACAGATTAAAGGTAATTTAAAGTGATTAAAATGATGACGTCACACATTTGTAAACTTTTAGTGAACTACCTAACCAACCCAATTCAAAAAGTCTTGTCATTCTAACTTCCGGTCTGGTGACGTCCTAATAGTTTTCTCCTCGTCAAATTGTTTTTAGCATGATACTATTATATACATCAATTATAAAGTGATTTCTGCAAACTTCGCCACACACATCAACTGCCTGCCGCCATAGGGCGCTATAACATGTTATGACGTCGCCGGTAATTTTTTGAAAAGTACACCTAGCCAGAAACTAACATCGTTGAAAGTAAGTTCATATCATTTTTCACTTTCAAATTATAAGGCACTTCCGGTTTGGACCGGAAGGAAGGGTCACGTGATTTCGCGCATACGAGATAAAATGAAGATCCTGGATTATCCTATCAATTGCCACAAACTTCAAGTCCCGGTCTTTTGCGGGTGATTTGTTATTGATTTCAAAGATAAAATAAATTAAACGTTTAATATGACGTCGCGTGACCCCTGATGACGTCATCGTGATGTATGTCTGCTAGACACGAGCTCACTATAGGGTTTTTACTTGGGTAAAGTTTTGTTTGGATACGACTTTGTTTTCTATGAAAAGTGCTTGTACGAAAGAACGTGTATGAAGTCTATGGCATTATGGTCCCAAAAAGAACAGAAAAG
This sequence comes from Crossaster papposus, assembly GCA_037893245.1. NCBI lineage: Eukaryota > Metazoa > Echinodermata > Asteroidea > Velatida > Solasteridae > Crossaster > Crossaster papposus. The sequence continues at coordinate 175,145 of JBAIAA010000947.1, forward strand.
AAGAAGTAAAACAAAAATCAAAACAAAAACGAAGGCTTTTTCGCAAAATGGCGAAAAAGACAATTAAAAAAGATAACACAATTTTAAGATCGTATTTTAGACTTTAGCATCACTTTGTACAAGCTGTGAAAATATATTTTTGTATAATGGGAATGCTAGGGTGTGTCGTGTAGGTGCATACATGATCGACCCACATGAATTTTGATTTTTAATCGTGGGTTGAGACATGTTTTAATTTCAAATAGAAAGATAGGGCGTGACATGTTCACTACATGACCCGCATTAGAATGTGTCGAGCGGCCATTACAAAAAGAAAACAAGAAAAAAGGGGCCTTCTCCATCCTCCTAAAAAAAAGCGTGACGCTAAACATGTTTTTTTTTTTATTTGGCCTAAAGGGAGGTTCCCGAGGCTCTTACGTAATCAAGCTCTGGATTAGGGTTGAGGAAATGAATAACCGTGAATTCGTAATTGTTAAAAATGTAGGCAAGATAAAAACCGTTCCGAATTCACATTTTAATAAAGATTCGTAGATACGAATCCACTGTTATTGTCCAAAGCGTTGATTCGTAGATACGAATCCACACTTTTAACAATAGGGTGACGTCATAGCAGTGGTTTAAAATAATAAGAATAATAAGAATAATAAGAATAATAAGAATAATAAGAATAATAAGAATAATAAGAATAATAAGAATAATCGGTTGATATGAATCGAAAGGCTCCAAGATACTTGAAATAAAGTATTAAGTATTTACAATTGCTTTCACGTGTTCTTATTTGCTTCTCTGTGATTTGAAAGTCGGAGGCGCAGCCGAACCTAAAGACGAAGAAAAGGTTTCGAAAACACACATAGACTATTCCGAGAACAGCCATTTTCTGTGGTGTCACCTGGGGCCAATTTCATAAAACATTGTAAGCACAACAATTTGTAAACAAAGTTTAGATCAGTAAAAACAGGTTACCAGCCAAAACTCCATGTGCTTTTATAATGCTAAGCAAAAACCAGCTGAATATCAGTCACAAACAATTATTATAAACATCACCATAGTCTCTATCGAAGACTATAGGTGCAAAAGGACCCCCAAATCCTGGACTGTGCTTCAAACAAAATATAGTCTAGAGTTAAGAATACTACCCCAAATCAAGGTATCTTGGTATATCGTGGAGTGCCGTGGCCTCGTGGTGTAGAGCATTGAATTTATAATTATGTAGGTAAAGCTACAGGTTGTGGGTTCGAAACCTGCCTAAAACTACGGTGCGTGTGCCCTTGGGTAAGGCACTTTGTCACTCATTGCTTCTCTCCACCCAGGAGTAAATTGGTTACGCCAGTAGGCCATGCATGGTGGTGGACGACATGACCTACATGTATGAAACAATAACAGAAAAAAAGGAAGGTACATGTAAGTGCATTGGCCTAACCTTTAAATAAATCATGTACACAAACATTTGTCATGTCTGCCTGTTTCATAAATACATGAAGGCCTAGGCCTACAATATGGTGTATAAATTTATAGTAATTATAGTAGGCCTACCCTATAACCATAACATTAACTGTCTTTCAAATTTTGCATGCATGATCATGTACATGTACTTGTCTTGTGCATGTTCATAAATCGTTAAATGTACCCGCTAATCTACAAAAATGGCCATAAAAATTAACTAGCCAATAAATCTGAAGGCTGAACAATAAAACACAAAATTTACATTTCCACTCCAGACAAATAATATTTTTTTCATGATGAAATGTTTAAAATCCGCCGAAAAAACGAAATCTCGCTCGGAATATTGGCTCAACCTCAAGAAATCAAACTCGATGTCGCCACAAGCTAAACTTTGTACCATACGAAAGATCATCGCTTTTTCTTTCGATTTGCAGTGGTCTTTTTCTCTAATATTTTCTAGCTGGGTCAGGGCGCAGCAAATAAAATCACAACTCAAACCGTCTACAAAATCATACCTCGACTTACAAGTAAAAAAACCAGCAAAAAAACTTCTAAAACTTGACAACTTTTATATCATTCGACTCAGGGGGGGGGGGGGGGGGGGGGGGGGGGGGGGGGGCGGGGGGGGGGGCCCAACAAAGTGCGCCACCAACGTTGAAATGTATCTCATTCGTTCTTCCACGCTCATGAGCCACACATCTCACACAGTAAATACGTATAGATCGCCCTCTCGAAGCGCAGATTGAAACACGTACAAATTTTCTCCGCGCTCGCTCCCCGAATTCAGTGATTCATATAACGTCCGCAAAGCCAGGTACACAGGCACGATCTACACGAATTTGTTTTGGGGCGATGTCATTTTCTGCCATTTTCGTTCGAAAACAACACGATAAAACGCAAGGGGTTCACAGGCAGATTTTTTTTAAAAATTCAGTATATAACTGCTACATCCTTTTTTAACGTATCCATGGAAAAAAGTGAGTGGGTTCGAAGCACGATTTTTCACAATTTATCGATTATTATTGCCCTTTTTAGGGGAGGTATTTGTCAACGTCGTTTGAGTATTTAAATGTGCACAATCTCCACGCGCATCAACGGTACGTCAACGCTTAATTTTTTCGACTGCTTTTTTCATTTTCAATACAATTTTTGTCATTGGATGATAAAAATTAAGGTAAATAACAACCTTTTACAACTACAAAAGACAAGATGCTAAGATTGGATGCCAAAAACTCTTTATTTTTCGCGTGAGAAAATTGTTCCCCCCTATTTTGAGAATGGACGGTACGTCAGCGTTGCGCAATCACAGTCTCGAAGGGCCCCCCTCCGCCCCCCCCCCCCCCCCCCCCCCCCCCCCCCGGCCTGATTCGACTCGGAAAAACGTGCACCGTCTACTTACCACGCCATCTTGGAAGCCCACTGCTTCTTTTAGAACGTGTAGTTCGTTTCATGAGATCGGTCGAACTCCCGCAAAAACGCGTGCAAATCTCGCAGCCGATTCGTGACGTAGGCCGTGCAAAGAAACTTCGGGATTTGACCTCATTACCGCGTGCACTGCGGACTGACTGTGCCCTTTCTAGTGTACATGATTGGTCAGTAAGTAACAAGTTAATTATAAATACAGCTAAAACAAAAAGTATGCTTGTTGGGTCTAAACAGAAAGTTTCTAATGCCAATCTTGCCCTAATTTTTAACGAAGCCCCAATTAACCAGGTTTCCTCTTTGGAATGTTTAGGCGTCATTATTGACAGTAATTTGCAAAGGTCCTCACAAGTTGAGCATGTCATAAAATCAGTGTCTTCTAAGTTGGGCATGTTAAAGGGTATCCGCCATTGCGTAAATAAAGATACACTGCTTACTCTTTTTACAAGTTTAATTATGCCAATACTTGATTATTGCGGTACCGTGTGCTGTATTAGGCTTTCTATAAACACAATGATGCGTTAAATAAATTTCTTAAACGGGCAGCTAGATTAATTTGAGGATGCCACTATTTAACCCCGTCGGCAGACATGTTTAATGAACTCAAATGACTTATTTTTCCACAAAGGGTGAATTTTACAAAAGGCTGTTCTTGTTTTTAAATGCTTAAACTCGATGACCTCAAGCTATATGCACAATTATTTTACTAAATTTGATAATGAAAATAGAACAAGACAGTCCAGTAACCGCACTTTGAGAGTTCCCGCTGTCCGCACAGAATATTATGCTTCCAGTTTGTCAGTCAGTGGTGCCAATACTTAGAATCAACTGCCAACCCATGTAAGGACCGCCCCTTCACTCGCTATGTTCAAATCAAAACTCCGCGAGTTTTATTTTAGTAACTCTTTTGTAGATTTTATATAATTGTATCATGTCGTTTGTGAGGTTTTATACATGTATATTGTTATCTTGTTTTTTACGTTACTTATTTAATTTCATTTTAAACAACATGTACTGTATATTATTTTATTTTATTATAACAGGGCCTCAATGAAAACCAGCTTTGTGCTGTTTGAGCTTTTACCCTGTATAAATAAAGGAAATAAATAAATAAATAAACTTAATTACACGCTCTATTGTAGCTTATGCATAAAAACTAGCATTTGCTTTTACTACCAATTTTCAAGCATTTACTGGAATCTGTATGAATAAAAATGAAGCAAAAGGTTTTACTGGAAATTTTTTGCTTAAAGTATTCACTTTTTAATTTCCAGCATGTGCTAGAATGCTTTAGATTTGCATTATTTACTCGTAATTTTTCAAGGTTGGGTCGGGGCAACCTTGAATAAAGAGAAGCAAATACTAATATGAAAAATAGGAGCTTTTGTATATGTGGTTAGGCAGGAAAAGGTATGAACATGGAAGATGGATTGTCTAGGATTAAAATACAAGCAGTTGTACTGGTTTAGGGAAGAAAATGAGACGTAGATGGCCGATATTTTTTTTTGCAATAGTAGTAGTACATTTATTTCAACGCTGCCATTAACACAGAATAGAAGAAAACAGAATTCACTTTAACAAAGAATAAACAATTAAATGATCTAATTATAATTATATACAGAAGTATTAAATTATAACCAAATTAATGACAACATTTAGGTAGGCTATAAGGTAAAGCGAATTGCTTTTGTACCCTAACCTATTGACAGACAATCTATATGGTCAACACACAGGACAAAGGACATTATACGTAAACAAACAATATAACGAAACACACAATATGGCTGAGACAGAAAAGGGCATCATGACTGCGAAGCAGCAACTTGAGGTTCCGATTTCATTCAAACACCCCTGTGTGTCGGTGTGTATCGTACACACAATACAGACTGTTATAAACCATTCGGTTGTGAAATCAATTGCAAGTAAAAAGCATTTACTGCTATTTCACAGTAAAACTTTATTTTATTTATACGAATTGAAGCATTTGCTTTTCCTCAATGCTTTTACTTCGAAGTAAATGCTTTTACTTTTTGCTTGTACTTCATAGCATTTGATAGTTTTTATTCATACGACCCATTGACCTTATTATATAAAAGCAATGTACCACGCGGTGTCTACTAAACACGTGACCAGCCTACTGGCCCGTATTTTCAGCTCGCGCTGGTCACAGACAAGATTGAGCTTTGGCCGAGCAACAATACAAGACTGTAGCTACGTATACGCGCTTCAACCAACCAACTTGAGTACGAGGTAAGTCGAGATTTGTGTGGAAGTCATCCTTGCACTGTATGTTTATTATTACCAGCAAACTGCAGTAATGTTATAATCACGTGCACCTGTGATGTACACATTAATGTTATCAATTTAAATGTGTCAAATATCAACTGTCGTTAAATGTAATTTAGTTGCTAAAATGGATTTTAACTTTGGCCACGATTTATTTTAATAACTAATTGACGAACTTACAGCCCTAATTATATTTACCACGTCATTTGGTTTCACGCGAATTTGAATGCTGCTCCAAATAATTCAATATCGTTTCTTGAGTACGCAAAAGATACCCTAGCGTCATGCCATTTAAACAAAACCATCTAAATTAACAATTTATGCACCCAAAAAGCATTTACATTTGCAAAGGAATATAAATGTTAAACAAATATTTCTAAACGGAACGCCCTAAAAGTTATAAGAAACCACGGAATTGTATGGCCAAAATCATTTGAATATGTACATTTCATCAAGAAAGCCTATACAATTATTTGTTTCTCTAGTAATATTGCTATTAAAGTAAATGTTATTTTATGTGTTATTGTAGTTAAGAACTGGAACAGTTCGCATTTTGTTTACCAATTTGGTGGAGTTAAACAATTGTATAAAATATTATAGGACACGACGAAATTACTGTGAATGGTTTTTTTTCTTTTCTCCTGGGAAACCACCTAGATATACCTGAGCATAACAATGACAAACTCTGTGGATTTTCGTCAATGGGGTAGAGAGATGATAGACTATATTGCAGATTATCTTGACAACATTGCTGATCGTCCACCATTGTCTCAAGTGGAGCCAGGATACCTGCGAAAGTTGATACCTGAAGAAGCCCCTAATTATCCTGATAAATGGCAAGATGTCTTCGCAGATATCGAACGGGTCATTATGCCAGGGGTATGTGGTATAAATAATGTTAAAATATCTCGCTGGTAATTTCAGCATTTTATTCTTGAATCCATCATTATTTCCTCGAACATTAACCACCTAAAAGAAAAGGTATGTTTGTATCATAATTAACTGTCTAAACATTAAGTTGGGTTAATTGGTAATTTATTTTGTTATTATTTCGTGTCTCCTTTAAGACTAGTTCCTAAAGAAAACATAGGAAAACGATGTAATTGCAATTCTTGTGACGTCATAGTGTCAATATGCACTCTCTTTTAATTTCCTCTCGAAGTACGCGGAGCTCATTAAGCCAACAAGCTTGGCCATATTGCTTGACAATGGTGCGTTACCTAACACACCATACAACAGATGGGCTATAATCAGGTCATTATTTCGTGTGGTTAATAAGTGACATGCAATGACAAAATAAGCCTACAAGAACGCATATGAATGGGTACCCTCGTTAATGAGTCCAGTCATTATTTGTCTACAACAAAAAAGAGTCAATTCTAAACAAAAGGTAAATCTTTCTTTCCTTTTTTTTTTAAAATAACACATTATTCTATGATGAATGATGTATATTGGCAGAACATTAACATTTCGATTAGCATTTTGTTACACTATTTTAGAAATTTTCTTTTTAATTGACCTTATATATCATGGTGTACATACAGTGTTTTTGCAACAAGCTTTTTATGCTCAAAGGTGCGTTACCGTTGCATTCTCTGTTTAATTCCAGATTCTCATTTTAATTCATTGTATCATGGTATAAGACGGTTTTGCCGAAGGCAAGCAGGTGGCCCGACTGAATGCATATCGTATATCCCAACGCACTTCATCTTACTTGATACAAAATGGAACAAGAAGATGGATGTATACAAAGAATAAGCGCATTGCTTAAAATTGGTTGTTTTTATCCTGAATTACTGCCACCTGTGTCAGTTTATCTGTTGGCCATCCTCCAAAAAAAATCCATTATTCCATCTCTAGTTATAGGCTATTGCGCCATTACTGTACGCGTTCCCAAATTTCCATTATCGTTTTAATTATCGTTTGTGGGGCATTATTTTTCGTTACTACTGGTACTAGTATGATTGAATTTCCGTTGATCAGTGATTAATTCTATATTGATATTTCCAAACAGGTTACACATTGGCATTCTCCACACTTTCATTCGTACTTCCCTACGGGTAATTCTTACGCTGCGATTCTCGGAGACATGTTGTCTGATGCTATCGGATGCATTGGATTCAGCTGGGTGAGAAATCCATACAACCCTGTATGCCTCATTATAATGACACGATCGTGATAAATGCAACAGGTTTCACTGGTAATGTGGTTAACGAAAAATGTTTAAGTAAAACATTGAATAACGATAAATTTAGAAATTCAAACATTTCTAAGGGAGTATTATGTTTATTTAGATATTCACTTCTGACTACATTCGATATAAAGAGCTGTTTTCTTTCCTTAAAGGGTCAGAATATAAATAAAATAAATGTGCTTCCCCATTCCTCTCATATTCGCTTCGATAAAACATGCAGCCTGGTTGAATATTTGAACCTAATTAATGCAGAACCGATTACTAATTGACTTTGATTGTATAGATCAGCAGTCCAGCCTGCACTGAACTTGAGATGGTAACATTAGATTGGCTTGGTAAGATGCTACAGCTCCCTGATGCATTTATGTCATGCGTAGAAGGTGGACAAGGGGGAGGGGTTATTCAGGTAAATCTTCTTACTTTGTGTATAATTTGTATCAAAGAGATGGCGGGTAATCACGCGCGAATTAAGGAAGAATGTGATATTGTATACAAATTAAGGACAACGGTACGTCCAGCTATTTATCCACTGCAACCAGCGTATAGGGCCTGGAAGTATAATGGCGTGGTGGACCTCCAGAGATTGCAAGGCCCGCCCTTGCCTTGGGTATTTAGCACTTGGTTGCCTTTTACTGTAATTTTGGGCTGAATAACGCCTAATCGTAACCACCCAATAAAATAGTTCTTTCTGTTTGAATTTTATCTTGGTAATCTTCGACAAAACGTACTATACGTGCCCGGAGCAAAGTTACGTCACATAATGCTCACGTTATGTCTTGCTAGCTGTAACTTGGATAATAACCAATATTAAAAAGTCCAAATAATTCAACCAGTTGCCTTTTCTACAGAGTGATAAATATTTATTTGAAAGTTATACTGCATTGATATAACCTTCACAGGGCACAGCCAGCGAAAGTACTACTATGGCTCTTCTTTCTGCTAAGATGAAAAAGATCCGTCAACAAACTGCTTTACAGCCAGACATGGACCAATACGACATTATGTCCAAACTTGTAGCTTACACGTCAGAATATGTAAGTCGTTATAAAAATCATGTTCCCCTACTCTAAGATTTCGTTTTGATAAAAAAAAAGATTTATACATTATTTTCTGGAAATATTTGACCTTTTCTATAAAAGAAATAACGGTGTATCGACTGCCATGTCGAAGGGTTACTACATTATACGCGCTATAACAAATGTAGCACGTGGTAGAATACGGTATGTCTCAGAATATAAAATTAAATGTGAATTAAAATATTCTGTTTTCTGACCATCCATTCGCAAGGCCCACTCATCCGTAGAGAGAGCCTCTATGATCAGCTCCGTTAGAATGAGAATGCTACCATGTGATCAGAACTATTCCTTACGAGGACAAACTTTGTCTGAGGCTATTCAAGAAGACAAGGCCAAGGGACTCATTCCAACATTTGTAAGTATCAAGTAAAACTCATTAAAAAAAACTGAACAAAGATATGGAGCGGGGTTTGAACCAGCGACCGCCGGATTGCCTTTTCGATGCTGTACGTACCAACTGAGTTGGCGACTCTCAATGTTGTCAATATCTTAGTGTCGGGGTGGGGGGGGGGGCACAAACCCCGTAATTATGATGTGACCAGGAAGCATAATTGGCAATGCTACATTGACTAGACGCAATCAGGGATCACTCACAAAGGATACGATTTTTTAAAGTAAACGTAATACACTTTTTAAATGAGCTCGGATTCATTTAGGCAATCTTTTCGGCATTTAAAAAAAGTGTTATATTTTTGAATCCTAATTGTTTAACAGGTTTGTGTAACTTTGGGTACTACTACATCCTGCGCCTTCGATAACCTGGAAGAAATAGGACCAGTTTGTGAGTAGAATATTACACATTTTTAACTATAATGCAGTTAATCGTCCACAAATTAGACCAGAACACTCAATTAGGTCAGCAGTCATGCAGTTTTTTGTAAACTTTGTGTCTATAAAATGGTACACATTTTAGCCTAAACCGTGTTATCATCATATTGCAGGTAAGGCCGAGGATATCTGGTTACATGTTGATGCTGCATACGCTGGTGCTGCATTTATCTGTCCAGAATTTAGACCACTAGCCAATGGGACGGAGGTTCGTTCAAATTTAATCTCGTTTATTTACAGATTTCGTTGTATCTTTTTTATCGTAAATACAGACAAATTTAAAGCCATTCCTATTGGTCGAGAGCCCGATAGTTACGTGGGTGTAAGCTTAAACGGCCGATAAATCGTGGCCCGTGCAGTTTTAAACGCAGTTTCCACAAGATATGTGCACTCATCGGTATAATAGCTATAGCTACCTTGATAAAACAATCTGATTCTATAGTTGCCAGTCCTAGTTTAACATTGTCCTGGCCCGCGTAAGCCGGTATACTTGGTTATATTACCTTATTAATGCACGGCTGAGAGTTTGAACGTAGGTAATCCTAGTTGTGATTATTTTCCTAACAAGAATATGTTTTTCTTTGTCTGTGAAGATGGCCGATTCTTTTAACTTCAATCCGCATAAATGGATGCGCGTTAACTTTGATTGTTCGGCAATGTGGGTCCGAAACAAGACCGACTTGATAGGTGCCTTTCAAGTTGATCCGACATATCTCAAACATGAACACGAAGGGAAAGTTGTTGATTATAGGGTGAGTTCTATATAGCGTTAAAAAGGCAAACAGTTTTGACGGTTAAATCTTTAAAAAATTGGTAATGAAATGGACATTGGTAGAATGTTTAATATGAGAAAAAAAATAAAAACCCGAAACATGTATACAGCCCACTGAGGACTTTTCGTACTAATTAGAATTCAGATATTAGCCTGAAATGTGTTTTCAATAATTCGTCGAAGTTTGACATTATCTTTTTTATTACATTGTTATGATTGTAGCACTGGCATATACCGCTAGGGAGACGATTCCGTTCACTCAAACTGTGGTTCGTTCTGAGACTCTTTGGCGTATCTCAACTTCAGCAGTATATCAGGAAGGTTGGTTGTCCCATGCACATACGTTTAGTACTGTCATTATAAGGGTTCAACTCATGCAATACAGAACGGTCCAGTGAAGTCACCAATTAATGGCCATTGTTACATATAATACTGTCAGCTCCATCTGCTGTGGGGGTTTTTAACTTACAAAATCACAGACACCAAAGCTCACAGAAATTGTTGAATAGCTATCAAGGTAGGCCTAAGCAATATAAAAATGTTAACATAATTATGTGAAGCCAAAGATAAACCAAACCTATTTATTGCATAATCCGAAGATAATGTATTTCCTTTCCATTCCCAGCAAGTAAGTCTTGCTCGTGAGTTTGAGGCGCTAGTGCGGAAAGATTCAAGATTCGAGATCGTTGCTGAAGTCGTACTCGGCCTAGTGTGCTTTCGCATTAAGGTCAGTTCCGTGGTTTTTGTCTCAAATTTAATTTCCTATCTTTAAAACAAATTACTGTACGTGGTAACAACAAAAAACGTTACAGGCGACATACGGTGCTGTACGGTATAGTGACTACAATTAAGTGATGACAACATGATTGACATTGTTATAAGTAATATTTATGAATAATCTCTCTTGCAGGGCTCTGATGCTGAGAACGAAGAGCTCCTACAGCAAATCACCAAGACAGGAACAATCTTCATGGTCGGTAGTCATCTTAACAAACAATTCATCATCCGATTTGCTGTATGTTCAGACCAGACCACGTCTCAGGATATAACTTATGCTTGGCAGGCAATCACACAAGCGACTGACACCTACCTTCTTCAAAGTAGGACAATGAAAATGACCAATAGAGAGTAATAACGATGTTGTAATTAATTAATTCTTCCAAATAGGCACTTTGGGAGACAAATTAGCGATAGTTTTGATTCACTTGGGAGACAGTGGCACTTAGGGAGACATTTCAGTGTCTCCCTAAGTGTCTAGCTACCCCACAAAACGATATTTGGGAGTTATTTTTGCTCGGAGAAGACAGATTTGGGTCTAAATAGCATAAATATGAAATTTCGTGGAAAAAGCTCCAGGTAAAAACGGGTTAGGTTACAATAAAGATTGTGCACGACTCTATGGGATTGTCTCCCAAAGTGCCCATTTGGAGGTATTCAAAGTACCCTCCTAAATACTCTAAAATCAATATGATTTTGCACACACCCTAGGGAGTTAGGGATGTATTGCTGTGATGAATGCGAATGCTTCAAAACAAAATGGTTGGGGTTTTGGTGTGCCTTGAGAAAAAACAAAACTCGGTTTAGTTAGTCGGCTTTGTTCGCTCTCTTGTGGTTACACGCGACTGCGTATAACCATGGAGCTATATGAAGCTCCATGGTTTATATGAAGCTCCATGGTTAAACCATTGATCTCCATAATGGGGGATCAATGGTTGTCTCTCTGTTGTGACGTCACGTGAAGACGTCGTAGTTCTACTGCCCTCACCATGATGCTGAGTCATTATGAGGTAAATATTATAAATAGCGCCCCCTATCATGAAAAGGTTGGCTTGTTGCTAATACCCGTGCCCTGTATACATTATTATCGAATGATTATGCTTTGAAGACAACGTAATACTAATATTCAGTGGGCTGTGGGCCTTGCCTCGAATTGCACCCTTTCATTAGAAATGCTGCGGTTTGGACAAAGTGACATAATTACTATTTTTGTGTGTGATAATTACCGACACAGGGATATAAAATTTCAATATTTTGATGCGAGATGTATAGATTATAGTGTGTTCAAAATAAAATCCGAACATTATTCGTGTCAGATACGTCTCCCGAAATAGACGCAGCATTTGTAATGGTCCTTATTTGTAACCAATTGGTTTGTTCCATAGAAAGATAGCTGAAACATGTCTTCGAACAGAATTCAAACCAGTAGTTGCGGCTACATTCGTTGTATATATTCCCTGTAAACGAATTGGTACATTAAAAATTAGTAAAGTAACTGTTTGACATTTAATTATGCCTTCTATCGATTTTATTCAGATCAGAGATATAAAAATGTGGTGGGAATTGTTTTTCATCTTTTTGTTTTGGTACCTATAGTTTTACTTTTAGGTATTTTTTTCCCCATGCGTTAGTCGCGCAATCGCCGATATTACAATGCAAATGTCAGTTCCGCGTTAGTGACGTGTGATTATAGTACAGTTAAAACCATAGACTGCTGCATCATTAATTCCCGTGCCGAAGGTCCGCCAGAGATGAAAGGAAAACAATCATATGTGTGACTATAGGACATGATCACGATGTTTTTATTTAAAAGTGTTAATGGTATAAAAGTAATCCCAATATACGTACCTAAGATATTAAACGCTAAATAACTGAAGTGATAATAATTATTACAGAACAATTAATTTGTCCCACCTTGACCTTATTCATGAATGATACTTTTATTTTATAGTCCTTTTTGGGGCGTTCTCCACCTAACTGTTTATCTAAAAAAAAACATATTAAACGGTGATCATTACAGTGGTGAATGCCAGATATTCAGTTGAACCCTCCCCTCCCAGCCCCCTCCCCCAACCATCCATCAAACACGATAGTGGTAAAAATCAACTGCATGAGGGCGCCCTGCATGCAACGCACGGCAAGCAATGTGGATTTCACCACCGACACGTGTAAATTAAATGAATTTTCCTGTACTGGATTGACGGCGTTTATTGTCAAGATGTCAATATCCGAGCCATCAACAATACTGAAGGACTTCTTCTGCAAGGTGACAACTTCCAAGACGAAGGAAAGGTGTCTTATTTTGTCGGATTTGTCGGGTTTTATCACCAAACCAGGTAAGATAGGAAGCTCATTCGTATCGTCAAACCCACACAGGCTAGGCACGCACAGCTCGTCGTACCGAGCAACAGAGGGCGCTCTTCAGTAATATTTCATGTTATTAAAGGGAAACTCCACCCATAGTTTATAATTGCATAATGTTAAAGAGTGTTAATTGCCATTGTGACTTTATTTTTATTTCATTTTTATCGGTTTCGGTAATCATATAAAACAGAGATTTTCTCACACTGCGCTTACCGTCATGCGAGCTGCCATTTTGTTCTGGTTTATCGGACATGCTCTGCAATATCGGACATGCTCTGCAATATCTGTTCAGCTTTTATCACAAAAGAAATTCAAACTAATGGTCGCAGATTTAGAGACAAATTAGTTCAAGTAAATACAAAAATGGTACTGCGCATGTTCAGTACCTAGACGGCAAACATGTAGCAATTACTGATCTTTATAAATATAAACTGACTAAATGTTATGCTGGCGTGCAGAATTTAGATAGGCCTAACTTTACCTTGCGCAAGTTTGAAACCCGCACTAGAGTAGAGTCTGTGCTGTATGCCATACTGCTCTGACTGCGAAAAGTATTTCATGTATCAATTGTTGCGCATTACTTCCTAACAAAATTGGAAATGTTTCTTAATCCCGGATTCAAGTTCATTTCTGATTCCACTGCACCTTACAATGTGTTGTAAGCTGGGACTGAACATACATCTAGCTGTTTTAGAATGTCAAACTGTTTTAAATGTACAAAATGTATGTGTTTTTTGTGTTTTAGATTTTCCTGATAATGCCTGCAAGTTGTTGATCAAGTTGCTTCCTCTAACTCTGGAATGTTACAAGGATTCCAAGTCGCGCAGAGCTGTCCAAGATGTCATCAAAACACTCGTATCCAAGTATGGACAAGACGCAACTAAACCTATGCTGAAGTTTCTGACAACTTTTGCACAAAAAGAGAGGAACCTGAATCCATCGTAAGTTTATTTCTCTTGTAGCCCTTAACTTCCAGAACTGTAAGGTTTTACAAACCTTAAAGTAAGCAGAGTGAAAGTTTTTCTATTCCAGCATTGTCAAATCTGTTTGTGTGAAATAACTCTCAGACGAAATCGTGGGTATCGGCACCCACTGGAGCGGTTTGTTTTGCCTCAAATGTAAAACAAAAATGTACGTATATTTTAAATCATATTTGAGTTTAGTGTTCCTTGTCTTAACCCTAACCACCCTGAGTCCATCAAAATCCATTTCCTGTTTTGGAGGATTTTAGCGGATTCAGGATACCTCCATATTGAACCAACTGGAGGAGTGTGATGGATTGAGGATTTTAAGCCTAGCGTTACTGCAGGAGTGTGATGGATTCAGGATACAGAAATTCAGGTGATGGACTGTGATGGACTCTATGGAGAAACGCACTGCAATTTTTTGTATGCCACCTAGGTATCCTGAATCCGTCACAGTCCATCAAACTTTTGCTGGTGGAGTATGATGGACTCAGGATCTCTCCAGAATGCATACTGGTGGAGTCTGATGGACTCAGGACACCAGCAGTTTTTGCAAACCAAAATTGGTGGACTGTGGTGGATTCAGGATACTTTCTAGTAAAAGCCGTGAGGGAGTTAGAGTTATGTTCAGTCTTCTCAAAGTTATTGCATTGTACTTTGTACTTTGTATCTATTTTTATTTTCAGACCTACTTCTGGAGGTTCTGCCTTTGCTGCATTAGGCTGGACAGATGTGATTGTTCTTACTGCATTCAATTCCATACACAAACAGACTGGTGATGCATGGAATGATCTGGTATGTAGAGCATTCAGTATACGTAAAAGAATTGGGGAAGGTATCGACTAAATTAACATGTAATTTCTATGATTGTTATGATATTGATAGCAGCGTAATACAAACCTTATGTATTCAATCGTTTGTTTATTCACCAGATTGAAGCCCAGTGTGGGTTACTCTCGGCTGTACTAGGCACTGACTACCAGTCTCTCATCAAGTCTGCTGAAAGAAAACTCAAGAATGTCTGGAAACAGGTAACTCTAATCCTAACCAATAAAATGATGGGATTGGCTCACAAGTATGAATGAGAAAAACAATATTGTATATCTAACGACTCTGATTGTGTTTGAAGTAAATTTGTTTGTTTTGTTTAGAATCCAGATGCAGTCAGCAGTTACGCTGAGACGTTGTCTAAACTTGATCATTCCTTCCACAAACTCTGCATGATCAGCCTATTGATGAAACACTGTACTGAGAATAAGCTGTCTGACACAATGAGTGCTTACAGTGCATTGTTCATAGAGGCATATACCAAGATGGTCTTTGGAGGAAAACACAAAGCTCCTGTCCATGTTCTGGTATGTAAGCAAAAGACCTACATGTATTATACATGTATATACATGTATGCTCGTGCAATTGCAATTATTTCAATATGGTACACCAGTTTTATTTCATAATTTTGAAGATTGTTGGATAAACATCACTAGGTCATTTAGCCACATTCTTAAAACAAAAACAAGATTAAGTTTAGCTCAATTAATATTTTTTGAATTTTTTTCTTCTAATATTGACTAGGTCCAGCTCAAGCTAAGAAATTCAATCAACCAGCATTGCTTATCTGTGAAAAGGTGTCCGTAAAGAGTAATATTGGCTGTTTTTGTTCTCCTGCTGACAGGTTGTTTGCAAGTGGTTGTTGTGTCAAGTCAATCATGAGCAGTTCAAGCAAGTCATTCTCCCTGCTGTGCAGAAGGCAATGTTGAGAAGTCCTGAGAACGTCATACAAGGTACATCTCCACACATTGTGAATGCTTTTTACTTCTGTGACAGACCCAATTAACCAAGATATCTTATTCAGAACAATGATTCAAAACTTGTAATCGGTAATCGCCTTGACCATTGAGTGACATTGCTTGTGCCAATAATAGGAGAAACATTTTGTCTTTGATACCTAGTTTGTTTAGCAGATTACAAGGGCTATTGCTCGAGCTTTATGCAAAACTTATAATTCGGCCAAAGAGGAAAACAAATTGTTAAACCCCAATAAAAGCTGAGATGAGTATTGAATCAGCAGTGGACATGTAAGATCAAATGTTGCACCAGAAACATTTGGTACATTAAATACATTATCCATTTTACTTTTTCCCTATGTACAGCTGTTGGTTACCTGTTGAGTGGAGTTTCTCTGGACTTGAGTCAGTATGCTCAAGATCTTGGCAAGAACATTGCAAGTAGGTGCACATTAACACGATATTAGATATAATCTCAATTATTGCAGTGCCAAATATAACCTAAGCAATATTTAATTTGGAAATAAATGGAATGTTTGTGGAATATGCCTGTATTTGTCTCTTCATTTGTGAGATATGTCAAGGCTTCATCATGATGATTTAGCAATTAGGAAGACTGAATATGTTTGACTGTTTTCTTGTTTGCTTATTTTCATTTCAGCTCAGTTACATGCCAAAGAAGACACGTTGAGACACGAAGCAGCCATTGCTGCCAAACATCTTGCTATGCAATGCAGCGATGGAGAAGCAATCCAACAACTAGCTACGCTATTCTTTGCAGTTCTGAATGGTAAAATTACCATCATGTCAGAAATCAAAAACAGATTGAAACTTACAATTTAAAGAAATATTAATTACGATAAGGGTTGTTTTAAAGTAAGTCCTGGCATTTTCCCTAGTTAAAGATAATAGCAAAAGATATTTCAGCCGTGGATTATAACTGTGAACATTTGGTTTTAAAAAACACCAGTCATCTAATTAGTTAATTATGCACCAACTCTTTTGTTTATTCCACAAGAATTCGCTGGTCTGCAAATGTCTAAGCTCATATGAAAAATGAATGTGTTTGTTCAATGACCACAGTTTATCTTTTTTCAAAGATTGACGTCGGAAACGCTACATATTTGAATTCTGTTATGAAATACCTAAAAGGTTAGAAAGGCTTATTGTACGTACATATAATTTGTGTGTGTGTATTTTTGTTTTTGTTTTTGTTGTGATATTGCCAGGTTCTGAGGGCAAGCTTACCATTGTTACACAACGTATGAGTATGCTATCTGGTATCGGCAATCTCAGCTATAATGGAGTCATGGGAAGTAACTCTGTCCAATCAGTGACATCCAAAGTCGTTGAACAGTTCATTGGTCCACTACAACAAGAAGGCAAGTAAATCCTAAATCTAGTTTTCACATTTTTGTAAAAACTCAGTTCAAAGTCTAGTGGAAACAATAACTTCCATTACTTCAAAGTCAGAAAGTTGCTCAAATTTCAGATGCCTAGGTTTTGTTTTCCATTCCTTTAGATTTGACTTTACTGTATTTGAAAAATATAAAAAATCTGTCAGAATATTTATGTCACATTGTTAACAATTTAACAACATTGTACCATGCTGGTCATTTTCTGTGGTCAATTATTTAACTTAATCCCTATTTAAATCATATCACAGTTCATGAGGCTACATTAGTTCACACCATGTCCATGCTGTCGTTGTGGTGTTCCAAGTTTGGCAATCAGGTGCCTCAGAAGTTAATTGATTGGTTCAAGAAAGGAATGACTCTCAAGCAGTCGACATCAGCTGTAAGAAATGGATACATCCAATGCATGTTGACAGCTTTCAAAGGTTAGTAGAAAGAGATAAATGAGTTCAGCATTTATTCCTCACTTAGGCTTTAATATTTTCAGACACTTTTAGTAAGGTAGAATACACTATTAGTAATTGCTTGAATTATCAGGAATGGGTGGATTTGGAAGTTGTATTTTATAGTAAATATCGTTTAACTGACCTGTCTGACTGATGTCGAGAAAAGACTAAGAAAAATGGCGTTCATTTTAAACCGGCGTCGGGCAGTTGTTCTTGTTTGGCGATTGTGATTTTTTTTTTTATATAATTCAATTTTTCAGGACAATTACGAATATCTAGTGTAATCATTTTGCTGGGTGCCGAGAATCATTATTTACTTTCAAATAAGAAAAAGAATTCTTAATAATTTGGTAGTACAAATTGTTGTACTACAAATGGTGTATCCTAGCTTTAACCTTGAAGTATATAACATTTAGAGAAAGTTTTTTGTTTTCTTTCTAGGTGACACTCTTCTTCAGGCAATGGCACTCCTTCCCCTTCTGAAGCAGTCCTTGGAACGTGCTCAGTCACAGTATAACCAAGTAACCATAGTAACAGAATCTCTGTCAGCTGCATATCTCATGGTATTGATGTATGGCGCAGACATTGAAGCAGGTAAGCAAGCTAACAATGTTTGTATCAAGATCAATTAATTAATTATAATCTTCTTAAAATCGATTGACTGATTATTTTGTAAACTATTTCTTTAGAGTCCAAGCTAGCATGGGTGTTTGGAGTTGTGACTGATCCTGAGAAACAGCTTTTTGTATCAGAGAAGTTTCTATCATCAGCATCAGAAGAAGGTATGTCTTTCAAGATGGCTAAAATCTATGGATGGGTTTGGATGCCAAATAAATTGTATTATTTTTCTGAGTTTTAACTTTCTTTTGAAATGGTTCTCTCTTCCCATTTTAGAGAAGGGGAGGGATAGGGTTACCTATTAAAAAAAAGAGAAAATGACTATACTTCAAAATCGTGTATTGCATTCTATCATTTGAGGTAATGATGTCTTTCTTTGCTCCCAGCTCTGCAGACATTACTTCATCTTACTGAGAAACTACTAATGGAGCATGTAGACATCATCAATAGTGAGAGTGAAAGGTAAGGGTAGAAAACTGCTAAATCAAGACAGATCTAATATCAAGCAAGATTTAGCTGATTTGAATCTGATTTGAATCTGATTTGAATCTGTAATAAAGGACTTTGTAATAGGATATAACCGAAATCAATCTGCAAAGTTATCATCCAAATTTTAATCCTAGTGTCGTGATTTGATTTTCACAAGGTTGTACCACCGTGCTGTAGTAAAAACCCTCCTCCACCCATCTTGGAAGCTGAGAAAAAGTGGTTTGCTGGTTGCTAAAAGACTTGTCATGAGTGGGGCTGGTCTCCAGGTGGCAAGGTCATTGATGCAGGAATTCAGGGTTGCTATGGCAACACAAAAGGTAACAATCCATTCTCAGTGACAGTTTGAAGATACTAAGTATAAACAATTTACCATTACTCTTTTTCTTAATAGTAAGTGATTCATTTTATCCACATAATACTCGTTATGATTGGACAAGAATAGTTTGGAAATCACCTGATTGTTATCCTACCGGTTATTCAATCTGTTCAATATATTTTAACATTTGGTATCTTTGTTATCCATCTAAGATCATCGACCCCAATCAAACTGATGCAACCAATGAAGAGATTGCCACTACCGAATCTAGCCAGGGTATATCAGCAATGGTGCTAGCCTCCACACTCCAGTCACTCATTATGACTACTGCATCATGCTTGACTGGTGAAGAGCCTAGCATGTTGGTGTTGGATGTATTATTGGATGTACATCAGGCCTGTCTCGGTAAGTCTGCATGTAATAAAGTTGTAAACTTTGCTTAAATACACCTGTTCTAGTGTAACCGGTTACTTTCTTAACTGTGTTCACTTATCCATCTATCTCATTTGATTTGAATGTTTTTGGTTTTAGTTGGTGCCAAACCTAATCTGTGGTCCAGTATCTTAAACAAACTTGAGATAAACCCAGTCCAACTTGTAACTGACAATGCACAGAGTATCTTCGCAACATTATTGAATGGACAAACAAGTGCAAATGAGGTACGTAGTGTCATCATTCAGTCACGGTTAATTTAAACTGTTGATTTTAATCTTATACTTTATGTGAAAGTGTTTTTCATTTTTTTGCCATGAATTAAGTATTGATGTTTGTTTTGTTGATTGCTGTTTGCAGACATCTTCCAATGCCATGGCAACCGTTGTCAAACTGGCACCCCAACAGATCTTACCATCACTCGTCAATCATACAGTAGGTTGTCTTGGAAACCCAGACCTAGCAACTGTTACCAAGGAAGAGTATGACATCATGATGATACCAGATGGAGAATTGTACAACAAAGTCATAATTAAGAAGTATGATTCAGAAAAGTATATTGGCTGAAATTTGTCCCAAATGACTCGTACCAGTTGAAGATTTTAGACTTTCTAATTCATAGATGATTCATGCTGAATAACTTATGTGATTTCACTGCTGTAAGTATAAGTTGGTGTATGAATCATTTCTGAGATGATTATTAAGATTCTATTTGTCATACAGGTTGTCTTCTGATGCACCAAGTACTTCTAACATGAAGAGAGAAAGTAAGGCATATTCCTACAAAGATCAAGTCATGGAACTGGAACTGAGAAAGGTCAGTTAGCAATTGGATATTTCATACCCTAACAATCACCATCCAGTCAAACTCCAACACCAGGTTTTGTTGGAATTTGTTAGAATTTGTTAAAGAGTGACTGATAGCTACGAGGTCAAACACCGTTTTGAAAAATGGGTACCGTGATGAACCGGCAACTGAAGATCACTATACTGAACGATTAATATACCAAACAAAGTCTATGGATCCTGTGATGTTCATTATAGGGGCATTTACCTGTAATATGTTTAGTTTATAATCCTTAACACACAGGAAATGGAAGAGAAGAAGAGAGCCAAAGGGATCAAGGTTGAAGTCAAACTGAGCAAGAAGCAGCAGGAAGCAAAAGATGCGGAGTTAGCCAAAGAATCAGCCATCAGGAATCGGCTTAAACAGGTGCAAAAACAGCTTGATCCACTCAACTGATTATTCATTTAAAATATTGATTTTAAAAACCAAAATTATGATCTCAAACTTGATTTGGTCATCTTTGTGTGATGGTTCTTTGTACTAAAAAAGTTACATTTACAAAAGGTTTTGCCGAACACGTTTTTTTTTTTTAGATAGTTTTCTGTTTGTTGAAGTCCTACTCTGAAAGTGGAAGTGCATACATCACTGAGTGTACAAATTAAAATTTGTCTGAAAGATTTTGTATTGAATTTTGATTTTCTACATAAAGTGTCGTCAAGAATTAACTGGCACCGCCAATCTACTACATGCCAGCATCAGAGGCAACCCAGCAGCAATGTGTCGTCATATCCCCACCCTAGTGCCCAGTCTGTTGTCCCTTCTGTCATCCCCTTTGGCAGCTCCTATTGTGGTCAGTCTCTTCGTGGACCTTGGCAAATGTGTCTTTGACAAAGAGGAACGTAACACAGGCAAGTCTGTCGAAATTTGTCAAAATGGCCACAAATATTTTAAAACGCTTCCCACAGAAGACTACTACATTGGAATATTAATTTAGTGGTAGTTCCGGCTTAAGAACTAGTGCATGTACATGGATGTCATGAATATCTTGGACAGTGTAGATCAGTTTCGCAGGGTAGCTTGCAGAATTTATTTACAAAAGACACTTCGAGGCTGTCATGTTGAAAGAAATGGTCAGAAGAAATGGTGGGTTTTTCAAGAACACGAGCACTGCTCAAGCACTGAGAATTGAGTTACAATCGGAGAGTGTTGACGATGTGCTACAAATTTTGCCAAAACCGCCATTGTTGCCATCAAACGCAAGTCGTTTGTTTTTATGTTGGTTTCAAATAATCGGTATGGAAAATTCAAACCGGATAATGCAATTCAAACCCAATTAAAAACAAAACATTTTAATCCCAGCACGAGATCATTTCGTGCTACTTGTCTTCAAATGTATTTCTATGTAATTCATTGGAGCAAAGTTCAATGCAACTTTCCTTTTTTCATTGTTAGGATTAACTGTAGCCTACTGCACTATAAGACTGTCAACAGCAGCCTATACCATTGAACCTAACTGGTGTCAAGAAGACTTGGTTGCCATGGCAACCAGAGTAGTGGAGGTTCTTTATGGAGGCCAATCATCTCGATCTGGTGATGATAGTGACGATGACTTACCTGATGATAGGGATGATCTTAGTCTTCATTCAAGACGTTTTTCTGCACCAACTTTTGCCTATTTCTTCCCATTACTGAACCTTGTACTCAAAGCTGGTGGCGCAGCAGTCAAGAAGAATGAAGATGTCATCAATAGATCCCTTGCAATCCTGTCTGCACATGCTCAGTTAAAATGCCAAGATGGTTTAGTAGATGACATTGATGAGGTAGGCACAATATTATCAATTCTTAGCATCGACTTTTGGCCTGACTATTTGAACACATTGATTTCATTTCTTTGTTTTTATAATCAGCTGTAACTCTCTGATTCACTTGAAATATTGACAGCAATCTCTACAGCGTAACAGTAAATTGAAGTCCTAGACTTTCTGTCTGGTTTATTTACGACAGAATGGTCCCGAGTTGCTACCACGCTGTGCTATGTTGACCCTCCTTACCCATTTGATTGGTATCGGTGGATTGGTTCTACAGCAGATAGCTACCACTGTTTTAGTTGATCTGTGTCATAGCGCTGGAGGACTGGAAGGATGTACCATGGCAGAGCAAGATGAGATTGATGTTATCTTGACAGCATTACAATCTCCTTGCACAGCACTGAGAGAAGCTACACTCAAGGTATCTGCGTATCAATGTCGTGGAATCTACCAAGTTTATTTTTATTGTCATTTACTCAGTTTTATATATCTTGATGAAATAAACATTCTTAAAAGTATATTTATCATTTTAGCTCCTACGCCTAAAGAACATTTTGTGTTGCTTGAATAGTACTGTAAAAACTAAACAAACATAAATCCATTGTTGGAGAAGCTTTACCTGTCCAATTTTGTTTAGGGAGTTTTTTTAAATGAACACCATTTTGTTTTTGTTTCCAGGGGTTGAAAGAGCTGAATGAAGTGCTTCCAACCATGGACACAGACAAGGAGCATGCATTGAACCTGACACGTAGAGTTCTGATAGCAAGACAGGATCCACAAGATACAGTCAAGATAATTGCTGAGGAGTAAGTCTGAGAAACTGTTTGTGTGAGATAGATAAGTGTCATCTAAGCAAGACTTTCAGGAGATTTACTAAATTATCAGAAACAGAAGTGAGTGAACAGGGCACATTTATTTTGTGTATTTTCTTATACATTCCATTTATTCAGCATTTCATTTCACTAAATGTTTCAGAACCCAACCCGTTTAAATCCACCACTGGTGCTGGTAGACATGCTGGTGTGTATTTTGATGGATTTTGATGAAGTTGTGAAGGTTAGGATTCTCTTGATCAGCTATTTTAAGACAAATCCTGAATCTTTCTCGTTTTTATGTGGTGATGCTGTTTTGTAGGTTATGGGATGAAGCTGACCTAACCATGGACCCTGACCTTTGCCCTCTAACCATCAATGATGTCACCCATAGTGAGCATGTGATTCGTCAGTCTGCTGCATTATCATTGGCCACACTCTTAGATGAGTACCCTGAACAAGTGGAGGATACACTGATAAAGCTATTTAGTGTGCATAAAGACAACCTACACGTAAGTCTGCTAACATCCTGCTAACATCATAAACTATATTAAATTGTGTATGTCGCTGTTTATTTCTAAAGACTGTTAACCAGTTTGCGCTAGAGAACGTATATACACTCAAAGTTTTCCCCAGATTCAAAACAGATGACAGGTCTGTGTGATTGTTTTTTTCTCAGATCCCACCACCCGTACTGGACAGTCTTGGTCGTGTCATATCAGACTCACCACTTGATAAGTATACAGCTCGCTGTGGGGTAGGAAACACTCTCGGCAAGATATCGCCTTATCTCATCAGAGGACAAGTCTTAGAAATTCTGGAGTTCTTTGTTTCTGAGGGACTGAATGATCGTAATGAAGAGGTCCGTCAGGTCATGTTACAAGCAGCCACTGCAGTCATTGACAACCATGGCAAGGTAATACACCTCCAAAATACTTAAAGTAATTGTTATAAATCTGTTATAACTCAGTTCCTAGCCATCTCAAGATACTGAGTATTGCTCTGTTCATTTTATCTTAGGAAAACGTCTCAGTGCTTCTCCCAGTCTTTGAAAAGTTCCTTGATGAAGCACCTAATACATCATCCTATGATTCAGTGCGACACAGTGTAGTCATCTTAATGGGATCACTCGCTAGACATCTGGATAAAGATAATCCTAAAGTCAAACCAATTGTTGCTAAGCTGATAGAAGCACTGTCCACACCTTCACAACAGGTAAATCGTGTTTTCATTGACATGTTTAGTATCAAGTTGATTTTCTACTGTAAACAATGCAAGATGCAAGTAAAGAGGGGTTGCCTAAGTCGAATATGAACATTTAACTTTCTGATAATTAGTGCTGAAGATGTCGTAACAAGGTCAGTGATTGTAGCAAGACACATTGGGGCCCAAACAGCGTCATACCACAGTCAATTTTGTGGGTCAGATGCTTCCATTTGACATGATTGTGCGGCTGTTCCATAGGTTCAGGAAGATGTTGCCAACTGCCCCCAACCCCCTTCCCCAATACCAGCCATTAAGACTGATGCACCTGCTATAGTCAAGAATCTTCTAACATTACTGATAAATTGAGTTTGACCTGATGATTGTGTGACTGTTCCTTAGGTTCAGGAAGCTGTTGCCAACTGCCTTCCACCCCTCGTACCAGCCATTAAGACCGACGCACCTGCTATAGTCAAGAATCTTCTAACATTACTGCTAGAATCAGAGAATTACGGGGAGAGGAAAGGTGCTGCCTATGGCTTAGCTGGACTTGTCAAGGGGCTAGGTATTCTCTCTCTCAAACAAATGGATATCATGTCTACACTACAAGAAGCTATTCAAGACAAGAAGAATTTCAGGAAGAGGGAAGGTAAGATGAGTTAACATCTTATTTCAATTAAATTGTATCTTTTGGACATATTTGTTCATATGACATAACCAGTACTATTAAGAGCATCTTAGTTATACAAAGTATGCTTCATTCCTTTTGTGCAAGAAATACAATGGTTATTGCATCTCAAATGTCTAATGAAACAATTCTTGTGGCTTCCACAGGTGCTCTGTTTGCTTTTGAGATGCTATGCCACATGTTGGGCCGTCTGTTTGAACCATATGTGGTCCATGTTCTTCCTCATCTCCTACTGTGCTTCGGGGATGGCAACCAGTATGTCAGAGAGGTGGGGTCACTTGACTTGAACATGCATATGTTAATTACAATTAGAAGGCGCGTCTGTGTAATATCATGTGACGTTACATCGGTGATTTTATCGCGAATACGTTTGACCTTGACTACTTCATTGAATAACCAAAATGGCTTATTGTGAAGCACATATATACACTGGTGTCAAGTGATATATTTTATCTGTCCATAACCAGATATGGCGCTGTTTCACCACTTAAGAACCTCTTTGAACAAGACCCATCATACATGCTTGTGGTTTACGCACATAGCGCAATAGGGGCTTGGTTTATTTTGTTCTAAATGTGCACAATCATAAATAAATAAAATCTGTGCATAAGAATTAGGGTCAACAGCAATGCGTTTGATCCCCCCCCTCCCTCCCCCTCCCCCCCCCCCCCCCCCCCCTCCCCCATGTGAGATTTAATTGGTACATTTGTCTCTTTTTGGTAATGCACTAGGCGGCAGATGATACAGCCAAGGCTGTCATGAGTAAACTGAGTGGACATGGTGTCAAGTTGGTACTTCCATCCCTACTGGCGGCACTGGAAGAAGATTCATGGAGAACTAAAACAGGCGAGTAGACAATAGACAGTTTAAGGCCGGTTCCTACTTCATGCGAATGCGACGTGATTTTGACGTCGTAAAACATTTTGTCTTCAGGAAGAAGAAATAATTCATTGTACAGCACTCTTAATTTTGTGATTAGATATTTGTGTACTGCTTTTGTAGTATATCAACTCTGTCTGGTTTTGTTGGTTAGGTTCTGTTGAGTTGTTAGGAGCCATGGCCTACTGTGCTCCTAAGCAGTTGTCATCATGTCTGCCCAGTATTGTCCCTAAACTCATGGAAGTCTTGACGGATTCTCACAGTAAGGTACAGAAGTCTGGAGCTCAAGCACTCAAACAGATTGGAGCTGTCATCAGGAATCCAGAAATCCAAGGTAAGAATTGTAGTGGATCTGTGCTCTCTTTAGCTTTATTACAAACACAAAAAGGCTATAATGCCCAAATTATAGTTCCACTGTATTCATTGGTTTTTTCACTTACGTCAATTTGTTTCCTTGTTTTTAGTAGCCAAGTTTCACTTTAATTCCAACTATTATGTCACCCATTTGTGTTTTGTTGGCCATTTGTATCTATTTTACTCTTGTTACAGTGACTTTGCCTTTATTTTCTTGTCCCTTTTCAGCTATTGTTCCCATGCTGTTAGACGCTCTGTCCAATCCTTCCAGCAAGACCTCCAAATGTCTACAGTTGCTATTGGCAACCAAGTTTGTTCACTTCATTGATGCGCCCTCGCTTGCTCTAATCATGCCAGTAGTTCAGCGAGCTTTCCAAGATCGATCCACTGATACTAAGATGATGGCAGCCCAGATTATTGGCAATATGTACTCACTGACTGACCAGAAGGTAGGAAACATTTGACTCCCAAAGTTGCACAAGAAAGAAATTGTTTTTCTTTAATATTTACAAATTATGGTTTATATTACAAATTGTACATTTAAATGCATCATTTCTTAATAAGATCTTGCTCCCTACCACTCACCAGTGAATTCTGTACCCAAGTTCAGGAAGGTATCTGCCTACGAGACCCATGTTTAAAATATTTTTGCATGATTTGTTACAGGATCTAGCACCCTACCTCCCATCAGTGATGCCAGGTCTTAAAGCATCTCTCCTAGACCCTGTGCCTGAGGTTAGGAAGGTATCAGCTCGTGCCTTAGGAGCGATGGTCAAAGGAATGGGAGAGAGTAGCTTTGATGATCTGTTGCCATGGTTAATGGAAAAACTGACAGTTGAGCAGAATTCAGTAGATCGATCTGGTGCCGCACAAGGTAGGCTAAGTACACAGAGCATACTCATCTGCTTGCCTTCAAGTTGCATTGATTTTAAAGCCAATCTGGTACAAAATGTTGATTGTGTTATGAACCCCCTACTTCAATATTTTAGTTTCCTATTGTTAAACGAACGGAGATCTTCACACTCTTGAATAAATTCATAAATTCAAGTATAAAATTGTAATCTATAGTTCAGTCATAACATGTTTACAGTTAAAGATTCAATTCAATTTTGAGAGATGAATTTAATTTTGAGAGATGCATGAATGGTGTTAATTTGTTTTAGGTTTGAGTGAAGTAATGGCAGGTATGGGAGTAGAGAAGCTTGCCAAGTTAATGCCTGATATCATCAAGACAGCTGAAGCACCAGATATTCCCCCTCACGTCAGAGATGGTTACATCATGATGTTTATCTATCTACCTGGAACATTTGGTGATAAATTCACAGCGTATGTTGGCAAGGTTATCCCTGCTGTCTTGAAGGTATTAAAAGATGTCAATTGCATTATTCCTTTCTTTCATGGATTGTTGGGTCAAATTTTGGTAAACTTCAATCAGGATGCTGTAAGCCTACCAATATATAAGCTTGCCAACAATACATCCTCCATAACATGCTAAAAAGCACCATTAACATTTTATTTTATAAAACTGTACTTTCCACTCACCCCTACACAATCCAGGCCCTTGCTGATGAATCAGAGTTTGTCCGGGATACTGCTTTACGCGCTGGCCAGCGCATCGTCCACATGTTTGCAGAGACTTCTGTGTCTGTCTTCCTACCAGAATTAGAGAAGGGTTTGTTTGATGAGAACTGGAGAATTCGTTATAGTTCTATCCAGTTATTAGGTGATCTGTTGTACCAAGTATCAGGGGTCACAGGCAAGCAGTCAACCGTCAGTGGAGAAGATGACAACTTTGGAACTGAACAGTCAACGAAGGTTGGTACTGGCACTGACGTAATTATAAACATAAATCTGGAACTGTACAGTACTGGCACTGACATAACCTTGAACTTTGTTATTTGTTGGTTTCTAGTCCATCTTGAAAGTATTGGGTGCAGAGAGAAGAAATCGAGTACTTGCTGGACTGTACATGGGTCGATCGGATACAGCATTGATGGTACGACAAGCTGCTCTACATGTCTGGAAGGTGGTTGTAGTAAACACTCCACGGACATTACGAGAGATTCTATCAACACTCTTTGGGTTATTGCTTGGCTGCTTGGCGAGTACTAGCTACGATAAGAGACAGGTTGGTATTATACATCTTAACTCTACAAGTATTTAAGAGCTTGTGATGCGGCTAGGTTTTTTGTAAAAGTAAAGTATTCTTACATGCACCTTATATTATTTTGATTATGTTGGTTAAGGCAAAGCAGATATGAAGCAAAAGTATATTCTAAAAATCTGTCATCTGATATTTACTCATTTAAGTGAAAGAGAATTGTAAAGCAATTTGACTTACTATATAAATGTATGATTGACATCACACAACTATTGTAATTAAGTGTATCTTTTGTGTGCTTAACCCTCCTATATACAGTGCAGTTACCATAGAGCTGTCAGACCTTTCAAAACCTTTCAATTTTTTTGGACTGAAGCGTTTTGAAAGGTGAGAAAGCTGTCTGACAAAGGAACCTATGAAAGGTTTTGAAAGGTAAAACAACTCTCTGCAACAAACTAGTGTTAAAAAAACAAACTTTCAAAAGGTTTTGAAAGGTGTAGTAGTGCAGTAGCAAAAAATTCTGGAGCGTTTTGAAAGGTTCATACTTATTGATAGCCATTTTGCCCATTAAGCAGATTTTGAAAGGTTTTGAAAGGTAAAACCATAAGAGGGTTAAACAACAAATGCGCAATCTTTTGAGGGGCTACTGTTTATGAAAGTAATAGTTAATGTGTGTGATTTACTTTATTTGCTTGTATCTAGGTTGCAGCTCGTACTTTAGGGGATCTTGTAAGGAAGTTAGGAGAGCGAGTTCTTCCTGAGATTATTCCTATCTTAGAGAAAGGCTTGGAGTCTGAACAGAGTGATCAGAGACAAGGAGTATGTGTTGGTTTGAGTGAAATCATGGAGTCAACTAGCAAGGAACAGGTAATGTATACAACATGTGTGAGCTTTCAGCATCAAACCAGTCACAAGTCACATGGCCGTATGAGATACAATGGTTTTTACTTTGAATATTTATTCAAATTTGAGTGAACAAATTAGAATAAGTGATGACTGTATACTTAAAATAGTTAATTTCGCAAATTTTTACAACAGATTTCTAATTTTCTTTTACGAAAACGCCCCAAAACGGGAAACTGAAAATATAACTTCATCAAAATTTTCAAAATTCCCATAATTGTGTACTCCATTATAGAGTCAAAAATGCCATTGTTAAAAAAATTGTACAAATGACTGTTTCTGTGCTGGAGATCGTTATTAGTAAGACATCTTACAAGATGGAGCTGGTCTACATAAAGAGAACAGTAAGATTAAAGAAACTTGTCAAAAGAGCATGATTTGGGAGATGTGTTTACTTTTTTCATTTTGTTTTGTTTTAGGTTTTAGGTTTTGTGGACAATATTGTTCCTACAGTCAGGAAAGCTTTGTGTGATCCTTTGTCTGATGTGAGAGAGGCAGCAGCCAGGACATTTGATAATCTACACTCCACCATTGGTAACCATCTGTATTCAATGTTTATTCCCACCCGAGTTAAAATTCAATCCCCAAATCCACCCATTCCTGTTAATTTATGCAATTACCAATGGTGTACCCAACTTTTAATGAGTATGTGATATTTATCATGCAGGTCACAAGGCATTAGATGACATTCTACCAAAATTGTTAAAGCAACTTGATGATCCAGAGAAAGGTCCTTATGCCTTGGATGGTTTGAAGCAAGTCATGATGGTCAAGAGTAGAGTGGTTCTACCATTCCTTATTCCTAAGGTATGCTTGCCTTGTATTGTCCTCATTTTTTAGTTGGTTCAAAAGCAAGTCTATAAAGGTATTTACTTGGTAAATAATCTATAATATGAGATTTGTAGCCTTTCTAACTTGCATGCCAAGTGGAATCACGCCCAAACTCACAATACTAGCAACAGTGTATTTTCCTTCCTTTCTTGTACGTAGCTGATTCAACTTCCTGTTAACACCAGAGTTTTGGCCATCCTTTCTGAAGTTGCTGGGGAAGCACTCACTAAGCATCTTCATAAGATTCTCCCTGCTCTCATGGATGCATTAAAAACCAGTGTAGGAACTCCACAAGAACAGGAGGTAATGCATACTTTATTTATGTATTTTTCCATTATACTTGTTGTATTTTAGCAGGGTAGCCCCATCAGTTATGGGCCCTTTAAAGTCTTATCTTCAGTAACTCTAAACATTACATAAAACAGCAATATCATCTTGTTGGAATATGAAGTGCCTGCTCTTATTGGCTTTTACTGGAATCTTGACTAATTTTCAGGAGCTTCAGCATTGCCAGACTGTTGTTCTGTCAGTCAAGGATGAGTTAGGTCTTCAGATTATCATGGATGAGATCTTACCAGCCACAAAGAGCCCTAGCGCTGGGGTACGTCGAGCTGCTGCTACTATCTTATTTGTTTACTGCAGTCAAACAAAAGTCAATTACTCCCAGTTTGTGCCAGCACTTCTACGAGGATTGATATTCCTGATGAAGGATGAAGATCAAAGTGTGTTGGATGTCACATGGGACGCGCTCAATGCCATCACCAAGGTAACACATTGTTCTACTTTTTAATGGATTTATTTTCATTTAAGCAAACGATGTACTTGTGAGAACAGAACCCCAAAATACTGTAATTGATTTGAATTTCCCTCAAGGAAAGTTTCAGCAATATTTGACAGTTTGGCTCCAGCAGCATGTACAATATTATTGTGTGTTTCATAGCTTAATAACAGCAACTCATTTGCAACTCTATGTAGAATGCCATGGCCCAGTGGTTACAGTGTTTGACTCCTGTAAGATGGTGTGTGGGTTCGAACCATGCCAGGAATATGGTGGTTGTGGCCTTGGGCAATAATTGTAAAGCGCTAGGAGATTGTTGATGCAATGGAAAGCGCTATATAACCATGAATATTATTATAACAACATTGAAAGTAGCAGTTTAAATGTAACCATCCAACTGTCAATAAATTTGTATATATTGGCCATGTCCGTTGGATATTCAAAAACTCCAGGATTTCACAAGAGTCATTGTTTTCATGTCATTTCTTCCTGGTGTTCTAATTCAGAGCCTGACTTCAGCAGATCAGTTGCAGCATATCACCGCCCTCCGTCAAGCCATTCGCTACGCTGCTGATGGCTTACAAGGCAAAGAACTACCAGGATTCTGTCTTCCTAAAAAGGGTATCTCCCCGATCCTACCCATCTTTAGGGAAGCATTGCTGAACGGTCCTCAGGATCTGAAGGAACAAGCAGCGTCAGGTTTAGGTCAAGTTATCCAGTTGACTAGTAAAGATGCTCTCAAATCACAAGTTGTCAATATCACTGGGCCGTTAATCAGAGTCTTAGGTGATCGCTACACGTGGACACTGAAAGTTGCCATCTTACAAACACTGACTCTGCTACTGGCAAAGGTAAGTTTGTGATTAATAGGATATCTATATGATCTTATGTCACATTTAACTAAGGCCGTGCCGGGTACCCGGGTACCCGTAACCCGACCGCTGATTGCGGGTACCCGGCTCCAATTTATCGAATTTATTACCCGAAACTGCCTTTGTAAATGTTGACACATTATTTCAGAAAGGCAAGCGTCTTTTATGTTCATTGCGTGCCGATAAATTGTTAGAAAACATCTGAGTAAAACGTCTTTACCGACAATTTCCCGATGTCTAGATAGCAGCCTAACGGATGATTGTGCTTTCTTTGAAGTCATTGTGATAAAAAAATGCCTTTGAAGTCTATTTACCGACAATTCTGACAGCTGCTAGTGTTTTGTTACAGTTGTCCTTTGAGTAAGTTTTTCCGAGGTTTACTTTTTGGGAAATGTGCTGAATTAATTCACGATCCCACGGACCCGTACCTGGAATGTGGTTTTGAAACCTGATACTGCAGGAGAGGTATTTGGTTCTATTGTATCAACTCTGGGGCCAGCCAGGAATTGCGGTCGGCTTTTTTGCTACATTTCGTGTCGGCTCACTCAAAGGATTTAGTTCATTGAACCTTATTTGTTTTGGAAAAAGACGTGCCACTGTAGAGTGCAATGGGGAGCGGCAAGTCAATTCATTTACAAACATTTATTAAGCTGAGAGTAAACTCCACGCAATACGGGATCGCTGTTGACAATCTGGCTCTGAAAACCACGCACTTAACTTTTTTTTCACTGGACCGCCGGACTACTTAGAAAAGGGTTTTGACTACCCGCTGTTTTGAGTGACTAGAATTTGTTTGCGTCGAACCCTAAGTTGCAAAGTAGGCCCTTGCATTTGTTTAGTTGCGGAATGCAGGGGAAGTAAGCACGCCATGCCAGCGCGGCAGTCGCACTGCAGCTTGCTTGTGGAGTGAGCGGGGATGTACATGCACGTGCCGACGCGGTGTATACTTCCGGGTTTTTGTTATGATTCTAATAATAGTCACGGGTACCCGGGTACCCGACCGTGACGGGAATAGGGTACCCGGGTCCCGTACTACCCGTAAACGCACACCCTTACATTTAACAGAGAGACGCAGCATCCAAGAACATATGTGACCTGTCATCACAAACATTTAAGCACAAAATCTTATTTTTGATGGAGTATGACTTTACAGCCCTTTTGTGGTGACAGGTCACATATTTGTCTACTTTAATTCGATCTGACAATGAAATTAAGCATTCCTCAATAGCACACAGGCATTGTATCTTAGACGCTTACGGGGTGAAAACTCTTACAAATGCCCTACCTGTTAAAAGCACAAAATCTTATTTTTGATGGAGTATGACTTTACAGCCCTTTTGTGGTGACAGGTCACATATTTGTCTACTTTAATTCGATCTGACAATGAAATTAAGCATTCCTCAATAGCACACAGGCATTGTATCTTAGACGCTTACGGGGTGAAAACTCTTACAAATGCCCTACCTGTTAAAAGCACAAAATCTTATTTTTGATGGAGTATGACTTTACAGCCCTTTTGTGGTGACAGGTCACATATTTGTCTACTTTAATTCGATCTGACAATGAAATTAAGCATTCCTCAATAGCACACAGGCATTGTATCTTAGACGCTTACGGGGTGAAAACTCTTACAAATGCCCTACCTGTTAAAAGCACAAAATCTTATTTTTGATGGAGTATGACTTTACAGCCCTTTCGTGGTGACAGGTCACATATTTGTCTACTTTGAATTCGATCTGACAATGAAATTAAGCATTCCTCAATAGCACACAGGCATTGTATCTTAGACGCTTACGGGGTGAAAACTCTTACAAATGCCCTACCTGTTAAAAGCACACCAGACAATGTTTATTTCAAGCTTACAGATCTCATAGCTCATGTATAACATTAATTTTGGTGATGAAACATCTTGTTACACTGAGTTTACAAATGTTAATACCATGTATCATTCTACTTGTTGCTCTAAGGTCGGTGTTCTACTGAAGCCCTTCCTTCCTCAACTACAAACCACTTTTCAGAGGGCGCTGTCTGATTCTAACCGGGCAGTCCGCCTTGAAGCAGCCTCAGCGTTATCCAAGCTTGTCATCATACATGCAAGGGTAGATCCATTATTTACTGAGCTACTTACTGGCATCAAGAATGAAGATAATGATATAGGAATCAGGTAAGACCAAACTAAAAATTGGTTCAGTCTTTATCCCAAATCCACACATGTACAACACCTTGCTGTTGGCCAAATATACACATTGTACTAAAAGAATCCGGGATCCCAAACCCCAAACGTGACTTACATTTACAGGCATAATCAAAAGGGATGTAACCATACATTTTTAGTTAAATGTTCCACAATCTGAAACACTTTCTAGTTAATTAACTGAATTCGGACATTTAGTTTGTAATGACCGAAGTTATTGCTTGATACAGAGAGACCTTCTTACAAGCCATACGTGGAGTCATTAAAGGAGGTGGTACAAAGATGAGTGATGCAAACAGGAAAGCCATCACATCCACACTGCTAGGATTACTGGCAATACCAGAGGTAACAACTTGTGGAATGCCGTATCTTTAAATGGCTGTACTATTACATACAAAATACATTATAATTAGCCAATTTTACTTTGTAAATTTCAGCTATTGATGTAAGAACCTATTTTCTTGCTAGGATACTGCACGTATGGCAGCAGCAGGTTGCATTGGAACACTTTGCCCAATACTCTCTGATGAGGAACTAGACTCTGTTGTCTTATCAACCCTCCTGGGTGAGTAAAAACAGTCATACAAATTATATCAACAAAATTGTATTCAAAACATTTAAAAGTGTTATCCAACATTATAATAAACTGAAGCAGACCGCATGTCAAACAGCTATCAAGCATTTTAGATTTCTCAATTAAATGCCGTTTGTCAAATAGAGTATTTTCTGAATTTCTGCTTTTTTTATCCTTGTTCGTTGCAGTGAATGACCCAAGTGCTGTCTGGGTATTGCAGCATGGTAGGAGTGTGGCTTTAGCAATTGCAATCAAAGAATCTCCAGAGAAACTACTGTCTGGTAAATACAGGGCCCGGGTCTTGGAAGCTGTGTCCAAAAACATCACAAATGACAGGGTAAGTTGATTGTCTTGTCTGGCATGCATGTATTCTTCAAACAATATTCACGATATGTGACCTGTTCCAACGAAACCCGGACAAAGTCGCACAATATGTTTTGTCACAATGTACTCCTGAAGTCATTTCGGAATGGATTTTACCATTTTGAGGTTTTAGGTTTTCCTAAGTCACTCACTATTAATCTACAATCTTCTCAAATTTGAACAAAATCCGTCTACCAGAAGTGTGTTTTTTGTGAAACATTTGTGTATAGAAATAATACGCTTTTCTGAACTTCAAAGCTGTTTATCTCATAATTAGGTTGTCAGGGTTTTATCACTAAATCCAGACCCCAGATAAGATAGGGTGGGGGTACATATGTAAATGATACATTATTTTAAAGCTGAGAACCTAGAGAATATGAAAAAAGCAAAATCTGAAAAACTAAAAAGTCGACTTTGTCCGGGTTTCGTTGGAACAGGTCACATATTGTCTTGATTAATTCATTATATGTTATGTGTTATTGCTGTCCACAGATCCCCATAACTGTCAGTGGTTTGAGAGCGATTGGATTCTTTGGTCAACATCTAGTAATGAAAGATGAAGAATTACCAGCTAATGTTGTCTCTGTTCTTGTCAGGGTTGGTATTTTTATTTAGTACACCAGTCCATTTAAATAGTTTCAGGATTAAGTTACAGAAATGTTTTGTCTCAGCCCAGGTTTGTTTCATCATGCATGCAAGTCACCGCAGACTTGTAATTGACACAAAATAATGGCTTTGCCTAAATGCATTATTATATAAATAAACAAACAAACAAACACCCCAACTAACAAACAGTTCAGCTTAGTAAAATACGAAGCCACCGTATAAAGCAATTACCAGCAATTAAATTCACTCTAAAACTTTAATCTGATGGTTTTTCTTGTGACAGAATTTAAATCATGCGTCCAATGACATCAAAATGACAGCTGCACAGATGATAACTCAAATCACTAAGTCAGCAGTTAAACCACTGAGTATGTCTGTCATCAAAACCTTGGTGATTGTTCTTGTGAGTAACACCAAAGACAAGAACACAGCAGTACAGGCAGACAGTGAGATAGCATTGGTGGCACTGCTTCAGATGAGACGAAATGACAACCTAGTACAGGTACAATGTCTTAGGAATTCAGTCATCCATCAAGGGATGCATATATCTTTAACCTTGTCTTTTCTTTCTGATAACACTTGTTAAATTTAAATATATTAATTCTAACTCTAAAACCGGCGAACTCTATGGGAAAAAAACTAAATATTAATTCACATACTTTTCCGTGTTACTTTTGGCGGTTGATCTTGTTTGTTAATCTTCCTTTCATAATCTTTGTTAATCTCCAGTCTACCCTAAAGAACTTAGACTCTGTACCAGCCTCCAACCTGAATGATTGCCTGAAGAGACTTCGCAAAGTTACCAACCAGCCAGAGCCGCCATTTGAAGCAGATGATACAGTTGTGCGCTAAACACGTCTGGGCCTTTACAGAGCAAGGCAGTGTAAAAGTAGGATACAACCAAATTGTTGACATGTAAGACCAGCAGTTTTTTTATTAGATTACGAACATAAGTTTCTTTTTGTTTTTTTAACGTACAACTATTTTATTCAGGGTTGGAGGACAAAACAAAACAAAATTTGGTTTACATATATTGAACTAATAGATATTTTTACAATCGCCCTATCCAACCACGCAGTGGCTACACGTACATGTACACGCAAATATATGCTCCTGCATGTAGCGAGTGGGTCTGAAACCAGCAATAAGTCCGCAAAATATTGTTGGCCTTTGCTACGTGCTTTGCTTAAAAAAACAAATTCCAACTTGCTCCAAACACTGCGTCAAAATATTTACATTTGTTTTAATTTAGTCGGCTTGTAAATGTAATAAAAAAATAAATACAAAATGCTGGCCTAATGTAATAGAACC
This sequence comes from Crossaster papposus, assembly GCA_037893245.1. Classification (NCBI taxonomy): domain Eukaryota; kingdom Metazoa; phylum Echinodermata; class Asteroidea; order Velatida; family Solasteridae; genus Crossaster; species Crossaster papposus. The sequence goes on from JBAIAA010000947.1 coordinate 211,836, forward strand.
TTTTAGTTTGAGAGGTTAAATAGATAATAAAAGAAATTCAGGATATAACTTTAAATATAGAAGCCATCAATGTGTTTTGTTGACGTATTAATATACACAATTATGTCTTGCTTCACTGATTATGCATGTTTTAAACAAAAATCGAAGAATGGGTTAATGTACTTTTTTGGGTTTAGTTTATTATGTCCAAAATCTTATGATTCTGGATTTTATGATTATAGCCAAAAGGAATACACATTAAAAGTAAAACTTACAATCCTTGTATGCCAATAAGCTTTTGTAATGATGATGTCACACTTTGTTTACATATGTGCTTTCCTATGGAAGCCAGTTCGATGTGACAAGTGTGACAAGTGTGACAAGTGTGACAAGTGTGACAAGTGTGACAAGTGTGACAAGTGTGACAACGTAGACTTATGGAATAAAGTTTTGTCTGGGGAGGTTGTATTTTCCAATCATGCTGTAAAATATATTTGAGATATTTACAATTTTTCGTAGCCTTCTGCATCAGCAATGATGACCAAATAATCTAAAATGAAAACAAGAAATAAAAACATTTAACAAATATCAGCCCATTTGTAATGCTGATACAAAGACTTGCGCCTTTTTTTCCCCACTACTTTCGTGGTTAGGTGGATATTTTTTCATTTTTTTCTGGTTGGTTAAATGAATGAGATTATTTGTATTATATTAAAAGCATGGTTTACCCTGCACTTCCAGTCTTTATCACAAATCATTTGAAAGCTGTAGTCTTATAAGTACACATATTTTATGTATTTCATTATCGATGAAAGCTTCATCTTCATAAATGCTGTTAGATATCAACACAACAAATCTATTCGTTATTGCATTTCTTGTTAAATATATAATATTTTTCGCAGGATTGCATAGTGGAAATTAATGTCATAATCAATGTCGCAATTTAATGGCTAATTTTGAGTGACGTGTGTTCGCGATAAAAGGTACATTTCAAAGCTGACCATGATAAAGGCACATCTACATATGCAAGAAACCTTTATTGAACAAAAAGTGCATCAAAATTGATTAGTTGAATTGTAAACTTCTTTCCCGCAATTAAACATTTGAAATGTAGTTTTTACTTTTATTTGTCAGAAAACGTTTTTAAAGATTAAACAATTACTGAACCTGGCACACACAAAATGGTGATTTGTTTAAAATAATGACTCCAATTGAATACCGAAGCAGTTTTCTTTTCTTTAAAAAAAAATTGCCCATGTTCTGTGTTGGCCGTTTCTGTATGTAATTTGTGACTTCATCATCAGTCCTTTCCAATTCGTTCAGTTTTATTAACTTTGACATGAATATGTGTGCGAATATTGTTTTTGCAATCGGATTAAAAAAATGCATGTCGTGTATTTTTAAAGTTTACTTTGTGCGTCTGTTTTGTTTTTAATGTTTCCCCCAAATTTTATGACAATTGTTTTCCTCATGGGTTTAAAGGGAAACTCCACCCATAGTTTATAATTGCACAATGTTAAAGAGTGTCAATTGCCATTGTGACTTGATTTTTATTTCATTTGTATCGGTTTTGGTAATCGTATAAAACGGATTTTCTCGCAATACCCTGCACGGTTTGGGGGAAGAATTTGCCCATATGTGTTGAGTAGTACAACCAGCCCCACACCTACTATTTCAATGACTCGAACCGTATTTCCGACATCTTACACGGGAATAAAATCACTACTCCATATTCTTTTAGACAAGGTAAAATATTATTGAGCCTGGAATTTCCCTCTTATGAAAAATTTATCGGGCCTTGTTTTTCCATCGGGAAAAACTTTGAACGACTTTAAGACCTCAAAACAAAAGCATACTTAGTTTTCATTGTCATCTGTTTCGCTGGGATCAAGTTTATACACCTGTTGCTAGTTACATTTTCCCTGGAGAGCCTTTTAAACTTTCACTAGCGACTGGGGTACAAAGTGCACGCGCTGCACCCTATCAATCAAAATGTCGGTCGGCCCTGGCTGGCCGGCTGGCCGCGTCGCGACCCTAGCAACACAAATGTCCATGTTGTTAACGCGCGCCATTTTTTTCACGCATGAATGGCATGATTATGATGTGACTTTCATAACGTGTTGGCGATGCACAGGCTGGCGGGAATTTTTAACTGAACAAAATTAGTCCCTGCTCCAGCATGGGAATATTTATGTGAGGTATTTGACCTAGCTATGTTTAACGTTAACGTTACAATTTAAAGGAACCAAAATGTCGAACGAAAATAAGCCAGACGAGCAAACGGGGGAGGCAGAAATGGAGATTGTGACGGATGAAAACGCCAACAAGACCCCGGCTAGAAGTAGGACTAGGAGTCGGGCTCCGAGCCGCGCCAAGAGCCGTGGAAGTATCGGTGATGAACGCAAGGTAAATATGCAGCCTTGAAAATATTACTAACCCATCGAATACAGAAACAGTTTTTATTTCCATGTGACTGCTGTACGTGACTGACTAATTTGGTAAACAACGGGTATATACTTTAAACCAACCCATGGTTCCTCCATGGTTAAACATATAAACAGGCCTAAGGCCCCTGAGTAGTAGTAGTAGTAGTATAATTCGTGGCACAAATATTTGGTGATGTAAGCTACACCACTGGCACTAGTATTGTTTACTGTATTTTGTATACAATTAAATCAAGTAGCCTAGGCCTAGGCCTAAATTAATGAGGGCCTGATCTTAACAAGATCTTCAAAGTATATCAGTGCATCAGTTCTCTTTGTACCGGTACTACTCACTACTAGTTGTAAGAATTTTGTGAGAATTGAGTTAACTGTGTAGGTATAAGACACCATTTGCAGATATAAAAACAAAGTTACTACATATTTATTAGGAATTATATTACTTATTTGAATTGAAAGTAAATATTAATTGTAGGCATCCAGCAAAATGAATGCGCAAAAAAAATTGAAATTTGATTGTAAAACTTCGAACAGGTCTATTCAAGCAATTACCAATGGTGTATCCACCAGAAGAATTAACTAGTCAAGGGTTTCTTGTGTCAATAATTATCCTTTGTCATGTCTGTGTACATTTTGTTGAACCATAGAGGTAGAATGGCTGAACTAAGTAGTTAAGTCAACTTTGATAGTATCCTAGCAACTTGTGTTTACATAATGATAAAAAATATCCCACACATTTATATTATTAATAATAATTATAATATGCATGTGTTGATTTAAAGAGCACTACACATGCGCCTCAACACTCTGTACAATAATAAAAAGTTAATAATTCTTAAGAAACTACAACAAATCATTTAAATTACAATACGACCTAAAAATAATTATTAAAGTTAAATCATTATTTAAAGTACAAGCTAAAAAGGAACGTTTTCAATCCAGTTTTAAAAGCGTCCACATTACGCAAGAATCATGTGTCTCTGGTTTAAATGTTTAAGGACTTGTGATTGATACCTGTGCTGACAATGTTGGGTTCGTATGGATACATGGTGTTCAATTAAAGGCCTTTCTTAATTTCCTCTCACTAAACCTATTTGAAATATTGTTGGGCATAGGTGTTAAATATTGCACTGCAGCTTGTTCCTTTTTGGTAGTACATGTTTAACCATTAATAACCGACTAGGGGGTAAATAATATTCTTGTCTATTCCACACCACTCAATTCGTTTACCATCTTGTGGTTACATGTATTCATCATTCAAGTGTTTTCAGACTGGGATTAATCATTAGTGAATAGTGTCATGTTTACAAGTCACCAGGTTCCGTGTGACTCTGTTAATCTTTGCTAAGGCATAAAAAAAACAAATGTTATGTTGGCGTAACGGGCCTCAAAAAATAGGGTAGGTAGGTAGGGATTTTTTTTTTATTTTTTTTTCTTTTTTTCTCCCAGCAATGAAAGCCGGTAGTGATACACGATATCGTGTCCAGGTTGAATATTTTCACAATCCACACACACAACAATGAGAAACGGTCAGAAATGATTTCAAACGTATTTATAACTAGATTTATATAGATTTTAATCATTAAATTTCGTCCCTTGAAAAAAAATATATCCAGGGTCGGCCGTATTTTTAGGGTCGGTCGGGTTACGCCAACATAACATTTTTTTTTTTATGCCTAATGATTAATGCTTCACGAAGCTAAACCTTGTCCCATTCAATTGATTGTTCCACCTGCTACAGACAATAGCAGGGAAAGATGGTTGTTCTACAGCTCGCCTTGAAAGCAGACTATCAGGTGTAGATGATAACGAATCCCAAGCTGATGAAACGGCCCAATCAGAGTTTAAATCAGAGACGACGTACAGTGAGAGCAGTGGTTTTGATACGGACTTAGAGGTTGAAGGTGATTTACTCAATCATTATCAATTGGGTCACGTTTAAATGATAAAAATATCTTCAGGTCGACTGTTTTACAAAATTTGCAAAAGGATAAAATATTTGTCTACTTCTGACATTTTTGACCAATGTAATTTTAGCAATTATTTGAAAAAGAGTGTAGATCGAGCCAGGGAGGAATTTGCTTGAAAGCAAGAGAAAGTTTTGTTTTACAAAATCAATCAAATTTAACAGTTGACACATTGGTATTATTGAGTGTATATTTTTATCTTAAGTGTATTTTAAAGAATTGTACATAAGTGCAGTTGAACATATGGTTGAATTTGCGCTGTATAATCTTTTATTATTATTATGGCATGGTCTAACGTAAAAAACATTTAGCTGCAGACAGCATTTATCTACACCACTTTCATTGCAAATGAGGTTCAAAGTTTTTGCTGCACTTTTAGAATTATCAAGGAGTAGCATAATCCTTTGGATAATTTGGATTTCACTTTTTTTAAATTTCTGATTAATGCAAATCCTAATAAACCAGCATCCTTCTTTTAAAGACATACAAAAGTGGCATTTAAGTATTCCATTGGTATGTATTGTTGCTTTATCTTTTATGCTGGCTTATTTCTAAATGTAAAGGTACATGCTTCATTATAATTAGAGCAGAGATATTGTAGATTATATAAGTTCATTGTCAGAATCAAAACCAAAGCCGTTTATTTTGATTTTGAAATGTTACATCTTTGTTTATAGAAATGTTACAGCTTTGGATATGTTTGTAAATGTTATGCGCTAAATATATATAAAGAAGAATGTCTGTCATCTCAATTCTTATTTATTGTAGATGTTCGGGAAGCATATGATGCATCCGGTAAATCTACCTACAAAGAAGCATGTCGACTAAATGGTGTGATTCCTGTATCCTACTTCCTAAGACACATAGCTGATTCTGAGCTGACAATGAAGCATCATGGTCTAGGACCTACTGGAGCCAAGGCTATTGCTATTTCTCTGGTGGTAATTATAAGGGGTTCCCCTTATGGTTCTGTTTTAGAAAAGACTGTCTCACATACTTGGCTTATGCATATGGAAGTGTAAATGCTAACCATAACCAGCTCATTTAGAGGTAGTCTTAGCTGACTCTGTCTATAAATCATTATGGTTTTTGGACTGTTGAAACTCCTGAATCAATATGTCAATGTTGTGATTGCCTTGTCTATTGCAGACGAATACAACAATCTGTAAGCTGAACCTAAGTGATAATTGGCTGGATACTGTAGGAGGCATTGCCATCGCTGATATGCTCAAAGAAAACTGCTACATAACTGATCTGGTAGGTGAATTACTCTCTTTGTGGTGAAGAAAGTCAAGTTGCCAATCACTAATGAAAAAGCAATTCTGAAATAAATTGGTTACTTATTTTTTTCAATAGGACCTTTCAGAAAATCAATTGGGTAACACAGGTGCCAAAGCTCTAAGTGAAATGCTTCTGCAAAACAGCACATTAACACATCTCACATTGACGGGTAAGAATAACATCACGTCTATGTTGTTGGGATTCTTCATTGTATTCTTTAAAATTCAAACAATTTTGCTGTTAGTTTTAGTTGTGTTAAATACTTTATTTCAGGAAACAGCTTCGAAGACAAGAGTGCTGAATGTCTTGCTGAAGTTATTTTGGTAAGTTAATTGTTTTAGAAGAACCTAAAACGAAATTCTAAAAGACTTCTTGAAGACGCAAGTGTTATAGCATAGAATAATTCATGGAAATTATTTATCAGTATTTGTTTTATATATTTTATATTTTTTTATTCCAGAACAATAGCAAAATTGAGTACTTAAATCTGAGCCACAATGAATTCAGTGAGGCTGCTGGTCTGCTGCTTGGCCCAGCAATCACAGAAAATATCACCATCCGACATATCGACCTGAGCTGGAATCACATCAGAAGAAAAGGAGCATTAGCTCTGGCTAAAGGCATCATGGTAAGATGAGTCATTATCTACAAAAGGAGTTTTAGCTCTGGCTAAAGGCATCAATACGAGTCAATATCTGCATCAGCCACAGTGCTTCCTTGACGAAAAAGATCGTTTTGCTGGAACTTGCATTGGAGACAGTCAGCAATTTAATGATTTGCATTGGGTTTTTCTTTCAGTGTGTATCGCCAAACCTCTCATTAACTAATTCCATTGTACTTGTTTTATTTAGAACAATATCGGTCTGAAGGTCATAAACCTATCCTGGAATGGCTTTGGCAATGAAGGAGCTCAGGCGTTGGGTGACGCGCTCAAGATGAATAGTTCATTGCAAGAACTGGACATCACGTAAGTTACTGCACGACCTTTTTTAACTAAGGCAGGGAAGATACTTCCGGTTGTGTAGTTGCAGTTCTTTTTAAATGTTAACATTGATATTATTTTTTTCAGGAATAACAGAATCTCTGCAGAAGGAGGACTTTTCTTGGCGAAGGGTTTGAGCAGTAATGAAACACTCCAGATACTGAGAGTAAGTAATTATTATATCAATGACTGTTATTTCTGATGTTAAAAACATTTAATTTCTTCAAATTTACTATCAATTGATAGTTTTTAAATTTGTGTGTGTAAATATAACTTTTCTTTAGATTGGAAAGAACCCTATGCAAGCAGCTGGAACGTTTGCCATCTTGAAAGCCATTACAGATAACACTAACTCTATCATGGACGAAGTAGACCTTTCTGTAAGTTTACACTCTTGTTAGTTTGGGAGGCAAATACAATTGTAGTGGCTACCATTATGGCTTTCTTGAGTATCTCAGATAACTTTAGCAGATGTTAAAATTAACATACTCTTGTCTGTAACTAACTCAAGCAGTTTAAGCCCACCACAAATGTAGTCACATTTTATGGGATAAACAATACCGAACGACTTGTGACTGAATTAAATTGGAACTGCTTGTGGTGGGTTAAACACACTTGCTCATTTACCGTCTCATAAATTAATAATGCCTAAAGTACCTTAGTGCACCAGCTTCCTTTATGTTGTTCGTATCTGATTCAACAAGTAACTGGCTTCTCTCTCTCGTAACAGGGGATCCAAGTCAATAAAGAATTTGAAGATCTTTACAGTCAGTTGAAGGAAACCCGGCCAAACATCAAGATCCATCATAGCGGAATGAAAGAGAATGTCAAACCAAAACTGAAACTTAACCCGATGCTCAAGCTTCAACGCTACATTCAGAAGAATAACTTACGCTTGGTGGATTTCTTCAACAAGTTTGATAAAGACGGCAGTATGAGTGTCACATATGATGAGTTTGAAGAGGGACTCTTAGTAAGTTGAATACATCTTTGTTTTTTTACTAAGTTAGCATTATTTAAAGTTTTTTTTTTTTTTAATAATGTTGTTCTAAACTGTACAGAGCGAAAGAAAGAAATATAACTAGAAGTTGAAGAAGCTATGTACATTTTATCCAAACTGTCCTTGTGTTGTGTGTTACAGGAGAGTGGTATTGACCTTTCCAAAGAAGAGATTGTGTTTATGATTGGTGAATTAGACAAAGATGGCGACGGTGAAATCAACTACAGGTATATTATTACTTTGGTTGTCATGTTTTTGTGTGCAAAAGGCATTTCATGCATGCAATAACAGTTGACTTGGGCTATTCCAGGATAATTTGAAACGGAAAATTAAAAGTTTTGCCTTGTATAACAAAAGGTCAATAACTTGGGAACGAAACACTTTTATTCTGTTTCAATTGCTCTCAAGTACTGTGTTTATATATGAGCGCTTTAAAAAGAAAATATCACATGAACCTCAATTTAGGAATTAAATGAATCATTAATTAGATGCTCCTTGAAATTCATGCAGAAAAAAAGGGGGGAATAAGGATGAATAAGTTGGTAAGCGCCGATTGTTAACCAGTTTGCGACGGAGGACGTATACACGCACAATTTTCCCGAGATTCAAAACGGATGACGAATAAACACGTCCCGAGCAAGGCCCCCAAAAATTGTTTACCGTCCAGAATGAAGCGTTAATTTGTCAGGCACAGCAGTTTAATCGCGTGGAAAACGTGTTTACGCTAGAACAGTTTCTTCGGTTGTTGCGGTTGACGTGTATTTACGCCAAAAAGTTACCCGCTGGCGCTGCGGCGAACTGGTTATTGATTGTGAGAATGAGGTCTGATTTCTGTACATTCTTCTCACACCTATCCCTCCACTTCTCTTTTCATTTTTCACTAACAATATTTAACTATTCCTCTCTTTACATTCTTGTAGTTCTATCTACCGATCTATTTTAGTGCATGATTGTGGTGCACGGCAACCAGCCATGTTTTGCACTGGTTCCCTGCAGTCTCAACCGGCAGCTATCACTATAGCGTTAACTTTCAGCTCTGTTAATCCACTCTTCTCAACTTAAACCAACCTCAACACCGTATTAACATCTTGCTACTTTATCATCTCCGTTTGCCCATATTGCATGGTTCGTATTTCAACATTTTCTACTTAGTATGTATATGGGGAAAGTTAAGATATGAAAACCAGAAAAGTCATTGGCTTCACAATTATCAGATTATAACATTGATTTTATGACACTTGCTATTCATGATTTCATTATTTCTTTTTCATGACTCGACCTTATCTGGATTATTTTATTTATTTTCTAGTTTGGTGGCCGGGGAGGGAGTTTTGGTGGGATGGGGTCTGTCATTATGCTTGAAGCAAAAACAATTGATTCGTTTTTAGCATCCTTTCAAATTTCCTGCCCTTCATCAGGATGGAGTGCACTTTGCACTGAATTTGTTGCTGAATTTACATGTTATCACTTTATTTAATTAATTGACACATTTGTTGGCTTTCGCTTTTATAAAATAATAGTGTCAGATATTTAGAGTGACTTTATGCTTTACATTGATCAGAGATGAAACTTCCCTAAGGGGACAAAAAAGTGAAAAGTCGCTTGCACGATGTATTATTTATCTACAGTAAACCGACTGCCCAATTTTCATACACCGACTCCCGTTTTGATGAGGAAAACAAATGTGTTTCCTTATTTAAAAAGTCTGAAATAAGGTTAGAGTATCTGACTCATAAGATAAACAAGTTATGTTCTTACTTGAGAAAATTAAGGAAAATTCCAGCCATAAATGCTTTTACGTTACTAAATATACGGTTATCATGGGTATGGTTAGTCCAACTTAGTGCACTTCAATCACATACCGTATCAAATGCTAGTGTAATTGATCTTTTACACCCCTCTGTCATTGTAATTTTGAAACTGATGTATTTGTATAACAAACAACCTCCAAAAATCTGGACACAAATCTCCCAACTTGTGCATTTTACTGCGGTATACTGCCATGTGCAAAAACCTTGAAGCTTGATCTGTCGTACACAAACATGTAGTATAGTTTTACGTGTCACATGTTAATGCTAAAACTTATTTCCAGCAGTAAACCACTCTTGGCCTACTAACTCATGTGCATCTACCTGTACAGTACAATCTGTGCGCTGACGACTTGTAGAACAGAATAACATTCGTTTGCTCAAGATTTATCAGAAAAATCAGATTATTCGGAATAAACTTGAACAAGGATTTCCAATTAAAATCAGACAAGTTTCATCTCTGATTGATTGCTTTATGTTAAACTCATCATTGTAATGTCATTGACGTTTTGCATAGGTTTTCACCATTCAGCAATGTATGTTATGCATGGTTATTCCATTGTAAAATGTATGTTTATTTCTGCACGTATACCCCTGAATTTTGTGCCAATATTATGTATGCTTATTCATGTAACTATGGGGCATGTTTCATTGTAGCTATAAGGCGTTAGGTTTCATTGCCCCTCCCACTCATGACCCTTAACTTTGACCCAGCCAGGTAAGTGACTGCATGTTAATGCCCCTTGCTGATACATGTGGTTGCCTAGTACCGTAAAACGGGGTGAATAGGGACACTTTTAGCAGTTAAAGCAGTGCACCGTTTTAACCACACGGCCAGTGGCAAAGATTCTTGTGCTATTTACTGTCCACTCATGTTGACTTTGCATTGACAGCAAGAAGAAATCTCAGCAGTGTTGGATTAATTTTATATATTTTTTTATTTGACTGTTCCTATTCACCCCGACTCGGGGGTGATTAGGAACAAAGTATGAAACACTGTCACTGCTCCTAGTCTACCCCTAGCAGGGGGGGATAGGGACTCTAAGGTGTTTTTTAAAAACAACACAATGCCTTCAGAAGCATTTTAACAATTTATAAGAACTTTTAATGGTAAAGATCCACCTTTATAAATTTATAAAAAAATACAAAACTTCTTTGTACTTTATAGTAGCTTTTGTAGTATACTTCTGGCTTTGGAATGTTGGCACAATGGTTTTAAAGGTAAAAATAATAGAAAATAAACTCAGCTCTGTACTTCTGACTTTGGTACTTTGGCACAATGGTTTTAACAAAAGTAACAAAAAAATATAATGAATAAAATTAAAACTGCTGCAAACTGCTTACTGGCTGGAATGACCTGAAATATACAAATCAAATAAGTTAACTAACAAAAAGGTATGAATAGGAGTAATGTGGGGGGGGGGGGTGTTAGGGAAAAACCAAAGGAGTGAGAACAAACACAAACAAACTCCTGGCAAGGAAAAAATCTGAAACAGATGACAAATTGGGGAACAAAATAGAAGTTAATCATTTCCTAGTTGGATGTTGAGCCCACGTGATTGAATAGTCCTAAGACGATTTATCCAAACTTTCTCCCGGCTGAGGCGGACTGAGTCTCTCCGATGGCAAGTGATTCTATGCCCTGTAGAATCATACCACAGATGTCAATCTCTATATAAATCTGTATATAAATCTGTCCCTATTCGCCCCGCTTGTTAAGCAAAAATCTGAAAATTAAAAAAAAAAAAAAAAAAAAATATAAGGACTAATGCAGATGATTTTCTTCTCCAACTTCACATGCAAGACAATATTTGTGAGGTCTTGGATGTGAAATCTGATGGTTATCTCCAGTGGGTCCAAAGATAGATGCAAAGTTTTGACCACATCGCGATTTGAGACATATTTAAAGACGTCAAAATTTCTTCCATGCAGGGGTAGGAGTTAGTTGTTTCCCGTCTTGTGAGCCATGATTGGACAGCTGTAGGCCTATTGTACATAAATAGAAGAAATGAAAAGGATCTGCATTATTACTTAGAAAAGAAAAAAAATCTAAAAACTTTTCTGCTTTTTGTCCCTATTCACCTCTGTGTTCCTATTCACCTCGTTTTACGGTATGGACTTTATTCACAAGTTGGACACTTTTAGTCAGGTAATTAAAATCTTCATTTTTGATAGAAATGACCTAAACTTTACAAATTAATACCAGTTTTCTCTGATGAATAATTTAAAATTTGTAAATATTGAAAGTGAGGCTAGAATGAAAAAATAGTCTGGCATCATCCCATTTAACAGTTAACAATTTATGCAATAAATTTAGGGAACACAGCCAAAATTGCTTCCTTGTGAATAAGGTCCATAGTGTGCACTTGTCACAGTTGATTTGAACTCGTTTGTTATTCAGCCTGTATAGCATTGCAGCACAGTACGTAAAATATGTTGACAATTGTGAATTCACAAGTGCAGAATATTTTTTTTATTTTAAGTTACAAATGTAGGTAACGTAATTGCTATTTGCACAAAGAAATACTTTTTTTGTAAGATGGGTTGACCATTTTGCTGCACTCGGCTGTCTTTAGAATGATATGTCAATATATCTTACAGCAAACTCGTAGCAAAAAATGGCTGAATAACAAAGCTACAAATTAATTGTCCACACTTTTGTTAATATGTAAGAGACTGAACAATGGTGATGATGTATCGATCATTGCAACTAACAATTAGTGTATCATCTTTGACTTGCATGCATACTCTTGTACTTCAGTGAGCTGTACCTTGGTTTTTCCAAGGCATAAGGTCAGTATGTAGTATTAACCAAAATGCATTCTGGTGCGTGTCTCGTTGTTAACCAATGGAACACTGGAAATTAATTAACAATGTGTCTGTGTGTTCTTTTCTATTCTAACATTTCCCTCAGTTGTGAAGATATCAGACTTGAATGACTATCGAGGTATATGTTCTTCTAAATAAAAAGCAAGGTTAACCCCCTACCCATTTCATTTTTACAGAAAAATTTGGCCTAATTTTGATCAAAAAGCTAGGTTATACTCTTTACCAATTTCAATTAAAAAGCAAGGTTAACCCCTTGCCAATTTAATTTTATTAGAGAAATATCTAATTTTTCCAAATTAACCCCTTTAACCAATTAATTTTGTAAAAACTTTTTTTAACTTAAATTAGCTTTTTTAAATTTTGATCAAAAAGCAAGATTAACCCCTTATCTATTCAGTCTGGTATCTTCAAGTCGTTTTCATTATCTGTGTGCGAGTTAACATTTGTGTTCTTGTTTATTTTTCTGTGTAGAAGCATTGGTGGTTTCTTCCTCTCTCAAAATTTAAGCCATAAGAACAAAACAGACATCTGAAGGTGCACAGCCTGTCACTGGTAACTCCCAAGAAATAGACTAATATACCTTTTAGATTAAACAATAGTTTAAAACCCCCTCCTTAGAACCTGTACCCGGATCTGGTCCTGAGGGAATTGCTCATCCTTTTTCTAGTCTTAATGTTGGCACCGCCTGGGCTTGAACCCAGGACCCTCCGCACTGCAATCCTGGGCTCATCCTACTGAGAAACAAAATCAATTTCAGTAATGTTTTGGTTAGAATTTATAAGACGCTTTTTTTTTTATTAGGTTGAAAAATTACCTCATTCTGATTTTCTTTCAGTACATTATTTGATCAAGTCCCAGCAGACGGTCAATATGAAAATAAAGCCAGTTATTGCAGTTCATACTTTTATTTACATAGTAAACACCTTAAGGAAAAATAATACATTTTACAAAGGTTATGCATCAAAAAGATGTGCAGAGCATGTACAGTAGTTGTGGGAAAAAATGTGAATGTGGGACATACTTGTTTTGTGTTGTGCTGTTCATTATACTAACAGGCATTTTTATTTTAGTGATATACTGAATATTAACATTTTAATTCATTCAAATTATTGCAATTTATCACCCAAATGGGTATACTCCAATTAATAAACAGTTTTGTAACGCATCATTCAATTAAAGGTCGTATACACCATTGACAAGTGCTCGAATTATCAGGAATGGTTGGATTGTATTTTATAGTAAATACAATGTATCGTTTAACTGACCTGTCTGAAGTCTTACAATCATGGATGCCAAGAAAAAAAGCAAGAAAAAAGACGGTTTTTTTTCAACCATCCGACTATTTTTTACCAGGATTGCTTTTTCGCTAACGAGCTATATATTTTTTTAAATTTTATTTTCAGAAGAATGACAGGATACCAAGCGCAATCATTTTTTTGGATGCCTAGAATCATTATTTACATGTACTTTCAAAAAAGTAAGATATTTCTCATTAATAATTTGATGTCTGCATGGTGTATATGAACTTTAAGTATTATTAATCTGTTATAATCTTATATTCAGTGCATCTTACATAAAATGCTAACCACTAAATAGTAACCACTAACCAGCATTAACTTGTTAACACACCTACATGTACATGTGGATCTTCATCAAACATTTGTTGCTAATCTTCAAACTAAATAATAAAAGGATTATTTACTGGGGAAGTTGCTACTAGCATCGTCTTTTTATTATTTAACTTTGTCTCAGGAACCAGACTGCAAGTACAGGTACAGCACTTTTTTTCTTGGTTTTTCCAGCTTCTATATGAACACAAACCTTTAAAACAGGTCAGCGTCACAATATTTACTATAAAATATGAATCCCTTAAACCATCCATTTTAGAAAATTACAGCAAAAGCAAATGGTGTATACATGTACATTGTACTACCTTTCAATTGCATGACTAAAAAAACTATACAGCCTACTTCATACCTACATGTACATCTTTAGTAAAACAAGCTGGTCGTTCTGCAAGATTGCTGGCTTTGATTGCCATTTTATTTCTTGTCTATAGTGAGCTGTTATTTGGCACTGTGGAGGGACAGGAGAAAGGAAGACAACTTGAAGAGGCAATTAAAGAATTCAAAGAAGCTCTGGATGGTTCTCTGTCAAATTAAACAAAAAACCTGCAAAATCAAACATTATATAAAACTCATAACGGTACTCTTTATACTCAATTGCCCCTAAAATATTCCTCATGGGTTTGCACAGGTTTGGATTTTCAAACAATGTGAAAGCTTCGACCATTTGAGGATGGACTGACATTCTAAATTTAATGCAATTTTATTTAGTGTATCCCTTATTCTTTTTTAGTTTAAACAAAAAAATTCCAATTAAAATCCTACATAATTGTTAATGAATGTGAACAAAAGTGTAAAACTACATGTTCATTACATTTTTGGGACATCACCAAATTTAATGCATAAAGTTTTTACTTTTATGAATTGGATACATTTTAGAACAAGAGGTATTGTAGTAGGACTTAAAGCCAGTTTGCTTGGTGCGAAATACCGTACCCTCTGGAGACATGAACACAATGTGTACAATGGAGACAAAACGTCTCCGGAGGGTAAATTTCTATAGATGAATAGGTCTCCATTGGGAATTTCACGAATTAGATTTTTGGATTTTGATTAAATTACTCAAAAACTAGGATTAGGATGTGGGTTAGGGTTAGTGTTTGGGTTAGGGTATAATATAGGGTATATTGGGTTGAAATTTCAACCCCGGAAAAAAATTATGGTTAAAATGGGAGCATTTTGAAAAACGTGCTCGACTTTCTAACCATTTTGTACACGAGAACAAAGCCATGTCTCCACAGTGATACAAAAATGCGAATCTTTGTGTTTGTGCATGTATTTTATTTGTACATTATATAACATTTCAATCGTATGTAAATAAGAGCTGCAAAGATCAAACTAAGCAAAGTTATATTAAAAAAAAGGTCTGTTTTGCCAATTATTTTATGGTTTGTTCAGTGTGTTATTTAAAGGTTACTTTTTGTCCCTAAATGTGATCCTTTATGAATGACAGACCTACACTTTTGAACAAAAGATTAATACTAAGAGTTTACTACCCTGAATCCAACTCCTTAATAATAAAATTAATGTATGAACCTTTGTAACAAAACATCAAACAAAGTTGGTCCAACTCCAAATCACAGAAACCAAAACAGGTTAACAGTTCGGATGGTAGACAAGTGACTCAAACATGGCAGTTTTCATAACCTGGTGGCTGGAATGCATAAACAATAAATTTCCTTCTATATGGGAAAGAAGGTTAATCTGTGCAAAAATGTTGAAAAAACATGAATTTGTGAATAAGAAACATTTCAAATTTCTCGACTCTCCAAAGACTTAGAAGACAACCGCTAAAGTAGCGTCAGAATACTACATTTTTTCCCTTAATTAGCAATAGTTTACAATACTTGCCTCATGAATCCCAACACAGATGTTTGTAGAGCTCAAAAGCTACCTCTGGAGAACATGGTTCAGGCCTAACGTCCAGAGAGGCTAGTGTTGGGACTTCCATGATGGGCTCTTCCACTATCAAATTAGGGGTGAATAATCTGATGTTTGGAGGGGGCACCTCTGATGCCTAGAAATTATAATTTAGTAAAGGAAAAAAATAATTAAACTCGAGGTGGTATCGATCTGTATTGATTCCCAATGACGTATTGCGTTAACATAGCACATCGCTTAAATTATTTTATGCTAACGACAGTAAACAACTGTGCAATCATTGGGTGGCGCAGACGGTATACTCCTTTCGTATTCAATGATGGATGATTGAAAGGCCGTCGTTTACATCAACACCTCGCACAATTTGTTATGCTAATTACATCGGAAACGTCATAATTGTTAGTTGGGAGCCACGAAAAAGAATGGGGCCCAAGCGCGCCGGGCAGAGCATACTGTCCGAAACGTTAAGTTCCCTCCAGTTCGTTTCGGAACCACTCATCTCACTGAAGAGAATTACCGTGGTGTTGCCGCAAACTACTCATCTTAATTATTGCCTTGCAAACCTTCAAATTTCATCTAACATCGAATTCACCTCACCGCATTCCCTCACAGCAATACACCCGAGTCCAAAACAAATTACAGGCAAGCACCTACATTGTATAGTTAACTATTCACATTACAATGTATCCAAAACCAACTAGCGAGTAGTGGAATTCAAACCGAATATTTAAATGGTTTTAAATCCCACCATGCATCACTAGCAGTCATGCTATTTTATTCCATCCAGCCATTAGGTCTTACCTTTGAGGGTTTACGCCAAGCTTGTTTATGACTGGTTTTCATTCTAGACATACGATCCTCGACCTCCTGAGCAACGGTGCGTTCCACTGGTACGTCAACGCTTATAAGACCTGAATATTTAGTCTCTTTCTTTGAGATGTTTACTGCTTCAGAAACTTTCTCGGCAAAGTTTAGTCTAGCCATCTCAGATTCCTCTAAAGCCTTCAACACTCTGCCTTCAGCATCAAACTCCATTCTCTGTAAGTTCTTGAGATGATGTCCAAGTGCTGCTGTCGAATGATACACTGGTTCTGCCAATGGCTGAGCCTCCATAGACTTTCTTGACCGAACTTTCTTACCTTTAACATTTTGAGGCTTTGGTTTGGACATGACAGTTCAGTATGGCGTCCGTTTGTCAGAAATCAGTGGATATTTTTAGTTGTTGGTTGTAGGCCGACTGCAGTTGGTTTTTCGTTATCAGCTGCATATCTGAAAATAAAAGACAACCAGTTTTAAAAAATGAGCGTATTTTAAATACTAGGAGTGTATATTTGTGGCCTATACAATCTGACCGTGGAGGAATAAGAAGGATCTGACTAAATAAATGCATCGAATTTGGCAAATACTCAGTATACTGGCAAAATTATATTGAAATACTATTAAAACCCCCAAATTTTTAATATTTTTCTCTAAAAAAACCCTGAGTAGCACTACTACTACTAACGCCTTCTGTCATGTCTGTCGAAATACATGCAGGCTCTACCAATCCCGGCCTTGCCAAAATGGTTTTAAAATGTCCACTCGGTAGGCCCATGGAGGAAGGAATAGGGGGTACGGTAGGCCTAACGTTACATCATCCTTACAAAATTACAAAGACAAAGTCACAAACAAACAGTCATAAAATTATTAATAATGAGCATATACTCCATAATAGAACACACAGAATAAAATAGAATAACATATACAGTCAGTACTTACATGGACGTAACCGTAGTACTAGTAGTATCTTGCAACTCAAGATTTCAATCACAAACTTGGATACTGAAATGTGAAACTTAACGTGAATTACAAAACTACAGAATACCGAGGGGGCCGGGGAGGCTCATCATCACGTCATTCCTTCTTGATTCCAAATCTTCCGCGCGCGATATATGTACATGTACACATGGCGCGATATCAAACTCCCGCCGCGGCGAACCGGCCGCGCGCGCGCGTCCGTGGTTTGGCAACAGCGCCCTCAATAGTGGACAACAACAGAAAAAAAAAAGGAAGACATACAAAATGTATACACTTTTGTTGTGTTCAATCCAACAAGATCCTTTTATATAATAAACCAATTCCCCTGCACATCAACCATGAATTCTTCATCAGCCTGGGCATTCTTATACAACATAAAATGTTTCATTTTCGCATGCATGAAATCCAACATACATAGTCATAAATATTTGAGTATGTTAAAGATAAAAGGTAGTATACACCATTTGCAGACATCAACGAAACTTCCAATTTATTATGTAATATTGTACATACTCAATTGTAAGTAAATAACAGTTTCAAACCTCATGTGAAATCATGGTACCCCGTTTGCTGTGATTTTCATAACAAGTGTAATTTTGTACACGTAATTGTTTTCAATTAATTGCCGGCCGGCAATCATTGGAAAAGCCCGATCACATAGTGTACATTGTATTTTCAAACACTGCCACCAATTTATTCAAATGAATTGGTCCAAATTTTATTTGTAATACAGTTACAAATCCGTGAATATGTACAAGCCAACTTGTCTGGTTTCTTAACTTCATGACATTTATTCACTGCTGTGTTTCGTCTGAAAAAGGTCAAGGAACCAGACTACAAAAACAGTTTTTTGATTTTGTTTTTTTCTTCAGCATCTATTAACACCAAACTTTAAAACAAGTCAGCGTAACATTTACTACATGTATAAAATAAACATCCCCTAGCCCATCCATTTTAGCCAAAGCAAATAGTGTATACTACCAGAGCCATCTCCAAACCAGCTGATATTTCATAGTTGGTTTTCTGCAACACTTACAAGATGTGTTCAATGCTTTACAAAATGCACACATAACTAGCGTTCAAGCACAGATTTCCAGTAAATGGCAAAAGAATGTCATGGTTTCTTTAAAATCATATTACCATTTCAAAATTGATTATGTGGTCTATAGGCTTATTTAGCTAACTGAACTGTGCACACATTCCAGGGTTGTAGTCGAGTCCCTGCAAGTCCTTTCACAAGTCCTTTCGTGAAGCCAGTCACAAGTCCCTTTATAAAGGCAGTCACAAGTAACTGGATGAACAATGACAAAGGAATGCCTTTGTCAAAGCTGATTTGAATAGCTTGTAATTTGAATTGGAACTGAAGGACTTGTGATGGACTTGCAGAGACTTACAGGGACTTGTGATGGACTCGACTACATCCCTGACACATTCCACCCAGCAAGAGATGCACACTTAGCTTTTTGGTAACCTTAGTCCAAAGTGCATGTATATCGACCATTTTCCACCTCCAGAACGACTTCAATTTTCTATGCGAAATCAGTCTATTATGACTACACTTTGCACAATGAAGGTTAAAATAATGTAAGAAATGCCCAAGCTAACATCCAACATAAACCAGGCAGAGCACAGGTGCCTGCATACAGGTGCGCTGTTACATATAGAATATTACAACAGCCAAGCATTATCTAGTTATAAGTATGACATGCAGGTAAGGCAATCTATACAATAGGGTCATATGTACAACACTTATCTACATAGAAAAATGTTATCTACATAAAGCAAATGATTGCAATAGTGTTATATTTTTGACAAGGTTATTTTAAAAATATATTTACAGGATTTCTGTACATTGTTGTGAAACAAGCATCCAGTTGTCCACTGGAAACAATGATCACTACCCATAAAGGGGCTTATAACTCAAATATGCATATTAAAATTTAAATTTGAACATTGATATAGTATCTTAAAAGATTCCCATTCACAAATATCCATGAACAGTCGTACATGTACATACATGTTTCATGCCCATGTGAGGTAATAAAGTGTGAAAATACAGCTGCTGTCATTAAGTAGTATGGAGTATGTTTGCAAACAACATACAAACTTGACTCTTTTAGCTTTGTTGAGTCTGCTAAAAGAAAATCAATTTTTAGTGCAACTCACTTTGTGAGCCATTGTATTTTGTCAGATTTGTTTTCCTGAATGTTAACTTGGCCAGGGAGCACAACTTTGCCGGGGAGCCCAACTTGGCCAGGGAGCCTATCGGCAGCCTGCTTCATTCACTAATCGTTCTTATTAGGAGTCGCAAGTTATCACAAGTCAATCACCGGTTTATATCCAAATCTCTGGTCAAATCAAAGGCTATTACTGAAACAAATAGTCATTGGTCTTACCCTGTTACTTTATGACCCGACTTATGAATTGATTTACAATTTAGAGTGCAGAACATAGAACCTGATCACCCAAAACTATATAGGTCAACAAGCCCCAAATTACTAAAACCGCCCACAAAATTGGACAATTTACACCAACCAAAAAGCAGCTGATCACTACTGTTAGTAAAGGGTCCAAAGTTAGGAATAAATTTGTCCTATTATTCATTTTTTATAGGGAAAAAAAAAAAAAAAATTCTGTGGTTAAACTTTTATCTGTTTTTAACTTGAAGAGCTGTTATATGCAAACTCTTTTTGAATATTCAATAAAGATTTCTTATCCAGCGGATTCTGTACCATAGCATGATCAGTCAAACTGAAGACAAATTGTAGACACCCCATCTTAACATAACTGCCATGATGTAAGATGGCTGTACCTTCCCAGCCAGCGCCACTACCACCGATTAGACTGGAGCTGCTGACCTTACAACTGCACGGCTTCTTGAAGTTATTACTAGTTGCACTCATCATCACTGGCTCCTCATCCATTGATTTCTCCTCCTTGTCTACTTCTTCATCTTGCATTTTCCCATCTGATGATTCTCGTTTCCGTTTGCCTTTCCTGATGAAACTGCGGGCCGATTTGACGAAGGGAGAGGCTGGAGGTGGTGTGGTACTTCTCTTATCAGAGAAATCACAGGAGTAAAGTACATTGTCTGCAGTTGTCCCATGTTCACTGTAATTGAGGAGTTCATAGTGTCTTGTGTTCTAAAATAAAAACAAGATAAAGGCCAAAAATTAATGTTTGTAAGCAGAAAAACAAATGTTTGTTTTATAATAGTGCGTTTAACACAATTTGAGTTCAGTGCAATTACAGATAGTTTGATATACATGCAGTTGTCATTTATTGTAGCAAACTGCCCAGACAACAATATTTAGAAGCCAAAGCTATTTTTTAAATAGAAACATTGAAAAAGCAATTTTGTTTATGTGCTGTGTACTATATTCGTATTTGGGGGAAAAGATGCGAGGCATAATTAGGTAAAATCATCATTGTGTCATTAGTGTACTTTAAATAAGGTAGAAATGTACTAAAGGCATGACTAAGTTTAAAGGTGACTAATATATTACTTGAATACAAAATACAGGGGAACTAAAAGTGATAGGAACAAAAGGAAGAAAGGATAGCAACTTCATGAAAATTGGTCCCTTTGTGCAGAAAGGACACTTGACCATGTGGACAAAATAATAGAAATACATGAATCTTTTAAACTAACCTCATCATAGAATATACAAGCATGCTTTGAGGAAACATAGTTACAATGGCCGAAATTAGTCAGACAGACATCCATATCACTTCCTATGGGGTAAATAAAAACCAAAAGCATAAGTCAATTTCGAAATGAGGTAACTAATACAAAACAAAAACAAATCAAATTTAAATGGCTATTTATATGGCTATCGAGGGTTGATAACAAAAAGTCAAATATGTGACCATGTAATTTTGTTAAAGAGATATATATTTTTGTTTGTATGTTTGCCAAGGTCTTTTGCATTTAAAACATACGACCCAAAAGAAATTGTCTTTAAATGGACAAACATAATTTTTGTTTAATACTAATTTCCAAACCTGTTTAAATAATTGGAATTTAATAGAGTTAGATCAATTTTAATCAAATTTAATAGATTTCAATGGACTTTGATAGACTTGGAAGAAAGGCCCTGACTGTACTCACCAATTCCTATATGTAACGTCCTGTAACACATTGGCACAGGTGCAGCTTGTCCCCTGCCTGTGAGTGGACAGAATAATGCTCTGGCTTTGATGTGATTGGTTAATGCAGCAGGACATTGGCTTGGCCCTGTAGTATTGCTACTTGTTGCTGGTGTGTTATTGTGCACCACAAACTTCTTGGCCACAGATGATGTAGGAACAGGCTGTAGAGAAAATAGCTAATGATAAAGGAATGAACCAATCTATTTATTTAGCCCAGCCTGTGGTTATTAAAACCAGAGATTGAGACCAAGACGATTCTAGGGTTTGGGAAACAGCCTTAGACTGATGGTTTAAGCCACATCCACATAGAGCATACCATACCCAAGCTGACTTGAAAGGATATATGCATTATCATGTGTGCGATGTTCAGGGTTCCAAGACTTTTTTCCAAGGAATATCAACTTTCTATGACCCCTTGTAAAAGTGCTGTGAATTGCAGAAGTTTGCTATGACTGTGAGAGCCCTCAATTAGTCAGTAGAATGTTTGAGATTGAAGATGTCACTTACCTTTTGTGGTAACAGTTGCTGTAATCTTTGCCATGCTAGTATCTGTACAAGCCGCTCGTCAAGTTTACTCAGCTCAACATCTGGAAGAAAACAAATTGAAAAACATTGTGATAATTTTACCTTCTAACAAAAATATCGGTTACAAAACCACTGCTATTTATAATGCACAAATATGCACCCTGCGTTTTGGAGACTTATTGACAAATAACATACACCACTTTGGGCCTAACATTATTTCAACAATATTCCCAACAATATTCAAGCACACTATTGTAATCTTATTAGCAAGGAATCATTAAGTCTTTCACATTCTAAAAGGGAGCTCACATAGATTATATTAGAAGCTGCCAGACGTCACAAAATGCAGCAAAGGTAAACATTTGTGGGGGCCTTGTGTCCTGTTGCAGTGGCCACTATGGCTTATGCGGACAGTTTAGTCTTGGGATTGGTGACCTCATCTTGTTACATTGGACAGGCTTCTTACTTTGACAAATGTTGCATTGTGTTACCTTGGGCAGGGTTTACATACACTAATTACCCCAGGGGTGAGGCTTAGGGTTTAAGAAGAATCATATGATTCTAGAGTTAGTTACCTCCATTTCCCTCCACACAAGACTGTAATGTGCTATTGAGATTGATGATAGCTGGTGATGAACTCAAGGAAGCTGTAGTCATCTTAGATACAGTGCTGCTGCCTACAACATTCTTACTACCTCCACCTACAATTAACAATAAAACCAATGTAAGAATAAACAGTCAAGGAATTTGGATGGGAATCGTACATGTTACCCATTCAAACTGTGTTACCCATAACTCATGCACTGACAGATTACGGTTTACAGGTGATCTTCACAAAGTGACCACTAGGCAGGTTCTCTGGTAACAGCTACTCGGATTTCAATGAATAAAGTAGAATAATGCAAACACTTACCTCCATTAGAAATAGTGACAACCTTCCCCTGGGCGGATGATAACATCCCACTAGTGGTTGCTGTAGTAACCTTAGCCGGATAGTGGCTACTTGTTGCCTTGGTAACCTGTGATTGGCACCCTTCCATTTTGATATTAGAGTGAACCGATGGATGACTTGTGGTTCTGGGAGTGCTTGGACCAGATGTTACAACTTTGCCAGCTGATGATGTCGAGACAATCTTGTGAATGATTGGTTTACCTCCAGAGTTCAGTGATTTGCCAACTAATGATCCATTGACTGCACTTGCTGTGTTAACCATGACATCATTCTTGTTGGATATTGTCACTACCTTGAGCCCAATATTACCATGTGGCAAACTCTCCCCCGTCTTGGATTTAACAATGGTATGGTTCGTCAATCCAACTTCTTTCACAACAATCGTGTTCAACGTTCCTTCCTGCTTGCTGCCCATTGTCTTATTGGCGGTCACTGGACCGTTCTGAAGTAAAACCGGCCCATTGGTCAATTTGCCATCTTTGTTTTTGGACTCTGTTTTGCTTTGGTTTGTATCCTGGCCAATTGTTTTCAGTTTCTTATCACTTTGCAGAGAAGCAACAGAGGCGTTGGCTGGGACAGGTGTCCTGCCTTTCCCTTGAGGAACTTGTGCTGAACTGGCAGACGTGATAGGTGTTGTTTGGTTTGGAGCTCTAGTGAGAGAGGTGGTGGTGATGATTCTCTGTTTGATCGGATCTTTGGGTAGTTGTTTCTTAACCATGTGTCTGGTTATGCTTGTTTGCAGGGCTATGACACTTTTTAACCACTGTCAAAATAAGACACAGACAAAAATACTTAAATGTTTACAAAGACATTAACATGCTGCACTATCTTCCTTTTGGGCATGTAGAAATATGGACAAGAGGCATTTAATTTATTGCATGTATGGAATCCATCAGAAAAGTAGGCAACACAAACCACAATGTGCATAGAATCCATTGCAAATGAAGTATTCAACATTAGCGAAGAATGCAATAAATGGTTTCTGTAGAGTGGTTTGGAGATCGGATCATCATAGTAAAAAATGCTCTTGGGTTAGGTGTAACAATAGTACAATGTCATGTCAACCTAATAATTGATGTTCCGTCCCAAACCACCCTACCCCCAACCAGGGATGTAGTTGAGTCCATCACAAGTCCCTGCAAGTCCCTGAAAGTCCCCGCAAGTCCATCGCAAGTCCTCCAGTTCAAATTCAAATCACAAGCTATTCAAATCAGCTTCGACAAAAGCAATTCTTTGTCATTGTTCATCCAGTTACTTGTGACTGCCTTTATGAAGGGACTTGTGACTGGCTTCACGAAAGGACTTGTGAAAGGACTTGCAGGGACTCGACTACAACCCTGCCCCCAATCACCCCACTACTTGATGATTTTATGAGAATATAAATCCAAGCGTTACTGAGTTCTGACATTACCTCTTCCTGTTCATCTTGTGAACACACCGTATTGCTTGATCTAAACCCTTCTGGTGTCATACACACCAGACGTGGTTTCTCTTGCGGGAGGGGCAGCATCGGCGGAGGGAGGGCGTATTGACTCTTGATAGCGTTGGGTACATTGAGCGCCGGTCTTTTAGTGACTTTCTCGTCGTGTTTGGAGGGCGGACCTGTGCTGCAGACTTTGTGCATGAATCGTAACTTGATGGCATGCTGATCTAGACGACCGTGAAATTCATTGACGATTCTACAACGTTCTGTGTACTGAACACCTTGAAATCCAGGCTGGAAAAAAACAAGGTTTACAGAGTTTTAATTAACTGCAGTTTGATTTTTTCAAACTGATCCATCTTTACGAATAAGTGCCACCACTGATTCACAGAGCTGAAACTTTAACATGTTACCATGATTGTACTCTACTTGGATTTGATTGAGAAATTTTACTCGGCAACTAATTACCCGTGAGTAATCAATATGGATAGGAAACAATAAAAATCTGACTGGATTGAGTAATATGACTTAGTAACCACTCACCAGTGAGTGTTCAGAATGGTTAGGACCAACCCATGACAAGTTGATTTGATTGAGTGAGGTGACTCAGTAAGTACTCACCAGTGAGTGTTCAGGATGGTTAGGACCCACCCATGACAAGTTGATTTGATTGAGTAATGTGACTCAGTAAGTACTCACAAGCGAGTGTTCAGGATGGTTAGGACACATCCATCTCCCAGTAGGCATGGCAGTTAGTGGAGGATCCGTGCAGTCTTTGTGGAACAATAGAGGGCAGTAGTCACACTGGATCAACGGGCTTAATCGACAGCTCCTGTCATTACAAAGATTGATAAATCTTTTAATCCTTTTAGGAAATGTAGACTTGCCTAAGTGGTAAAGTAAATATCAAATAAGGTTATCCAATGTCCTGTTTTGATGAATAAACGAAGGTCAAATTCACTTTACAGAAAAGAAAAAAAATTTCAATGGGAAATATAAACAAGTACGATATGGATTTAATCGCAGTTACATTCAACACATCTACAAATACAATGGGTGTACAGATGCACATTTAACACCCCCCCCCCCCCCCCCCCCTTCCCAACCACAATAATATTTTGTAGAAAAACGATGGATATACACACTGCGAACAAAAAACGGCTGATGTCCGCAATCGGTACTGAATTGTGGAATAGGATACGTCTAACCAACCAACTTCACAAATTACCGAGTAGCTTTTCAGACAATGGAAAACAAATATTTAAATGCCATTTAGGGGTTATTTTTAAAAATAAAAAAAACCAAGGCTACATGCAAAACCAAATTAGATTTCCTGTTTATGTGCATTTTTACATGCGACAGTTGCTGTTTACACCATAAAGCTATAAAACCCTTCGGACAACTTTCAGGGTTTGAATTTCAGGTTAGATGTCTGTATTTTAACCAGTTCACTTCACTTAATACATTTTGTAAATGCACACTACAACTTTACAATATTTATGTGTATTGGTGGTGCGAAATACCGTACCCTCTGGAGACATGAACACAATGTGTACAATGAAGACAAAACGTCTCCGGAGGGTAAATTTCTATAGATGAATAGGTCTCCATTGGGAATTTCACGAATTAGATTTTTGGATTTTACTTAAATTACTCAAAAACTAGGATTAGGATGTGGGTTAGGGTTAGTGTTTGGGTTAGGGTATAATATAGGGTATATTGGGTCGAAATTTCAACCCAGGAAAAAAATTATGGTTAAAATGGGAGCATTTTGAAAAACGTGCTCGACTTTCTAACCATTTTGTACACGAGAACAAAGCCATGTCTCCACAGTGATACAAAAATGCGAATGTGTGTGTATTGGTGTGTATTGGTGTATCGCTTACTTGTTGCATTGAAAGCAAACTTTGGCTGGCAATGGAACCAATCCATTATCCAACTCATGTGGTTTCCTGTAATTCTTGGACAACTCCTCCTTCCTTCTTTTCCTAGTGCTCCCTGTAAGATCGAAATCCAAACATTTTCAGTTTTAAAGATGATGATGATGATGATGATGATGATGATGATGATGATCATGCATTTGTAAAGCGCCATCTATGTAGTTGCCTATTCCGAGGCGCTGCCAGGAACACCGGGGCGAACCCCTTCTCTTAGCGAAGAGTGTTACTGGGTTCTGTTACGTGCATTACACAACGCACGGGACCTACAGCTTCACGTCCCATCCGAAGGACAAAGCAATAGTGGTTTAATTGCCTTGCTTAAGGACACACGTGTCGACACCGGGACTCGAACCCACGCTCTGCGGAACAGAAAACCGAGTTCTTAACCGCCCGACCACGACACTCCACTGATGGAGTGACTAAACCACAGAAAGAAAATGGACTGAACCACAAATCTATTCACAAGTCAATAGTTAATTTGTTTTTACATTTCCAAAGCTTAAAGTCCTTCTCTGGCTGACAAATTAAACTACACCCTAACAGCAGTTCAAATCATTCAAGTGACTGTTTTAAGATTTTCCTGGCTTCCCAATTTGCTATAGCCATGCTTTGACTGGATATGATTGATAGACAGCCATACCTACCAGTTACTTTTTGTCTCTTGAAGGAATTTGACTAGTTGGTGTTTAACCCAAATAATTTTTAGTATCCTGTATACAAATTCATGGCAGGGGAAGAGAATTTTGACCATCTGTAACTGATCAAACAATAGGAGGATTAAGCAGTGCTAATACATGGAGATTAAACAGTAATTGTTTAAAATCAGAGCCTCATTTATGGAGTTCCTATTATGATTTATTGCAGCACATGAAGCAAAGAACAGTTGAACAGTTGAACAGCATTACAAAAAAATAAAGGATTGGAACACATTTTGCACACGTTTTTGTATTAAAATGAGGTGTGCGCAATAGTCTTGAGTGTAAATAAAACCCCAATTCTTTATGATTAAACCCAGAGGCTACGAGAAAAACAAATGTGACTCGTCTACCGACTAACCTGGTAATGGTGCAAATGTCATGAAGCTGCCTGGCAGACCAAACTGTACAGGGTTCTGTATCTCAGCCGCTTTGATCAACATCTGAAATGGATCCTTGATTTCACCAACATGTTTAGGACTATCAGGGGCTTTAGCCTGTTCCAACTTTGCATCCACTTTTTCTATCACAATCCGTAGATCTCGTTTAGCTTTAAAGTCATTGCAAGCTGTTGTGCCTTGGTTCGTCCTGAGCTCTCGCTTGGTCTTAGAGTCTTGGATGGTGTCAATGAGATTCTTGTCTTGGTTAGATTTGAGATCTCTTTTGGCTAAGCGTGTTCTGGTAGTTGGAGCTAAGCTTGTTGATGGTTCATCAGGTTGGGGTGAGGCTCCTGGGGTGGTAGGTCGACCAGATTGAAGCCTAGCCTGTTGAACCTCCTTCTGGGCTTCTCTAAAGTCAACCAACAATAGGGGAAGAAAGGGGTTGGATATGGACTGTACGTGAATAGTAGATCATAAAGATGGTATTTTGTGATGGATCGGGTGAGCTGTGGAAAAGACACTGTGTGCATGGAAGGTTTGCTAGGTACATGTACAGTACATGTACATGTAAGCTGCAGACTTTGTACAGAGATGCGTCTTTGGAAATGACCTTTTATTATTTTCTTCAAAATGATAGCATGCCAGAAGGAATATTTTCACAGGGAGTTTAGTTTCAAGAATAGCTTTACAAGTAAGCTTTTTAACAGTATATTGCTTGGTTACTTTTCTGACTCAATACAGGGTTTTGCTTTTTATCGATGTATTTTTTAAAGCACTTCATGAATAGTGTTGTCCCAAGATTTAATGAGACCAAAACAAAATCACTCAGGTGCAACTCAAACCCACGACCTCCTGCTTTCTGGTGCAGACATCTTACCACTCGACTGAAATCTGAATAGATATATTATACTTATCGCCAAGATTTATCTACATTATCTTTGAAGTGCATATTGTAGATTTAGCGTTCAATTGGTCTTAACTTCTTACAACATTGCAATATTACACAAACTGCAACCAACCTGTAAGCCTGCAGCTGAACCAGCCTAAGACATGGTTTATTCTCTCTCATCAATCGATCATTTAGTCGCATAGCTGGCTTGCTAGGTGCGGCTACAGTCTTTGTTACTGCAGGTGTTTTAGCAGTGGTTGCAGGTGTTTTAGCAGTAGTTGCAGGCGTTTTAGTGATAGTAGCAGAAGCTACAGTAGTATTTGGCTGGGCTTTGCAGGAGACTACTGGTAACTTGGCTTGCTTATCCTTCTCCGATTTGTTAGAAGTAACTGAGCTTGTATCATCATCTTGAGGCTAAAAAACAAAACATTTAGTGTTTATACTTACACATACATGTACATAAACCTGCATTGACTCATCACTGTTAAACACCGTCAATGGTTTCACATTTGTGATATCAACACTTGCTGTACAGTGTCATTTTATAAATTTAGGATCCAAACATGTGACCTTTTTCTGTTACTTTTATCTTGTAAAATTTGGCATTTAAATATCATTAAGAAATATATTTATAGTGTCAAATAGAAAGTTTGTGGTTTGCCAATATATGACTACCCTACCACTAAGAACATTCCCTTTGTAGTACAAATATTAAGGAAGTAAAAGATGAAATGTCAAGCTTTATAAGACTTTCTGTCATGTCTGTCTATTTTGCAATCCATGTTACTGTATTCAAAGCACTGCAAAAATCAATGGGTAAAAATTCTGATTGAGAAAATATTGATAAGTTCTCCATATGGTCTGGTGGTTTTATTTTACTATCTCTATACACTGATACATGGAGATTTGTTCAAAAGATATAAATATGAGAAAATTTGATGCACTTTAGTTACCTCAGTCTGTGGCTACTGAATACATAATTTGCACTCAGAATTTTGAACTTATCCTGGTATTCAATACTAAACCCTACGGGCAAATGGCCATAGACTGTCAAAAAAATCATACAATGACTCCAGGGTTTTAGACTGTACACGTACATGTACATCACCAATTCCTGTTAAAAAGGGGCATGTGTACATTGTTCATGTAGCTGGTTATTTACATGGGCATCATGTTAGAAATTTAGAGTTTACATGTCCAGTATCCTATTTAAAATAGCATATTTTTTACAAACCCAAATGAAATCCTTCTCCCAAAACTGTCTTCTATTACCCAGAAATGTTTCTATGGAAAGTACCAGTAGCATCGGATACTTCCATAGTGTAATATACACATAATGACAATCATTCTTTGTTCATATGTGCTCTGTCCTATGGGAGCCAGGTACAGTAGGAACGAGATCCACCAGGCTCCTTTGAGAAAGCAACATGTAAACAAAGCTTACATAATTGTCATAATTCAGGTTCACTGAAAGCTTTATCCAAGTACTTTGGACGCAGCCTCAGCCAAAGACAGAATGTGTCCAAGGAATATGATGTGCCCTATGTTCTTTTCTCTAGATCAGTCTTTATAGTGTTACACATGTAACATGATGCCAAGACATGGGATGTACTTGTACTTGGGTGAGTCACAGCAAGCTACAGGGCAGGACAGTTTTAATGGATGTACATTTTGTACATTTACTGGGAGTCTTGCATCAAAAGCTGCACCATCTACATGTAGGGTAGTCTGCTGCACTGAATGAAGGGAACTCAATCGTTGACTGGAACAGATCCACTATACCCGATATTTACTTTTAT
The DNA here is from genome assembly GCA_037893245.1 of Crossaster papposus. Taxonomy (NCBI): domain Eukaryota; kingdom Metazoa; phylum Echinodermata; class Asteroidea; order Velatida; family Solasteridae; genus Crossaster; species Crossaster papposus. The sequence continues at coordinate 242,181 of JBAIAA010000947.1, forward strand.
AATATGAATTGTTAAAAATATGAACTGCATAAATCAAGTCATTGATGTACATGCAAGTCTAAATCGGTTTTATTCTATCCTAAACATCTATTAGTCGTAAATTTTTGATGTTGACAGAATACATTGTACTTCTTGACAATGTTTATGTATTTTTTACGTATTACATGTACATTGTAATGGAAAACTGATCTTAAAAATCAAACCATACACAGCTAAATTCAATGACACTATTGGTAAATTAATATTAAAAAAAACATTTAAAACTATTTAAATTACCTAAACCTTTAAACAGTTGCCAAAACCAAGTGACATTAAAACCAAGTGACATTAAAACCCACTACTACAGTCAGTTACTATATATTCAATCTATTCGTAAGATGTAATGTTCGTCAAGGTTATTGGTAAAGGGCAAAAACCCAGTACTAAATTTACTATGTTTAACTCGGTACGGAAAGTGGTACAAGCTCTAAAGCTGCAAAGTTTCTTGCAGTACAGGTGATCAAACTAGTGATCGTCTCTGACGAAAATCTTGTTAATATCGAAATATTAGGCCCTCTTAACTTATTTGATTGGTATTACAATATGATACACTCCCACTGCCTTGACTGCAGCATAGAAACAGGAACCTTCCGTTTTCTAAACAACTCTATACCCATACTATACTAAGTTAACTGCGTGTATGCAGACCATAGAGAAAGGAGTGCAGACTAACACCTACCTCAGGTGCCACTGTACACTTGTGACACAACCATTCACCTGGAGGGAGATCATCCTCATTCAGTGGCGGATTGCTAACAAACAAAAATATCCAAGCACTTTATAATTCAACTTAAACAAACACAAGTAATCCAGAATCAAGGAACACAACAGTACTACAAAGTACGTGTGCGTGTAGTATAAGTCAAAATAACAAACAACTAAAAAGAAACCGAGGGTAATTTTATGACAGACATACACATGTTTGTAGGGGTCACAAAGGTCAATGGGCAGCTTCACTGATATAAATTTTGATCATTACTAATTCTCTTGTGGTTTATTTGTGTAATTACTAATTCTGTAACTTGGGACTACAATGACGACAGACATGAAACTTACTGCAAATTAAAAATTGCAATACTATTAATGAAATGCTCAAGGCAGGTGGCCGATATCACAGTATAATTTACCATGTACAGATTAATTAGTCAACTGCTGTTACTTTGTAGGGTGTTGGTTCTTCTTTTTCAAAGATTGACAAATCACAAGATTGACAAATTAACAGAAACAGAAAAACGATTTTGGAAAAAAAATATAAAATTGTGAATTCTAATTTGAAGTGATTTCTGGCCAAATTATTTCCAATTTTGTATCATGAAGTCTTGAAGAGATTATTGTATCTTTAAACTGTAATCACATGTACCTACATTTGTAAATAAATTTGCAAAAGTGGTGTGCAAGCCAGTAAGTTTTGTAAAACTGGTTTTTTTTACAAATGTATTTATCTAAACATTAAATATACGCATTTATTCGCATTAATATGTTTTTGTGTGACCACGGATTAAGGAATACGACCTTTTCTATGAACAGATGTTGCCATATTTTAACAGCAAATATTTGTTCCAGCCTCAGCCTACACGTCCGTGAAGGTCAAACATTTCTGTTCATTTCTAATGCTACATGTACTTGTAGAACTACATGTATAATATTGGTCTATATGTGACAAGAAAAATGTTCTTACAAATTGGTGATACTTGCAAAATTCTCAAGTATCGGACTTGAGTATAATATTCGAATGTCAGCTACAAACCCCAAAAACTGTTACTCAATGATTGATTAAACTTCCAGCGAAGGCTGGTAATTCAAAGATGCACATTACTGTTTGTTACTAGTGTTCGTTACTACTGACAGTGTTCGTAATTACAAGTCAGGATGATCGATATTTTGTTGGGGTTGGGGAGGGGGGGGGAGGAATGAGTAAAGAATGTAGTAATGATGCTACTTCCACTAAACTTAGACTAAAGTAAAGGGGCGTCTTGGTTATATTTTGTTGTTATTCCTAATAACGACCAGCTGCTATTCTTTCACCAAAGATGGCCCTACCCAATCCGCTGGACTATGCCCCTGGCCCTTCCAGTTCCAACTAGTCTTGCACATAATGACTACACACCCGCATCAACTGCCCCACACACACACAACCACTACACACACAGCCAATGTCTGCATATGGCGGCCATGTTTGATTTTCCTTGTTTTTCTAAACCACCATCTCTTCACTGCAGTTGAATGTCTCAAATATATTCCAATTGCCTGGCCTGGAAGTGTCTGTAAAACACTACAAATATCAAGCAGAATGCCATGACTTCATATAGTGTGTTATCAGTATGAAACCATGACGAAACTCACCAGCATTGGAGGTGGAAAGCTGAAGGACACCGATCGCAACAGAGCAAATCGCCACCTTCACGACAGCTATCACAATTATCGTGGTTGATGGCACGACCAGTTCGACGATGGTCCCGAATTCGGCGCGTTTTTCTCGGGGGTTCCTCACTCTCAGGTGGAGCTACCAAGGCCTGAATTTGCTGCATGAATAACAGACAACCACACAAATCATTTTTATTAGGATAAAACTCAGACTTCTCTTTACAGAGATCGCTAACTGGGCTTTACAAATTTACATGCAGTGTGCACACCTTTTTTGTAACGAAATATCGTTAGGCAACATGCCCACCGTTTGACGTTAATGGTTAGCCATTTTGTTTGACATCCATGCAAAAAAACGACTCAACTTCCACGACCTACAATGAAAACAAAATGTTTGGTAATTGTACTTACATCCATCAGGCCCCCTGACGTATCCAAGTCATACAGAATTGTCGTCATTCTGACAATAGAACATTCACCTAAACATCGTTTTTCCTAGTTAGTAGCAGAAATAACCGCGATGTGCTCTGCAGTGCAATGCAATGTAACGAATGCTAGTTGCTGGTCTCGATACATGCACACGGCGCATTGGAGCCATTGGAGCGTCCTACATATCTGCTGCTGCAGCACATCTTCAGAACTCTTATTTTTTCTCCCTTTTATAATAGCACAATGTTCACAAAAGTTTGCCGATCGGTAGAATTTGCTCACTACTATCTATGAAGCGTTCTTTAAATAAAAGCCATGAAACGGATAATTTATTACAAATAAAAAAAATCAGTATGAACTCGTAACTTGGCGCAAAATTTGTTCTCGTTCGCCAGCATCACACACAGCGTGCATAAGTCAATATTTGACGATTGTGCGCGTGCGCTGTGATCCTCTGATGAACTTTGCGCTTTTGCATGCGTTTTGTCATTTTTCGTCACGGTCGCGACAGGTGCATTTTCATTCATAACATTATTTGGACGCAACTTTTTTAAAGGGTTCATTATGCACTTCCGCGTAAAAATCGAAAGATCACGTCAAAATAAATTTCTCTATTTACTTTTTACGGGTAGGTAAACTGAAACATTTATCAACTGGGATGCGGAGCTTGATAAAAATCACTTACTGTGAAATTTAAATTAAAACCGCGTGCTCTAGCAAGGGCGGGCGATCAGATCATTTAGACTGTTTAATGCGGTGCTTGAAAGAACTTAAATAGCTCCATGGTGACAGCATAGCAGAAACTAATGTAATGTCAAACACTGTCAACATTAAGGCCGTTTTCCAAACCCCACTTGTAGGCTCCAGTGCGGCTTCATCACCATTGCCAAACTAAATTAAGCGAAGCACAAAAGAACTTATAAGAAGCTGTGGTTTTAAAACGGCCTAGTAGTATTTCTCGATCTCGATCGCCACAAGTCAGTTTGTTTATCGCTACCGTCCGCCGAAATGGATGTATTCAGTCAATTATATTTTTGTCATTTTTTATGGAGATGCAGTGAAGAATATAATGGAAGGGAGTGAGTAAATAAAATTGAATTACTGTGAAAAGTACACCATTTATATTTGTCTGTAATTTTTGAAAATGAATGGGTTTAGATTTAGGTACTCTTCCATGATTTAGGGTTCATATATTTGAACATAGTTATTTATAGACGTCAGGGAATTAAGAAACCTAACTTAGTTGGCTGGCACCCATTCACGGATGTGTAACAGTCATGCTGCAAATAACAAATTCAAATAACAAATTCAAAATCGTTTTACTCTCATAAAATTATGGCAATACTGTTTGAAATTAGTCAGGTAAATCCTTTGGAACTCCTTTAGGCTCCTTTGGAAAGCAGTTTGTTAACTGAAATGGATTACCCTCTCTAAAGATTACATTAAATACATTATTAAAAAACAATCCAACGATTGCCGTCCAGCATATCGTTGGAAATTTATACGAAATTCCACTTTTCTGGAGAACCACAGCCCACTGCCGTGATTTCACAGGACTTTTATGAACTGACAGTCAAGCAAAGTATTTCAAGTCCCGCCTTGTCGATTTCTTTGTTCACTTTGAAATGTATGCCAATATATGTTTATGTTTGCAAATAATTATAATGACGTACTGTATATTTTTGTGCAAAATTAATGGTCCTCCTACTTAGTCGTCGTAGCGCCCTCTCGGTCTCTTTTTTTCTCCTTTTGCCGGCCTGCGGAGACACCGCCTATTTCTTGCCCTTGTTTTTGTGTGAAATTTTCCGGAACCAGGCTAGGCCAACATAATGTACGCATGCGCTGTGATACCGCCATTTTGTGAACGATCCTGATTTCGACCTGCGCTGCCTTGGGAGGAGTTGATGGAGTTAAAAGCCCGAGGAATTTAAGGATTATTTCATGACTAGGCTCTTTTAAAGGACGAAAACATACATCTATATTATCTATGTAAGTATATATAATATATATATACAGTCTACTTGTTTTTATATTAATATAACGATTTTATGCTTGTTTTTGTTGTTCCGGTCGTCACAAAAATCACACATTCATGTCGTGCATGTAATGTATGGATCAACTTCCTAGTGAGTAGTATTTATCAATATCACACAAGATACCAGTACAATTTATATGGCATACTGTGCACATTACGGTAAGGGGGGGTGGGGGCTGGAACGGAGGGGGGCGGCTGGAAGGGGGGGGGGGCTGGAACGGAGGGGGCCGGCTGGAACGGGGGGGGGGGGTGGGGGGGCTAGGGGGGGTCAGACAAGTCGACCGTTGAACGGTTGAGACAACTCGACTCGGGACAACTCGACTCGGGACAACTCGACCGTTGAGACAACTCGACCGTTGAGACACGCCGACCGTTGAGACACGCCGACCGTTGAGACACGCCGACCGTTGAGACACGCCGACCGTTGAGACACGCCGACCGTTGAGACACGCCGACCGTTGAGACACGCCGACCGTTGAGACACGCCGACCGTTGAGACACGCCGACCGTTGAGACACGCCGACCGTTGAGACACGCCGACCGTTGAGACACGCCGACCGTTGAGACACGCCGACCGTTGAGACACGCCGACCGTTGAGACACGCCGACCGTTGAGACACGCCGACCGTTGAGACACGCCGACCGTTGAGACACGCCGACCGTTGAGACACGCCGACCGTTGAGACACGCCGACCGTTGAGACACGCCGACCGTTGAGACACGCCGACCGTTGAGACACGCCGACCGTTGAGACACGCCGACCGTTGAGACACGCCGACCGTTGAGACACGCCGACCGTTGAGACACGCCGACCGTTGAGACACGCCGACCGTTGAGACACGCCGACCGTTGAGACACGCCGACCGTTGAGACACGCCGACCGTTGAGACACGCCGACCGTTGAGACACGCCGACCGTTGAGACACGCCGACCGTTGAGACACGCCGACCGTTGAGACACGCCGACCGTTGAGACACGCCGACCGTTGAGACACGCCGACCGTTGAGACACGCCGACCGTTGAGACACGCCGACCGTTGAGACACGCCGACCGTTGAGACACGCCGACCGTTGAGACACGCCGACCGTTGAGACACGCCGACCGTTGAGACACGCCGACCGTTGAGACACGCCGACCGTTGAGACACGCCGACCGTTGAGACACGCCGACCGTTGAGACACGCCGACCGTTGAGACACGCCGACCGTTGAGACACGCCGACCGTTGAGACACGCCGACCGTTGAGACACGCCGACCGTTGAGACACGCCGACCGTTGAGACACGCCGACCGTTGAGACACGCCGACCGTTGAGACACGCCGACCGTTGAGACACGCCGACCGTTGAGACACGCCGACCGTTGAGACACGCCGACCGTTGAGACACGCCGACCGTTGAGACACGCCGACCGTTGAGACACGCCGACCGTTGAGACACGCCGACCGTTGAGACACGCCGACCGTTGAGACACGCCGACCGTTGAGACACGCCGACCGTTGAGACACGCCGACCGTTGAGACACGCCGACCGTTGAGACACGCCGACCGTTGAGACACGCCGACCGTTGAGACACGCCGACCGTTGAGACACGCCGACCGTTGAGACACGCCGACCGTTGAGACACGCCGACCGTTGAGACACGCCGACCGTTGAGACACGCCGACCGTTGAGACACGCCGACCGTTGAGACACGCCGACCGTTGAGACACGCCGACCGTTGAGACACGCCGACCGTTGAGACACGCCGACCGTTGAGACACGCCGACCGTTGAGACACGCCGACCGTTGAGACACGCCGACCGTTGAGACACGCCGACCGTTGAGACACGCCGACCGTTGAGACACGCCGACCGTTGAGACACGCCGACCGTTGAGACACGCCGACCGTTGAGACACGCCGACCGTTGAGACACGCCGACCGTTGAGACACGCCGACCGTTGAGACACGCCGACCGTTGAGACACGCCGACCGTTGAGACACGCCGACCGTTGAGACACGCCGACCGTTGAGACACGCCGACCGTTGAAACAAGTTGACTTGCATGTTTTTGGTATACATGTAGTACCGGGGATTTTGACGGCGGCAGATCGCCGTTTGGCTGATCGCCGTTTGGGAGTTATGATACATGAAGAGGTTTTGTTTTTGTTCGGATTCCAATTTATGGTGGATTCCAATTTATTTTTGTGTTGCCTTTTAGGTGCGCACGCGATTTATTTCATGTATTTATTTCATGTATCGTAACCTGCGTGGACGTGTTTCGCCGTTTTTTTTAAGTTTTAATATCTCAAAAAGGAATTGGATCTTCAAATTCTCCAAAATCCTCTTTGCTGGATGATTTTGCAGGTTGCACTGTGTCAACGTCTTGTGTGGTTTATGTTTAGCCATGCATAAATTTAGGCCTATAATTGGCCCTGCCTCAACATCAACAGCACTGCTGGAGCATTTTGCAGGATTAAGAAAGTTGCTACCTCTCCAGTTAACAATTTTTTTTAAACCAGAGGATTTTGGATGATTGAGGCTGTATCTAATTTGTGAATGGAAATGAGGGAGGCAGTTGGAAGATCTCGCAGGATTGAGGGTGCATCTTACATACACATTTGTACATTGGGAGTAGGGTTAATAATAATGCTTGCTTTTGAACACACACTCTTGAAACATTTGTGTGTACTACTGTGTTCTCTCTTGCACTCACCAAAAAACCCCAAACAATCATACAGTCACTTTAATAAAAAAATAGTAAAATTCTTTGTTTTGTCATTATTGGCACAATCAAAACAAAATGTATTTTTTTAAAGAAACCCAGTTTTATCAGATCAAGTCAACTAAAAATGGGAATGTGTTTTGTTTTCTATTGAGTCCCTTAAATGATAGAACAATGGCAAACAGTGTTCACAATAGAACAAAGAATGGTTGTTCAGTCAAGCAAGCATCAAACGCCTCCAGATGTTGAATCAATCAAATAATTTCTCAAGTGAAAACTAATTCCATTATTCCCAATTCAAACAAATGAATTGTGTTTTCTTTTCTAATGTTAAAGATTAAAAAATGTAAACAAAATCTCATTCATCATTTTGGTGTGATATTTTGCCTGAATATTACAAAAACAGGGGTAGGAGCAAAATGAAGCAGCAGTGTTTATATTTAACATAATTAGGCTGAGCAGAGGTCTTGTGCAAAGCGTGGGAAATCCAGGCAAGAATTTGTCATGGGCACCAAAGAGGCATGACAAAAAGTGGCTAGCTGGAATCTCAGCAATGCTGTTAATGTTATATGCTGGGGACTGCCAGCCTAGACAATTTACTGGTACGGTAATAATTTATCTATGGTGTGCATGCTGTTCAAGTCAGATGAAAGATTATTGTTAGTTAGATCATACACTGTACATGTTTACTGTATGTGTACACATACATTTGTACAGTCTCTTTATTCTCTTTGTCTGAGTGGTGAACTACGGTACTTGTATTCAAATGCAGTCTTATTGAATTGCTTGTGCTTTGGAACCTACATGTACATTTAGCACTTTCAGTTATTCAGTTTTCTGGATGTGTTTTTAGCAAGTGTACAAATGCCTTACAGTTACAAGACATACCGGTACAAATTCATCAACCATCATTTCTTGTAACAAGAAATACATAGGGTATTTAACATAACAACATGTATACTTGTATGTATATGTACCCCTCCATTCTATAAAACTCTTTGACTTGTGACTAAAATCAAAATAGAAAGTTTGCACCAGCTTTTGCATATTTTTATAATAAAATGTGACATCTTGATAAGGTACATGTACCTGTACTGTACCCCAACCTATTTGTCTATCTCTTTCAAATCATACACTACACTACACTACACTACACTACCGGTACAGTACATGTATGTCTGCATTCCTGTAAACATACATTCAAAAACAATTTACAGTAACTTGTACTTGATTGTTTATATACTGTACAGGCCAAATAAAGAAATATACATGTACTCTACTACTTTATGACTCAGATTTTCGTAATTATTTCTCATTTTTGGTTTTATTAAAAAAATTGGGAGGAAAACTTGTAAGATGCGGCACCAAAAAAAGATTCATGCAAGGACGAGAAACTTTTATTTTTTATTTTGGGGCATTTAGTGTGTGTTTCTAAGTTCTGCAGTCATGAACAGCAGACTGTTTAAAATAAAACTTAAAATGTCAACATAAAGTGTACATGCACACATACATGGCTATTATGTTGTTGCGACTGTGGAAGGCCAAGGATGCTACGTGCATGTGTCGTTTCTCTATGGTTTTGCCATCTGTGTCCTCCTATTAAATACTATTTCAAATACTAGAGTTAGTAGAGAAGGAAAGATAGGACAGTGGGTATCTCTTTGTACGGTGACCTGTGAAACATGATGACATGCTGTACGCCAACTGAAAAAAATACCTAAATTCGTATAAAAGAATAACAAAGTCATTAATAATTTATTCAATCAATTTAACAATTAATTTAAAATATATATTATTTACTTTAACAAAATATGTTGAGAATATTAAGCCATGAACAATAATACATACATTTACATGTAGGCCCCTAACGCAAAGTACAAAGAATAGGGGGATCTATACAGTACATACATGTAGTAGCTCATTAGCATAATACTGTTAATTACGGTCAACAAAGTTTCTTTGCACGTTTAGGCATTTCCCTATAAATCACTAAGAGAATAAACTCCTTAAAAATGATTAATTTTACTAAAGAAAAGGTATTTTAGCGGCTTTGCGCAACTAAATCACATTGAGTGCATGGAACAATTTTGTTCTGGTTACTTTCCTACCATGCGAGGCGCCCTTCCCCATCATGACCTCTGAACAAGTACTTCCTGTTTAACTGTTTTTGCCACTGTGTCCTATCTTCCCCTCTCTCTGTATCTTTGCTATTACTCATCACATAGAAATGTTGATATAATAGATACTGGCTGTGCTGTCTGCAAGTGTTGTACATTGTACAGGTAGTAACTACACAAAATCCAATGGTATATTGTACAATGTACACATACTGCATGCACAAGCACAGTACTGTCTGTATAATTTATAATCAGTAAAAATTATGGTCAACCAAATTCTGGGAAATGGTGTTGGTTTGTAATGAGATGATTGAGGCTTATATTAGTATGTGGATGTTAGATTGTTGCTTTGGGTGTGGTTACTGTGGTACATGTATTTTGTTACTTACTAGCCATTAGTAAGTTCTTCAATTTTCATAGTTTATTCCTTTATTAATCAGTTTTTTATTAGTAATCAAAACCAATTTGCCACAGGAAACCAGGACAGTGCAAGATTCTAAAGGGGAACAATTGTGTACTGGTGTCACCTTTTGGAAACAAATTCTTCCTGTGTTAAATCCAACTCTAGAAAATTGCAAACATTTACCTAGAGAAAACAAAGAGATTGCATTCTCAAGTTGTCAACTTGTCACATTTTCATAAAATTTAATAAGTGTCTGATATTGATGATTTGTAGCATAAAATACAATTTGCGTAATCTTTAGCAGGTCAAAGCAAAGTAACTCAAGTGTGAGATATGCATGATATACACACATTCCAGAATATTGTACTTTGTCTTGTTTACAGGTCAATAAGAACTGTGAAACTTCAAGGGCACTATAACCATGACATACCGATACAATGAATGTCAGTCAACTATTGTGTGGACAGTGTATCATGACAGGTCACAATTGCTGGAAAACTGAACTACCCCCCCCCCCCCCCCCCCCCCCCTACATGTACCAGTACCTGTGCCAAGAGTTTGTATACCAGTACGTCTCCTATCAGGGACTCCCTGTACACTAGGGAACCTTATTGTTCTGTATTGTTCTACGTCATATATTTCAATGAAAACAAACTCAATCTTTTAGCTAGGGTGTTGTCTATTAAATACTCAACAAAAAAATCAACAAGACACCCTGAAAGGGTTTACTAACAATGTTCACGTTGTGTTGACTGGAAATACATGTACCGGTACAATGTACAGTATGTTTGTGGTTTGTTTAACACCAACTCCCTACCTACAAATAAAGTGTTTAAAATGTAATGTACAATGTACTGAGGAACTTCTGAGATCTACGAAAAAAAAAGGTTTATTATGTGGAGACTGGAGAGGTAGGGATTTGTCAACTGTTAATGCTTTAGTTCTATTGTATGTAGCTTAAGTGAACTCTGGATAACACAGTGAACTTGTTTTCTTTCTTTTAAATGTCCTTGATTCCTGGTTTGTTTATAACAACATTTATTTCACTTTCTCACCATGCTTTTTATAGCTAGAAGTCTCCATTGCCTTTCTTTGTTGAGCTGCCATTGACAAAATGTGGCCTAATTCTATTTAGCACAAACTCGTAGACAAAAATAACACACACAATACAATACCCACTGGCATGTCTGGACTATTATTCCTGCATTGGTTTTCCTGTGACCAAATAATAACGGACAAAATATTGGCTCGTATCGGGATTCATTGCATTCCTTCAGCTGAGAGAATTTACAAACTTGATTGTGTTTTGTTTGTACCAGCACTGTTTGTCCTCTGGTTAAAATGACAATGAATATGGAAATGCGTGTACTGTAGTTTGGTTAAACTTTGAAAGATCACACTGGAACTTCAACATGAAAAGCTACATGTTATGACACCAGAAAATGGTACTCTAGTATTTCTGCTTTTATTACATTTTGTATTAAAAAGTCTACAAAGAGAACGTCATTGGAGATTAGAGAAACACTTCCTCTCACAGTGTACAATGCAGTACATGTACTAACATTGTACAGATGTAGTTTGTACGTTACATGTAGCTGAATTTTGACACTTACAATTACATATTATTTACCACATACTCGCTACATGAAGCAATAGTTCACAATATACCGTACGACACGTACCTTACGTGTACATCATGTAATTTGTATTCTTTCATGTTATATGAAGCACCTAATTACAATCACAGTACATGTAGTAGATGTTTACATTGCATAGATTTGTTCCTTTGTGTACGTGTACACAAACAACCACACAAAAAATGTGTAAAGCGAAGCCAAACTGACAGATTTTCATGGTATGTTGTTTATTGTAATTCACCAGTGGTTCCAAGACTTTTGTACATGTAATTGAACTGTTGACGTTGTACATGTACTGGACTACTGGTACTGATACATGTACATGTTGTGCTACATGTAGAAACTTTACTGAAGCCATGGCATTACAAATATACACAGTACCAAAATATAACAACAAAAAGTGTTAAAAGAGTAAATATTTTATTAATTTACTACTAAATGTACAAATCAGAAGTTAGTATTATTTATTGTACACAAACATAAATCATGGTTCTTCTTGTTTGTTTATTTCAGGCTTTGGGAGTATTAATTTGACAACAAGGCTCTAGCGGTGAGGCAATTCCAGCCATATCACACATCCTATATTCTCATGTGGGCAACACCTACGCCAGTCAAGCTAGTGCCTGTCTCTTGTTATAACCAGGACCATCTCTTGTAGTAGGATGCCATTACCAACACGGGTCTCACAGATCAAGGACCTTGAAGTCGCCTCATTCTTCTCGGAGGAAGATCCAGAGAAACTCTTTACTGATCTGCAAGAGATTGGCCATGGAAGTTTTGGAGCAGTGTACTTTGTGAGTTGACTTTTTAATTCCTGGCATAACCAACTTGTAAGTGTACAACTGATTTACCGGCCATGTACATTTGTACACTACATGTTGCTCTCTTTCTTAATAAATTTGTAATCTGATTTCTGTTTGCAGGCCCGTAATACCAGAACAGGAGAGGTGGTTGCAATTAAGAAGATGTCATACAGTGGCAAATCATCTAACGAGGTCAGTTCACTTGTTATATCACTATGGTTACATGTACATTACTTTGCTATAGCTTGCAATTATTCACATACCGGTACCTAAAGCGGCTAAAGCTAAACCATTGACATGTGTGGTACTGATAGTCATAGCCATGACATTTATATGCAGCTTCCAGCGCATTGATAACTCTATCACTGGACATAAATGACATTAAAATGTAGTGAATAAGATTAAAGATGTTACCAGGAGGCAATTTATTTATAGCTGAAGGTACGGTATGAGTATACATGTAGATGTACAAAGGGCAGAACCCGAGGAAGTAGTTGCCATGCCAACATTCATACATGTACAACAAGATCTTTAGGTTGCTATGCCAACATGTTAACTAAACTGATTACTGTCAGAAAAATGTTCAGTCATGATGTTTAGTACATCCCCCTTTAATATATATTTTTTTTATAGAACCAATCGAGTTACAACATTTTAGTTTGTTTTCTTTATTAGCACAAGCTTCAAATATTGAATATTTCATGACTTGTCATAGATTTAATTAATACAGTTTTATAAAAAATAAAAAATATCAATATCCTGATTTGAAGAAGCAAAGGGATTTTGCTGGGTGCGATCGGTAGATTTGTGATATCCTCAATTGTGCTGTGTAATTGGTTGATCGTATCGCCATAATTTGATCACCTTTTCTTAAGTAATTCACAACCCTGGATTTTTTTTAAATATGGAAGTACCGGTAAAGTCCAAGATTTCATAAAGGCTAAACGTCTATTATGGATGTATATTTTACTGGCTTTTTTCATTTTAATTTCAGAAATGGCAAGACATAGTAAAAGAGGTTCGGTTCTTACGTCAAGTCAAACACAAGAACACAATAGAATACAAAGGGTGCTACCTGCGAGAACACACAGCATGGGTAGGTATCATCATCATAAATGCATTTAACCGTCACGCATTCATTTTATTGCTTCTGGTCAAACTCCCTGTAGGTAATTTCTCAAATTGACAATACTCACAGTCACAATAATATTTCATTTGATGAATATCATGAAAGCAGCTGGTCACATGACCCTGGGAGCAGCTGGTCACATGACCCTGAGAGTTGCTGGTAGGGTGTTCCTAGAGGTAACTCCACCCTATCTTTCCTTCCTGTCTTCATATCACTTGTTATTTCCTCTTTCCAGCTACATGTAGCCATTTGTCCTGAGAATCCAATCCCACTTCCCCTTTGCTGTATTACAGTTGTCTACACCCTGGAAGCAATGTGGTTTCCTCATGTTATTTTACCAATGTGACTGTTTGACCTAAGGGCATATTTTTAAGTAAATTGAGATTCCGTTAAGCAGTTGGATACCTGTACACTTAAATAATTTATTGTAAAAAACATCAATCCTTAAATGTCAATCCTTAAATTGGCATTGTTGCATTCACTGTACAAATATGATCCCTTTGAATCGAACTTACATGTACTTTGTCTAGCCAGGATATGCTTTATTTATTACATGTAATATCTGCATATAAAACTAACTGAAAAGGACAGTGCACGTCCAAACATACATGCGTGCACATACAACCCATGATACAACCAACAGTGATAATATGGTTTTTATTGCGGTTTTTATGTAACTTTTTACCATTCTGTGTACTACACATACATCGATGTTTTGACTTGTGTGTTTACACAACTTAGTAGCATGTCTAAACAATTACTTTAATGTAAAGTTAAAGCTCATCACACCTCAGCAGAACATAAACAGTTTACCAAAAATATCCAATTCATGAATTAGGCTATAGGATAAGCTTTCACTGTTATTCAAATGTCGGGGTCACATGTGATCCCTAATTAGGTTGTACAATATTTTTGATACAATTGATTTATCATGCTATTTTATCTGATTGTCGGTAACCAGTGTGTATGTTATTTTGTTGCAGTTATCTATGGAGTATTGTTTAGGATCTGCATCAGATATTATAGAAGGTAAGCACTTCCATAAAGAATAACCCTAACATCCTAGGTCTTACTTTGGGCCAAAGAACCGAGTGCTACAGAATACTACAGTACATGTAGTTAGTTTGTTGTAATACTGGGTCTTTCTATGACTGATGACTGGATGTTTAATGACAGCAGTATAGATCATTTGACCCTTTACCAAGGAAAATAAGTAGAATTAAATTGTATTTCATGTGGACAAATATGTTAAATTAACAGTAATTACTGTAAATGCCTCGTCTGTTCGTCAACTTAAAACAAACAGTTTATGTGACGTTTTCATCAAATGGTTATTTTGTGTGCTCACCGTACTGTAGTTCATAAAAAGCCATTACAAGAGGATGAAATAGCAGCGATATGTGAAGATGCCTTGAATGGCTTAGTGTACCTACACAGTAATCAACGAATACACAGAGACATCAAAGCAGGCAATATACTACTCACAGACAATGGAACAGTCAAACTAGGTATGTATAACGAGCCAATATGGATCATTAGACAAGTGTGTATCTCTAATTTCCTTCTCCCTGATTGAGATACTAGTCCGTCATAGGAATCTAACCACTTGACTATACCTCCTGTATGTGATTGCACTACCCACTGGTATATTAGATTTGAACTTAACTGCTAAGCCCAGTAAGCTTAGTGTTCGAGTGGTAAGACATCTGCACTAGTAAACAGGAGGTTGTGGGTTCGAGTCCCATGTCAGATACATTCAAAACCCAGTATGATGTTTTCATGTCAATTCACATGTTACAACAAAATTCCTTAATATCTCTGTTGAGATGAAAGAGGTGATGATTTCTCCAACTGCCTTTATTTATACAAGTCAAGCAAAGTGTTTGCGATAACTGATTTTATTTGTATGTATTATATTCACAGCTGATTTTGGGTCTGCCTCGTTTCTAAGCCCAGCTAACTCCTTTGTTGGTACTCCATATTGGTAAGTACTGCAATCGTTTAATCGTGTTCATGCAGAGTTAAATTCACACGACTGTTTTAAAATAAAGAGTTACTTCCACAACATGGTCGATGCCCTTCGTTTCCCGTTTAGAACCCTTCTCTCTCTCCACCCCAAAGTTAGAAACAGCTGTTATATTGGGTTCTTTCCTTTATAGAAGTTTGCATAATAGTGCATTTTCCTCCCCACTTTTGTTTTAAAGTCTTAAGATGAAATGAAGGTTGTTAACAGTTGGCGCATGCCCTGCATCCTCTTCAAGTGCACTGGCCTGGCTTTTCAACACTACAGTGGCTAATAGTTGATTGTTGTTGTGATGTTGTTTGTTTTAGGATGGCACCTGAGGTGATTTTAGCCATGGATGAAGGTCAATATGACGGCAAAGTGGACATCTGGTCACTAGGAATTACATGTATTGAGCTAGGTAAGTCACTCCATGGTAGCCATTAATTTTGAGGTTTAAAGGTAATATACACCATTGGTCATTACTTGAATTATCACGAATGAGTAGATTTGGGGGTTGTATTTTATAGTAAATATCGTTTAACTGAGATGTCCGAAGTTTTACTATCATGGATGACGAGAAAAGCACGAAAAACAGCGGTTTGTTTCAACCGGCGTCGAGCAGTTTTTCTTATGTTATCTTTGTTTTTTCGCGATCGCCGTCCGGCGTTAAAAAAAACCTAATTCGGTAGTAAAAATTGTTGATATCTGCCTTTAAAATCTCAACCCATCTGTTTGTCTTTATCAAATCAAATCAAGTGTCGCCCATAAAGTATGTACATATGTGCAAACTTTTGAGACCCCCCTTTCCCTTGTACGCATGTCATTTGCAATTGAAATTTGAACATAAACATGAACTTTGGATTATACATGAACCACATATACCAGTAGTATATGAAGTGTATCTCGCACCCAAAGCTGTCACAAGGGTTAAACAAGGCTATATGTTATTTATGCATGGAGTGCAAAACATGCAGAACTTTCATTTGTGTTATTAGTGGCGGTTCACCGCTGTTGGTTTTTAGAAATAAATAAATAAATAAATAAATAAATAAATAAATAAATAAATAAATAAATAAATAAATAAATAAATAAATAAATAAATAAATAAATAAATAAATAAATAAATAAATAAATAAATAAATAAATAAATAAATAAATAAATAAATAAATAAATAAATAAATAAACCTAATGTGTGTTTGTATATCCTTTGACAGCGGAGAGGAAACCTCCGTTATTCAACATGAATGCCATGAGTGCCCTGTATCACATCGCTCAGAATGACCCACCGAGTCTAGGAAACTCCACCGAGTGGTCGAGTGCCTTCAGATCATTTGTGGAGACTTGCCTTGCTAAGAATCCAGAGCACAGACCTTCAGCGGTACAGTTATGTGCGGTAAGGCGGACAAAAATCACCAACAAACTTGCATTTTGCTTGCAAACCTTTATTGTTTGCCTTTCTTAGTTTTAACTGCACTTACTTAACGTACTTAATGCCATTATGTATTATGTGTACAGAATGAGTTTATTCGACGAGACCGTATGAACAGCGTCATCCTAGATCTGATTGAAAGAACACGGCGAATAGTCAGGGAACTCGACAACCTTAACTATCGCAAGATGAGAAAAATTCTCATGACAGAAACATTTAATCTGAACAAAGGTGAGGGAGGAGAGGAAGATCCTGAAGATGGAGTGAGTGACTCGGTTAGTGAATCGGTGAGTAGTGAATCGGTGAGTAACTTTCACTTATCACTTACTCAAAATGCATGCTGTCTGTCAGTGTATTGGTGAGTAGTGAATCTATTAGTAGCTTTAGGTACATTAAGATGCGACTCACTCAAAATGCACTCATTAAGTGAGTGATTCTTTGAGTAACAGAAACACCTCAGTGACTGATGCTGTGTTCTTGCTGGATACACTGGCCTGTTGTTAGCTCCATAGGTCTGGGTAATCGATTGAGATCTTCTGTTTGGGAAAAAACCTCTACATTAAATGCAACCTGAAATAGTAGAATTCTTTATTCTTCATTAGCAATTTATAAAATGAGTTTGTTTATTTGATCATGCAAACATGTAACACAATACTGATAACAATTTGACTTGAATGTGCCAAAACCTCGACGTGCACTACAGTGCACATGTAACTAATATACCATAGACTATTGCAAGGAAAGTGATGTCATTGTAAAGGCCATGGGGCAACCCTGCAATGGTGAACTCTCGTAACTTGTGGGTATCCTGGAAAGTTACTCACACTGCCAGACCAAACAACACATCGCTGGGAGATTGGAAGGGCATTTTGTATGTGTAGTTATTATTTGGACCATTTGCGACAATGTATTAATCAGGCCATTGTTTAGGGAGCAGGTTCAAAGATCAATGCTGCATGAGCAGTTGAAACTGATAAATATCCAATCGTTAATGAAAGTGATACTAATTTTCTTTTTCATGTTAGTTTAGTTTTATCACCTGAAGAACCCATAAGAATTGATTCGTTTAAACAATGTTTCCGGGTGCAGCATTATTTTGAGTTCTGCTTGGATCTCAGGGTGTTATTTCAGTTTATCTCTGGTTGTTCGTAATAATCCCGTACATATTCAACTGTAACATTTGGTGGTTTTATATTAAATGGAATTTTTGCAATGTATTTGTAGACATTCCGATAAAACCAACAAAGTAAAGATCAACTTTTGTATCTTGCTACAAATATGGATATTTTGGTAACGCGATGTCAACTTTCACTTCAGTAAACTGTTCTCTTCTGCACTGCACAGTATTAAAGGAGTCGTCATTTGACCATTTTGGGTAAAAAACAATGACAGAAGTGTTAAGGTGTGAAACTGACTGAAGTGGAGTTTAAGCCTACAACCTGGATTGCCATTTCAGTGCTCTACCAACTGAGCCCTAAAGGCTGTTACACTGTACGTGGTGTCCGCAGACTACCGGTACATGTAACTTGATCACTTCTATAAACTAAGCTATCCAGCCCTATAGGCTGTTACACTGTACGTTGTGTCCACAGACTACATGTAAGATCACTTCTACCAACTGAGCTATCCAGCCCTATAGGCTGTTACACTGTACGTTGTGTCCACAGACTACATGTAAGATCACTTCTACCAACTGAGCTATAGCCCTACAGGCTGTTACACTGTTCGTGGTGTCCACAGACTAACTTGATCACTTCTACCAACTGAGCTATCCAGCCCTATAGGCTGTTACACTGTACGTGGTGTCCACAGACTACATGTAACTTGATCACTTCTACCAACTAAGCTATCCAGCCCTATACTGTAGGCTGTTACACTGTTTGTGGTGTCCACAGACTACATGTAACTTGATCACTTCTACCAACTAAGCTATCCAGCCCTATAGGCTGTTACACTGTTTGTGGTGTCCACAGACTACATGTAACTTGATCACTTCTACCAATGAGCTATAGCCCTACAGGCTGTTACACTGTTCGTGGTGTCCGCAGACTACCGGTACATGTAACTTGATCACTTCTACCAACTGAGCTATCCAGCCCTATAGGCTGTTACACTGTACGTTGTGTCCCCAGACTACATGTAAGATCACTTCTACCAACTGAGCTATATAGCCCTAAAGGCTGTTACACTGTTCGTGGTGTCCACAGACTAACTTAATCACTTCTTTCTTGTTCCTTCCTACTCCTTCCCATCTTCTTCTTCTTCGTAGGGTGATGACGTGTTTGGAGGTAAAGCCAGTCAGAGTAACAGTATAGGTAGTCAACACAGCATCCAGGATAGCATACAGAGTAGCAGTAATTGTGGTAGCATCAATAGTCTTCCAGGCCCCTCAGCAGAGTTTGATAATTTCTCACGAGACTCCAGGGTAAGTCAAGCCTTTTTTGCTTTTCATGTTAGAATTTTGCGAGAGGATCATTTTTGTCAGAAGCTTTAACCCAAAAATTACCTCAAATGCTTACAATGTACAAAAGCATGTCGATGGAATTGTTGGGAAATTAATTTCAGTCCCATGTTTCAGAATCGCCAAATTATTGCAAATTGATAGAGGGATTTCGTCCTGAAATCACCCAAAATGTCATGTTTTGGATTGTTTTCTTATTCTATTTTAATAAAGGTTTGATGTTTAAAAATGATTAATGTAATAGTGTATATGATCAAAATGCTGGACAGACATTTTATTTTCGACTGCTTTAAATTTGGCACAATGGCTCAACTCTTCATGCAATGATTTTATGCTGTAGTCATAACAACTTATGAGCATGTTTAAACAAGAACTGTTTATAACAATAACTGGATTAATTAACATCAAACGCAGCCAAGTTATCGGTGTTGTACTTCCAACTAAATGATGATTGTATTTTTAATTATATCTTAGATAGTGCAGCTCAGATCCTGTGCATCTTGCTCAGATCCTGTGCATCTTGCTCAGATCCTGTGCAAGATGCAACAAGAGTTCTTGAATAAACATGCTCATTCTTTCATTCCATGCAGAAGTCTATCACATACATGTAGATATCATTCATGAAGTTAAACGTAGAAAATTAGCTCTTTTTTGTGTCTGAAGCAGCAAAAGTGCCTAAAAGACAAAAGCTGACAACTAACTTGAAGAAGTTTTTGCTATATGATTTTGAATTGTGCATCTAGAACATGTTCTTATTCAGGCGATTGTACTGTAGCAATGCGATGTCATGTACTGAACTGACGCATATTAATGTCCACACAATTCTGGTGTCGTGTCGCATCGCATTTGCACACACCTCATCAAAGATTTGCCCACACCTCATCAAGGATTTGCCCAAGCTTGGTCTGTTGTGTTATAAACAAATGAAATAATTTAACTAATTTGTAACATTTTTAACATAGAGCTTTATGTGTTTAGACTTGAAATAAACCTAACCGTGAAGCAGAAATTAAGTAACCATGAAAGTGCACGATAAGTACAAAAAACATTGAATAAACTTACTACCACAGCATACACAGTGGATGTTATTGCTGAAAGGAATTTCCAAAACAAACTTGAGGCCGGTTCATACTTCATGCGAATATGTCTTCAACATCTGCAAAAATGTCTTCAACTTTTGAGAATTCGCAGTGCAAAAAATGGCCCTAACGTCACAAATGTGCATTCGCTTTCGAGTATAAACAAGGCTTCACAATGCTTAGAGTAATAAATCTTTGTAGTACTTGTGGTTTATAAACCGAGTGTCAAATCAAAGTCAGATGTACGCTACTTGTTTCAAAGGCTAAACATCTGAGTCTGTTGGGTTTTATGTTTGAAACATAAACTTATGAAATCAAGACAAATGATTTTGGTTGACTTGTAATGATGTTTGAGCACTTATTTGCACCTTCATTAAGGCCATACGAGTGTTAATGTATCCCTTTGAAATAATGACATGAATGTAAGCAAATGTTGTCTCAATCCTGCACCTTAATCATTCCATTATCATCTTCAACACCCTTTGTTGCCATGCCAACCAGCATCCTTACTACTGCCAAGCATACAGTGGTCTTCCTCCTATGCATTCGGGATACAGCTCGGCCCAAGATCTAACCCTAGGCAGGCCCCAAGACATATCATTGGGCTATCATTCACTGAAAGGTCCCAATCACGCCAACTATGCCATGAAGATGGGATATCAGAGGAATAGAAGAAAGGTACCAGATCACTGCTATGGCCTATCACACTCCAGCATGTGGATGAATTGCATGATGGGATGTCTAGGGCATGCTGGGTATTATGGTGCATGATGGGTACTTGTACGATGGTGTATGTTCTGTTAATATGTCAGCCGTGTTGCATGCCATAATATAGCCGTCTGTCTGCAGTACATGTATGCTTTGTTAATAACTCTAAACAGAAAACAATTGTAATATCCAAACATGATGCAAGTGTTTTTGGCTATTGGAAGCCATTAGGTCTCTTGGTTGCCTAATATGTGTCGCATTTCTATAATAAACTAGTTTGGTATCTCAATAAGGTATTACAGGTCAAAGGTCAATTAGAAGGACTTAATCAATGATGTGATGTTTTACACAATGTGTATAAATGTTTCCCCATATTGCTCATAATTAACACGTGGTGTCGTGCCTTTCTTCTTGCGAATTCATGTGCCTTTAATGAGAGCATTTTATTTTCTCCCAAATGATTCATGGCCAATATCATTGAAATACTGAACTGGCTTGTAGGGGGAATTTGTATAGTTAAAGTCTTCCATGTACAGTATGTTGTTTTCTATACTTCGGATATTTTTGCTTTATACGTGGCATTTATATTGGTATTTTTGTTTTCATTTTACTGTCTTGAACATTATATCCTTGTTGTGCACCCAGTGTGTATATTCTTGAAATTGTTCCTGTGATTTTCTTGTCATTCTTTTAGTATGTACCTAAAAAAAATGCTGTTATGTTACAGTGAACTACGTGTACTATTATCTTAGGGAAACAATCATCTGTTTCAGCAGCTACACTTGTTTACTTCTTTCTTTGACTTTGTTGACTCAATTGTAATACGGTCAAGCAATATCAGTCGAACTCGGCAATTCTTGTTTTGAGATAGGGCCAAAATATGTACGTAGGGGTGGACAAATCCAAATTGACTTTTTTACAAAAACAGATGGGGGGAAAATATTTTTCTTTTACATGAAAATACTCTTTTAACTAAATTCAGAAGGGAAGTGATACAAAAACTTTATTTTCTCAGTTTCTTTATTTTTAACGTGCTGGTGTTCAAATGGTTGTAATTTTTTAACCAAAGGTCGTATTCACAGGGGTTTTCCACTGAAATGGAGCCTGAAGTACGCTACAAAAGAATATGTAAAAATCCCCAAAATGACATGGGCCTACTTCAGACTGATTTTGCTTGATCGCATCACAATTGTTCTGCATGGTTCATGCATATTTCTGTACTATTTGTGATATTTTTCTTCAAACTTTATCTGTTTTTGTCTTGGTTTTTATAAATTTATCAGCATTGAGCATACATTTTCTTTGAATTCTTGTTAACCATTTCGCGCCGGGCGGAAATACCGAGCGCGTGACACGGAGCCGGGCTAGTTTAGCCTGACCTGCACGCTCCAGTGACTCCATTGAATTGCGCCCGGAAATAAACGGCCCCATTGTTTGGTCTTGCGTAATCCGCTCTTTGTTACCGAGTCTAGACAATCCTCCAGCACTATAAAATTTATATAATTTTCGATGCCCGAAACTGGGCACCCGGCTGCGTGGTATCGGGAAAAATGCCCGATTTCGGGTAGCCCGGCGCCAAGTGGTTAAAAAGGAAATGGTCTGCAAGTACATGTACATGTTGTACCCTCTCAATGGTTACAAAAGAGGAGTTTTGGGAGACCAATGGGGGGAGGGGTGCATTTGATTGCATTGATAACGGTGTATATTCAGTATTAAATAAGTTCTGCATTTTTTAATATTTCCTTTTATCAATTCGCACCGAGATTATTTGGACATTGTCTGGGTCTACTATTGGAATTGTTGTTCACAAACCTCGATCCGTGACAGGTTCATACCAGCATCTGTGGGTAGCACACCCTGATATTTCTGGCCTCGCTCTCTGCAAGCCGGTCACTGACAGATGACAGAAAACTTTGCATACATGATATACGACTCAAACTGGTTAAGTGGCTGTAGAGTAGCATCTGCTTTTTATGCACAGTCTATTGCACCACTAGGCTTGTATCAGTGGGTGCTGCGTGTTATTTGTTTAAATTCCACTGTAAATCCAATCATTTTAATGATTTAATTTCTTGTTTATTTTAGATGTCAAGTGGTACAAGTCTCAGTAGCTATGCAGATGGTTCCGATAATCTAGAGGACCAATTTAAAACCATTCGACCGACAAGTATTGTGCAACGGCAAGCAAAGGAGCATGAGAGTGAAATGCGTGAACAGTTTACAGGTAAATCTCAAAAGTGAAAAGGGATTGTCTTGTGTAAGAAGACAGGGCTGGCTGAAGTTAATCTAAGCACTGGGCAGTTTTGGTCATCTTATAGCAAAGGGGATTTAGTGCTATAGTGTGGACAATCATGCATATAGTACACACACAAAATTTAAGCTCAATCCCAAAACCAATTTGTAATGATTATAAATTTATTTTCCATGCATCCATTTGGCAATATATGAGTTGTTACTATACACACTAAATGGAAAACAAGAGTTCTTAGGCTACTTCACATAGAAATTAGTGTCAAAATTTGACAAACTCATAAAGGATCCCATCATGTTAGTCATGTTCTACTGTAAAACCATGCCCTTGTCGCACATTGTCTGGACAGGTTACAAGAGAATGAGAAGACAACACCAGAAGCAGTTACAACAACTAGAGACCAGACTCAAAGCAGAAATGGAAGAACTACGACAGAAACTAGACAAGGAATATGAACAGTGTGTACAAACCAATGCAAAAGATGTGGATAAACTCCTGCAGAAACACCAAACCGAAGAGGACAGAAAGGTAAAAAGAAACCATCGTCTACTTTTGTAGTTTTTAATTTTGGTGGCATTAAGCAAATGGATCATTCTATCAATTTGGAGTCGACCTTTTTTTCCCATGCCTGTTACATCTGATGTCTATAATTTGATAATTCTGATGCGCTTCTTAATGCAGTCCTCCTCCAATAAATGTACAATCATTTAAAGTCATTCTTAATAATACTGGAATGGCAATTTACAAACTTCCAAGGTACATGTAACTGGAATTTATTGGACAATACTCATTATAAGATTTTTGATTGTGTTTTGTGTAGCAAAAGGCATCAGTATCTGAGGAGAAGAGACTTATGAAATCCATCACATCACGTCAGGACTCGGAACTCAAAGCCTTCCAACAACAGCAGAAGAGAGATTATAAGATCAACAAAGAACAGATCAAGAAGGTAACTAGAAAAAGAACTTCAAACCATTAACAAATGTTGATGCGGTTAAAACTGCAGTCGAATATTTGTCAGTAGTGCATTTGTTATGGTTTGAAGCAGCAAAAGTTTGTCAAACCTAAAGAAAGGTGCTTGACAACTAACCCGATGACCACAATCCTGATGACCATAATCGGCATTCAGGGGCCAATTTCATAGAGCTGCTAAGCACAACAATTTGCTTAGCATGACAATTTGTCCTTGGCAAAAACAAGGTTACAGACCAAATTTTTACCTGATCTTTATTGTTCTGGATTGATAATCAGCTGTTTTCTTGCTTAGCATGAAAAACATGTATAATTTTGGCTAGTAACCTGTTTTTAATGAGCAAGACTTTTTGTGCTAAGCAATTTTTTTTGCTTAGCAGCTCTATGAAATTGGGCCCAGGTCGCGTTCTCATCCAGCCGATTGCAGCTGCATACGTGTCATGTACTGGATTACAAACTGACTACTAATGGAAATTCCAAAAATGTGTCTCTGAGACTCGTCTTTGGAAATGACATTCTTTTGTTCTTTTTTCAAAATGACATGGAATTTCGAGTCATTCATATTTTTACAACAAATAAGTATTTGGGTTGGTTACTTTTTGGGTCATTGCAAAAGTGATAGTTTGGCTTTAAGTCTCAGGGCACCTAGATGGATTCTGTTACATTTCACTGCTCTTCATACTGCAGGTTTTGTGCAGTGACTCTGTGTTTGTCATAATAACCTAAATTAATAACACTGCATTGAAACCCATCGCCATCAGGGTTTTACACATCGCATTGAATATTCAAATCTTCCAAATCATTTAGCTGTTTACGACTCTTGAAGGCAAGACAATGAGTGCTAGAATACAAGTATTTGTGTCGAAAATCAGCAGAATTCTCTCTTGATTTCTTGATCAGGAGGTTGACAACACACCCAAGAAGGAGCAAGACTCAGTCATCCGCAGTCGGAAGGAATCACTACAGCAGGAACAGCAGCAGGCAGAGCAGAAACTCTTGGGAGAACAGAAGACGTTCCTAGACACAGAGATCCGTAAACTCAAGGCTAGGTTGATACTATCCAAGCATACACAGCAACAAGATCAGCTCAGGGAGGTCAGTTGAAAACAACATCTAAATAGTGTGGCTACGGCTCACAGTAACGCATGTCTGTGGCAAGTGGCTTCAGCCGCTTCTATAAGAGCATGTGTAATTATAAGCCATACGGAGGTCAGTTGAAAACCACATCTGAATAGTGTGGCTACGGCTCACAGTAACGCATGTCTGTGGCAAGTGGCTTCAGCCGCTTCTATAAGAGCATGTGTAATTATAAGCCATTTCGAGGTAACGCATGTCTGTGGCAAGTGGCTTCAGCCACTTCTATTGGAGCATGTGTAATTATAAGTCATAGAGGTCAGTTGAAAACCACATATGAATATTGTGGCTAGGGCTCACTGTAACATGTTATTTGGCAAGTGGCTTCAGCCACTTCTATAGAAGCATGTGTAATTATAAGCCATTTAGAGGTCAGTTGAAAACCACGGCTCACCTACGGCTACGGCTCACAGTATTAACACATCTCTGTGGCAAGTAAATCGTATGCAACTCAGTACTAGGAAAATATCCAACTTATTCAGAAATGTGACACTGAAACTCTTTGTGCCATGGTCCAATGTTTAAATTATTCATCCGTTTCATTTTGTATTCAGATCTTACACAAGAGGCAAGTAGTGAAGGAAATGGAGCACGTGATGGGTCTACGTCACCACGAACAGACACAATCGCTAGAATACAGACATCTAAAACAGATACAGAACCTGAGGGGTGAACAAATGGAGAAACAGTTTGAAACAGAGCTGGCTAACCAGGGAGAATATAACAAGAGAGCTCAACGAGAACTTAGAAAGAAACATGGACTGGAGACGAAACAACAGCCCAAGAATCTTAAGGTACAGTAACGAGACAACTTGCGGGAAGGGGCAGGGTTTAAAAAGGAAGAAACATAGACTTAAAACGAAACAACAGCCCAAGAATCTTAAGGTACAGTAACGAGACAACTTGCGGGAAGGGGCAGGGTTTAAAAAGGAAGAAACATAGACTTAAAACGAAACAACAGCCGAAAAATCTCAAGGTATGTGGATAGGGGGGTTGAACAATTTGGGGAAGGGGCAGGGTTTAAAAAGGAAGAAACATAGACTGGAAACGAAGCAACAGCCCAAGAATCTCAAGGTATGTGGAAAGGGGGGTTGAACAGTTTGAAACAGAGCTGACTAAACCAGCAAGACTTGATACTACATGTAAAATCCTTCAATTAAAACAATGGTGATGCATTTTCTGTTCCAGGCCAAAGAGCAGTCTATTAAGAAACAGTACCATGATGCCTGTAAGATCCAGATGAAACAGTTCAAGCAGCTACAAACTCAAGTCCTACAAAACACAGCACGAGAGAAACAGAAGAGCGTCTCTAAGAAAATGAAAGAAGAACAGAAGAGAAAGATGGCGATATTAGGAGAGCAGTATCGCTTGAGTAGTCAAGAGATGCTGCAGTCACAATCTGTAAGTCACATTTGATTTAACGCTGGCAAGTCATTGGTGCCTGTGAGTTTGCAGACAAATTTCACAATTCAACGAAACAGGCATACAGTGCTGTAAACAATTATATGTATATCTAATTTGGCAATTCATGAGATGCTGTTTCATTTTGAATTTCAACTATTTAATTTGTACTCACAGCCTTAAAAGAAATTATAAATTCCCAAGAAAATCATTATGTTTCTTAGGTCCATGACGTTGGCCTGTTTGTTATGGCTACTGTTTGTCATGGCTACTGTTTGTCATGGCTACTGTTTGTCATGGCTACTGTTTGTCATGGCTACTGTTTGTCATGGCTACTGTTTGTCATGGCTACTGTTTGTCATGGCTACTGTTTGTCATGGCTACTGTTTGTCATGGCTACTGTTTGTCATGGCTACTGTTTGTCATGGCTACTGTTTGTCATGGCTACTGTTTGTCATGGCTACTGTTTGTCATGGCTACTGTTTGTCATGCCTACAGTTTGTCATGGCTACTGTTTGTCATGGCTACTGTTTGTCATGGCTACTGTTTGTCATGGCTACTGTTTGTCATGGCTACAGTTTGTCATGGCTACAGTTTGTCATGGCTACTGTTTGTCATGGCTACTGTTTGTCATTGCTACTGTTTGTCATTGCTACTGTTTGTCATGGCTACTGTTTGTCATGGCTACTGTTTGTCATGGCTACTGTTTGTCATGGCTACTGTTTGTCATGGCTACAGTTTGTCATGGCTACAGTTTGTCATGGCTACAGTTTGTCATGGCTACAGTTTGTCATGGCTACTGTTTGTCATGGCTACTGTTTGTCATGGCTACTGTTTGTCATGGCTACAGTTTGTCATGGCTACAGTTTGTCATGGCTACAGTTTGTCATGGCTACTGTTTGTCATGGCTACTGTTTGTCATGGCTACTGTTTGTCATGGCTACAGTTTGTCATGGCTACAGTTTGTCATGGCTACAGTTTGTCATGGCTACAGTTTGTCATGGCTACAGTTTGTCATGGCTACAGTTTGTCATGGCTACTGTTTGTCATGGCTACTGTTTGTCATGGCTACTGTTTGTCATGGCTACTGTTTGTCATGGCTACTGTTTGTCATGGCTACTGTTTGTCATGGCTACTGTTTGTCATGGCTACTGTTTGTCATGGCTACTGTTTGTCATGGCTACTGTTTGTCATGGCTACTGTTTGTCATGGCTACTGTTTGTCATGGCTACTGTTTGTCATGGCTACTGTTTGTCATGGCTACTGTTTGTCATGGCTACTGTTTGTCATGGCTACTGTTTGTCATGGCTACTGTTTGTCATGGCTACTGTTTGTCATGGCTACTGTTTGTCATGGCTACTGTTTGTCATGGCTACTGTTTGTCATGGCTACTGTTTGTCATGGCTACTGTTTGTCATGGCTACTGTTTGTCATGGCTACTGTTTGTCATGGCTACTGTTTGTCATGGCTACTGTTTGTCATGGCTACTGTTTGTCATGGCTACTGTTTGTCATGGCTACTGTTTGTCATGGCTACTGTTTGTCATGGCTACTGTTTGTCATGGCTACTGTTTGTCATGGCTACTGTTTGTCATGGCTACTGTTTGTCATGGCTACTGTTTGTCATGGCTACTGTTTGTCATGGCTACTGTTTGTCATGGCTACTGTTTGTCATGGCTACTGTTTGTCATGGCTACTGTTTGTCATGGCTACTGTTTGTCATGGCTACTGTTTGTCATGGCTACTGTTTGTCATGGCTACTGTTTGTCATGGCTACTGTTTGTCATGGCTACTGTTTGTCATGGCTACTGTTTGTCATGGCTACTGTTTGTCATGGCTACTGTTTGTCATGGCTACTGTTTGTCATGGCTACTGTTTGTCATGGCTACTGTTTGTCATGGCTACTGTTTGTCATGGCTACTGTTTGTCATGGCTACTGTTTGTCATGGCTACTGTTTGTCATGGCTACTGTTTGTCATGGCTACTGTTTGGTCTTATTTACAGATTCGTTTGAGTGATTCTCAACAACGAGAATGCATAGAACTTCATGAAACGTTGAAGCAAGAGTTAGAGCTACTGCATGCTTATCAGAGTAAAACACGACTACAACTGGATGCACAGCACATGCGAGAGAAGAAAGATCTAGAAGAATGGGTGTCGTTACGTCGAGCTAGGCTAGAGCAAAGGGTAAGAATGGTGTCGTTACGTCGAGCTAGGCTAGAGCAAAGGGTAAGAATGGGTGTTGTTACATCAAGCTAGGCTAGAGCAAAGGGTAAGAATGGGTGTCGTTACGTCGAGCTAGGCTAGAGCAAAGGGTAATAATGGTTGTTGTTACGTCAAGCTAGGCTAGAGCAAAGGGTAAGAATGAGTGTTACGTCGAGCTAGGCTAGAGCAAAGGGTAAGAATGGGTGTTGTTACGTTGAGCTAGGCTAGAGCAAAGGGTGAGAATGGGTGTCGTTACGCCGCTAGGCTAGAGCAAAAGGTAAGAATAGGTGTCGTTATTTCTTTTTCTATTGCAAATCCTATAGACTTTGGGAATTATACTATTGTACCTAAAGTTGAAGTTTCTGTCAAAAGCATTACAGCATTAGCGTAATATAAATTACACACTGCATTCATTCATTTCTATCAAGGCATGACATCAGTCTAAACATACTAACTAACAGTGATTGATCTTAATTTCATTGATTTTTGCTTAGATTGAGGAGGACACAGTAAGGTTGCAATCAGAGAAGAGCGAGCAAATACGTCATCTTCTTGAGGCTCAGAGCACAGAGATTGGGAGTTTTGATGCCGAGACGTTGAGTATGGGATTTGAAGCTCTGACAATTGAGAAAATAACTCAAGCATATGAGGGTAGAATGCTTGACGGTCCAACGGGGAATGGTGGTAGTTTCCGATATCGCTCTAACAGTACTTCCTCTGCTGGCTACAACTCCATGATATAGAATCACCCTAAATCAAACCCCTCCCTTCAATCAAACTTGATGCATAGATGTCTCTTGCCTTAGACAATTCTTAGCTTGCTCCCATATAATTTAATTAAATAACAAAACTTGTGCTCTGCGCAAAAGGTCCATGTACCGCTGTGTTGACTAGTCTTGTTTCAAGACTGAATTTTCAATGGGACTGTGACCATCATAACAGACGCGGCTGTTCCCACTTTTTTATCTTAATTTGTAGTGTAAGCATTAAATTTTATCTTTAGACTCAATTTACCCGAGACAAATCAGAGTAGCGGATAAGAAAGTCAAATTGGATACCACATTAGTGAGTTGCATGGTCTTCATGCTGTCTGTGAATTCTCGAGTAGAAAATGGTCATGTTGTATTGAAGTTGATGACAAGTTTGGTCACAAGTCAATTCCAAAATCCAATCACATGCTCCGTGCTCAAAGGAGTCTGCAAAGACCTTTTATTTTGCATAGCATACAAATTATCCCCTCCCACAAGAGCTGATTTATTGGGAGGTATGTGAATGACATGTGATTGACATGTGATTGACATGTGATTGACATGTGATTGACATGTGATTGACATGTGATTGACATGTGATTGACATGTGATTGACATGTGATTGACATGTGATTGACATGTGATTGACATGTGATTGACATGTGATTGACATGTGATTGACATGTGATTGACATGTGATTGACATGTGAGGAGAGAGGTTTGGTGATGGGTCAGACTTCAACACTACACAGCTGTAATGGAGATCATTAGTTCAACTAAATGACTAAAAGCTAATTTGACATACGGATGTGGTTCCAAATTTACAGTTTACAACCTTTAATGTTTAGATTTAAAGCTACCGTACTAAACGGTTGTTGATGCCCTAAAAAAGTCACAGCACCCTATTGTTTTGGTTTTTTTAAGTACGGCCCATTGAGTAGAAATAATGTGTTCAATTAGAAAAGCTGGCATTACTTTGGATGCGTCCATTGTATAAGAAATAATTGTGAGATTTATACATTTTCTTTATTGGGTACACAAAGTTCTCAAGGCATGAAGTCTTGATACCAAATATTTATTGGTGCTTCTGTAACAAATCCATCATGAAAAGACAGCAGTTCTTTTGCTTCATGTACTGAGAAGGAACTTGGTGCAAAGTTGGTAAACATTTTGTTGTTGTATCCAGTCACTTTAGCTGTTGGACAACCTGCTCCAGCTAAATGAAAGATTGCAGACTGTCATCAATAATTGTCTCATTTTTCTCCTTTTTATGGTTTCTTCAAATCCAAACCTGATGCGATGTCATTGTGAGAAACAAAATACTGCTATACATAGAATACACAAAATACCCAAGTTTAATGTCTTCCAAATGTCGCGTAGAAATTGATAGAATGACCAAAATGAGCGGCCGAGTTGAAATTCAAATTTCGGAGAAGGATTTTGTTTGCTATCACTTGTCATCACTCCCCTGATTGAAGAAATATATTGCAAATTGTTTGTGTACTAAAACGTGAGACTTATCGATGCACTAAGCAGACATGTTTAATATGTACAAACCATGCTTAACCTAACATTGGTTACCAGTCAATGCTTATCATACATTACCTGTACATATTGTATTTGGCTGGTACCCAGTGTATTTTGATTAACATTGTCGGCTTAGTAGTATGACAACATCTACCTAACCTAACAGTAATGCATTATAATGGAGTAGGTACTAGACCAAGCCTCAATGTATACACGTAGCCAAATGTAAATCCTTAGTCTCAAACGGAAAACAATTGAATGTCAGTGATCTTATTTTAAAAGATAACCTTGGGAAAACAAAATCTTAAAAGGGAAAGTCTAGTTGCTCTATCCATAACTTAGTTTGGTGAAATAGATGCACTGAATAGTACGGGAACTTTTTATTAGTTTTTGCAGAACTATGTAAGCACTATATGAAGTCTGGTACCCAGTATCTTGGCTGTGTGTTCATACCATAAGCAAAAGATACTCGTTCTATAGTAGTTGATAAAACCTCACCACCTTGGCCCATTTTGCTAAGATCCATCCTTGGTCCTTCAAAATCACTAAAATGTTTAGTGAAGGGCCGGAGACCACTGCCTCACTCCTTCAAAGTCCTCCAAAACAATCACTGTAATTGAAGTATGGATTATATCTTGAATCACTGTGTTTGGATCCAGTAGAATTTAAGCCTACATTTAATTGGCTGGATATAAAAAATTGAGTACAGCCTAAACACTTCACACAGCGCACCCTTTAACATTAACCAACTCTCTTTGGCATACAAAATGCATCCCCAATCCTTCAAAGTCACCAAAACGGCCTGGTTAATTTTGGAGGATTGAGAAGGGATTAAGCGTAATTAACCCTTGCTCTTGTTTACACTCCAACACACTTCAATATTCGCCCAAAGAAAATGCCAGTGTATAATCCTCCAATGCACACAGCTGGAGTTCATTGGCAAGTACCACAGACATGCAGCAAGGGTTAATGGCATGGTTCCTCTCATCTTGCTATCTTAACAATAAGTTGTGTTCTTGCTTGTGAGTAAACTTGAAAGCTTTTGCTGCAAAATAACAAGGTGAAGCCGAGTTCCTAGTTTACAGTCTTTATTCCTAAACGCAGAGGGGTAGACATATCATGAATTGCTTAATATTTCTTGTATAGCAGCTTTGACTGACTCATTTTTGTATGCATCAAATGAGCAAAATGAACTGTCAACCAGTTGACAATCAGGTTGTAATGTTTTATCAAGTCGTCCGCAAGCATATGCTATTTTAGAACAAAAACAATTGTTTTTCATTGTTGTAATGCAAGACAGTGCTGATAAATGAGTGGATGGTATTATCAGAGTTGTCTAATTATATTTCACTGTATATGATTTGATTAAGTAACTTTTCAACAGGAATTTATATTTGTTTTGAAACTCTGATATGACACACCCCTCTAAATGCGAGCAGAACACAACGAAAACCTCTTAAGTTATTTTCAAACATTTAAGTTCTTAACTTGTATTATATAGCAGGTTTTAAAAAAGGCTTTGCACATAAACCCGTGTTGAGATATGCTGCCCGAGAAAACTGTAACATAGACCTAAGTAATAAAACTAGCCAGGGTTAATTCCATTGTGGCTGGTTGTGTTTAATAGTCCTGGTTAAACATGTAGAATAAAACCGTATTTAACCTGGTAACCCGTTTAGGTTATGTTTATTTGGTTAAGCTGTAAAGCAGTGTACATTGTAGTGCTAATAAAAATATGAATGTATTAAAACAAGATGTACAAAACCTAGACATTTTTGTCAGACTCTAATTAATAATTGTATTGCATTTTTATCAAAATTTGCCAAAATGTGACTTTTTGGACATCAGCTTTTATCAACATTTGCTTTTATTTTGTTTTAAGTTTAAAAATATTTTGACCTAATTTGATAAAAATGCAAGGCTAACCCCTTATAAATTAATTGTACGTGGATCTAAGACATTGTGAAAAAAAATATGTTGACCTTATTTGCATAAAAATACAAGGCTTACCCCTTACAAATTAATTTCAGGTGAATTTAAAGCATTTTTAAACAATATCATTTGACCTATTTTTCATACAAATGCAAGGCTAACCCCTTACAAATTAATTTCAAGGGAATTTAAATCATTTTTAAACAATATCATAAATTCACCTATTTCTTTCATAAAAATGCAAGGCTAACCCCTTACGAATTAATTTTAGGGGAATATAAAGCATTTTTAAACAATATAATTTAACCTATTTTTTATAAAAATGCAAGGCTAACCCCTTACAAATTAATTTAGGGGAATTTAAAGCATTTTTAAACAATATCATAAATTCACCTATTTTTCATAAAAATGCAAGGCTAACCCTTATAAATTAATTTTGGGTGGATTTGGGACATTTAGAAAAATCATATTTTGACCTATTTTTCATACAAATGCAAGGCTAACCCCTTACAAATTAATTTCAGGGGAATTTAAAGCATTTTTAAACAACATCATAATTTGACCTATTTTTCATACAAATGCAAGGCTAACCCCTTACAAATTAATATTAGGGGAATATAAAGCATTTTTAAACAATATCATAATTTGACCTGTTTTTCATACAAATGCAAGGCTAACCCCTTACGAATTAATTTTAGGGGAATATAAAGCATTTTTAAACAATATCATAATTTGACCTATTTTTCATACAAATGCAAGGCTAACCCCTTACAAATTAATTTCAGGGGAATTTAAAGCATTTTTAAACAACATCATAATTTGACCTATTTTTCATACAAATGCAAGGCTAACCCCTTACAAATTAATTTTAGGGGAATTTAAAGCATTTTTAAACAATATCATAATTTGACCTGTTTTTCATACAAATGCAAGGCTAACCCCTTACAAATTAATTTTAGGGGAATATAAAGCATTTTTAAACATCATAATTTGACCTATTTTTCATACAAATGCAAGGCTAACCCCTTACAAATTAATTTTAGGGGAATATAAAGCATTTTTAAACAATATCATAAATTCACCTATTTTTCATAAAAATGCAAGGCAAACCCCTTACAAATTAATTTTATAAAGCATTTTTAAACAATATCATAATTTGACCTAATTTGCATACAAATGCAAGGCTAACCCCTTATACATTAATTGTAGGTGGATCTAAGACATTTTGGAAACAAATATGTTGACCTTATTTGCATAAAAATACAAGGCTTACCCCTTACAAATTAATTTCAGGTGAATTTAAAGCATTTTTAAACAATATCATTTGACCTATTTTTCATACAAATGCAAGGCTAACCCCTTACAAATTAATTTTAGAGGATTTAAAGCATTTTTAAACAATATGAGTTGACCTATTTTTTATAAAAATGCAAGGCTAACCCCTTACAAATTAATTTTAGGGGAATATAAAGCATTTTTAAACAATATCATAATTTGACCTAATTTGCATACAAATGCAAGGCTAACCCTTATAAATAAATTTTGGGTAGATTTGGGACATTTAGAAAAATCATATTTTGACCTATTTTTCATACAAATGCAAGGCTAACCCTTATAAATAAATTTTGGGTGGATTTGGGACATTTAGAAAAATCAGATTTTGACCTATTTTTCATACAAATGCAAGGCTAACCCCTTACAAATTAATTTTAGGGGAATTTAAAGCATTTTTAAACAATATCATAATTTGACCTATTTTTCATACAAATGCAAGGCTAACCCCTTACAAATTAATTTCAAGGGAATTTAAATCATTATTTTGATGAAAATGCACAGTTAATGCACAGGAACAAGCAATCCAAAACACCAAACAATCACGCAAACACACAACTATTTATTAGGATACTAAAGAAAAGTTTAATAAAGTCCATTTTCCCAGACATGGATTAAGACAATATTTTAACTATAACTCTAGGTTGGTTGAATCAGGAGGAAAAAAAGGGGGGGGGAAAGCGCCAACAATTACAGGGAATAAAATTGCACTTTGTAGTTAACTACAGGCGATCAACACAATGGTCGTTCATTGATGTAAATCTCCAATTGGAGAATTAATTTTCACTTCTTAAATGTCATTGTATCTTTTTGAAAGATTATCCGTTTTTCAATAAATTTATCAGTTTAAATCAAAACGACAGGAAACAAATAACAAGGCACTTAAAAGCTATTAACTTCTGTATTCCTGTTAATTTTGAACATTTAATAATAAAAGGCAGGAATTATCTAATGAAAATGTGTAGAAAGCGATAAAATAATATTTAACTTTCATAAAATGGATTTCCTAGTACAACACAAATAATACGAGGTAAGCAGCGACACCAAATGCATTTTGAGGTTTTTCTTAACAGTGAACAATGATCAACTCAAATAATTGCCTCTTGAATTGTTCAGTAGCTTTCAAAATTCAAACAGTATTAATTCAGAAATGTTTACAATTTGCAAATGACAAAATGAAAATGTAGAAATAAACTAAAGGCAATGTTTAAGTCAATGGACACCATTAGCAAATTACATATATAAGTAAAAGACAGATTCATAAATTCTGTGAAATTATTGCACCTAGAATGCTTTCATTTTTCATCTGGGCAAACTGTTGCCCTCAAGAAAGTTGTTCTTCAAAATACTGCCCCCGAATTTGACCAAATTTGGTTCAGTGTGCAATCAGTTACAATTTAGTGAATGAGAACATTTCCTGAGGTTACAATTAGGATCATATCACAGTAAAAATACAACAAACTTGCACTTTCAATGAAAACCTGCCTTCCACTTTTTCCCACCA
Organism: Crossaster papposus; assembly: GCA_037893245.1. Lineage (NCBI taxonomy): Eukaryota > Metazoa > Echinodermata > Asteroidea > Velatida > Solasteridae > Crossaster > Crossaster papposus. Next base: position 278,527 of record JBAIAA010000947.1, read on the forward strand.
CGAGTTTGGTAACAATCGAGCTTAAATTTTGACAATTTGGTTTTTGTTAACGTGCTTCAAATGTATTGCCCGATGTGCAAAAAAATACTATTTTGGGGGGCAAATGGTGTAAAATTGTTTTAAAGAGAGTTGAGTTGCCAATATAAACAAATTCTTTAGAATTTGTTCCATAATGTTGAGAATGAAAAGAAATATGTTAGAGCAAGGAACAAATGAACTAATAGGGAGAATGAAGTCTAGAATTTCATACATTATGAAAATAACATCTGGTTTAGCTGTGAAAATGTAATATGCCTTATTGTTAAACAAACAAGGGTTATATATCAACATCATTTGGGGGCATTTTATACATAAAGAGGTTTCTGATGTCAGTTTACAAACGGGTACAGTCATTTGTACAATTGTTTAATTATAGATTGAAGTGAGGTTTAGTAAACTGCTTCAGTAAACAGCCATTATCTATTAAATGTTGGTTCCCAGAAAATCGGAAGTTATTTATAATTTGTTATTTTATATCAGTTTGTTTAAAAACAAACTAGAACCAGCTGGAGATATGTACATTAAAAACATACTCGGACTACATTGAACCGTTTGCTATTTTATCTTTTTTTTTCTGGTTTAAAGCAACAAAATTGCTCAGAAGCTTTTTAAAAAGTGCATAACTAAATGTTGCTTCAGCTTAGTGTATAGTATACTATACATTGTGAGAATAGAGAAAACGTGTGCATATGTTTTGGGAGTGTTGCAATGGATTCCATTTATAATACATGTAAGCATGCTCCCAAACGCAGCCAGTTTGAAATAACGTTCATTTCCAGTTTTCTTGCAAACACTACCATGTTAGGCACAATAATTCCACAGGATATTTCATATCAGACCCGTCTTTACAGTGAGCAAGGTTTCTGATATATAACCATTAGTTAACTGCAAATGGACCTACAATGCGACAAGAGAGATTTACAAACTACTTGTAAAAGATGTATTGATCAATAAATAACATTAACCCTCTTATGGTTTTACCTTTCAAAACCTTTCAAAATCTGCTTAATGGGCAAAATGGCTATCAATAAGTATGAACCTTTCAAAACGCTCCAGAATTTGTTGCTACTGCACTACTACACCTTTCAAAACCTTTTGAAAGGTATTTTTTTTTTCACAAAAGTTTGTTCAGAGAGTTGTTTTACCTTTCGAAATCTTTCATAGGTTCCTTTTGTCAGACAGCTTTCTCACCTATCAAAACCCTTCGGTCCAGAAAACTTGAAAGGTTTTGAAAGGTCTGACAGCTCTATGGTAACTGCACTGTACATAGGAGGGTTATGGCTGGTTACTTTATAAAAGTAGTCCACAGCCCAATAGATTACATCTTTGAAATTTGCCAGTTGCATATCAAAGCTGCATGTAAAACGCATGTCCCGATATATTCTGATCAGTTCCAAGGTGAAATAGATCATTTAGTCTTACAGGTTTCATACATGTCCAGTACATATATGAATTAATGGTACATTCCAGCGTTATGAAAGGAAGTGCCAATTTACTATGATATATAATTAGTGATTCGATAAATTTAATAATCTATACTGTAATTAATTTGTTTCTTCTATTTCTTCTAGTGGTTTAAAGGTAGGATACACCATTGGTAATTGCTTGAATTATTACTAATGGGTGGATTTGGGGGGTTGTATTTTATAGTAAATAACGTTTAACTGACCTGTCCAAAGTTTTACAATCATGGATGCCGAGAAAAACAGCGTTTGTTTTCATCCGGCGTCAAGTAGTTATTCTTATGTTATTATGTTTTCCATCAAATTTTATTTTCCAGAATAATTACAGGATATCTAGCGCAATAATTTTGTGGGATGACTAGAATCATTATTTATTTTCAGATGAGTAAAATATTTCTTAATAATTCGGTAGTAAATATTTTCGATATCTGCAAATGGTATATCCTACCTTTAAATGGACTCAGCGTCACGTATTGCCTAGGTTTGGCAGTGCATTTGTGTCAGCTTTTGGTACATTTTTTGTTTATTTATTTATTAAAAATGGTGCAAACTCAGTTGTTAAATGTTCAGTTTGGTGGATATTTTTCATTTTCAAAATGGAGACCATTTCAGTTGCAATAATTTCACAGGGTAATTGGTCTCAGTTCTATCTTCAATTTCTGCGAGGATTATTTTGTGTAATCATTAGTCCAGTATTTTGTTTGGGTAATTGCAAATGTTCCGATGTGTCTTTAACCTACTTTTCTTCAATATAACACTTAATTTAAAAGGTATAAATTTAGGGCTCTTGGAGCCAACTATATTAAAGCTTTCAATAATTCATATATCAAATGAACAATACTACAAAGAAGCCTTTGTTTTTCATATACCGTCTCTTATTTGACATATCTAACCAGTCATTTCAATCTATTATATATTTTTCTTTAAAGATAAAGTATAAATGATACCAGTAAAGGTATTCAGTCAGCGTATGTACAGAAGTTTAGGCTCTTTACATGGAAATTCCTTTTTCATTGAAGAGCATTTTTTTTTTCATTTTTACATTTAATGTACTGATCAGCCAACTTATATACCAAGCCATTGTATTTTGCCTTATAAATAATAAAATGTGATGAAGTACCACAATCATCCTTGTATACTGCAATGCAGGTCTAGAATAGAGAGCTTCTTGATTAGAGACTACATGGTGAATATCTTCCTTGATTGGAGACTACATAGTGGAGAGACCGTTGATTGGAAACAGTAAAAAGACCCTTGATTAGAGACTACATAGTAAAGAGACCCTTGATTAGAGACTACGTAGTGAAGAGACCCTTGATTGGAGACTACATAGTGAACTGACCCTTGATTGGAGACTACATGGTGAACTGACCCTTGATTAGAGACTACATAGTAAAGAGACCCTTGATTATAAACTACATAGTGAAAAGACCCTTGATTAGAGACTACATAGTGAACTGACCCTTGATTAGAGACTACATAGTAAAAAGACCCTTGATTGGAGACTACATGGTGAACTGACCCTTGATTAGAGACGACATAGTGGAGAGACCGTTGATTGGAAACACAGTAAAAAGACCCTTGATTAGAGACTACATAGTAAAGAGACCCTTGATTAGAGACTACGTAGTGAAGAGACCCTTGATTAGAGACTACATAGTGAAGAGACCCTTGATTAGAGACTACATAGTGAAGAGACCCTTGATTAGAGACTACATAGTGAAGAGACCCTTGATTAGAGACTACATAGTAAAAAGACCCTTGATTAGAGACCTCATAGTGCAGAGACCCTTGATTAGAAACTACATACTGAAGAGACCCTTGATTGGAAACTACATAGTGAACTGACCCTTGATTGGAGACTAGATAGTGAACTGACCCTTGATTGGAGACTAGATAGTGAACTGACCCTTGATTGGAGACTACATAGTGAACTGACCCTTGATTGGAGACTAGATAGTGAACTGACCCTTGATTGGAGACTACATAGTGAAGAGCTTTCATGAGAAATATTAGCTGACATTTCACCCACATAGCCACTGTTACCTGGTCTGTCATTTTTGACATCGCAAGTTAAATAAGAATAAGGAAAAACACGGGCAAATAAAGACTTATTTATTTGATGCAGGCTTTGAAATGAAAAGCTGTATTTCGCAATCCATGGCCGGACTAATGTGAGAGTACCAAAGGTTGTGGAATGATTTTTGTATAACCTCAATAATTAAAATGTTTCCACAATCTTTCTTTACAACCAAAAGTATGTGAAAACAAATCAGATCATACCTAACCAGATTAAACAATGTACACTTTTTGGGTCAATTCAGAGAATCATTTAGAGAATCATGACAAATGGCAAAATGATGCCTTTCAAAGCTTCAACCATTAAATGGTAACAATAAATTTAATTCAACACACTTTGGTTTTAACCAGTTCGCGCTGGATAACGTATATAAACGCAAAGTTTTCCCCAGATTCAAAACGGATTACGCATAAACACATCACGAGCAAGGCCAGAAATGTCTTTCAGTACTCAGCAGCGAGCAAGGCCGGAAAAGCATGGGTGTGCTTCCTGGTACTATCGGCCTGAACCCGCCTCGGATGGAGTTCCGTTAAATATAATCCCGCGCGTCGGCTCGGTGATGTTAAAATATACCCCGGCGCAAACTGGTTAGGAGAGCAATCTTAACACGTTTGTCACATACCTCCTTGTTTTTCAGATCGATATCTTGGTCATTCCATAAACCAAGGGTTCAAAGAGTGACAATTTGTCCGCCCCTTTATTTCCTGTTTCTGTCCATGTATTGTCCCCCCCCCCCCCCCCCCCCACCCGCAAGTTTGTGACAAAACCTTTGTTAACACAAGTCACTCTTTCCAGACATAAATTCATTTGAGAAAGCACAGAATCAATACAAACTTCCTGGTGATCATTATCTTCTCACCATTTTACAATACTAGCAAAAATTAAATCATAGCTTGTAGGTGTAATTACTCAGCCTAAGCCGGGTGCCATTTGTGTTTTCCTACTATTGTTGCGGTCCAGCATATCAAAGCAAACTCTGCAGACTCTTTCTGGTTGGTAGAGTTGTTCATGAGGAATTGGCGCTGTGAACCCAGTACAGGTACTGCAGAAGACCTGGCCGCAACACCTGAACAAACAAGAATATAATAACATTGCGTAGCCAAGAGGTTAGGGCGACTCGTGATCAGAGGGGTTTGATCATGAGGGATTGGCGCTGTGAACCCAGTGCAGGTACTGCAGAAAACCTGGCCACAACACCTGAACAAACACAAATATAATAACATTGCGTAGCCAAGAGGTTAGGGCGACTCGTGATCAGAGGGGTTTGATCAGAGGGGTTTGATCATGAGGGATTGGCGCTGTGAACCCAGTACACGTACTGCAGAAAACCTGGCCACAACACCTGAACAAACAAGAATATAATAACATTGCGTAGAGAAGAGGTTAGGGCGACTCGTGATCAGAGGGGTTTGATCAGAGGGATTGACGCTGTGAACCCAGTACAGGTACTGCAGAAAACCTGGCCACAACACCTGAACAAACAAGAATATAATAACATTGCGTAGCCAAGAGGTTAGGGCGACTCGTGATCAGAGGGGTTTGATCAGAGGGATTGACGCTGTGAACCCAGTACAGGTACTGCAGAAAACCTGGCCACAACACCTGAACAAACAAGAATATAATAACATTGCGTAGCCAAGAGGTTAGGGCAACTCGTGATCAGAGGGGTTTGATCAGAGGGGTTTGATCAGAGGGGTTTGATCAGAGGGGTTTGATCAGAGGGGTTTGATCAGAGGGGTTTGATCAGAGGGGTTTGATCAGAGGGATTGGCGCTGTGAACCCAGTACACGACTGCAAAAAACCTTGCCACAACACCTGAACAAACACGAATATAATAACATTGCGTAGCCAAGAGGTTAGGGCGACTCGTGATCAGAGGGTTAGGGGTTCAAATTCAGCTGCAAGCCATATGTTGTGTCCTTAGGCAAGCCACTTCACCCCAACTCCACCCAGGAGTATACATGTACTTGCATTAGCTGGGGAGTAACCATAAGCATCGCATTCGGAAGGAATGAGATGTTAGGCGCATTATGTCAAGAAAACTGGAAATATACTCTCCTGATGAAGAGCCATACTTTTACTTTACCTTTACAAGTCTAAAAGTCCTATTTTCTGGCTAAATATCCAGATTGCCTTACCTACAATGATGTTTCCTGAAGACCATATTAAACTGTGTATTACATTTGAAGCAATGTGTGACAGCATGGTCAGGGATCCACAGTGTTCGTTTAGTTTCAGTCTCATCCACCTGTTCCCATGAGATGTCTGATGTGATGGACCCACAATGGGACGACGCATCACGATCCTTCTCATCCTCAAACTCATTGGCTACCACCTGGAAAAACAACGGCAATAAAACTAATGAACATTAAGTACATGTACTGATGTAACTTACTGCTGTTTCATGTCTGTTTCGCTCTAGCATCAGGTAAAAATCCCATAGAACTAATTTGCTGTATAGCTCACTCCTCTACAACTTAGGCCGTGTCCGAAATGGTCTTCCAGAGCTACGGCTATGTTTATTGTCATCCTGCTCACATAGTTGTAATGGACAAACTCCTAGACACTAGCTATAGACAAGAAATTCAAACACGGCCTAAGAGTGCATTCAAATTACTAGTCTGCAGCTTGCAGTCACATACATCTCTATAGGAAAGAGCTTCAATCGCTTCCATATATGCACGAGTGAATGCAGGCTAAATTTAAGTATTTTAGATTCGGTCTTTGTTCTACAAATTCGCTATTCGCTACTCACTACTTCCTCTTGGCATACCCCATTGAGTGCTACATTAGGGAAGAGCGCCCTCATGTGACTGGACTGTTGTAGTAATTTCTGCAGTCGAATGATCTCTTGACTGAGTACCGCCACCTCATTCTGATGTCTGTGTACGATTCCTAGGAGTCTATCCTGTTCAGGGGCTGGGATTGTGGTCAAACCATCCTCGTCAAAGTGACGGCCGACTTTCAGGCCGCTTGTCGACCCTTTAGCCGAGACTATCTCCAAATCGGGGGTCAGGCAAGGTTGGGACTCACTGGAGACAGGGCTGGAAGGAGCCGAGACAAAATTCTGGATGCTGGAGCTTGAGATGTGCCTGACGTGATGGCTGTCGCCATTTGGCAATTGGGTCTGGATGGCGAGTTCTGGGAGCGAGGTGGATCCAGAGATGAATAACGTGCCGTTAATATCTGGCAGATGACCACTGATTGTTGAGCTTGTCAGGTCGGATGTACTAGTGCTGATGCTGATTGATTTGCCAAGGTGTTTGCTATCAGATGAAAGGCTGTTAGACGTTGTGATCTCACACTCCGCCTTCAATTCCAAAGCCTGCTGTTGTTCCTCTCCATCACTGGTATCCGTGTGACCATTGCATTCATTCCAACAATTAAGTTCAGGGTTACCATCTCTGCTACTTATTAAATCTTCAGTCAGTGTGTCCGTCGAGCCATTCATAGGTTTATCCACAGTCTGCTGGCTGTTACTATGACAGCGCTTGGGAGTTGAGGTCCTAGAATCCTCTTCCAGAATCGTATCGTCAGGATCACTGTCGGTACAATCTCCGTTCAGGAGTCCATTAGAGTGGCCATTGGTAAGAGGCTCACTGTTTAGATCTGTATCGCTGCTAGCCGCGGAGTCTTGATGATCAGATTGTGTGGTTTCCTCATCGAAGTTGCAGCTTTCTTCTGCATCATGAGAAAGCTCCATTTCATCCCCTTCTCCTCTAATGACTACAGCTCCGATGGGTCGATCAGCCAGCTTACGCGTCTGTGGTGGAGTACCAATCCTTCCCCCATCCAATTTCAACTCACTCAGGTTGGGATCACTCAGTCGCCTTACTAAAGGTCCACCTTCCACAATGCTACCACGACGATTTTCCTCTTCGCCTTTGTGAAGATCATCGACTGATCGGGTGCGAGTCAGTTTAGCGCCCTCACCTGTCGCCGTCTGGGCAGTCTGCAGGAAGCTAGAGTTATCATCGCAAGTGGCTGGGGTGGAATCGGACAGGAAAACTGCCGTCCAGAAATTCATCATGCGCAGATGACAGCAAGGATACAACACCTGTCAACAAGATACAGATAAAAGAAGTTAGGTTTACGCAAATTCTGTAATGTGATCAATGTACACTCACATATAGTGAGGCAGAGAGGGGAAATATTTGAGGATACTGCTACTTACAGGTTCAGTTGTAGGCGCAAACAGAAAGTTGCGGTATTTATGCGCCTCGACCCCTAGCAATGCCCATACTGAGCATGTACGGTCTTTGATGGAGTGTTTGACCCGTTGTTGTGCGCTGTTACACAGAAATGTGCCAAAGAGACACGAGTAGGTATGCTGCACTAACTTTACCTACAAACAGAGCAAGCAAACAACTCTACTTCAATAATACAACAATATCAATTCATAATATGAAAGTTTTCTCCAATATTGATACTTGACAGGCTAAAATCCAGTGCTACAGCGCAATGAATCGGGTTATATTTGTCAACAAATGAGGGCACAAAAACAAGGTCATGTTCTGGATACCAGCACTCAAAAAATTACAATTATTAAAGAAATTCACTCAAACAATTAAACAAAAATAAACAATTGAAAAAATGTACATTTTGTGTTGTAGATCCACATCAACTTAATCGAATAACCTTGGATAACTTCCATTTACGACAAAAAAAAGTTTTGTTTCAGTGCCTTGAATCATTCACAATAAATGTATTACAGTATCTAAGACACGACATAAAATCACTTAAACTTCAGTTGACCGACAATTTACAGGGATGCTGCCGAGTCGTCAGTTACTGACTACTTGTGTGGGCGACATTTCTGTCATTTCTGTCATTTCGCGTCAAGGAAAGTGTCTTGAGTTTGCTGACCTACCAGGAATGTTTCATTGAACTCGAACGCCGTTGGATACTGCTTGATGAGTTGATGTACACAGTCCAGCCACTGTAGAAACACAGGACATCTCTGGTTGGAGTCATCATCGTTGGGTTTGTGACCGCAACGATCGCCAAACTTGTGACCGAAGTTGAGCCACTCTCGCTCAACTAGAACTTGAAAGCCCTGCAAGGGGAAAATATCAAAGAGTTGATATCAAATCAGAGTTCCTTCACTGGTTATCACAAGTTATCACAATTCTAAGTCAATCGCAAGTTAATCAAAATTCAATCTCACAGGACACATAGCTACAGTCACACAGTACGAAGCAAAAGTTAGTCTAAACCTGTATGCATGTCAGAGACATACCTCTAGTGTCCGATAGTAAGGATCCATCATCAGCTGAGCTAGGGCCACTATCTGTGGCGTTCGATCCCAACCGTCCGAGCAATGGACTACTACTGGACATGCTTCTTTGTCCACTGTATTGACCACCATCTGAGCTGATTTGAGCAGAAGGGACAGATGCTGTAACCACTTGGTAGCTTCAAGTAGAGACAGCCAGCTAGAGAGAAAACAATTAAGGCTTCTGGATTAGAAAGCATGATACTTGGCAAAGTGGATAGATGTATATAGATGAACCCTGACCCTGCCAGACACGACACAGTGCTACATAATCTGTGGAACCTTGTTGCCTTCAGTCATCAACACCAGTGCATAGATGAACAATTCTGAAACGACGAGAGTTTATTGAATCCTGCTGTAGATTGTGACCACAGACTCTCAGGTAGTTTGGCTTGCTACATGTACATCGAGCAGCCTTCCGATTTATCTTTCATGTTATAGGGGAATCCTATACAATAGCACTGCCCAGCTCTCTTTACAAATATACAACCAATCTATTCAACTCATAATTGACAGTCAGTCAGTCAGTCAGTCAGTCAGTCAGTCAGTGAGTATACAAAGGGGAAACTAACTGGCAATTAAGTATGGGGAAAAAACGAAAAAAAAAACCAAATACTTTTTACTCACTTGGTTCCCTCAGGCGTATTGCTACATAAATTTCTAACTCCCTGAAAGCTTTTTCTGATGGAATGGATGTTAGCAAGTCCCATGAACTGGATGTCACATGATGGGTAATACTCTGTGGAGAAGAACAAATACAAAATTGAAAATCGCATTAAAATCCAATGGGCTCTGTGCTCAGTCCAAACCCAAGTTTTTTTCACAAGTGCCGACATAATAATTTGTAATGACTATACCTGGGAATTCGCAGCCTCCCCCCTTAGCCCTGTTAGCATAGGCTGCTGTGTAGGAGCGAGCATCAACTATCAGGAGTTTCTTGTTGTTCAGATTGGAGCCCAGATGAGGCAGAAGGCTCACATCTGTAACCAAAACAATCGCAAGATTAATCAAAAGCCTAAAAAATATGATTGTTTCGACCATCTGGCATCACTTCTTATTCACAAATAGAAGTCCATCAGGTGTCAGTCTCAAGACAGTCCATACGCGAGTTTCAAGACAGTCCATACGCGAGTTTCAAGACAGTCCATACGCGAGTCTCAAGACAGTCCATACGCGAGTCTCAAGACAGTCATAAGCGAGTCTCAAGACAGTCATAAGCGAGTCTCAAGAAAGTCATACGTCAGTCTCAAGAAAGTCATAAGTCAGTCTCAAGTCAGTCTCAAGTCAGTCTCAAGTCAGTCTCAAGTCCATCAACTGAACAGCAAAATCACAAGTTACAAGTGAAAACAAAATGTAATATACCGCTAGCCTCTCCTCCAGCCGTTCCATTAGCCATGTTCTCTTTCTCCGGGGCTACAGTCTGAGCATTATCAATGTTACATGCTCTCAGGATGCTTTCCATGTAACGTTCGTCTTGTTCACAGCGCCAACCAAACCATCCAATCTCTGGCTGACTACAACGCGCAATCACAGCTCCGTTACGCTGATGTCTGCAAAGGAGAAATACAATTCAAGTTTAATACAACAAAGTTATGAGTGGGGGAAGTGTGGCCTAGTAGACTCAGGGGGTCAAAGGTTCGAATCCAGCTGATGGCCATATGCTTACGCATACTTTATTTTTAACACATTATGATCTCCTTCGTGTGAAAGCCAGGATTCATTGACAACATCATAATGACAATCAGTAGTTACCTCCAGACAACTGACGGAAATCTCTTAGATGCTCGGAATGAACTGACATTTTTAAGATCTTCATCGGTCACCCAGGCTGGGACAATATGCTGGACTGGGTAGGATGAGCAATACCTTGAAAGGAAAACAAATGCAAAAACAAAAGGGCTGCTATGAAAACCAGAGTCACTCATTTCAATCTTGTAAAACAAATTGTCACTTTGTGTCAGGTATATACAATTAATAACAAAAATTAAAGACAAAATTCAGAATTTCAATGCTAAATGACTTGATTTAATGACTTTCAATAACCTTTGTAATTTTTACAAATTTCTATGACTTTTCCAGGCTTGAAAATAGAAGGAAACAAAATCTACTAACTTTCTTGTTTTTTTCAAAGTCTTGGTAAACCCTGATTCTTGTTTCTCTGGAATGTCCGTCTTATAAAGGTATTAGAGAGAAACAAAGGTCAAGACTACTAAACAATATTCTTCATCAATGAAATCTCAAGGTAGGTCAATGTCTTACTTGTACTCCTTGTTTTCAAAGATCCGCCAAGCTTCTTTCGTATCAAAGCCTTGTCGTCTGACCTCACTACTGAAGGAATATGCTGGAATATCTCCTGCAAACAACCATATAAAATCTTAGTAAATGAATAACTGCAGTGTTACGGAATGTCCATTAACAAGTTTGAGCCGAGATTATTTTAACATCAGCAAATGGCCACTGCCAATACATTCACCTGTCATTCAGTTAACAGGACAGATAATCAAAAACACAATTGCAACAATGATATACTTTTATCTCTATGATTAACCAGTTCGCGCCGGGATTATTTTAACATCACCGAGCCAAGGCGAAAATCCGAAACTTGATCCGAGGCGGGTTCAGGCCAATGGTATGGGGAAGCACGGCCATGCATTCCCGGCCTTGCTCGCTGCTGACATTCCTTTCTGGCCTTGCTCGTGACGTGTTTATGCGTCATCCATTTTGATGCTGGGATAAACTTTGCGTGTATATACGTCCTCCGGAGCAAACTGGTTAAAGGAAGGATGGAAGGCACCGCAAACTGGTCCTCTAGCTTACTGGGACTTACCAGCAGATTGCAGGAATCCAACGCCAGGTGCTGATGAGTCAACATCATGATGGATCTGGTCAAAACACCAAGCATGGAAGGCAAACGCAAACACGTCCTCTAACTTACTGGGTGGTGCGATGGCGGACATGAGACGCGTTAACCAGTCTTGACATTGCTCATTGGTGGCAAATTTACACCTAGAGAGGGAGACGGACAAACAGAATGATATCAGTCATATGTAGGCCGATTCAGACAACTTTAAATTAGTGCTAACACCGCTCTTAGTTGCAGAGATTAACCGTAACACCCTAGGAGTATAAGCTTTGAAAATTCATATTGAAATTGTAAGGTTCATAACTGTTAATGATGTACTGCCCGTGCCATTCAAGTTTATCGAAGGTTGTTTATAGATTTTGGTTTTTAAGATAACTGGCACCATTTGCAAACATTCAAAAATGAAACCGTCAAAATTGTAGAAAATATCCCTTTAAAATAAGTAATAGGATCATGCATGCTGTGAAATCAATGCACCTAATAGTCTTTCATTTTCAAGAAAACAATTACTACCATCTACTGGTTAAACAAAAGTTTAAAAGAAAATAAATGTCGCTCACTTGATGCATCTATACACAAGATAAATGACTTTACAAGCCTGTAGATGAAAACTATTGCAGGCCGCATTGCCCATGCCAAGCCTAAATGAATTGCTTCCATGTTTATTACCCTTGAACATAAGTCCCTATTTCCTCTTTGCCAGAGTTCAAGTTTTATGCCTCGTCAAGATAAGCACCTGTACATAAGGACTCACACTTCCAATGTATGGGTACTTAACTTCAGGAAACAGGAACTTGTGTTTCAACGTTTTATTTACAATTTTTTTTTTTTTTGGGGGGGGGGTTTATTCTTTAAGCAAAAAAAACACACCCTGTATTAACCTCCATATTAACTTCCCCAGCCAATCAAACTCCAACTGCAGGTTTTGCTAGGTTTGATACCGTACATTAGCGACTTTTTGGACTTTGTTCAACTCCGTACAAAAGGTTTGGTATGCTTTCTAGGGGGTTAGGCCAGGTTAATGGTAAAGCCCTAAAATCTATCCAGGTGTGCAAGGTAGAAAAAGAGTATTATTTTGTGACAATTGTTTGTTTAGGTTTGTCAGTAGTTTCTCTATACTTTAGATTCTGTCTATCTGACATGTTTTTAATTAAACACATACTGGTAAAGCCTGCAAAGGAAAGACTATTTTTACATTTTCGGCCAATGTACATGTAGGCTATCAAACAAAATGAGGCACATTATAAATAGTTACATTTCTATGTACTTATTACCAGCTACTTTTAGTGTCCCAACGGAATGAAACCTGTATTCGTTACTTCCTGTCAGAGGATGTATGTACATTGAAAAGGCACAACTTATGCATTGCAATCGGAAATACATGGTGGCCTGTCCAACTGGAATTTCAATTACACACAGACAGTGCACATGCTACAGTGGTTGGGGTTTTAGCAAGATTCAATTCTCATTGGGTCACACACATGGTAGCAAGGAATTTGATCTAGCTAGTAGGGGAAAGGTCAAAATGTGGATTATGAAAATGGTATCCAAATAAAAGATATGAATTGATATGCATGTACAATATTTGCTATATTTGGCAGAGCTGCAGAGATTGCCATACTTACCTATATGTCTTGCCGTCTTTACATAAGATAACCAGATAAAATAGGTCTCTGCATTCTACAGATTCTATCAACATCACCGGAACCTGACAGTAAAACAATACACAAGGACAGCATAGTATATTATGCAATTGGTAATGTTGGTATGTTTAACCCTAACACCCCCCCTCCCCCAACCATTATTTTAAGGCTTCAATAAATTAATTACTTGATAATTAATATCAGGGAGTGACACACTAACATTAATTTTGATTGGAAAGTATGGGCATCTTACATTTAAATTATTATAAGGTCACCTCCCAATATCTCAATTCAAATATCATTTGCATGTGATCACTCACAAAGCGACAAATTCCTAAGTGATTTCAACTAAAAATGTGACCTTTGGTCCGGACTTTTCCCAATTAATTACTGTATCTATAAACAATTGTATTGAACAGTTTAAGACTGAAAGGCCTGCAATGAACTGCAGGTTTCTAACTACAAAAATGTATGTACATGTACACGTATATCTGTTAACCATCCAGGCATACAATCAGCCAGACAATCAGCCGACATACAATATCAGAGGGTTTCAAATGTTCTATAGAAATGCAGCCAATAGTTGGGCAAAGTTCACTAATATTTACTGGCTATGTTGACTGCATGTCATGTGGGTCATAATTTACATGTTTATCTCAAAGGTGATGAGGTCAAATCAGGGTAGTCTGATTATTGTGTGTACTAATCCTAGCAGTGTTTGTAATGCCGACAATGAATCTAGAGTCATAACAGACATACTGTTGTAAAATGAACATTGATAGTTGAACACAGATAAACACAAAACTGTTAAACATATGAAGTAGTAATATCAAAAGTAAACTTAAAAGATCCTAAAAAGAAACCTTTATCATTGATTACAAAAAAAACTAAAATTCCATTAGTGCTACATACATTGTGGTCATACATTCATTTAGAAAGTGAATTTAAAATCTGTACTGGTTAAGGTTCAAAGGAATTCTTTCGATTTAAAATGGATTTTGAAAGAGACTCGGTTATTTCATGCATGTGATCAACATAGGTAGGTGGCATTTTTGTCAACAATAACATCAAAATCTCTTTGGCAAACTTTTCAAACTTACATTGACAAATGATTCCTTATGACGTATCAGCAAGCGATAGCTAGACAGCACAATGATGGCATCAGAGGCTCTACCAAGATACGTCACACTCTCGCCACACAGCTGGTGGTATGGTACCTGTAAGCGGGGATCATCCTTGACCATGGGTTTCAATGGAAAGGCTTCACTGGACTGCAAGCAGACCAGACTATCTCCTTCCTCTTGGTCAGCCTGAGTCAATGAACAATAATTAAAGACCAATTAGTAGTTGTTGCTTTGTAGGACAGACAAAACCATTAGACCTCACCCAATGTACATACGCCATGCATCACTCTAATGCTCACAAATTATCTAAGTAACAGCATTTGATGCATGTAATTCTTTAAAAAATGGACCCTCAAAATTAATCTAATAATTTTACCCCAAGACACACATAATTCATTCGGATGTTTTACCAAATAGATTAAAAACAATTTTTGAAATGTTTTACAAGACAGGAATGAACTCAAGGTTGTCAAAAATGAATTCCTGCCTAGGTCAAATAGTGTCATGACACTGGATTCAGAGGAGAGATTGGAATGTTTTACATGACAGGAATGAACGCACCATGTCAAGGTTGCCTCTAAACTCCGCAATCCAGAACATACAGCTGCCACCACTGTACAGCCACTCATCAGCCAGTACAGGAGGTCAGATGCTCCTTGTTGTAGGGAAATGACTGCAGAACTGATTGAAGCCTTGAGATGGAGACTACATGGACCTGAGACAACAGAGTCAGAGATGCAAATGTTAAAACACCAAAATCTTTAAGAAATCGATGATGAATAGTGAATGTGGTCAAGGTTATTTTATTACTCATGTACACATTCATTTACAACAAGCAGCATTGTGGCATCTTCGCTAATTCTTTAACCCAAAATGAAAATGCTAATAAATTTTGAATTCCATTGTCAGCATGTAAACATGGTTTTACCCAGTCTATTGAAACAAACATCAGTGATAAAAATATGTTGCAGACAAGTTTGTATATCAAGTCTGCGTCTACTAAATCCAAATATTTGCATACATATTTGTATTGCGAGTCATAGTCATCATGGATGAATCTCACACAGCCACAAAATAAATTTTGTTTTCAAAATAAATATAAACATGTACGCAATGAAAATGTATGTAAATCGCTGCAAGATGTACATGTCATCTACCAAACAAAAACCAAAGAAACAATGCACAGGCACTAACTCAGAATGTACCAAGAAAGAAAATAACATGTTGGAACTTGCATTTGGCCACTTCAAACAAAAGCAAACTTTGTTGGCATTTTGCACGTTACCTGTATATCTAAATAAACAACTGATATACTCAATAAATACTTCCTGGTCAAATATAACTATGCGCATTCTGAATTGAAATGTCATTGTGCAAAATATATCTCACAATAAATTACTTCTTACTTCAATGTTTAACATGGAAAGTGTCACCCTTACATCAAAACTTCCTATTTTAAGTATTTTTGTTTACCACATCTCATTTTAAAACATGTTAGTTTGATAAGCTATTGCTCCATGGTTTGAGTCCATCCACTATTGCAAAGACCCAATACATATACAATGTACATGTACATGTATAGAATACCCTAACTCGAGACACGGAATGTACGGTACTAAGTAATTCCTTTCACAATTTTGGTTAGGGAGTTGAATTGTATTTACAAAAGAATATTAGTCCCTTCCAACAAGCTTTGGAGAACAAAAATAGTTGACCTCAACCTCGAGCTGCTCCTTTGATAAAGGAACTGTTGAAAGCAATATTATGGAACCATATCAATCATGAATGCACCATTACTAATTCAATTCAGTTCTGCTTTGGTGATAAACTCTGTATTGAAGGTGCTTTATATTTTCAAAAGAATTGTTAAATGGATATTAAAAATTTGAAATCAGAAAGGGACATGATTTTTGACTGAAATCACTGGAAACTCATTTGTATACATGCGCACATGTAAAGAATATGTATAACTTAAGCAGAAATGTATGCATGAGTAAACAGAAAAGAGTTTAACATCCAGTAATCAATGATATTTTTGTTTAAAATTGAGCAAAACACAAAGTTTGTGCTTGATAATTAATTTTCATTTAATAGTAATACATGTACAACAAATACAAAAACAAAATAAAATTAACAGACGGGTACGGAAAATACTACACATCTTCAAAAACAAAGGTCATATTGACAACCTAAATAATGACAGAAACTGTGTGTACGGGGTTAATAATGGTTAACAAAACTTTAACTTTAGCCCTCCTAGGCAGATACAGAACTTGTCAATTTTAGGGTCCGTTGTTAATGTTCAGCAGCACAAAGTCAAAGATACACAGACTTCACTGTGTCTTTTTTACTTAGTTTTGTGCACAGTTTGTACACTCATGGACATGATGGAGAAAGGGTACACTGAAGCTGTATATAAACACATGACATGTAAAACTAGTAAAAGACTGGACTCGGGACATTTGTGAATATATGTGCTGTCAGTGTCAATCCAGTGGCAGTAATGTACATGTACATTTACACTGGCCTAACGTACTGCTGTGTTGTAATGCGCGTGGAACTGCTAGACCGGACGCAAGCGTGTACAAACGTGCTTCGTCAAACCATGAATGATCATGATTATGAAGGAATAAGAACGGTCAAACGGAATCGGTCTTTTCTTCGAAAATACCCAAGCCGAAATTAAAGCAACTCACTGAAAGGTCACTCACAAACGATAATACCTCATTTCCCCACTGCTTACTCAAGTATTGGAGAAAACTCAACCAGCTTTTCGGCACAGTGCTCTGAAAAAATGGATATTTTGGCCGGCAAATGGTAAACAAGCCCCCAACACACCTACCTGGACAAAATGGCGACGAAGTGATTGACATTGGGCGAGTTCGTTTAACTCACCCGAGTCGAACACGGGTATTACCCCCGGGTCGTTCGTTAAGCTTTGACGTACGTCTACTACTCGACTCGGGGCTTATCCGTGCGTAAATATAGGATGGTTACGGGCAATTATCTCAACTGGTCTGGATAGATCAGTACTGAGTGGAAGACACTTTTCCTTAAATTAAACTCACCCCGACAAAATGAACCTTGAGACCAAAAATAGTCAATGAAAAATTAGCATCAGCAGGATTCGAACACCAGACCTTTCCATTTATAACCTAACCCACTGTACAACACAAAGCTGCTGCAAAAGGTCGACAGAAACATTTTTTCCAAAAACCTAAATGTAATACTGCACTCACATATAATGAGTTGACTGAGCAATAACAATATATTGATGTCATTGTTAAAACTACTGAATAATCATGGCGCATTTATGATAATTACCCCTTGAACTATCCCAGGGGAAAAATCTACGCCACCCGCGTCAGCAGTCACAGCACCGGAGACCTTAGCTTTATAGAGATCAGTGCCAAGGACCCTGGGGTTTTGTGGTGTTTTCTTCTTCTTCTTTTTTTTTTTTCTTCTTTTTTTTTTTTGGGGGGGGGAGGCGGGGGGGGGGGGGTTGTTGTGAGGTTTTGTTCGGGAAAAGGGGGTGTGGGTATATACCAACTTAAAGCAATTTCGACTTGAGTCACGTCTAAGTCACTGGTAGAAGATGTCACGTCTAAGTCACTGGTAGAAGATGTCACACGCATGCGTTGTTCAGTCGAAGCAACCGACAAATATGGCGGCCAGGCAGTGGATACGTTATTATGCCCACAATTTAATTTATTGGAAGTCTAAACATGATTATTTATTGAGCTAGCTCGCTATGACTTTAGAAGCTGGGAATCCAACCCAACGCTGTTACTGGTTTGCGACTGGCGGAAAGCATTAAGTTTCAAAGTAAGTCTCATTCTGACAATGGCGTTTTGTCAATGGCTACTTCATGGCTACGAGCTTCACGTGACGATCGCGCGTGTATACGTTTACATGAGCGTTCGGTTCTAACCCGAGTGCTTTACTACCCATGTCGACACGGGGTGAGCTAAACGAACGCACCTATTAATTCCATCCATCCATCGCATGATGTCATTCGAACTTCTAATCACGTGATATAATGGGCGGGACCTGTTAACTAATTTGCATGCGCGAAATCCCCATCTCGAAACTTCTGTCTTTATAAAAGTTTCAACGGCCAAGAAAATCATCAAAAAGTTTGTAATTATGAATAAAAAATATACTATGTTTTGTGTTTGTTTTACAGAAAACCACATAAGCGTATTTTTTATTTATGCCGATCCGTCATACTTTTGAGGAATTTCATTTTCAATTTGATTGAATAATATTCCCTAAAACATTTAAATTTCCTTTTTCACAAATCTTGAAAGTCGAAAGACATTCGATTTTCTTTTTCAAATGCCGGAGTGGTCTTTCATTTTACTTAATGTTACAACATTGTTTAAGGTGAGGACGAGATTGAGTTTATTTAGTATTATTCGGTGTAGGGCAATTTAGGTCACACCGCTCGACGCGCTCGCTATACTTTTACTTGCAAAATGCCGACAATTGGTTTTCGACCCAAAAAAGGTGAAATGTGCAGTTTCAGCACTGTCAGTCGTAGAAGATATAAACACTTCAGAAGACTGGGAAAGATGATTAAAATAAACCTTGACACCGGTATTATGAGCGTCACTTTCCTCATTGCACCGGTTTTATACACTGCACATAATAAAGCCCTTTGTCACAAGTAGTAGTCCGAGTAACTTGGACCCAAAAATCACCTTTTTCAACGTTTGGACATGGTCGGGTGCCTAATATCACCCGACCATGTCCAAATGTTGAAAAAGATGATTTTTGGGTCCAAGTTACTCGGACTATGTCACAAGTAGCTGCACTGCACAATAGATCGAGCGTGCAGCTGCCTCGCAGTCCATGTTATACGGCATAGCACAACTCAACTGGCCACAACAATCCGGACGGAGTAGCAGATTAGTTGTACAGGGGAATTTGGGATGCACGTCACCGACAATCCCAGTGCTGCAGAAAATGAGATTTCTAAATTTTAGATAGATCCAAAGCTAGTTAGTCAGTTAGCCGTATATCTATTCTACATGACTGCACTATAAATAACCTCACGTAGGTGGTCGAGCGCCCTCTCTAGTTTAAAAATAAGTAAACTATGTACACTGGTTCTCAATGTACTTCGTCTCTTAACATGTTGAATGTGGGCGGAAACCAAGTGAATGAAATAAACATGACAAGTCGCGGCCGCCGCGCGCGCGCGCCGCCGGTGGTATAACGTTTACGTGTGTGCATGCAATGCATATGGGCAAATTGTGCAAACTGTCACGTTGTCAACTTAACCTAGCCCTACATTGCGGCGATTATATTTGCACCAAAATATGTGATTATTTTACCTTTTACGAGCGATTGCTTTAAAAACGTAAGCTCAATCATCCAGCCATCATGACAAGTCCATTGGTGGTTCTTCTTGGCGAGTTTCTGCTCAATAAACACCGTGAGAAGGTTGACGTATCGTCACTGGCGGCGGACGGGAGAGTCATCGGGCTATATTTCTCGGCGCACTGGTGCGCTCCATGCCGCGAGTACACGCCGATTTTGAGCAACTTTTACAACAGTTTCAACAGTGAAGGGAACGGAGGAGGTGGGAAAAGGCTGGAGATTGTCTTCGTGAGTTCAGATAAGACAGAACAGCACTGCGATGAGCACTATATGCAGCAAATGCCATGGCTTTTACTGCCGTTTTCAGAGAGACATATCAAGGTAATTTAGAACGGAAAATGTAATGATAAACATGATGATTGTAAAGACTTGTTTGAAAATTATATTTTGAACTTGTCGCAATACAACTAGTATTTTCAACAAAGGTTAAAGAAAATTAGGTGTCTCATTTTGTAGTCAATTAAAGGGAATTTAGGATCACTGAATTTAAAGAAAATATCCTTTATTTTTTGGATCAAATTTTTCGAATCTTAAAGGTAGTATACACCATTTGCAGATATCAAAAAAATTTATTACCGAATTATTAAGAAATATTTTACTCATTTGAAAGTAAATAATGATTGTAGGCATCCAGCAAAATGAGGGCCCTAGATATCCTGTAATTGTTCCAAAAAATTGAATTGTATAAACCAAAATTCATTCTCGCCGTCCGGCGAGCGCGAAAAAACAAAGATAACATAAGAATAACTGCTCGACGCCGGTGAAAAACAAACGCTGTTTTTCATGCTTTTCTCAGGATCCATGAATGTAAAAATTCGGACAGGTCAGTTAAACGATATTTACTATAAAATACAACCCCCCAAATCCACCCATTCCTGATAATTCAACAAATTACCAATGGTGTATACTACCTTTAAGACAAATAACTTTCACTACTGCAATCTTTAAAATATAAACAAAATTATTGTTAAATTTAATTTGTGTGATAGGTGTTAATTATATTTATGGGGTTATATATTTACTGCCAAATCTGCAGATAAATTTGTATTGTACCTAAATTAAGAACAAATTGAAAATCACAATTTGAGACACTGTACATCTCATTTTTGTTGTACTGTAAAAATTAAAATTCTGTTTATACAAATAAAAACAGAAAAGGGATTTGATTTAAAAATTTAAACTTTAAAACTAGAAATATATGGCTATTAAAGTTGTTTTTTCTATTTTGTTTCTTTTAATTTGTGTGTTTTGAACTGAACAGTTCAACTATACTGTACATGTTTGATGGAAGACAATACATCTGTTGTTTTTAATGGAAAACAATTTAGCTCCCTTTCCTCCTCCATACAACCAACTGTACTTGTTTAAAAATTCAACCCCACTCCTACCAGATACATGTACAGTATGCAGATTTCCCAAAAGCACTTAATTAAATGAAAACCAGTGCCAGTGCAATCACAATAGAGCTCGGTGCTTGGTCATTAATTATGGATCATTAATCCTCTTATTTGCAATGCTTGACTTCCCCTCAACAAAGCCTCATGAGCTCCTGATGGAACTGTTAACAATCTGTGATCAGTGTCAATAATGTGATTATTGACATTATTCATTGGCCAGGCTGTCTTTCCCTTCCTCTATAGTTTAATGCAGTCTGGCAGGCCCAAGTGTTTTAACACTAGGAGGAAAATCAATCTTATTCTCTTGAAACCTTCAGATCCCTATGCTTTCAGGACTGGTTGTACATGTACAATCAAAGTCCCAAACATCTATTAATAAGTTTTCACACTGTTTATAATGTATCAGTGTAAACAATCAATTCAATTTCGATTAGGACATATTTCAAGTTTTCCCTTAATTTTCAACTTGTAGATTGTAATTGTACAACAACTGTAATTGCAATGTATGTTGGTAAAGACTGCACAAAGGTACATGTACATGGAATGTTTACTTGTACCATAGAGTATAACAAAGTTGATTTATTACCAAGTATGAGGTCCAGGAATGCGCAGCTAGCACTGCCTGATGTGAAAGATCAAAGGGACTAAACAAGTTTACTGTTGCATACATTGATGATCCCTTACATTCTGGTGCTACATACATTGTACATCAGACCAGACTAATGTAGCAAACATTCACTGACCTCAATCACCTCTTGCAGTATGTGATGGAATGAACATAACATTTAGGGACACACTAAGATACTGGTTAAGATGAGAAGTTCAGTATGGGACCACATTTAGGGATGACCTTGTAAAACAGTTAGTGACACTTCCAACTTGGAAAAAACTAAGCTACTACACTCAGATCGGTGGAAATATTTCATTGTTTAGTAGAATAGGTTAAAATCATTAAAATCATCAGACTGAATCAATTTTGTTTTTCAATACAAAGTTTCCCCTCAGCCTAATTCAATCTGAATTAATTAAGCACCAAATGAATGAACATTTGTTAGTACAATGTCATTCACATATTGTCACAAAGACCTACAAATCAAGATTTGGCACGATCTAAACACAATTTGTAAACTGCTTGCTCCAAATCTCTTAAACGTGGAGGTTAACTTTAGCCATAGTAGGGGCTGTCAGTTATTGACTGATCAATGCGAAAATGTCTTCAGAGTTTTGTATCAGTCCTACAGTATATGCTGTATGTGTAGCTTCATGCAACAAAATTGTCACTGCAGTACAAGATCCACAATTGTCGGACATAAGATTGTACCCCAAACAGTGCAAGCTCCACCCATGGGTGAAAAATTCATCTTGTGTCAGCGTCACATCCCTATTACTTTAGCACAGCATAATAAGCACTCCACTCCAGATCTTAAGAGACTGACTAGCCCAGAATAATGCTATCTAATGGAGTTAACCATTTACCCTGATATTCCCAAGGCATTGGGGACATGTAGGCTATTTAGACATTATTGGATTTATACAGCGTTAGACATTGGCCGGTAATTAGATACTAGGACAAAAACTTGATCTGATAAACAGTCTCAGTTTTCTAAAGGAATTGGATTGAGTTTTTTAATGTCTGTCTAAATTGCTGCTTTAAGTGCAGTGTTGTGACAATTTAGTTTCAAATTATATTTTCTAATCAGCCACCAGATTATACTGCGCGGCAAATACCAGTAGGTTTATTTTAGCAATACTCAAGTAATTATGCATTAATGTGCCGAATATTGTTACACAAGAGGCAATTTCGAATTGTAAATTTGCACACATCCATAAATGTACGCCCTATTAAAAAAAAATGAAAAATCAAGAAAAGTTTTTTTGCAAATTCAATGTGCTTTACATATGTAGTAGTAGGGATATGCCGATACATATGTAAAACATGTATAAAATGGTATAGTCTGAATGAATTTAAACACCTCCCACCCTCCCTCCCCCCATTCTGCAATAAGTTCACAACACGTGTCATAGTTTGCAGGTCACTGACATACTTATAAAGTGACCTGAATAAAAAAATTTAAGTCTAAATATTTACCATGCAGACCTGCAACTGTCTCAATTATAACATCACCTGTTCCTGATCTGCCTGGGGACGAACTTGATCACAGCATGAAGCTGCAGTAGAAATGCTTACAACCACAACATACATTACACAAAGGCTACTGGCTAGGCCAAATCCACAACCATGCTTTGTACAAGGAATATATATACAACTAGAAATATGTCTGTTCTATGAACAGAGCATATGGCTTTTTCGCATTTTTTGGTAATTGTTCATTACAAAAACGAATCATTTTGTATGCCATGCATAATTCTAGACATATCTAGCACATTATCAATTCCATCATGGAGGCCCTCTGTGAAACCATTTAGCATTGTGCTAGTGCTAGAGGAACGTCGCTATAACAAATATTCGGCTATATCGAACACCATTCTTGGCTCCCAATTTGTGTGTACAATAAGCTTGAATAACTAATAATATAAGCTACGGGTACATATTATGTATGTAAACTTACTACATGATTCAATGGTCGGCGCCTGTTCAAGTTGTTCAAGTCCTTGCACCCGATGGACCAGTGGTTGAAAATCGCCATACCGTACGATCGATATACCGAACAAAATCTGTGGATCCCGTGGTGTTTGTTATAATGGCGTTCCATCACCTTAGTTGTTTTCCAGGTAATGTTATTCAATCAAAAGAGTACAGCTTGCTGTACAACACAAATAAGCCATTGTATGAATCTCAGCGATCAGAACATTTTTTTAGGCCCAATTAATGTTTGTTTTGGTTTGCAAATAGGAAAATTTAATAATTGAGGCTTTTGTACACATAAACCAGCACATGTACTTTTTAAAATGTTTACGATTTCAGAGTTCATTCAATTATTAATTTGAAGTTAAACCATAGTGGAACAATTATTTTACCTTCAAGTTGCTCAACAGAAATGAAGTGGCCCCTTTATTTGGTCGTTCATGAGAAAAGACCAATTCTTTTTCTAGTCCACAAGATTTTGAAGCCAGAAGGCAGATTTAAGATTGCTCCACAATGAGCACGATCTGACCGATAAGAGACGGTTCGGAATCTTGATCAAAAGACCGCCTACATTAACATTCAACTGAGACTCATTCATCCCTAATGCCATCCTAATTCTGATGTCACAAGTCATCAGTCTTAAATGTCTGAATTTAATTTCTACTAAGAATGCCGGAGGGTTTTAAAAGAGCAGATCCGACCTAGAAAGTGTCACCTTTCAGATTATTATGGATTAAGAAATTGTCTGGATCCATGGAAAACCACTCAGCTAATGAATCAGATTATTTGCATAATTTGTATTGCCACTGCTAAATCTACACTGTATGCCTTTTACCCCGAGTTCATCTCATAATTAATGCTCATCTCATAATTTCCTGAATTAATGTACTCATAAATACAATTTAAAAAATAGGATCATAAATCTTTAATTGTCTGAGGCAATATTCAGTAGCATCCTAATTAATACCAATATTGTTGAAGTTGGCTTTTAACTAACTAAGATTATTTTTATTTTGTTCATCTTTAGACCAAACTCTGCAAGAGGTTTAAAGTAACCGGCATCCCAACTTTAGTCCTCATCAATAGCGCCAGTGCTCAGCTTATTACAAATAATGGCCGACTACAGATGCTTGATGACCTGAAAGGAGAACACTTTCCTTGGTACCCAAAGCCTTTCAATGGTAAAGTTATTGGTTGCCAAACACCAGTAGTGTTGTAGTATAGTTCATTTGAAGTTGTTGTTTTCTTCTAAATTAGACAGTTGCTCTTAGCCTTGAATGTGTACCATGCATGTGTACATACTTTGATACATTCCACCATACAATGTACTTCCAGCAATACATGATAACATATCCCTCTGGAATGGGATCTTATTCTTAGCCATTGAGAAATGTTGTGCAAACAAAGTTTGTGAAAGAAGTTTTGTAATCCCCCCCCCCCCCCCCCCTTACTCCAATTCATAATGACTCTTAGCCTATCGTAATCACAATGCAGCAATTCTCAGATTTCATTATAATCTAAATCTACAGAATTTATAACATACATGTACTGCCTAAGGCAGTCTAATGCACCTGCACAGCAGAGACAAATATTGCAGATAAATAGGTCACTAGCTCAACTATCCTGCAGCATGCATTAATACATGTGTATTTTGTGTAGTGACTGGTTTGATAAATTTGCTTAAAAATTGCCGAGTAGCAAGCAACAAATATCAGGCGAGTTCCAGTCACAAGCAGTCATCACTTGGCCAGTGAGAAACCTGTTTTTGCATCAATTTATGCTACGGTCAGTCAATAGGAATGATTGTCTGCAAGTTTACAATGAGTCAGTCTGTTCTATTTGATGTCCTTATGGTATTTCCATCTGGGTTGCATGGAGTACGGCGCAGTCTTTGTTAGCTCTACTCAATCGATGGAACGCAATGAAATAATGCGGTTTGGTTCGCTCGACTAGCATGTGAAGTACTTGACAGCCCAGGAAGATGGGCCGTATATTTGCATTTCTCGTCAGTAGGCGGGACAGTCATTTTGGTGCACTTAACCGAAACCATGAAAAAATATTCAGCTACATGACAAGACAACACCCTGTGGTGGATATGCTACAGTAATCCAATGGAAAGAAAAAATAATAACTCATTGGTAATAGTAATTCATTGGAACAATAATCAATGTGTAGATTAATTTTAACCAGTTCACTGGCCGACAATCCCTTTCGAACCTAAAAATTATGTTTTTGACTTTTTATTCCAACTTGACTTTAAGAGTTCAGTCATGTTTACAGATAATTTGATATAATGTTGAATTATCCAGATAAAACGGTACCAGAATAATTGGATAGAATGTTGAATTATCCAGATAAAATTGTACCAGAATATTAGATATAATGTTGCTTCTTGGGTTGGTATTCATGCAATTGCTAACCTGTCCCTAGGCTGGCATTCATCCTCCTTGGTCCATCTTAAGCCCCGCCCACTCCATCAACCTATCGGCCATTATCGTCTTGGGTAACATCGCTGTCTCACCATTATCCTTATCTTGTCTGTCCCAGCTAGCACTGTATGAATGATCAGCTTTTCTCTCTCAGGCTATGGAGACAAAAGACACAGAGAGTGTGAAAGTCAACATGTCAAATTATATGAGGATGTCAAATCAATGAATGCTCGCTGTATAACACGTTGCCATGGGGCATGACAGTTTGGATTTAAAGAGTAATTGCCAATACTCGTAGTCTTGTATCATTGCACTACATGCCTACATGTACCGGTAGTACACGCACGTCTTTGTCACATTAATGTCATCTTAGTTCATATTACAAAGAGTGAAATTATGATCAGATATTATTTAAAACCTTTTCTAATTATTTAACATATTTGTCTTGAAAAAAAAATGTGCTCCATCAAATTGTCTACATCGAGAAATCATAAAAATTATGCAAAATATGAAGTCGTCATATAGTGTACTCAAAAGTACAACCAAAAAATGACTTTGATTTTCTGAATTCTGATGCTGTAACTGTCTTCTTAATACAGCACAGGACTGTGAATTCATTAAAATGTGTGTTCTTTATTATAATGTGTGGAGTGTAAATTAGGAGCAAAACACATTATTGCCATGTGACTAGTATAGTAATATTAGTGGAAATATATGGGAATTGTTTTAGCATGAATTTGCTTGTTATCCATCTGCAGAAGTTATCGCTGGCAAACTACTGAAACAAGGTGATGAGGTCCAAGCAGAGAAAGAGCTCAAGGGCAAAATAGTGGGAATGTACTTCTCAGCTCACTGGGTAAGTCAAGAATTCATCTCCATTCTCAAAGCCAAAATAGTGGGTATCTACTTCTCAGCTATAGGCGAGTCAAGAATTCATCTCCATTCTCAAAGGCCAAATAGTGGGTATCTACTTCTCAGCTAACTAGGCGAGTCAAGAATTCATCTCCATTCTCAAAGGCAAAATAGTAATATTAGTGGGTATCTACCGTACTTCTCAGCTCACTAGGCAAGTCAAGAATTCATCGTCATTCTCAAATAAATAGTGGTTATCTACTTCTCAGCTCACTGGGTGAAAGCACCTTTAGGGTAAAACATCAAGAATTTCCGATTTAAGGATTCGGCCGGGGAGTGGCTATGTAGCAGCGGCCCGATAATCCGTCCGGAATGCTGTAACCAGCTGTACTATATGCCCTAGAACACGGCCTGTGAGGCAGCTGTGCAGTGCAGCTACTTGATAAAGGCTTCTGTGCAGTAATACGTTAATTTATTCCGGCGCACGCAGTGAGGAAAGGGACACCGATAATACCGGGTTCAAGAGTTAAGAATCCTGAAATCAGAAAAATCTGAGCGAGAACAATCTTGACAAATCTCGCCCCTGTGGATGGAAACAAATTAATGCAGGTGCTAAAAATGGTCAAGCTACCGGTACTGTAGTTTACATACATATACCAGTACATGGTACCTGTCATTCAATATGTAGCATCTATCAGGATAAGTCTTTTCGAAATAAATCTCGCAGCATTCAAGTCTTTGAATAGCATCTCACGATTCCTTCTCTCCAGATACACGATCATTTATTGCCAAGCTTATAGATTTCATAGAGAGCCATTCAAAATACACTCCAATCGTAACCTAATAAGCAGGAACTTAAAAACCCAGGATTGGATGTATTGTTTTGCTTTGAATTACCACTTGGTACTGTGAAGTCATTTCAACAAGCTACTTCTTGTGTTACAGAGCTGTAATCATAGCAGTTTAATACAGTGTATTGTTTGTGATGTAGTGGTGTGGTTGTTTCGTATTGGTTTTCACTTGAAAAGAATAAACAGAAATTGCCCATTTGAACTTTACATCTAATTTGTATAACCTGTGGTGTATAACTAAAAGGCCGATTTTTTTTTTTTAAATCATGAAAATAAAAGCCAAAAGCAAATTTAAAATGTAATTTTAAAAGACGATTAACTTTAGATACGTGAAGAAAACTGAAATGCATCTGATGCAAAACAAAATGTTAGCATTTGTCCAGTTATTTGGTAAAGAAATAGTCTTTTTTTTTTTAAATCAAAATGTACATTATTTTCTCGTCCCACAGTGTCCTCCATGCAAAGCATTCACACGAGTCCTAACAGACATGCACAGAAGACTGCAAGCCAGCAAGACAGAATTTGAGTTTATCTTCTGTAGCACAGACCGGACAAAAGATGCCTTTGAATCCTACTATAGCAATATGCCATGGCTTGCCTTACCATACAACGACCCACGTTGCAATGAGCTGTCAAAAATGTTTACAATATCAGGTTGGTACTGACAGACTTTGTATTGGCTATGTGCTTTGCTCAATGACGCAAATCTGGATATGGATTTTTGCCAAAGTTTGACTGGGTCGAGTCAGTCCTAAAAACTGAAGTATGTTGATTTAAAACAAGATGATCATAAAATGTATCCGTCACTTCCTAAATAAAAACTTAAAGCCTCTTATTTGATTATAGATCATAACACATTGTGCAGACCATGTGTCTACTATAGTGTATAGTCATTCTGATCTTTTGCAAATTTTAAACAAAATGTTATTTTTCTTTTAAGTTGCAATTTTTTTGAGAAATATGTTTTTTAATGTACTTAATTGGGACACCAATACCGGTATGTATCTCCCTGAATTAAGAAATGTTTGTATTTCTCCTAATTGCATCCAAGAAATAACGAGGACAACCTTCAGTTAGTCTATTCCTAAAATGCTTCAATTAATATGATGGTTATGTAAGATCTACACATATTTTGGATCCTTGTGGTGTTTCCCTGAGTTTAACAAGGCTGTTGGGACTGCACTGACGTCAAATTTTAATAGGATGTCAATTTCATAGTTTAACAATTTATTGGGAACCTCATCCTTGGTGATTAGTGCTACATGTACGGTAGTTGTGGGAAGAAACTCCCTGGATGGAAAATAATTACTCCCTGTCCGACTTCTTCCGCTGGTTACCGGTAATGTAGAATATTGTCTATTCACTCCAGAGTATTGTTTCCTTGTGTTTGTAATTTAGGTATACCTAGTTTAGTCTTACTTGATGAGACAGGCAAAGTTATCACGTTAGAGGGACGTGCTATGACTGCACAAGACCCTCAAGGAATGGTAAGCTATGCATAAAATTGATGATACATGTACATGTATGTACTCCACTAAATTTTGTTCACTAAATAAATTGTCAAAGTTATTTATCGATTCACTTTCTGGGGATTTCGAAGAACTTAATTATGTTGTTCGTATTTGAAAAGGACTTTCCCTGGTACCCTACACCCCTACTGGAGCTGGATGATAGTGCAACTGCAGCAATCAATGAAGAGGCTTGTCTCATTCTATTTGCAGGTAAGAACGGGCCACCAGCTTGAGCCCCAAAAATGCAGGGGAAAAAAACCCAAAAAAGGAATTCTTCAAGTTTGACATTATTTTTTAGATCCCAGTTTGAGTTTTAAAGAAGAGGAGTTTTATGCATTAACCACATGTACACAATTTGAATCTTAATGTGCGATATAATTATTGAGGGCCCGACATGATCAGTATAAATGAATGTAAAGATAACGGTGTGTTTTGGGGAAATAGTCAACTGATTATGTGTGGAATGAGAGGTGATGTGCCAAGACTTAATAAGAAAGTACCCGGTATTGATTGTGCAACAAGCCAAACTAAATAAGGCTTCCATAGAAACAACTCAGGATTGTGCTTCATTAGATAGGACCATGGATCGGTTCCTTCTTATTCCTCCATGATATGATGCAGCATCAACACAGAATTGCCGATGACCTGAAGGTTTACATGAGGGACAATGCCAGATATAGAGACGAAATTACATGATGGGGGGGGGGGGGATGGGCGACATCCTTGATTGCCACTCTGGCCTACCTGAATTTATTTGAATAGTGCCACGTTCCTCAACTTCTGTTTTGAGTTTGTGTGGTTCTAAAATGATCCATACAACATATGCCGAGATATAATAAGTCGCACCAAAGATATTGGAAAAAAATTCTGCTATATAATATTGCATGTATCATGAAGTTAACAAAGAAATTGATTGGGGTGGGATTTGAACTTGCGACCTCAAATTGATGTACCAGTGCTCTACCAACTGAGCGCAAAGCCAATGTTGACACACTTTCCCATTATCTTTCAGCGTTAACCAGAAACAACATCAATATTTTCAATTTGTTATTAAGAATAACCCTACCTGTACCAAATACATCAATTTCAATAAACAGTTTCACACACCCGAGGGAGGGAGTGTTTAATTTATTTTGGTGATCTTGCCCCCAGATATTGAAGGTGACAATGATGTGATTGAAGCGAAGGAACTAATGCTACCCATTGCCAGAGAGTATACGGAAAAGGAAGAGGCAACAGGCAAAGATTGCTCTCTAAGATTCTTCATAGGAGGAGATGTAAGAAGAAACAAATAAATCAATAATTCTAACTTCATCAGGTTAAATACTTCATGTACCTTATTAAATTGTAACAAAATTCAACACAGTTGAAACGAGAATCTTGGCTCTGTTGTTGGTCTGTGTGTACAATACTTGTGATTCAAGTTGAAGTGACGTCACACTTGAGCCGTGTTCGCACTGGACTTTTTTTTGGAAAGGTTTTACTGAGACGATGGTAAAATAAAAAATGGTCAAATGTTACCACTGTTCGCACTTGGACTTTCGACACGGGAAAATTTTACCGAGACCGTGGGAGAAGTAGCCAAGCTGTCATTATAATGACTCGTTAGGGCGCTTTGCGTGACCTTTTTGCATTGACCCCGGTGTACCCTTTCGCGATCGCGCACTTTTTTTCCCGATCAAATCATTAACGCCATGCCATCGTAGGTACGGTATTGCATCCGTTGACGTTCTTTATTATCATTTGGAAATGAGGCACTGGTAGCACCAATCAAACTTCCGACTGTATCAATAATAATATCTGCCATAATATTGACCAAAGCAACCCCAACTCTACGTAATCTTTTTGCAGAACCACGTGCGAATGTGATCACGATGCGATTTGCATGTATCAGCGTGCCCGCATGTAAACAATGCAAAGAGCGCATGCGCAGTGCCTCGTATAGCGTGACCTTGCACTGGAGGGCCGGGTGGACGCTTTTACCGGGTCGCGCTGTTCGCACTGGACTTATCGTCTAGGGAAAAGTGACCAGGGACGTTTTCCCGGGCAGCAGTTGGCCGGTAGAAGTACCCACTGGACTCGGGAGAAGTACCTGAGAGGAAAACGTCCTAGGCTGTCCGCACTGGACTTAAAATGGGAAAAGGACCCATCGTCTAGGTACGTTTTATCATTTTAAGTCCAGTGCGAACATGGCTTTAGGAGCTACGGTAGATAGTGTGTTCTTACCCCTCTTCAAATAATGTATCTCTTTTGTTGTCGCATACAGGAAGAAATGGTAGACAATCTGCGTGAATTCTTACGAATTGATGAGGATAGCTTACCCCTCCTACTGATACTAGACATCCCAGAACAACGCATGGTGCGATGTCAAGAAAGAGAAATCACACAAGAGATTGCACGAGACTTCATCGAGAAATACTTGGCTAATCAACTCAAATATGAAACATTGGAAGGACTCTGAATGCCAGGAATATAAATAAGGAATTTGAGTGGAACACAGAATAATTTAGTGTATCCAAGTCCCATACTGTATACAATGTATGCCACAAGGCAGAATACATGGAACACAAACGCACTTCATCGTCTATGGTTCAAGAGTGTGATGAGTGGGAAAATAAATTGATCTTAGTTTATCTTAAGCAAACACGCTGTACATGTCCGCAGGTTTACCTCTGCCGGGGAGTAGGAATAGCTCACGCATTTTAAAACGAAAACATTGTAAAATACGGTATGACCGTAGTATTAGGTATAATATGTTGTCATTTATCATCATCAAGAAGTTAAGTTTCTTGAAGAAAAAAAGTGTTTAGCCCTTCCACATGTTAATATCTTGAGTACATAATCAAAATTTCTGCAGAATGCATGCTTTCAACAAGTAGAAACATTATGTGAATAAAAACCAGTTCTTTAAATTGGAGCCGCAGTCTCATCTTGAAGTTACATAAATTCATTCATTAAAGTTGCCAACTTGTTTTGCTTGATACAATATGTGTATGTGGAGGTGCTACGCCAAACTATTCCATTAGCGATCTGTGTGATATTTATACCACAAGGTGTCTTAAACCATGCAGCAAAATTGTACTCACTTTTATACTTTCTTGACAGCTGATAGGCGTGTAGTATATAATGGGTTGCTGCGTTTGGTCTCATCTCGGACTCTGTTTCTATGGTTACAAACAAAATGGCTTTCAATATAAATGGGCCTGTTTTTGAGCAAGTGAGGGCGCAATCACAATGCCATTTTGGCAGTATAAGCAAACATAAATCAACAAAATATTGATGGAAATATACAACATTTTTGCAGCTCAGAAATTAGAATTTACAAGCTTTAACTTTTACATCAGCGTTGAGTAAAGCTGCTAAATTTGTTTATATAAACAAATATAAACAGGTTTTTTTCCCCCGCGTTTTTACCAAGAAAATGGCATTGTTAATTCTCATTTACTCAAAAAATGGGTTACATGTAAAGAGTTTCCAAATTGTGAAACCAAAATCTGTTTCTAAAGGTTTCTTTTTTGGCGTTATTGGGCAGAACTGTATAATAGCTGTTAAAATTGACTTTGGGCAGCATAGAGGCTGGGATAAAGAAACAAATTTTATCAATCACATTTTGGAAATCTTCAAGTAGAGTCAACAATTACTTGGATGCATCATAAATAAAATGTGAATAAAAGGAAACTATAATTAGAGGCATTCATAAAATTTCATGTACATATAATCAACTATGGTTAAAGTGGCTATACGTACTGGGTGTACTGTGCAAGACTTGATGTACCAGGCCATGCACATGTCGCATTGTCTGCAAACGACTGTTAAAGCTGGGCTACTTTTGTCCGGACATTGCCAACTTGTTTTATGACCTAATATAGTTACATTTAAATGTTCTCTGGGTTAAGGAAAATCCATTTCATACATTTTCAGAGAAATGTTTTACATTCAACATTTTTTCCCCTTGTTCAAGCGATCATCAAGCAGTAAATGAAGCCATTGATTGTTTAGCCAATGTACAGTCAACATAACGACAAAACATTAGGTTCTATTTGGGATCAGCTCCCCCCACACTTTTCTGGTCTTGCTTCCCTGTTACATTTGCTTGTTGACCATGGAATAAAGTGGTACCTAGAGAAAAACTTAATTCACCCAAATTATGATCGATATTCATCTAGCATTTTCCCAAGGGCAAACTAGCATTCATCGTTTTCTCATTATCTGTAATATCATTTACATTAAGGTTAAAACAAAAATAATCAATATTCGTTTTCTGCAAGTATGGAATACAACAGTTTAAATGAGGGACACGATAACAGGAGGCAAACTAAACGACCTTCCGTGATGTAACTTAGCATTTCTGAAATGAAAACGTCAGTTGTGATTACCAGAAGTATTTGCTTTACTCTCCGTTTCATTAAGATTGGCGCTTTTATCGTAATGGAAAGGCCAGGGTTCCAATTTATACTGCAGCTATATCTGCAGTTCAGAATTCAAATATGTAGACTTTTTAGAATAAGAATTTAAAGTCCATCTTTGGTGATTTTAAAGCACGTCACAATTCAGACATGGTGGAATTTGGTTGCCAACTCAAATCAAAATCTTGTTGACACAAATTACATTTTTAATTGTTTCAGTATTTTCTATTTAATTAAAACTCAGTATTATCTTTCAAAATGTCAGCATTAAGTTGTTTTCAAGAATTTAGATAAAAGATTGTTGTACAAAATACACCTTCCCCCAAGAAAAAGCATGTCCAGGAATGTTTTATTTCTACACTTTCAATCAATTGTCTAAGCAGCTGCTTAAGTTAAGCATTGTATCTGGCAGTCAGCCAAGCTGTTGTAGCTAATTGGCTGGACATTGTGTTGTACAATGATCGAATGACAGATGTTATTATTTTCTTGGTCTTATTTAACATGTGTGGCGGGTAGTGTGTAAAACCCCTGTGGTTTGAACAATTGACTGTATTTAATCTATGGATTGTATACAATATCTCCCTCAATGGGAAAACAGAAAGAAAAGATACTTTATAGATACTGCTACTTCGCAGTGCACTAACATCTTGTCTTTCGTTGCAAAAATATTTCAGGAGTATCAACGTTTTAGTCGTCTGTCCCGGCCAACTCATTCACATGTAAATAATTGTTTGTTTTTATGTTGTACAAAACACTATATTACATGTACTTCATATCTTTTATATTCTATATAATGCGTCTGACTGTCGTGGGCTTTCTAAATTGGATCACGTTTCTCAAAGGCAAAAAGAATTTGGTTTTAATTTGATAAGTTTGCTCACAAGCATAGTTTTGATATAGGATAGTATTTTAAGATAGTGTTTTATAATTATAGAGTTTTATAAATAGATATTTGTTGCATTCATTTTTTTAACAATTATTCATATTTATTTTATTAGCGTGTGATCAGCATTACTAATAGTCCAGTAAATGTTGAGTATTATAAAGATATAGATCTGTCCACCATCCAGATATGGAAACTACTATTGAAAGAGTTGTCCTTAATGGAAAATTGTATTTTCAAAGATATCTCTTTTTTTAAGCCTAGCCAATGAAAAATGAGCCCTGCTTGGCAATTAAGACAAGCCATATATTTTGTATTTATTCATAGAATGCATTTTGCGTCAAAATCATGCTTTCGTTATATGTGCTGCAGTAGTTGGATTACGTAGCTCAATGTGTCATTTGTTTGAAGTATTATATCATAATTTAAATGTTTAAGCAAAGCTTTGTATTACAAAGAAATTCATAATATTTGTATTTACACACGTGTGATAGTTATGATAATTCTTGTTATTGTCTCATATTTATTAATGTCTGTTTCAAGCACCTGTGTAATTATGTACTGGGTGGTACACTACATGTAGATGACTTGAATACCACAAATCCTGGCCACAAATATTAGGTTAAGAAAATGTCCATCAAATCAGATCACTAGAGCATGCGCTAGTAATATGGTATAATATTGAAGCATTATTACACTTCAACATTAGATAACCGTTTGAATAGTTATATAATGATGTACAGTACATGGTTGTTATGCAATTCAAGCTAGCATAATAGTAGATTGCTATACCGGTACATGTACATTGTACATTGTATTCAAATAGCTTTAGGCACATAATGGCAACTAGCCAATGTCAAACTACATTGAGTATTTGCCCTGTTGGTAATCAAATGATATTTTAAGGTGTTTTTTTTCTCTCAGACGGTATTAAATTATTATATCAACAATTGTGACAAATTATTTCCCACAGTATGTGTTTGGGAACAAATGTGTATGCAGGATAAACAAGGACCTGTAACAAATTAACTTGTACAATATCGTAAGATAGGTTCTAATCCTACTTAATTAAAATGGGTAATGGGTGGTACATGTACCATACAATAAACTGGATACAATGTGTACTATGTATTCAAATGTACATGTAAAAATGGTTTGTTTGGAAACCGATGTCATATCTTAATTTGAAAGATGTGTTTAATTGTTATATGTAGTTAGGGACAGGAAGGCGTTGTGGGGAAACAAACACAGTTTGTAATTGGTAATAAAAGTCTTTCAAACTGGACAAGGTTTGTGCAAACTTAATTTCAGAGTGTCGGGTGCAGTTTAATGTTTTCCAAGTAATGAAGGGGTCATACAAATTACTCTGTTCTCAACTATTATTTTAAAGACATTAATTCCACTTCCAGACTGCTTGTCTTCAAAAGCTAAAAGCCCATATAATTTATCAATTCTTTATTGAGGTATGAATGCATGAGCACATTTCACTTTGTCATTTCAATGTCAAAGGTAACAATAAATAAACACAAATCCATAGGGTGGGTTAAAAAACAACCATTACAATATTTAAAGATTTGGGAATATTGGGGTTAAACTTGTTAAACAAATTGTTTAGCTTTGTAGAAATTCTCGGGCAAGACAAATGTACTTTCTTAGTCAAATTCTTTTTCAGAGTGACTAAAACTGCAAATTTTGATCTAATAAGTATTCAATTTAATACCACGAGGTCATTTTTTCCCTTTTGCCAGCGACACTCCACCACCTCCGGCACATATTGCAATTTAATATTAAGCACGGATCATTTAGCCCAGTAGCACGCAAGACACTCAACACTGTACAAAACCTCGGAAGCAATTAGCGGCAGGGTTTCACATTTCAAAGAAAAAATGCCGCCAAGTTGAAACTATCCCCAGGATATGTTCCCGAAAGTACAAAGAGATTATTGCACTCGCATTTCAAATATGTAGATCAACATTCGGCAGAAATGTGTCGTTACTGCACGAGTTTTTTAACGAAAAATGAATAAATGCGCAAACAAAGGAGCACTGTGGTAGGGTATATTTAAGCCGTAGGGTGATATCATGAAATTATTCAACTCATTTACTGTCTAAATAAAACCCAGCAGCACTATTGCTACCAACATGCTTAATATATGCGAGTGAATGGATGATGTATTTTGCCAAATCGTCATCGTTTTTTGTTTGTTTTTGTTTTGTCGAGGCCCTAGAATTCTTCTTTTTTACGCCTGTAGGCCACAGGTTAAGGGAGATCCTGTTCCATTTTACTGAAATTCACATACTTTTTCTTAGACTAATCAATATCCTTGCTTTTGCACATTGTAAACCTATAGTGATACTTTGAAATTAAAATGAATTATTGCTTCTAGATTGTTCTTGTCATGTACCACCAAACTACCCCATATTCTATGAACTTGTGATGTTTTAAATGTTGATACATTGTATACAGTTACGTCATTAGGTAATACTTGGGCTTTATTTTCCCTACTCCGTACATATTTTAAATTTGTTTTCACAATGCTTTTCCACAAATCAGATGGTTAATAATGCTTCATCAGATTTAAGCCTTTTTCAAATTGGTTGACTTTAAGCAGCTCTAATAACCTTTTTGCCTTAAGACTATTTTTCAACAAATTACATTGTACCTGTGCCGACTGCCGAATAAAATTGTGGTTACAAACACATGCCATATCTGTATAAACAATGTTAAAAAATAGTGCATTTTATACAAAAATATAAAAATACTCCAAATACATTTCTTAACCCTAACCCTTCTACAGTACATGCAACGGCACACATCAGGTGTAAAAGTCTGGTGCACTTTGATGCATTCAGCTTTCAACAACCGTGCATAAACCACCACAGTCCAAGAGTATGAGAGCTATTCTCCATTGAACAATACCAGAGATGGATTCCACTGTGTTCCGTGACCACAGACTCTAATCAGTTTGGCCTCAAGATTTCTGACCTGATATACATGTACATGTACATGTACAGTATCTCTCAGCACTGAGAAGGGCTGTCACTCAATAATACATGAATAAGATTAAAACTGCTGCAAACTGCTTAATAATACAGTTTGCTGTGTTCCGAGGAACTCACAATATCCTGTGAGGGTTAGGGTTAATCTACAAACATACATTACAAAAGGTTTTGATCATTTAAATTGTTCCATCACTAGTCCGAGTTACTGGGCCCTTGACCTAGTTATCACTTTTTTAACATTTGGACATGATCTGACGATCCTAGTATGTAGCCAGATCATGTCCAAATGTTAAAAAAACGATAACTAGAGCCCAGTAACTCGGACTATTTCATCACAAAAGTTATTTACTTATTTTTTACAAATTATTGAAGTTACTTAATTTTGTGTGTAAAGTACATGAGGTTATTGGCTTCCGAGTCCAACATCAAAGATTTTTAAAAGACGTAATTTCCAAAGTGTACTGAGAAATTACAAGAGTGTATGTATGATGTAGCGTCGATTCTGCCATCTTGAAGAACAGTACTGAACTGTCCATCGCAACAGGGATGTGCATGGGGCCTATTTGTCCTTCCAACTCAAGCCATATTCCTTCTTCTTAGATGATATCCGATATTTAGATGGCTGTTCCTGATCCCACTGGTTGCTTCTCAGATGAAGTGTCCAATACAGGTTTCTCAAGCTCATCCAAATTAATGCCTTTATCTCGGATGGCGTTCTGAAAATGAATAGATAAAATTAAAAACAAAAAATCAGTTACAAAATCATCAATATAAGGACAATATTTGTCCTTTGTAAATTACTTGTAAATATCAGTCACTGATCTTTGCAACTTGTGGAGATCTGACTAAGAATGAGATCAGTATCACTCAATCTACAAAGTTGGAATAATAAGGTGTTTCACGGTATGCACCGTCTTGTTCACACGTGATGACTTGTCTTGGAACTGAAGCGCAACAATTTTTGATCGACGATGCGTACACAGCAACATGTGTAAATTGGCTTTGTGAACAAGAAGACAGTAGTTAATACCATGAAACACCTTGTTGACTGGATGTGGGGAAAACACTTCAACATACACACGTAAACTCGCTACTCGACTCACTTTTACACAAGTCTGATACTTTTTGAAGAGGTCGGCACATACATCATTGTAGTCACCCTTCAAGAACTTCTCACTGAACCATGTATTGAAGCAGGCATCATATTCTTTTTTGAGTTGATTGCAATCTGGTCCAATGCTCTCCATATTCTCATATGAATGAATCAATGATGAATGAAGCAATTTCAAATTTCTCAAGTCTAAAAAAACAAATCCGAATTAGTTGCTAAATTGAAGGTGTCAACGCCGTCATTCGTTTTTCGTCACTCCCGTTCACCGAATAAATTGTTCTGAAAGGTGCAGGTTGTGAATGATTTCAGAAACTTGTCAATTTCGGCTTTTTAAAACCATAACTCTGTCTCTGTTGAATGTTGTTGTGTACAACTTGTTTCGTCTGCTTCAACTTCTAGCCGGTTCACACTGTAATAGAATCTGCGACTAGTCCGCACGAAAAATCGGAGATAAAATAGGCCTAAAAATAAAAGCAAAGGTGAACTACAAGTATCAATTAACTAAGAAACGATTGTTTTTGGTTATTTTAAATACTTTTCTAATTTATTAGTGCGGTTGTTTCGAGAGAAAGTTTTATTTTGGAATTGACTTTTGGCGTATTGATATATGTGAATGACATCGTCTGATTAAACTCAAAATGGCGGCGCCCATGAACAACTTCGATCGAGTGAACTAGTGAAACTGAAAGTTTAACCTTATTCCTCCATGGTTTAACAGATTAACATTCAGTGTACATTATTTTCATTTTCCAGTTATGTCGAGACGGATATTATCTTCATGTATTACCGTCTTCCACGCTACAAATCGAAGGCGATTTTTCTCAAATGACGGACTAAACCCAAAGGTAATGTTTTACGATACGGCAAACTTTCTGCAGGCACAGTATTCAGTGGGCGTTGGCGGCGCTGTTTACGTTATACGGGCTCATTTTTGGCGGAGACTTTAATTATAATAAAAATGTATGTGATCGTTAATTATTAAATTTATATTACACATCTGTATTAGCATAGGCCTATTGCTAGTCCCTGTTAACCATTTTGTTACTAGGATAATAATTAATATGGCTTTTGTTTGGATACACAATTCATGTAGCATCACAAATTGTCTAATATAATTATCAGTCATGACATGTCATGATAGTGACTACTAATACTAAATTATTATTATTATTTGCAGATACCTCGTCAACCAACATGGAAAGAAATTGATTCCACCAACATGCCAAAGGTACATGTACAATGTATGAGCAGTTGGCCAGGGCACCGAGATCAAATAAAGCTATAATTTGAACCCCCAAAAACTATTAAACAACCAAACAGAATATTTGCATGCTACGGTATGCTTCTTTACCTTTTAGTTTTTAGTGATGGATAAAATAAAAGGTATTACAGGTATGATTTAATAAAATTGCTATAAAGCTTGTTTTTATATTCAACTGAATATTCATTCACCACAAACCCCACAGTTAAAAATAGGAAATACCATTTGTAGATATCCAACAAAAATTACTACTGAATTATTAGGAAATATGATACTTATTTGAAAGTACATACTGTACGAAGTAAATATTCTAGACATCCAGCAAAATGATTGCACTAAATATCCTGTACATGTAATATTTACAGTAATATGCGCCATCTTGTTCACAGGGGAAAAAGAACAAGCGTCGCTAGACGCACACACATTTTAAAAGGAACGCATGACTTGGAAGTGCAAAAGTTTTCGATCAACGATGCGTGTAAATTTGCCCGTGAACAAGATAGGGAATATTACCGTGAAACACCTTATTGTATTTTATTTTTTTATCATGATCGCCGGACGGCGATCGCGAAAATGAATGTAAAACTTCAGACAGGTAAGTTAAATAATAAATCCAGCCATTTCTGATAATTTAATCAGTTACCAATGGTTACCGATGTCTTTTTTATATTTTTTTTACAGAAGCCAGTCATTGATGAACAAACTATTCAACGCTTGGAGAGACTAGCTTTGGTGGATTTCAACAATGTGGCTGGAATACAAAGACTAACTGAAGCTATTCAATTAGCTGACCAGATTCAAATAATTGACACAACTGGTGTTGAACCAATGGACTCTGTTCTCGAGGACGGGTAATTTTTGTAATTATTTAAAAAAATTAAGAAAGTAAATGTACATTGTTTTTTCATAATCATGAGGAAATACTCTTTTCCTTGCTCAGTCAACTGTGGTGATAACTCAAAACACAAGTTGTTTTATTACTCTGCCAAATCTTCAACCTGCGATTTAATACACTTTTCACCATTTTGTTAACTCAACACGTTAGATTTTATGTGTGCACAAAACCTGTATGGGTCAAATTTTAATGCTTTTTTTTGTCCAACACCTACAGAACTCTGTTTCTTAGAGAAGACGAAGTGACCGAGGGAAATTGTGCCGAGGAAATTCTTCAAAATGCTGCCAAGACATGCGAAGAATACTTTGTTGCTCCTCCAGGTTTGTTATTTAACACGGTTGCGATAAAAGAATAAACAACAACATGGACATCTTTTAACGAGACAAGTTTAAAAAGTCATTTAATAAAATACTGGTAGTTAAAAAGCTATTTACATGTAGTTAATTCTACACAGTTAACAAATTATTTTGCTTGTTTGTTTTTAGGTAATATTCCACTACCTCTGAAGCCTGTAGCCAGATATGAGGATAAACGTCAGACAGATGATTCATGAAACTGGTTTTACATTGCTCTAGACAGAAGGAAAAGCCAAGAGGAAGTTTGGGAGGGAATGGGGATTAGAAATGTGTCATATTCTTGATAACCTGTATAAAGTTAAAAACAAAACTGAGTTAATAACAAAATACACATCAGAATAAATGTTTGTATTAATGTTTATACATTAAAACATTGTTAAAAAAATAGTAGAGAATAGGAGAAATAAAAATTGAATTTAAAAGTACATCTTTGATCTCAATAAAAAGACACCAATACAGACATTCTGGTGCGATTACTTTCTTGCACATATAAATTTGGATGCATTTTTAAAGTGGTTCAACATTTATCAGTTAAGTCGACAAGTTTCATGGGAGGGAAGTGACTAGGTCCCATCTTACCCCAGGGAGTTCTGATCACTGGCAGTAGTCAGGTTGCTTAGTGTTATTGAAATATTACCGTTACTGGGCGGATAAACACCATACATGTATTTGGCGCAAAGCTCTCTTAGGGCCTTGGAGCCTCGAGAGTTTAACAAATATTCCTAATTTGCATAAATCGTAAATACCTGCCGTGTAACAATATTTGTTCCCATATTTAGGTAGATTTGTATTTATTTAACCGTTTTTGGACCATTACTACAGTCTCATAATTATTCAGTAAGTTACATTGTGCTTTAAAAAATGTTATTGAAGTAAAGATGTGTATTAAAATAGAATCACCAAAATAAACTTTTCAAAAAAATAAATAACATATCCAAATACAATGCATGTTTATGGCAGGTATTTACGATTTATGCAAATTAGGCATTTGTTTGTTTAAACTCTGAAGGGCTCTTAGGCTAACGTTAATTACTAGGGCCTAAGGGAGCCTTCTGCCAAATATTGTGCTTTTTATCTGGCCAGTAACAGTAATTTCACTGAGCCACCCGACTACAGCCTTCATTGATGTGCCCAAAGTCAACATGTGTGCATATGACGCACCTACTTAAACACGGGTATTGCTGATGCAGCTTCACAGAATTCTGTGAAGCGCACAGCATTCTGGCTAGCGTACCATGAATTTTTGAATTGCATGCAGCGCAGCCGTACCACAGAAATGGTGACCTCTAGTTCCCAGGTCACACAATCTATCCAATCGGAGCTCAAAGCGCATCAGTGCTTCCCAGCTAACTGGATCTAGTGGGTGGTCTATCGACAGGGACGGCGAGAGGCTTAGTTTGGAAGGGAAAGGGTTCGTTAGTGGGGTAAATTAGGATTGCCACATACTGTAGTTATAGGCATCACTTCCTACCTGTATCAATTATTCACCATCACCAATCACCTCCGATCCTAAAACATTCTCCCAGATTATGATGGAACGTTTGTTATTCGATTTCAAATTTAGATCCAAAATGACCTCAACAATAACTTTCCATGTTGAGGGGGGGGGGGGGGGGGGGGGACTTCTAGAAAAAACTGAGAAATCAGACCTTGTTTGTGTGGATCCAGTTATGATTCTATGGGAAGGCAGGGAAGAACTTTCCAACTGTATTGTTTTCCTTTATGATCCGTAATTATGGCGACAGAATTTCCTTTGTTTTGAATGCCTCCTGATCTCATCACTCGGTTCCCATTTGTTTCCGCGAGAATCTTCCAGAACTTGTTTTCCCACGAGTCATTCCTATGCTCTTCATGTAGGATCCTATGTGTTTTCCATGAGGAATCCTGTTTTGCATGGAGTCCTACACTCCATGTGGGATCCTATGTGTTTTCCATGAGGAATCCTACACTCTCCATGTGGGATTCTATGTGTTTTCCATGAGGAATCCTGTTTTGCATGGGGAGTCCTACACTCCATGTGGGATCCTATGTGTTTTGCATGGGGAGTCCTACACTCTCCATGTGGGATTCTATGTGTTTTCCATGAGGAATCCTGTTTTGCATGGAGTCCTACACTCTCCATGTGGGATCCTATGTGTTTTCCATGAGGAATCCTGTTTTGCATGGGGAGTCCTACACTCTCCATGTGGGATCCTATGTGTTTTCCATGAGGAATCCTGTTTTGCATGGGGAGTCCTACACTCTCCATGTGGGATCCTATGTGTTTTCCATGAGGAATCCTGTTTTGCATGGGGAGTCCTACACTCTCCAATGTGGGATCCTATGTGTTTTCCATGAGGAATCCTGTGTATTTTCCGAATAAAATGTGTCCTTCCCTCCGTTCCGTGCTCCCAATCCTTTGCTATCCAATACTGACCGACCCTTGGAAGTTGGAAATAAAAGTTTAAAGTTTGGT
The DNA here is from genome assembly GCA_037893245.1 of Crossaster papposus. Lineage (NCBI taxonomy): Eukaryota > Metazoa > Echinodermata > Asteroidea > Velatida > Solasteridae > Crossaster > Crossaster papposus. The sequence goes on from JBAIAA010000947.1 coordinate 322,395, forward strand.
TAAAAACATTCACTAAAAACACTCAGTTGGAATATACCATTCTGTTAAGCCACGCCCCTTATGTTCTGACCAATCAAAACCATCATTAATGCCTAAAAGGCATTCATAAACTATCAACATACATGTCTGCGACAAAGCATGCAGCGAGTCACTTAGCACTCATATGGATTGGTCTATTGCAACACAATTTCAAGGAACTTTTGTAGCCTTTTGCACTAACAACTAGCTAAAAAATGACGTTAACAATTTGTTCTCCCCATTTATAAGAAAAAGATACCATGTTAATCCACCTGATAACTAACACAACTTGTTTAATAATTATCTTTGTAATGTTTTAAACGGATAAAAAACTCACATCAAACTACAAGTCTATCACTAAAGCATGCAATACAAGCAACAAGGAAAATCACATACAGTTTAATAATTTTAATTGTGTATTAAAGTGTAAAGCTTCAATCACGCCAAAATTAAAAATCATTACAAAGTACAAAAATACACCACCATTTGTTCTGCATGTTTGAATTGGCATCAAATCAAGCAAAGCCTACTTGCAGCTTATTTTCCCATGTAACGTCCGAGTACCATGTGGATAATACAGTTGAATGTTGAACGATCAAACATTTTCTTGGTTTATTAAAAAAACAAGGACATAACATTTGAAGAAAGGAAATTGCCCGATTTGAAAATCATTCAAACATGCCAAAGAAAAATAATGTTTCAAAGCATACCATAAAATCCTTGATTTGTCCCAAACTTGACATCATGATCAATAGTGTTCCCAATGTGTCCATTGATTCCATTCTCTCTGGAGTCCTTTGTGTGATAAAAAATGCGACTGCTCCAAAATCTTTCCTCTTTTCTTCATCCAAACAAAATCCTCTAAAAAATTCCTTTTCTAGACTCCTCAGATCCAGTGTTTTTCCTAAGGAATCCGGTTTTTCGAATGTCCATCCTTACGACACTAAAGACATTAAGAAAATATAAACGTTGTTAGATGTAACAAAAGTCACAGTACAGTATAAAACATTAAGATAATCTACCGATTAAATCAACTACATGTACTTTAAATACTTGTTCTGTTAAAGGTTTAACAGTGTGTTTCGAAAAACAAAGGTTCAATTTATCTAGAATCATTCATTGTTAAAAATGTTGATGCACACATACAACTTTGGTTTCTGAAGACAGATCAAGCACATGCTAAACCCCATTAATCTGTCTTGGGTTATACAGTATGTCATAGGGTAAACTTACATTTACACTCGATATTTTGCAGCTATTCATTTTTTTTGATTGCTCAAAATTGACTTATTTTTGTCCAAACGTGTATGTACACGTACTGTGTCTTTTCTACAACAAATTTAGACAATGTACGATTTAGTAACAGACTCTTCTTAGGCTTTCTATTTTAGTCAAGTCTCAACCTACAAATTTACATTTTTAGCCTGTGTACATGTATTTCCAATGCAAACAATTGTTGAATACAAAATATCCCATGCACTACTTCAACAAGTTAACCTAAACAAAAGCAAATGCCAACCTCAATGAGTGGAAACAATCAAAACTTGATTCGTTTGTTACATAACTACAAAATCAACATATCGATTCCCAAACATCTGTCATATTGGACCTAACTTTTTACAAAAGTTGAATGTTATGATTTTTTCCATATTTAACACCACTTTAGTCAAAATACACATTTCAAAAAAGGTTAGATTATGTGCATAGTAAGAACACTCAATAAATGGACATTTACAAGTCGTCTTGAAATAATGAAAATGTACCAAGGTAATGATCGAGTGTTGGTGAACAAAATAAAAACAAAATCTACAGCTTTTTCTACAGCTTTACAATTTATCAAAAATTCAGTTTTTTACTTTTCTTTTAACCAACCTTGGTTTTCCGTGTCCTTAATTGGTATCCAGGTGTTCGATCAGTCTAACGGGAACGTGACCTGCTGCCGCGTCCCTTAGATTGACTGCGAGATCTAGATCGCGAGTAGGAACGTTTAGAACGCTTGGGACTTCGTCTTGGGCTGTAGCGTCGAGGGGAACGGCTGCGGGAACGGCTGCGGCCACCTTTGTAGTCAGCTTTGACCGTTATATAGGACGTATCACCCTGGTAAACAAAATTAAGGGAAAAAACAGTCAATCACAGATCACCACAAGCAGTCATTAAAGAGGCAGTTATTCATCAGTCACAAGTAATTCAGTCAGCCACAAGTCGGCCACAAAACGTTATAAATCTGCACAAGAGTTTATGTGGTGCTCAAAACTCAAAACTATTGCTCTATTGTAGATAAAGTTTATGCAACTTTTATTTGATACAAGATTAATCCAATATGGCTATTAACCCTTTGGCACTTCACAATCCTCAACTTTGTGCAGTGACTGTGACACAGTTGCTCAACACTTCATATCACTTCACCTGAAAGTTGACCTGCGGCGTTAACTCATTGCTTTGAATATTGACTTCCCACTAAAAGTTGCTACTTTTGAGATATTGCAACTACATGTACCTCGTGCGAGTGAAATTTGGAATCACTCAAACTCTTGCAAGCATAGCGCATGTCTTCTTCATTGACAAATTCAACCACACCAGTGCAATCTCTATAGACATCAGCGTAGCAGACGTCACCAGCCTCACGCATGTGGTCCTTTAAGTCTTGCCAACTGCCAGTAGAAGGTAGTCCTGTGGGTCACAAAACAAACAAGAAAAACAAGTTTTTATTTAACTTTCGTTTGAATGATTTATTGGCTTTTCAGCTTCTATCCATTTTGTTCCCAAAGAAATGATGTGCTAATGTTCATGCCTCTTCAGAAATGGTTCCGTATCTGGCCATTACATAAACTTTGTACCGCATATATAATGTATACTTCTGCATACCGACTCTTCAAATATGGCTGCCTACCACATCGGATATCTCAACAATATGTCTACCTAAGATATGGCCTAAACCTTGTACGACTGCCAAACGAGTCTGGAAGTTAGTGGTGTCCACATATGGAACACCTTCCACAAGTTGACTCGAGTGATGTAAAATGACGTAATATAGCACCTGACACGATGACTCTGTAGTCAGATCGCCTGGGTGGGGGACCACCTCTCCTTCCTCCTTCGCCTCGCCCTTCGCCTCGCCCACCGCCACCGCCACCGCCACCGCCGCCACCTCCTCCTCCTCCGCCACTGTAGCCTCCACGGGGGCCTCCTCCTCGCGGACGCTCAACACGCAACCTGCTGTTGTCGTAATCGTAGCCATTTCTGTAATAAATTGCATCTTCAGCATCCCTGTAATGAGAATAAAAACTTGTATTACACAACAGCAATGAATGCACGGAACTAGTCAAAGATGTATCATGCTAACATAACAATTCCTAATGAAACCATTAAATTCACTCTGTTGTGAAGTGTTTTTGATCATTCTCAAATTACTTTAACAACCCTAAGTCCCTATAGTTATCTCAATTCTGTTGACACAAATATTTGTAATTTTGAGACTTATGGCCAGGTTGTCTAGCGCCCTCTATAGACATTTTCCATGCTTGCTATTGCTAATTTTGCCAGCTAAAGTTGGCTGAAAAACCTCTAAAGTTCTCACCTTCTGTCCTCGAATTCGATGAAAGCAAATGGCGGTCCAAGAGACCTGCTCTTCAGGTCAATGGTAGTTATTCTGCCGTATTTAAAAAATAAATCTTCCACCTCTTTTTCCCGGACGTTTGATGGCAAATTACCGACGTAAATCCGACAATCTGCCGAGCCACCGCTGCTACTACCACCACCACCACCACCACCACCACCGCCGCCGCCGCCGCGATACGACATCGTTTTTTCAGTCTCACCACAGAGTTGGCCCCGCAAAAACAGCAAACACTAGCAAATGAACGAGAAGCTTTGGTACAACTACAACTCACGATAAATTTGTACCTCAAAAATAGCTTTCTAATCTATGAGTAACAGCAGAGTGATGCTTATTGGAACGACAACCAGGAAAGAGTGACTAGATAATGAACACAAAAACGGAACACGTGAACTATGCGCGTACCCACTCTAAAGTCTGGCGTCTGCCGCAAACGTATACACGCTACATGTATATAAAACTCGTTCTCCTATCAATCTAAAATACCGACGCGCGAAAACCAGACTAAACTAATTATGACGTCAGGAAATATGCATATATTCATGCTTATCACAATCCATACAATGACTTGTGGGTAGTCCACCCACGAGGGGTCTAAATAAAGTGGCATTTGTTGGTGTCCCAGTATTTACACCTGTGACCTGACTTGCATTTACTTTGCTTTTTGTTATCACTATTGGAGATAAAAGGATCAACAAATGTGTCCTAAAATATTTTAACCCAAAAGTCTAACAACAGGGAACCATTGTCATAATAAATGCGTTTGATTATTTAGATTTTCTGGTAATTCTCAGAAATGGGCTATGAACTGGAGGTCAAGTCAAGTGAAGTCAATCTTTATTTATCCACTTCCTCCTTGATTTATCCATGGAAAACAAGGGTAATTAAAAACATTTTATAAACAAGTCTCACGTAGGCCTGCAGACAATTACAACGAAATATATATTATACGTGTACTAGAAAATATTACAAAGGCTGTGGCCTAGCTGCATGAACTGTAAAATTATACCCCCCCCCCCTAAAAAGAATTCCTGAGATTCCGGGAACACAATGGTCAACACACAAGAGGGGGGGGGGGGGGGAGGGGAAAGTTTCTCTGCCACCTATTGCGTTTCATAAAAGTGGAAACAATATTCTTGTAGCCTTGACCCTTATTTTAGACGAAACTGTAGTTTACTTGTCAGAGAATTATCAGGGTTTTTTTCACCAACAGTGTTCACTGTTCACCGATATTGTTAGAAATTGATACTAGAATTTATCTTATTTGATTGTTTTAATTCGCCATCCCAAATGGGTGAATTTATTACAATAAAGACGCACAATTAACTGCATTTGAATTTTGATTATACATACAATTTAAATGCAATGTACAATGCATCTGTAAAACAAACAAAAGTTGGTTTAAATACAAAATTACTATTTAATTTTAATGCAAACAATAATAATCAGTCATAAAATGTGTTTCTACTTATTTCTTTTATTGTCAATCACTCTATTGCAGATTTCCATTGGTTAGCCTTCATTCTAAGAAGTATGATCGTCTGCTATAAATGTAAAACAACTTTCTTACCAAATCTGATATCCCATGTGAGTTACTAGAACCTCTGTTTAGGTAATTTCGGAATAAATTTTAATTTGGTGTAGAATTGTAATGGTACATTTAATTTAACTAGTTTAAGAAAACAACAAATGTTAAAATTATGCATTCAAGACCAGATTCATCACTCTGAAGAAAAAAACACTCATAAATTGTGGTTCTGTTACTTGCATTCCACTTGCATAAAACATCAATTTTGGTTAAAAACATCAATTTTTGGTATCCAAACACAATAGACTGCTCTATCAAGCCCCTCCCCATAGTGTTTTGGACCAATCACATTCATGATTTGTGTCGAATATGCAAGCACTGTAAGTGTGTATGGCCGACACACGCTGTGTTATGCTGTTGCCATGGTGTTCAATTATAGGCGGGGCCTATTTGAGAGGTCTTTTGGTTGTGATCGTCGTCTCAATTTAAGAGTGATAAAGTGGCACAACACGTTTAATGCGCTGTCTACATATAGGACATTGCGGTGGTTGCAGCAATTGAGCACAACGTGCACACGTGCAGATGTGACCACATTCTAAAAGCACTACGTCCCTTCGTTTAGTCAGGCATATCGTGCAAGCATTATCTTCGCTAACTGTCGGATCCACGTTTGTCCCTTCGGCCCCATCCTCCGCCCGATTCTGTAAGACTCTCTCAATCTGAATCTCATGACTTCTTTCCTCTGCATACTTCTTGTATTGCTTATAAAACCACATCGCGACAAGCAGAGTAGTGATGGAGCCACTGATGTACAGAAAGTACTTGAGTTGATTTACTTTAGATTGAAAATCCCGGACAATCCCGGTGAACCCAGTGTCACTCAGGATGTAAGGTTTGTTGGCGCTTGTAGTAGGACCGAGAACCAGGGTACCAGTTGATGTTGATAGCATACCTATGCCTGTAAGCACAGTTCCCTTTGACAACATTCTTTCCATTGTCTGAAAGCCTTTAGTTTTTTCCCCGCTAGCCCAGCTGACTATATGCTCTCCTAGTGATGTTGAAGATGGCTCAAACGAATCATGGATGATAGGAATGTCTAGTCCTGTGGCAGACAGAGGGTCATCAACCTTTACACCTGCGTTATTGTCTTTGATCACGAATGGCACTGAGCGGCTGATATTCCTTATTAATCGTGTCGTGTCATGCCTGCAAAGGAAAAACATAATAAAATTAGCAAATAAAGTTTTCAACTTGAAATTGATAAACTAAAAACTTTGTTTACCGAACCTTCATGCAACAAAGAATGATTTCTGAAACTTCCAAACTTCAACAAATATTGTAATGCACTTCACTAGAAACATAGTCTTTGTACATAAAACAAAGGATGTCTATTAACCCTTTAAACTCGGGCCTGTTTTCGAAGATTTTGTACGTGTTGCTAGTTTGTATATCATTACATTGTACAAATCCCATATAATTATGCATCATTGGAAAGCTTACAAATTAGGGCTATATTTTGGGGGAATGTTTGGACCCCCAGGAGCTTCTAAGGGACTTATAAGTCAGATGTAGCATGGGGCTGAGTGCAAAGGGTTAAGCATGATTTCAGTGACATCTGAAAACATCTTAAGCATGACATCCAATTCCTATTCTGCTCTTCTGCATCCCAATTTTCATGATAAGTATGAGTTCTCAAAGTTGAATTATCTTAACCAGACTTACCACAAGCGAGTGTTGCCACTCCAGTACGTCTTATGCTCTCTACAGATCAGTGTTTGTAGAACCCCCAAGACGCCCGATGTGTACTCACTCTGTAGGGGTTTACCAATAGCTTCAACACTCCCTTCAATGACGGCATAGGGAATAGTATTATCAGGAGCCTCACCGACGATGGTTTGTAGGTTTGGGTCGATGTTTAGGTGAGGCGCATCCTATATAAAGTGACAAAAACAAAAGTGACATTCACACACAAAATCATTTCTTTCATGAGTTATTTTACTAGAAAATGGAACAAGGCAAGCGAAGTACAGAGTGCTGAAAAAATTGTATATTGAGTAAAAAAAAACTCCAATGCGGCTTCTTTTTGAACCTCGATTCGTTTTGTTCATGAATTGAAACATAAATTTTCTACCATGACTGGCACTATCACATCAGTCTATGGGCAGTGGCTGCAAACACAAACCGGTAGTGGCTACGGCTCACATCATTGGAACCAAACAAACTCACCTTAATTTCTTTGAGGTAGTTGCCCTCTTTCCTCCAGTAATAAGCAATGAGGCCTGAAATGGCTGCACTACCTGCTATTACGGCAACTTCGATGTTTTCCATTGTCGTGGCGGTAGTCTGCACTGGACACCAGGGTTTTGAGGAGAAGTTGCTTAAACTGGAGTAAACAACTGGACTGGAATCAATCTTTTTTTAGGAAAAAGATAAGAAATTACACAAGTATTAACTTGTTTGTTTGTATTTAATTGGGTCATACTCATAGAGTAAAATGTTTCAATAAAATATATTTATTTAGAGCTTGTAACTACACAAATCCTTCCCCTCCCCCTCCCCCTCCTCCGCTGGTACAAGAAATCCTAATTGCAGTACGCAGCGCACGTAGGCCACCGATGCGGGCGCCTAATGTACGTTGTAGACCACACCATGACCTTTGAATGTTTAGGCCAACTGACATAATTGCTCAGAAAATTTCGAGCAGAATTGTGTCGCATTTGCATGCGTGTGTGACGATGCGTGCATATTATGTGACGCAACAGAAACTTTGCCAATGAATAAGTCAGCGATTATTTATGCATGTTACTAGTTATGTCAAGCGATTATAGCACAACATCCTATGTGCATGCAAATGCGACACAATTCTGCTCGTAATTTTTCGAGCGATTATGTCAGTGTTAGCCAATACGCCCTATCGAGGGCGTATGCCGTGGTCTACATGTACTACGGCGTACGTTAGAGGGCGCCCGCATCGGCGGCCTACGCGCGCTGCAGCGATTAGGAACTCTTGCAAATGTATACCAAGACGTATTTAGTCACATACATCTGTACCTTAGTCAATAATAATCAACAAGTTTATCAAAACAATCATGACAAAGTAGGCCTAATATATTATTGAAGTCCTATTTCTAAAGTTACTCAACAAAGTGTGCAAAACCAGAATTTACCGAAGCCTGGGAAGTCGACACTAACGTGTAAATTTTAATTACCTTTTCCACGTTTAGTCAGATTATGTTTACCATACGAAAACATTACGAGACGACTAGAATGTAGACATCAGATATCAAACAACTGGTGGCGCTCTTTACAATTAATGGTCACCGAAATTGAATAACTACAGAATCGAACACAAATTGTAAACACATTTTTGTTTTCTCACTTTATCCATTTATTCATCATAAATCTCTCCAGAAATTTTTTCTTTTCTTTTAACTTAAACTTCTTAATAACAAAAAACCCATTAAAAATAGGATAAAAGTAGGAAAAACCTCAAAACAAGTTTGAAAAATTCCTTTAATTAAATATCACGACTCGCAGATCGTAAAGCTTGAAAAAAAACATCTTGTTTTTAAAGATGGAATTTGCGTCAGAAAGACGTAAATTGAATATTAGATTTGTATAATCTATTATTTAATTTACATCAACCAAAGCAAATTCTATCTTATAAAATGTTTGGTTGTGGCCGGCACACTGACCATAATTATAGATTCGAACGTCATCAGCAGACCCCTGCTATATATCTCAGTTGTCGAGTGGTAAGACATCTATACTATAGAAAGCAGGTCATTGATTCAAGTCCATCCAAGGGCTAGGCAGTCTTTTTTTTTCTTTTTTCGAAAGAATCACTTGGGACAACAAGTGAGTATTTAGTGTAATTACCGTGAGTTTAGGGTCAAAATCTAATATTGGATTTTGTTGTTATTTACTTTTTAAAAACATTTATGCATTTAGGAAAACAATGCAAAAAAAATGTTTAACTTTACAAAGACATTTCATTTAGGTGTTAGTATACAGTTTCCTAAAATAGCAACGTGAATCCACAAAAATGAAATGTCTTCCTATCAACGGACACACCTGAAGAAAACAAATGCATAATTGTTGTATAAGTCTGTTAATAAATAAGTTAAAGATTTGGTATTTATTTTCAACCCTTTTAATGATACACTAGAACATTTCCAACTTTATGTTTACTGTTAGTGTTGGAATTATGAATAAAACTGAAACACCATAGTCGGTTTTTTTCTTATATTTTTGGTCGACTCACATAATAAGCATTGTAGCAGTCTTTTTTACTTCATGTTCAGATTTTTGCGTATTGTGTCAGCCGAATGTTATTTGGTGAATGACTTCAGTCGAGAAGCTCTTGCCATAGTCAGCTAAACCACTGTCAAGGAATTAAAACAAGAAAATATTACTATCCCCGACAAGCTGGCCAATAATATTTCCTGATAACTCTTCTCCTACACAACTTGCAGTGTGTGTCCTGTAACAACATTTGACATCAACGATAACAATATAAATATTGACCATCACAGTTAACTTGAAGACAAAATAACTATTATCTTAAACTAACTGTCAATAATAACGTTTTTTCATCACAGCTAGCTTTGTTTTCTGAATAAACTGGGTAAAAAGAAAGCAATAGAGTAAAGTATCTTGCTTAGGGACATTAAACTCATACCTCATTGTCTGCCCAGGAGACCTCAGTATCACTGGCATCAAAATCCACATCCTCTCCACTTTCTTCAAGTGCTTCCATATCATCATCTTGGCCATGATCGATGCTGTCGGTAACTTTCTCCACCTTCTGAATTCCATCCAAGACTTTCTTATTGGTTGGATCCATTCTGGAAAGAAGACGATGAAGAATGATGTAGTATTGTGATGTTCTTGTAACGGATTACAAATACAGAGCCAACTAAATCACAAGTCAATTCACAAGTCATGTTATAATCAATGAACATTATTACAAATTAAATACTGTTGTCTCAGTTTATGTGAACAAATTTCACTTCGGGCAGTGCTATCATATAGCAGTACCCCGTAGAGCCAACAAATTAGGTAAATCTGACCTATTGTACAGACAAGAGTTATATTTGAGTCCCTCAAAGTCATTGCGAGTCTACAAGTCATTGCAAATCACCAGCTATTCAAATGAACTGTTACAAAAGTATCCCTTTGTCATTATAAATCCAGCTAAGTCTGACTGGAGTTATTAAAGGACTTGTGACTGGACTTGCAGGGACTTGAATACAACTCTGGACAAACAAATTTCTTGTTGGGCGACTTTGGTTGGTTTTATTGGCCAGGTTACCCGAGTGCAATGCTGTACTGATCCAACGCTTCCTGTAGCTCATTATTAGCGGAGAGATATTCCCCCAGCATCTGATGTAACTGACATGTACTCTGGTGTTGTAACTGACGACGTAATCTTCAGAAGAAGAAAAAAGACCGACAAAATGCGGAATTCAGTTTGGGAAAGCTTGGTTGGTAATCCAGAGCCCTAAGGCTCCTATCTTGCTCCACAAATGTCTTTATTCAACTTGTAAAATTTGATTATTCTACACCTAGTCAGTTGACTCCTAGTCATGTCAGTTTAGTTGATACTCACAGCTCAATTGCTGTCGTATACTGTTGCTCTTCACCTAAGACTTCAGCTAGTAGATACACTGCTTCAAGATGTGTTGGGTTCTGCGCCAATGCCTTCTCCAACATTGCCTTGGCCTGAAGATGAACAAACAAAATATTCCAGAAATATTTTATTTTCACTCAAACAGAACTGTGAGTCATGATATGAATGTTCAAATCAATCAAAAATATAAACCCAGAAATATAAACCCAGTTTTCTATTCAATTGTTTTATATGCTGGCTATACTTTTTAGACTTACGCTTTTTAAGGGATCTTTGGTTTTATTACCAAAGAAAATGAATAATAATAATAATTATTGGGTCATTCTATACAATAACACTGCCCAGGTCAAAAGTGACAACCTGACAGACATTTGTACAGTCAGACAGACAGACAGTCATCAGTCAGCAAGTCAGTCAGTCAGTCATAGATACAAGATCAAGAACACTGGGCTTGTAATCCGGGACTAAGAAAAGGAAAGTCGCAGCAATGACAGCATGACTGATGACATTATCAAGTATTTTACCTTTTCCACTGTAAGACTGTCTTTGGCCAGGACGTAAGCAAACAGCGTGAGTGACCGTGCACTGTTACCCAAAACCTTACAGGCATTAGACGCTGTGGTTAAGGCTTCTCTAATCCTTGATGCCTTCATGTAGCATTCTACCAGACCTAGTATAGCAAATGATAAACCATAGTAGAAGGATATACATATATTAATCAGCACCTGATGTGTGTGCATACATGTCAGAATGTTATGTATGCCTGTTGGACGTTAATCGCTGCATTGATTAGGTAAAACATATTGAGGTGCAGGGGCTTAACGGGTGGGTCTATTGGCCAGGAAATTCACAAGAGTCCTCTGACTTATTATCTCTGATTTTCTTGGCATAAAATGACTGAGAATACTTCTATCATTCCCCTATGGGATGCCAATCCATTTATACTCCTGGGTAGAGAGAGGTCATTGTTGGTGAAGCGGTTTAATACCCAAAGATATAGCGTATTTCTACCAGCTGTCTTTGAACCCCCGACCCTCTGATGTCGAATCACAGCTTACCTTGATGAGCTTCAAATCTGTAAGGAGCCATGCGCACCGCCTCTCGGTAGTGTAACAGAGCTTCTTGAGTCTTATTCATGTCTTTTAAGACGCTTCCCTTCAGTAGGAGAGCTTGGACATTCCTTGGGTCAATCTGATAAGCCTGATAAGAGAAAGAAATAGTCTAAAAGATTTGACAGAATGCTTGACATGTCTGTGTAACCAGCTTATTTCAGAACCATGTCATTCACAACATAATTAACGTTATGTTCACAAAGTGGATTTTAATTCTAATAAAGTAATCTTTTAAAAACAGTTACAAATGTATTATTAATCTAACTGTTTTACTACAGTAGAAATCAGCTCCAAACACCATGGTGTCAGATGTACCCTGACAAGAAAATGTTTTGACAAATTTATTAAAATAAAAATAAAATCTACAAACGAGGAGTTGTTGACCTAAATATTTACCTTTTGGGCAAAATAGACAGCCCTGCTTGTCTTGAGGGGAATGTTTGCGTAGTAGTATCCCATAGCGATCCACGGTTCAGCTCTATGTTCTGTGACTGACATCAGTTTAGATGCAAGGCTGGATGGACAAAACATAAAAGTTTTGTGATTTGTTTCCTGAAATATTCAGGTAACGTATTATGAAAGTTGGAGTGTAAGCGCATGCCGAGATTAAGAACAAATATTGTTTAATTGCATTGAAAATCTAAACATATTTGGTTTTCAGGTAAATTTTTAGCAACAGACTTTTTTACTTTTGTCATCAACTCGCTAGGTTTACATGTTTGTCTCCGTCTGTCAGTTCCAGGTTCATGTTAACCAGTTCGCGCCGGGATTATTTTAACATCGCTGAGCCCACGGGCGGGATTATTTTTAACAAAAACTCGATCCGAAGCGTGTTCAGGCTGATAGTGCTGGGTAGCACACCCACGCATTTCCGGCCTTGCGCGCTGCTGACATACATTTCCGAACTTGAACTTGGCGTGTTTATGCGTCATCCGTTTTGAATTTGGGAAAGTTTTTGCGTTTATATATGTCATCCGGCGCGAACTGGTTAACATACGACTACAATTTTAAATATCCTCAATAAAAGCTTCACCTCATAAGTTCCTCTGTACGTTTTTCATGTGCAAGCAAGTAGGCATAGATGTCCATTCCTCGTAGACACAGCAAATCCAGATTATGAACCTACCAGTTACAAATCAGAAATTAAAATAAGAGGAAATACACAATTATGAGATACAAAGAATTACGGACCAAACTTAAAGGTAGTAAACTCCGTGTACCGTACACCCCAACAGTTACAGAGAGATATGTGGTAGAGATCACTGGGGGGATCGGAAACATAAAGTGTACTGGTGATGCTCATACAAAGCAGAAATGGTTGTATATGCACATTTGGTATAAAGTTAGTCATGCATAATCCATGCTTCATGCGTGCAAACCAATGTACCCGTCTCTCCCAATGGAGGTAACACCACATACAGTTAATGCACAAAGGTCTTTATGAAGTTTATTTCTTTTAAATGTACTAAAGTCGCTCACCCGTTTGAAGACCAGCGCAGCGTTTGCCAGGTCCCCCGCTAAGAAATGGTTCTCTGCAAGACAGCACAGCACGTTACTGTTCTCACGTAGTACACTCTGGTAAATTGAAAAACAAAAACAAGTGATACAAACTTGCAAAGATTTTGACCGAGTCTAAAATTTAGGAATTCAATTTGTGCAATTATTGCTATATTCAGGAAATTCCAGTGTTATGTAATGTCTGTGAATGTAAGAGGTTAGTGAGCAAACAGACTAGGAGTTTGGAATCATTTATTAGATATCATGGTTAATTGGCCCTTTCATGGAGATTACATTCCTTTTCATAAAACAGGAATTGCTGATTCAGGCTCATTTTCCTACAGCAAAATGTGTTTGGAATAAATCGTTCAGAATAATCGTTTTTAAACATCTGATTATTGATAAGACTTCTTACCCCTGACTCTAGGCTCTTAAAGGTACTGACTGCCTTAGCGTAATCTTTGCTTGCTTCGTAAGAATGTCCTTTCAACCAAAACGTCAACCTAATATAAATAAAAACAATATCATCAATTAAATTTCTGTCTTTTCAAGATCAATTACAAGATTAAAAACAAAAAAACATAACTTTCTTTCAATAAATCAGCAATACCTGGCTCAAAAATCAATTTTGAACTCCTAATGTCGAAACCAAATGAAAGTATTAGAACATCTGCCCTTAAATTGTTGTATTTAATATTCCTGAAATCAAATATGGACCAATGTTGAGGAGTCTAAATCAAGTCAAACACACACGGTTCCAATAGTAATCTTAAAATGAAATTCCATAACTTGTCCATGTTTTTACTTGGAATATCAACATTCCTCGACTTCTTAAAATTGCATGGCTTCCACGGCATGGCTTCCATGGCATGGCTTTCTTAGATAGCTTTAAATTTCCAGAAATGTCCAGGATTTTCTAGCATTTTGTTTGCATTTGTTGAGAAGCCTGCTTCATGAACTCACCACTCCAAGTTGTTGGTGTGTGGTAGACTGTTTATTGTCAAGGCAGCCACTTCCGTTCCTTTAACTCCCAGTGACAGTAGACCTAGGACTGCCTCAAGGGCGAGAGGACACTGCCTGATTAGAAACAGAAAGACAAAGATGACTTATAGAAACTGTTAGTACAGTCTGTTACAAGCTATAATATTGCCCATCAGGCTAGCGTTGATCTCCCAGTGATAGTAGACCTAGGACTGCCTCAAGGGCGAGAGGACACTGCCTGGTGAGAAACAGAAAGACAAAGATGACTTATAGAAACTGTTAGTACAGTCTGTCACAATCTATAATATCGCCCATCAGGCATTAAATGACAAAGAATATCCCCAATCCTGGAAGTGGGTACCCTTTTATATTCCTGGGTGGGAGTGAGGTGGCTTGCCCTAGGACACAACATATGGGCAGCAGCTAGATTCAAACCCCTGACCTTCTAATCATCATGAGTCACAAACTAAGAATCTGCCAATTTCAAGGCAGTCAGACTTAAGTGGTAATAATAAAATAGTTGTCATACTTGAGAACTTCTTTGAAGCTAGTGACGGCCGGTCGCTCGTTGCCAATTCGCTGATACAGCTTCGCCAGCGCCATGTTGACTTTAGGTTTCCTCTGCTTAGCAGGAATACTCTCCAACTATAAAAATGAATTGGAAATTGGAGTGTTAGATTTTGCTTATAAATATGCATGAGATGTAAAATGTTTAATTCATCAGTGTTAATAAGACCTACCACTGCTATAGCCTCCCTGTAGTTCTTCTGATGGTAATTACATTCGTAGATTCTGTAGCGTACATTTAGCTCTGATGGCAGAGTGTCGTTATTAACGGCTGGAGCTAGAGGCTGGGTGTTCTTGACTTTACTCTTATTCAAAACCTTCTTGACTTGTAATGCTTTCCTGTATATAACCTTCACACACAAAAAACATAAAATGTTTTTGAAAAAAAACAATTTTTTATGGTCTATAAAAACAAATTTTTTTTCATTTCTGTTCAAACTGAGACTTTTTTTTAAGTTTAAGAGGAAATGGATAAATTAAAAAACCTTTTGCAACTTAATTTTAAATTTAAAAGTTGACGAGTTTCATTTGTTTTCATAACATAAATCATCAGTTGCCAAAGTCATATTTTTTTTTAAATATCTAAAAATTCTAGTGTACTGTATGAATAATGTAAGAATGAAATAACATAGATGTCAAACTTCATGGTCACGTCTGAATTTGCTATGGCTTAGTATTACACATGCGTATATAGAAGCCACAAAAAGCAAAGCTGTAGCCATGTTAAAAAGCTCAATCTCTTGAATACCTCAGCGCTTTTATATTCTTGCATCTCAAAGAGCGCGTCGCCATAGTAAACTTGCAATTGGTACTTCTCTTGGCCGGTAAGCAGCTCTGGATTCTGTTCACTTGCTGTCTTCATTAGGCTGGCCTATCAATTATAAATAAAAACATGATTTGCCTATGGCCTAAATAAAAACACAGTCATAGTCATACCGTCAAAAAACTGTTATTCGTGATGATTTGCCTTAAACTATACACTTTCACAATCATGTACGTAAACACAGAGCAAGGAAATGGGTAAATACGCTTTAAATTATATGATTTTTCTAATGAGTAACACCAGCTCAGTCAGTAGAGCGCTGGTCTGGTGTTTAAGAGGACGCAGGTTCAAGTCCCACCTATTGCCAATTTCTTTGTTAACTTAGAAATTTATGAAAATTTATCTAGTCAGTTTTCCCTATATGCTATTATTAGATAAAAAGTTGTATTCTTATTGAGTGATCCCCACAATGTCGCTTCCAAGGTTGTATCGTAAAATTGGGCGGGATCCCTGGTCACTCACAAGGAATTCTGGTGTTTATGACTTCTGACTCTTTACTTGGTCCACGATACCCATTTTCTACTCGTTTCAAACTCGCGCCCTCGAACAACCATGGAGGTTTCCTTCCTCCATGGAACAAGTAAGATACTGACAATTTGGGAGACCGCCAACGTCAACATACAGCATTTTAAGGGGCCTAACTTTAGAGATGCCTATCCCAGACTTAATACTCCGCTTTAAATTGACGAGATTTTCATTTTGTTTCAACCATGGAGGAATTTTATTCCTCCATGTTTTAACCAACAAAATGGTTTTGTAACAGCGCCCTCATACGCATACGCTCATCAATTTCGTGATGATTTTGCTTAACGCAGGGCCGGGATGTTATTTCTCAAAATACTCACCAAAATCGCTACGTTGGAAAATAATCCCTCATCGTGAAGTATCTTTACTTGGTCCACGATACCCATTTTCTACTCGTTTCAAATTTGTAACCCTAAAATTTGAATCTGTATTGAAAAAAATCGAAAAGTAAGTGTTGCTCAGTGACGTTTAATTACCGCGCCGCTCCAAAATCAAAATATCTGATGTTTATATCAAAGTTTGAACTTTGACATGCAATGCAGGCTATGACTTTAGCCTTGTCCCCAGGCTGCATATTTAAAGTAATAATAATGGCATTTATAAAAGCGCATTTTCCCAAAGGTTCTAATGCGCTTGAGAACAACTCCCACGTACGTAAACAGAAAATGATGAAATTGCAAAATGAAGGATGATGAGTAGAGCAAACCGGATGAAAACAGATATGATTTGAGTTTACGTTTAAACTAGTGAACAATAACGAATGTTGAGAGGATTGAGTTCCAGCGTACGTATGTTTAAATGTGCGTTGTACACTCTTTTAGTTATGCGCGCTCCGAGCGGAGACCACGTCGGTTGGGCATACTATACTGCTGCCCTGATGATGATAGTCATTAGTTGTACCATGGCATAGACATGGAGCTTTTTTTCCCCATGTCTATGGTTGTACAATGTACATATTCACGGCCGTTTTGAAGAAGGTGCGTTGAACAGGTAGCCAGTACTGTAATTGTCAAAGAAGTGGTGATGCATAACATTAACAATGTTTAGGTTGTGTGAATGTGATCGGGCAAAGTAACCTGTAAAGTGCGTGTTTCTGGCGCATAAAAAAAGCGCAATGCAGTATGATAGATTGCACCGTGGCCTAATGTAATAAATACAAATTTAGGTAAAAAGCTCAAACTATGTCAGTATGTGCACCAAAACACTCAGGTTCTTCAAGATCGGAGTTAGTACGGTAGGTGTTACTTAGTTTTGGCATATTTTTCCAGAATGTTGTCATTTAAATTAAAAGTTTTCCAGTATCATCTTCAGATTGAACGGGTCGCACAGCACAGGGGGACAATATGGTGAAAATTGAAGATGTAATAATGAATCCGATGACCTTTAACCTCATCATGAGCATGGGAGCTGGTGTCCTGCTTGGCTGGTTACTGAAGGGGAAATATGGACGACAAGTCGTGTTACGGAATGAGCAAGAAACGGCCACAACAATTGATGATGATAACGTAAGCAAGCGGGAAGTCGATTGACAGAGAAATCCCCCATAACCCCACCCCAAGCTCCCCCCCGCTCCCTAAATTCTACCGCCCCCTTAATTCCCCCACCCCCTTAATTTCCCCATTCCCTTAATTCCCCCATCCTGTCCCCTTGTTATATCTGTTCAATCTGTTTTCCTCTCTGTTTCCAGGTCAGCATCATGGGGAGAGACAGGTGAATACAAGTTGGTTCTAGTTGTCAGGACAGACTTGAAGGTTCCCTTGTTATATCTGTTCACTCTGTTTTCCTCTCCCCTTTCAGGTCAGCATCATGGGAGAGACAGGTGAATACAAGTTGGTTCTAGTTGTCAGGACAGACTTGAAGGTTCCCTTGTTATATCTGTTCCCTCTGTTTTCCTCTCTGTTTCTAGGTCAGCATCATGGGGGAGACAGGTGAATACAAGTTGGTTCTAGTTGTCAGGACAGACTTGAAGGTTCCCTTGTTATATCTGTTCCCTCTGTTTTCCTCTCTGTTTCCAGGTCAGCATCATGGGAGAGACAGGTGAATACAAGTTAGTTCTAGTCGTCAGGACAGACTTGAAGGTTCCCTTGTTCTATCTGTTCACTCTGTTTTCCTCTCTGTTTCCAGGTCAGCATCATGGGGGAGACAGGTGAATACAAGTTGGTTCGAGTTGTCAGGACAGACTTGAAGGTCCCCTTGTTATATCTTTTCCCTCTGTTTTCCTCTCTGTTTCCAGGTCAGCATCATGGGAGAGACAGGTGAATACAAGTTAGTTCTAGTCGTCAGGACAGACTTGAAGGTTCCCTTGTTATATCTGTTCACTCTGTTTTCCTCTCCCCTTTCAGGTCAGCATCATGGGAGAGACAGGTGAATACAAGTTGGTTCGAGTTGTCAGGACAGACTTGAAGGTTCCCTTGTTCTATCTGTTCACTCTGTTTTCCTCTCTGTTTCCAGGTCAGCATCATGGGGGAGACAGGTGAATACAAGTTGGTTCTAGTCGTCAGGACAGACTTGAAGGTCCCCTTGTTATATCTGTTTACTCTGTTTTCCTCTCTGTTTCCAGGTCAGCATCATGGGGGAGACAGGTGAATACAAGTTGGTTCTAGTCGTCAGGACAGACTTGAAGGTTCCCTTGTTCTATCTGTTCACTCTGTTTTCCTCTCTGTTTCCAGGTCAGCATCATGGGAGAGACAGGTGAATACAAGTTGGTTCGAGTTGTCAGGACAGACTTGAAGGTTCCCTTGTTCTATCTGTTCACTCTGTTTTCCTCTCTGTTTCCAGGTCAGCATCATGGGGGAGACAGGTGAATACAAGTTGGTTCTAGTCGTCAGGACAGACTTGAAGGTCCCCTTGTTATATCTGTTTACTCTGTTTTCCTCTCTGTTTCCAGGTCAGCATCATGGGGGAGACAGGTGAATACAAGTTGGTTCTAGTCGTCAGGACAGACTTGAAGGTTCCCTTGTTATATCTGTTCACTCTGTTTTCCTCTCTGTTTCCAGGTCAGCATCATGGGAGAGACAGGTGAATACAAGTTGGTTCTAGTCGTCAGGACAGACTTGAAGATGGGCAAAGGCAAAGCGGCTGCCCAGGTGAGATAACCGAGTCACAATTGGTCACTAAATTGACTCACATATTTAAATAATGACTCACTAAGGTGTAATTTTCAGTCAGTGACTCGACAATTAATTGATTTTGTGATTATGGACTTGGTGACTTAGTGAGACAGTGAATCAGAGGAACTCACTATAGCAGCTCATTAGGTCCAGCAGTTGAGTAAACTGGATGTAAACAATTTAAAAGAAAATCCTACAAAAAAATTCCTTGTATTCTGTCTTTCTTTCCAATTCAAATACAGTGCAGTCACGCGGCTGTATCCTGTTATAAACAGCTAGCAAGACGCAATCCAGATATGTTGAAGGAATGGGAGCATTATGGACAACCAAAAGTAGTAGTCAAGGCACCAGACGAGGAAGCATTGTAAGTAGTGTGGCTAGAATTCATGACTCATGATCAGAGGGTCAAGGGTTCAAATCCATCTGCTAGGCATATCTTGTGTCCTTGGGCAAGCCACTTCACCCCAGGAGTAATGGTATGGGTACCGACAATAGCTGGTAACCTCTGATGAAGTGGCATTCCATTCAGGGAGATTAAAAATATTCTCACTTATTTCCTCAAACATACAAGTCATATTTTTGTTGGGTTTAGTCTTTGATTTAACTTGCGTTTAATTTCCAGAGTTGAACTTGCTTTAAAGGCTCGTAGTTTAGGTTTAACAACAGCAGTTATACAAGATGCAGGCAGGACCCAGATTGCGCCAGGGTCACGGACAGTACTAGGAGTTGGTCCAGGTAAGATATAATCATGGAAAGTGCTCCAACAATCTTTGTCTGATTGTACTTCCAAACCACCCCTTCTGGGTATCACATATACCACTTATCAATAATATGTAAACTTTCAGCTTCTCATAGTTTAAGAGCAAATATAAATGGGTCACCCTAAAAAACAATAGTTTTATTATTAAAAGAACTTTGGTTGAGAGAAAACCACTTTTAAAAAAGCTACTTTGAAAATTTTTGTTTTTTTCCCCCAAACGTAGGTGGATTTGTATATTAAAAGAAAATTTCATCCAGTTCTTTTTTTCCCCCTTTTATATACTAGGACCAGCGTCACTAGTGGATCAAGTAACTGGGGAGCTAAAACTTTATTGATGTCGATTGTAGGATTGTTACATTGTATTAACCAGGGATTATTTTAACATCACCGAGCCGAGGGGCGGGATTATTTTTAACGAAACCCGATCCGAAGCGGGTTCAGGCCGATAGTGCCGGGAAGCACACCCACGCATTTCCGGCCTTGCTCGCTGCTGACAGACATTTCCGAACTTGAACTTGACGTGTTTATGCGTCATCCATTTTGAATTTGGGGAAAACTTTGCGTTTATATACGTCATCCGGCGCAAACTGGTTAAATTGCACTTTCAGTGCTGCTACAGCCTGCCAACGATAAAGAGAAAGGATCATTTACTTTTTTAATACATTTGGTTCGTTTTCAATAACACCACTCAAAATCCAAAGAAGATTGTTCTCAACCTAAACCTGTTTTTTAATGTTTGCAAATGGTGTATATTCTTTAAGCAAAGTGAGCCTTTTAAAAATTCAGCAGCTTAACTTTGGGATAAATTAAAATGATCCTATATGCCTTAAACGTAAGCTTCATTCTTCCATGTTCAGAGTTATTTTAGTACTTTTTTATGCCGATACAAATTTCCATATTATGAGCAAATGTGTGATGTCATTTCAGGCCGAAACTTCAAGATTACAGCTATTTTAGTGCCAAAGTTTGCGACAACCTTTTTTTACAAATGTTTTCAAATTCAATGAGAACAATTTGGGTTCTATTACAATAAAATAAATCATGCACAAATTATATTAGTACTTTCATATTTCGAAAAGTTTCTTGTTTTCTGGCCGGTATTAAAATATTCACATTATTACATTTCAGTTCCTCTTTTTGGCGTATGGCTGAATAAAAGAAAAATATAAACATATTTTTATTGTCACAATAGTTTTATTTGATATCTGGTAGAAAAGTATTGAATTGTTCTTTCAAAAGCCGCCTGAATTTTCACTAAAAAAATCCTACTTGAAAGTTGAATACATGTAGTAATGGTACTCATTCCCTGAAAAACCTGTGCGCACATTTTGTCATCTTTTACCAAATGTAAAAACAAGGCATTTTAACAATAGATTTGTCTTTCCCAGCTACGTTGTGCACTCACTTAACTTACATCCTTGTTTTTAAATCTGTCAAGTTTAATATCAACAAAAATGCCAAATCGTTATTTTGTGAAAAATAAATACAAAATGTTAAATAAGACATCCTATTTTAAATGTAAAAATTGTTCCATATATCATGTTACCCTGAAAAAATATCAATTGTATATGAAGTCAATAAGTCTGGATACCATACTGTCATATATGGGTGTATTGTACACTACATCCGAACGCATACATTTCAACAGTAGTGATTTAAAATGAATTTCCTCCAAAAAGTGAACTGAATTGACTATTAAGTCAGTGATTTATCATCCGTTTGACTGATTTTATGATCAAATATGGTACAAATAGCTAACAAAGGCTAACATTTGAAGGGACAAGGATTATTTTATTTAGTTTTGTGTTATGTATACAACATGATAAGGTCGATTGTGCGCGATCGGTCGATCTTGATGGAGATTTTACTTACTTTAAACACAACAAATCCTCTGAAACCGTGAGTTGCAAAAAAAAAAGATATTCGACTGGTTTCAGCACGATCGACCTATAGCGTCAAGATCGACCGATAGCAACACGATCGACCGATAGCGTCAAGACAGCATCACTGAATGGATTTACAGGTCGGTCCCTTCACATACAAACCATGGTTCTATTTGATAGAATATTTGCACACCATTATTTTTAAAGGCATATAGGATCAGTTGCTTTTAACGTTTGTTTTCAATATTAACACAAAATCCAAAGAAGAATGATTAAAACAGTAAAAACAAATTTCAAAAACCACAATTTGTTTTATCACAAAACATGATTTCGTAAATTGCACTCTATTTCCATGTTAGTCAAATTGATTGACTGGTGGCATATTACATGTACCTACATTTCTTGTTTCAGAATCATGTTACAAGGTACATGTACATGTACTTGGTATGATCTGTAATCCTTATCAGCTTGATGATTCTCACTTACTTTTTGGATTAATGCAAAATGACCTTACATGCCTTTAAACCCACATGACCTTGAGAAGACCACTGTCAAAGTTTAAGTGTAGCCAGGAAATCTTTCTTGTTCTTGAGAATGTCTAGGAGTTCCTTGGAGGTCTCGTGGTAGCTCTTCTCAATTTTCTTCCAGACGGTGTTTTCTGCTCTTGCTAAGGATGCCTCATCATCCTGTGAATAAAGAAACGATAATTCACATCAATTTTCCATGTGAATATTTAGATGGAAGTTCTTTTTCGCTTCAGTTTTATTAACAGGAGTCAACAACGAAAAATGGAACGTCTTTGTCATAGTTCAGTCAAATAATTGTGAAATTTATTCCACTGGATGACTTGTGACAGACGTGATAAACTAGACTTAAACACAGGCATATAAAACAGATACAACCCCTTCATAATTGAATCTTGGCTCCTCCTGTCTTACATTGGCTTCGACATCGGACTCTGACAGCTTGAGTTTGCAGAGATCCATTGACAACACGGTTGGGTCTATGTCTTGCACTGCCATACTAAGTCCATCAGAGAGTTGTTGAACGTTGTCAATATAGTCCTTGAAATGCTGAAAAATCGGCAGCTGAAATGAGATTACAAACGTAGAAGCTAAATTTGAATACAAAGGTTTGCTCATTACTGTATAATAATGAGTAATTAGCATACTGTTTTCTTATTGGTGGAATGTGTTCCTCACCTTGGGTGTAGCTCCACCTTTCTTTTTCCTGCTCTTTCTAATGGCTGCTAGCTTCATGGGTTTAAGGAGGCGTTGCTTGACTCCAGCCAGTAAGATGATGAAACTCAGTGTCTACAAGAAGAGAAGCCAATAAAAGGCCAATAAACATATAGAAGTCTTATAAGCCGGTGAAATTTGGACAAAGTTGGAGAAGGCTATGTGAAATTATTTTGGGGTGGAGCTGTAGATATTTACAACTTCCCAAAAATATAACAATAATCCATTAGGCAGAATTGTTTTTTAGGGGGTCAAATTAGTGGGGAAAAGTTAATAAAATGTACATAAAGGGCATTTCAATATGCGTGTTCATCTCAATCACTTAATTTTATCACTGAATACCAGTCACAAACAATGTACATTACCTACAAATTTAGTTTGCAACCCTTTTGGGGGGCAAGGGAGAATTTTCATGCAGGACAATTTTTGTGTGCGTAGCAGCTTCATGAAATTGTCCCTGATACCTCCTTGAAGTTGAGTTTACAAAAAAAAGTTTGGAGAAGACTACTGGGGGGAACTGTTGCAAAGATACGGAAATTCTGAACAATAAAATAAAATGACCAGATACCTCTACAAGTAGGACCAGCTCTGGAAGGGCGTTTCTGTCAAACAACCTTGTCCCTCCCTCTTCTTTAATTAAGCACCGCCTACTCCTTCTGATGGACTCAGTACATTTGTCTGTGATATTGGTGAAGGTTTGTTCTAATAAACTCTGCAGCTCAGCACCCCCTAACAAAAATAATCATAACAAGAAAACAAATTACTTTGCCTTTAAAAATGACAAACGTAACTTAACCAGTTCGCACCGAAGGACGTATATACACGCAAAGTTTTTCCCGAGATTCAAAACGGATGACGCATAAACACGT
Source organism: Crossaster papposus (assembly GCA_037893245.1). NCBI lineage: Eukaryota > Metazoa > Echinodermata > Asteroidea > Velatida > Solasteridae > Crossaster > Crossaster papposus. The sequence continues at coordinate 346,554 of JBAIAA010000947.1, forward strand.
CACAAGCAAGGCCGGAAATGTATGTCAGCAGCGAGCGAGACCAAAAATGTCTGTCAGCAGCGAGCAAGGCCGAAAATATATAGGGTGTGCTTCCCGGTACCATCGGCCTGAACCCGCCTCGGATCGAGTTTTATTAAAAATAATTCCACGCCTCGGCTCGGTGAATGTTACAATAATCTCGGCGTGAAATGATTAACAAATATTTGTGGATAATACTTTACTGAAGCAGTTAAGATATGCATACAATTTGTAAAAAAAATTATGTTCTTACCATCCGGCTGCGTAGAGAGTTCATGTACACTAAGGGTCGCCTTCAACGCAAGCAAAAAAACCTTCCCACAATCCCCCTTGAGGTAGTTGACCAATCGTGTGCAGGGCGGCCCTTGTAGTGGAAACTTGACATGAAATGGAGACAACATATTGCAAGTGAGACAATTGATTTGGATTACAATAAACACCTAGGGTACTGCATAACTAAACACCTACTGACACATTCTCTCACTTTTTCATCGGACCTTGCATTTTTAATTCTTCTATTGACTAGTTTAAAATGTCTTAGTTCTACAAGGGAATCAACTGCTAATTCATAAATTGGGCGCTGTAATCCATTATTTACAGTGTTGGACTTCCACGGTGGTACGTGGGTTCGAACCCTGGCAAGGAACATGGTTTAAGACATCTTGCTACTCTTTCCACCCAGGAGTATAAATGGGTACCTGTGAAGGTAGAGACCACATGCGCTGATCTTAAGCTGCTGCAGAAATGGTCTGAATGGTCAGAAATGGTCTGGTGAACAGGGATAATACATACATGTAATTGTACAGCGCTTATGAAACACTACATTGTAGGGTATACAACGCTATATAGCACCAACAATATTTGTATTATTGAAAGATTTGACAATTTGCTCCCTAAATATTATACATAATGCAATCTCATCCACCAAATCTTGAGATCTCTACACAATTGTGTTTCTTGGATAATTCTCACCTTTTTATGCAAAGTGGGATCTTCCGCCACCTCAGTCAGGTGCCTGTCCAGCTGCTCTGTTAACATTGCCAGTACCTTCTCATGGCAAGGACCTTCACCATTATTTGTAGGGGTATTGGTGGTGGTTGAGGGTGAGTTTTGAGTGAGGTAGGTGGCCGCTGCTAGGGATCGCAACACAAGCTGTCTCACTTTTAACCAGGATTTCTCCAGTTGTAGGGAAACTTTTCGATCCTCCACAGAGAGTTGTCTGAAAGACAAAACAAATATTGAAAACTCGATACTAAAGCTGGTCCCAGAGTACACAAAGTTATATTCAATTGAATCCGAATGGCTATTCACATGAAGTCTTATCATGCATTGTGGTCTACACAATTGAGCAGATTTAGCCCATTCATTAGCTTTAGAAGGGAATCCTATACAAGAGCACTGCCTGCAACCACATCAGTCACAAGTGAGTCAGTCAGTCAGTCAACAAACAAATCAGACAGGTACAAAGATGACTAGCCTGGCCCTATTGTCTAAAGGGGGATTTGAACCTATGACTTTTAACAACACTGTACGGTGCTCTACCAACCGAGATACCCAACCCTGTGTTTAAAGTGCCATAATGTTGTCAGTTACTTTTGTCAATGTTTGTGGGAGCTGGCTAGAATAAAGTAGGCGGTTCTGGAAAGTGACAGGTTCGAATCCCACTCCAGTTCATTTATTTGGTTCAATTAAGTATGGGATGCTTGTAGATTTACCTGTGTTCCGGAGCCCAAGACACCATAACGTCAAGGTCCCTATTGTCACAAATGTCCTCCCATTTTGTGTTATCTGTAATTAAAATAAAGGATAAATCCCTCAAAATATGACACAAACAAACAAACCTGATTTGAACAAAACAAGTTTGGAATGAATAAAGAAAAAATGACAGCGGGATTCTAACCTGAGACCAGTGCTCTACCAGCGAAGAGCCTTTAAGATCAAGAACCATTTACTCAATGAATGATATTCGTATGAATTAAATTGAGATGAATTATTATTTTTGCCTGACCTTTCTCCGGATGAATATCCATATCCAGAATGAAATCTTGCAGAGTGTTGCCCGCTCTAAAAGTAATCACAAACACACCTGAATGTCAGTTACTGCAACTTTAACCAACAACAGTGTATTTGGCTTTTAAACTAGACAGGGACGGAACAATTTTACTCTAGTGTAACATGTTCTCTTAACAGTACTTTGGACAAATCATTGAATCCAAGATTATTTCTTTAACTTGATTCTAAATACTTCTGACAAAAATTAATAACGTGAATGTGAATAAGATTAAAACTGCTGCAAACTGCTTACTGGTTGGAATGACCTGAATATACAAATCAAATAAGTTAAGAGGGCCTAATATTTCGATCGTAATAAGATCTTCATCAGAGACAAAATGGCGGTGTACAAGAAACAAACATATATAGGGCAACATACAGCATGATGCACATCATGGTTAAAAAATTAATAACAACAAAAATAGTTAACCTTAAAACTTTTACTGAGCATTGTTGACTTACATTTCAGCTTCTGTTAGTAGTTCTAATAGAAGTTTCTCAATGGTAACCAGCACACAATGGATGGAGTTTCTGATTCGTTGCTGAAACGTCAAGAATTCTGGAATCTTGTGAAACGTCCCAAACTTGTACGCTGTGATCATATACTCTGTGGTCTGCCAAACATGACAAATAAACAGGAAAATGTATGTTTCAGTACGTTAAGTTAGTCACACGTACATGTACATCACAAGTCAGATCACAAGGAAATCAATTGGTAGGGACAAGTAACAGCTGAAATTGCCCATTTGTGATAAAATAAACATTCGAAAGCTCAAGATTACATTTCTGAGATTGACTTGACAGTGAGACTTACATCTTTGTTGTTTGAAGTGAAGAACTTGAGAGTTGTGTTAAACAAGGCGTTAGCCGAGGTGAAATGACCCAAGCTGGTCACGTAACCTGAGACAGTGTACCTGTAAAAGACAACCATAAAAGTGCCTCAAACAAACATGTTATCAAGATGCATGCAATTGATAAAGTCTGAGGGGTTATACTGCATCACATCAGCATCACAAACAAACTTGACACGTTATTGCTTGTGAGGTACCTCTATTGTAAGAGCACCCATTCGCTTTTTTGTATCACTGTGGAGACATGGCTTTTTTCTCGTGTACAAAATGGTTAGAAAGTCGAGCACGTTTTTCAAAATGCTCCCACTTTAACCACAATTATTTTCCTGGGTTGAAATTTTGACCAAATATACCCTATATTATACCCTAACCCAAACCCTAACCCACATTCAAACCCTAGTTTTTGAGTAATTTAAGTACAATCCAAAAATATAATTCGTGAAATTCCTAACGGAGACCTATTAATCTATAAAAATTATCCTTTGGGGACCTTTTCACTCTCATTGTGTTCAAGTCTCCAGAGGGTACCGTATTTCGCACCACATACACCCACTCTATTATATACACAAGTGTATATACCCCTCTAATCAGAGACTCTCTATTGTCCATCTTTTGTTTGTACACAAACTTTTTCAGAAGACATCCCATATGTTTTGTACACAAATCAAAATCGGGGACCTTTTCCAAAAAGAGGACCCTAATGTCCTCTGTTGTTCTGTCCACTATTTGAATGCAGGTACAAACTCACCCAGCCTCAAAACAGCCTCATAATTCATAAACTAAAGAGAAAACAAAACAAAAAACACTACAAAAGTAGAAGTAATTTTTAACTTACCCTAATGTGTCTTGTTGTACGTGTTTAATGTCAAGTCCATCATAAAGGTCTGGTATCGGACCAAAGGCACCTAAAGAGAAAGGTCAATCACATACATCAGCAGGAGCTCTAGAGTCTATCTGGTAGCAGTATGTCTCAGAAAGCAAAAAGATTTTAAGTTGTCCAACTTTAGTCATAGGCAAAAAGAGACAAGTGAGGGTAAAGTGTCTTGCCCAAGAACACACATATTGCCAGCAGGTGGATATGAACCCCTGACCCTCTGACCATGAGTCATAAACTCTAACAACAAGGCTACACGACACCTCAAAGAAATTCTGTGCTGACCCTTTTCAAAAAGAAATGCATTCAAACAAATCTGGATTTGTCTCAAGAGAGGAAACGGGATGCGTGGTTGTGTTTTCCCCGTTAGTTTTCTGTTTTTGGCAGCTCACGGGCAGGGTTTGAAACCCCTAAATTGTCCTTGCAGTCACAAGATCTTACCAGCAACACAGTAGAGTCTTATAAGCAACAGTTTCATGTGATGACACGAGGCACTAGTCATAAGTCCATTCTCTAAATGCCCAAGCATCTTCCACAAATACTTGTCTTCTCCTAAAAAGAAACAAGAAACCAAATTTTTTCTCAATTACATAATTTCTTTCTCATTGTCAACAAATGCTACTGTATTATATCCAGATCGTATTTTGGGCCATTTACTAAACCTTGGCTACAGTTTTAGGCTCTGCCATTATGACCGAAAGCCACAGACACCTTGGAATAGTGGCTTAATGAATTTTCTCTGTTTCCTCCATTGATTTACATGTCTAACTTGTAAGCCTGAGCCACTGTTTAAACTCCTTCAGCCACAACTCTTAGTTTTGACTAGTATTTTTACAAAGTTGAACAAACAATTTGACTAGAGCGAGAATTAAATCTGCAAACTGAAGTGAACTACCTTTGTATAAAAAAAATTAAGTTTAATCTTCATGTTACCATGTAAAACACGATACAAATTAACTCTTGGCACTTAGACAATTGATGCCCCCTCCAACACCGATTGAAAACTGGACGTGCGTCACAACAAAATATCGTTTTCATGGATGCAACCATTTGGAACCCAATAATTGGGAGGTTTCATCTGAAAACGTCAGGTAATTGAGCCGATTTAATCATTTCACAGTAACAAAAAACCAACATAAATCCTAACTGTCTACTCCCAAACGTCAATGAGCTAAAAATAAAACATAAATATTATGATTTGAAGCCAGATTGGGAATTGCCTTTATTTTCTTCTCTGAATGGTGTTCACATATTTTACGCCCATCTCGTAATCAGCAATTGATGTTTTCTACTCAAATACACTAGTGTTAACTTTCCTTTGTGTAATGTTTCCAAACTAGTTTTCAGTATTAAAAGATCAATGCGCATGTAGGAGTATTTGCACAGCACTTTGACAGCAAACAAACAACCTGTTGTTTACTTTTAGACCTTCAACTTATAGAATGACCCAAATAAATGGATAAATAAATAAGTAAATAAATACAAGAATCGTACTGGTTTCCTCCCAAACGTCAGTCAGTAAATGCACAGCCATCAGCAGATATTCATCTCCATACTGCAAATCAGTGAAGAGTAACTCTTTGCCATAACACAGCGCCGCTTCGCTGTGTTTGACGAGCTCCTCGGCTAGCACAAGTTTCTCTTCTTGTGACAATTTGTCCTGAATACCTAACCGTCGACTCATCTTTAGGATGCATAGATGCCTGTAGATTTGCTTTATCTGCTTAAAAAAACACAAATCAGGATAAATTTTAAACACCCAAGAGATCTCATACATACTGGGTGGAGATTTAGTATAAAATTGCTATACGTGTGGTTCAATTCAAATCGCAAATGGGAATCACTAAGAGAAGATATAGGTTGTTTATAGGTCACTTTTTTGTGCATGCCCAACTTTGTCAGACGTTTGGTTTTGGCGCTGTGCCAATTTTTAAATTCTATTTTTAAATTTGCAATATTCGCCTCAAAAGTGAGCGTATAGGGCCGGGTGTAACATGTGGCTACGGTCAATTTTTTGTGCATGCCCAACTTCGTCAGACGTTTGGTTTTTGCGCTGTGCCAATTTTTTAATTTTGCAATATTGCAATATTCACCCCAAATGGGAGCCTATAGGGTGTAACATGTGGCTGCGGTTGGGCACATATTGTAGGATCCTCTTGGTATAAAACCATACTCACTGATTTTGCATATTTAATCCCGTCATCTGCTAACTCTAAATCCAAGCTGTCTTGAAGACTCTCTACAAAACTCTGGTGGTCCTCTGGTGCGATGAGTGGCAAGAATTGACACAGGTCGTCATAGCAACAGGGCCGGTCTCCAAACAACTCAAAATAGCTTTGAAACAGTTCCAAGACTGGTCCTATCGCAAGAAATGTTTTGACAGAAAATAAAGAAAACTTAACAGTTTAAAAGAAACATTATTTTAGATTGGGGTAAATTTTTCCCAATGAGAGGCAAAACATTCCAGAGACAACCTAACATTATGTTAAATGATTGTATACACACTAAGGCTGTGTCAGAATCGCTTGTCCATGGCTATTCACTAGGAGTTCCAGGAGGTGAACATCCCACTAGAGAGATTCCCCAAATGCCACTGCCTTTTTATTGTTGACATTTTGACACCTTTGCCAGCTTCTTATCTTTGTAATCCCCTAGCCAAGTAAACACTCTGGGATCTACCAGCACTACTTGCCTTGAGCACTCATGAATAAAATAGTATGAAATGCAAATTGTATGCACAAATTACACACACAGCGCATCAGATTTACACTTTGCAATGGTTTTTCTTTTTCGCGATTCAAAGTTTGCAAATTACAAGCGATAGAAAATATGATTCTGGCATTTCTTTAGAGAATTCTTGCAGATGTTTGTGAGTTCAAACTTGCTCATATAGATAAGAATTTAACTCAACAAAGGATTAGCCACCACTATCTTAAGTTTAGATAAACACAAGATCAACAATGCGAACATCATAAACAGTTGACAAGGCAGTGCTTTTCCAATGAGTTTTGAAACCTTTCAGTGGGATGTTCATGTCATGAGAAGTCTCTAACAACTTTCTCCAACTGTCCTCACCTATCTTGTCGATTTCTGGAGACTTTCTCTCTTTAAGGATCCTGAGCAATTCAAACCGAGACAATAGAATCCCTCTTGGGTGGGCGTGGTTTGCCTCCACCGCCTTCTTTTTCTCCACCTCTGATACTTCTTGAATAAACGCCAAGACCATGTCCATGGTGTAATCTGGTTGACATGTCTTCTCATTTTCACTACAAATAAACGCAAATTCAGTTCGAGTCATAATCTCTTTCAATCTATGAATTTAGGGTCCAAAGTATGTTTCTGTAATCTTGTACTATATAATTTACCATTTTAGTATCACTAAAGGAGTGCATAAAGAATAAAACAAATCAATGGTATAACAGGGAGAGGAAAAACAGTTGACCCAACACCTTCATGGGAATGACCCAACACCTTCATGGGAATGACCCAACACCTTCATGGGAATGACCCAACATTTATGGGAATGGCCCAACATTTATGGGAATGACTGAACATTTATGGGAATGACCGAACATTTATGGGAATGACCCAACATTTATGGGAATGACCCAACATTTATGGGAATGACCCAACATTTATGGGAATGGCCCAACATTTATGGGAATGACCCAACATTTATAGGAATGGCCCAACATTTATGGAAATGACCCAACATTTATGGAAATGACCCAGCATTTATGGAAATGACCCAACATTTATGGAAATGACCCAACATTTATGGGAATGACCCAACATTTATGGGAATGACCCAACATTTATGGAAATGACCCAACATTTATGGAAATGACCCAACATTTATGGGAATGACCGAACATTTATGGAAATGACCCAACATTTATGGGAATGACCCAACATTTATGGAAATGACCCAACATTTATGGAAATGACCCAGCATTTATGGAAATGACCCAACATTTATGGAAATGACCCAACATTTATGGGAATGACCCAACATTTATGGGAATGACCCAACATTTATGGAAATGACCCAACATTTATGGAAATGACCCAACATTTATGGAAATGACCCAACATTTATGGAAATGACCCAACATTTATGGAAATGACCCAACATTTATGGAAATGACCCAACATTTATGGGAATGACCCAACATTTATGGGAATGACCCAACATTTATGGAATGACCCGTATATATATCAAAATACAGCTAGCCTGGCATGAATGTCCCAACAGAGGGCAGTGAACATTTCCACCACTTGAAAGATCAAGCAACATCCCAATGGCTATGGCTAGCAATAATGCATACTCCTACATGTATAAAAGCTTATGAAGCCACTTTCCATTGACATTTGTGTGTTATTGTCAGCCATAGTCAAGTAATTTGGATGCAGCTATGGCTTACCCTTCATCTGCAGGTGAAGGGGACCAGTTATTTTCAATGAGCCCCAGCGCTGATATCAAGTATTGCTGACAGTACAACCAGTTGTCTGGCCTGCACAACAAAAAGACAAAATGGAAAAAAAAGTTATTCAATTTTGAAAAAATATATAGAATTTCTACGCTTAATTGAAGCTAACCAAGTATATTCTGTAGTCAACATTGAACAGACAAATTACGTAGGGTAAAATAATTACACAGGCCCGTCCAGATATCAGATAAAATGAAACTTTGAGAGCTTTTTATGAAAGGGATTCAAACTTGCTCACTTTAGATTACTGAGATATTTTACTATCCACTGAATTACACAGCCCCAAGGATATCACAAATCAGTAACTATTAGCATGGTTTCAAAGTTTATTAATTAAAGAGATAGAAATATTACAAAAAGCCATTTTATCATAACAAGCAACGCTACTCTTTATCTAGAGCAAAACAAAGTTTTGCTGAAAATAAGTCCAATAACTGAAAGGAAAAACACGATAAACTGACTAAAACGGGAAGATAATAGCTTAAAAACTTGTGAACTTGAAGTTGATAACCTCTTAGTGAGTAGTGCCTTGTATGCACTGTTTGCTTCCGCCCACCGCCCCATTTTACACAGAAGCTCTGCCTTACGGATAGGACAAGCATCTACCTCAGCCTTCAAGAATTCTAAGGAAACAAAAGAGGACAAAAATAACCATTAATAATTAAACATAACCATCAATAATAATTAGTCGAAAATAAAAGAAAAAATAAATTTGATGAGTGAGATAGACAATTAGGATAAAAATAAGGTGTTTGAGATTTTAAAAGGTCCTTATTTAATTAAGTAGTGTATGGTCGTTGTCTGCTCAAGGCAAAATACTGAGTGCTCATTTGTCACAGTTATCAATCATTTCGTTGCATATATATATGACAAAATAATTATCTCACACAAAAATGAAATATTTAGTTGAGACTATTTGTTTACATTTCTTGCCGTAGAAATTTCACCTACCGATTATATTTTTTGCAATACACAGATTTAAAGGTGCAACAGCATTTATTTGTTCAATTTTTTTTTTTATCAGAGGCAAACAAACTCTATAGGAACCCTAAAAATAAACGCAACGACTTTAGGACAAACAAATGTAATTTGGGACATATTGTTCAATGACAAATTCTATAGAACAGAACCAACACTGAGAATGTTTCCTGAACATTTTTTTCAGACAACATCCTCCCATGGAATCATTCTTTAAATTGCACATGTTTGTAATGTCACATGAAACCAAAGGCTAAAACCTTCAAACAGTTTGTTGTCGGTATTTCAACAAAACAGATTTTACCAAAACTGAACTCATCAAGCACAATTGTCATATTATGGTAATGCCCCTTTTACATCATTGACCCCAATTAAGCTTGTGTCGCCAGTGAGATAAAATTTGATTGAGCTGTTTTGGTAATAAGTTTGGCCTTAATTTATTTAAATTGAGTTTAAGTCACTAATGAAGGTAACGTACTGTGAGTCATCAGACATGTCATGCAACGCGTGATCAACAAAGACACTTTGATTTATTCATTTATGGGACAGACAAACGTCAAAAGCGCAAAACAGAGGAATGTGACAGAGTGTGTAAAAAATGGCAAATATGTTATACAAATGTTTATATTTATATAAATTATCTTTTACTGTGTTACAAATAACCTGTGCATATTTGACAAGTGTCAAACCTATTTTGCTTCAAGACACGACACGACACGACACGACACGACACGACAAGCTTGTCAAGTCCTGTCATGCGTCTGGTCTACACATAGGGGCAGACTTGACCCATTCACTTGCATAACAGAGTAATCCTATACAATAGAACTGCCCGGCTAGGTCTTATAGGCAGGCCACTCTCAGGGATGAGATTCTAAAAAAATGTCAGCCAAAAGGTCGCTGCACGTAAAAGATGAATTGTTTTTCGAACCATTAGCTGTCCAATTTATGCATTGGTAGCAAGCAATGACTTGTTCACACCACTATAATGCGCAGGTAATCAAGTGATCGCCAATACTATACTCTTGAAAACCAAAAGACAACAAAAACAAGGACAAATCTCGTCACTGATGAAGCTGTGTCAAACAAAGAAAAAATGGTCTCCAACAGTAAAAATGTCAACTGGCGAGACCAGACATCATATTTTCCAATTTGCAAGTCATTAAATGTGACTAAGACATGCAATGCAGTCCATCCACAATGTGTACAAACTGTGTAGACTTTCCTATGAGTCATAACGTGGCAAATGAAGTCTCATCAAATTATATTACAATTATATTACAAACAATTATACAATTTGCAGTATAACACAAAATAACCATCTGCAAGGTGGGTACATGAACATTTATTATAAAATCTGTAAATGTGTTATTTATATAAATAGAATTGAGTTGTGCGACTTACTTCCCAACTCTCCATCTAAGACTTCAATTGCCTTCTCGTGTTTCTTGAGATACCCAAGAATCATGAGGTAGATGTTAACCTCTGCTTCAGCCTCAATTCGCTTCTCTTTGAACATTCTTTCTACCATCTTCTCAGCGAGAGGAAGGTACATATTTTGTGCCAACTTCTCGTCTGTGGACGTGAGAGCCTGCAGTTGATTATTGAAACATATCAGAATGACTATATGCCTTAATCCAGTCACAAATCCAGTCACAAGTCCAGTCACAAGTCCAGTCACAAGTCCAGTCACAAGTCCAGTCACAAGTCCAGTCACAAGTCCAGTCACAAGTCCAGTCACAAGTCCAGTCACAAGTCCAGTCACAAGTCCAGTCACAAGTCCAGTCACAAGTCCAGTCACAAGTCCAGTCACAAGTCCAGTCACAAGTCCAGTCACAAGTCCTACGTGTAAAATATACTGTCCAAACCTTCTCTCCGTTTCTTTTTAGAACCTCACAAACTCATAAAATAATATTTTGTACATGGTTCTTAAATCTTAATCTGATATTTTGGGTGATTTTGGCTTACTTGTAGAATGGTGCTCATGACACCCCAAAAGTAGTACGGATTCTTAGGAAAAACCTTGTACATCTCCTTGGCAACCTGTGACAAAAAGGTGAGAACACATTTGAGTGCTTTGAAGGAAATAACAAGTCTTCAATCCGCTGTAAACCAGGCAAACCACAAGTTATTTGGCCCATAAAATAATTCAATTTCAAAAGACAAGTCTCCTCGCCCCAAACACAAGTCAATTACATAAATGACATTAAGTGATATAAATGTGATTTAAAAGCAATCCTAATGCAAAATATATATCAATTACAGCCAGAATACATTGGTCATTCTATAAATTTGGGGTAAAAAGGTGTCATTTTTCCTGTCCGTGTTACCTTTTCCATCGAAGTGTCAGGAAGAATGAGTTCAGATTATTTATTTATTTGTTACATAGGTAGTTTGCTTTTTGAAGTGCACTGTGCATCAGAATATAAAAAAAATAAGACCTGTCATATATAACAGGGACAGGAAAAGGGAAACCCACACATTTTTCAAAGATGCTCATCACATGTTTTTTACTAAAAAAATCTTAATGGCAATCCTTGATTTCAATCATTTTAACCGACTATGGGTAATGGGTTATTTTCAGATACACAAGTCATTTGTACGTGTAGTGGGTTGAGTGGTCAAATTGGGATTGCCATAAATAATTGAGATTGCCATAAACAATATGACAAGTATTTTTTCCCTTTTCTATATCTTTCAGATTTTTCAGAAAGAAAATGTTCCGTACATTTTAGAATTTAAAAAAAATTGGATAGTGAGTGTCCATGTACTGTAAAACTGTCAAATCAAAATAGTCTTTAATTAATATGGAATGTTCTTTGTTCAGGATTACAAATGTGCATTTAAACTCAACATTTGTCTTTATTTTATTGCAAACTGGGTGCACATTTTAATGAAGAGTGGACATTTGCCTACATCCTAGGATGTGTGGGCTTTGAACAAACAATGGATTCATGGCTTGTGGTGCATGCATATACACGTATATACTTCATCATTATAGTGAAACAAAGAAAGACAAAATAATTGCTAGAAAGACAAAACATAGAAATAATTTATGGAGTGGCTTAGGGCTGGTATATTTTCGAATAATTTAAGTAGTGTTCTATATTCAAAACTGCGTTATGACCAAACATTCTAGTATTAAAAACTTGGGTTTATTGAATTTGTTAATGTTTGTATAACGAAATTACTGAAAGGCGATGATATTAAACTGTATTTGTAGGTGAATATTGTCGATTGTACCTGCTGATCTGTGTAACTGTCTGGTACATGATTATTGAGTTTGAATCTCTGAAAAAACATGTGCAATACAGTTGGTACAGTTTAGCAGGAAAAACTCTGGATGCCCAGACCCTGGCGTGGTTGTCCCAGTAACGAAATAGCTCCCTCTAAAAGCACAAGGCATTTTGTGATGTGTAGTACAGCCTACTGTATGTTGTCACGGTATAACAAAGAAATGAGCGTGGAAAAAAAAAATTTAAAGTTTTTTTTTAATATTCCAACCGGCAAAATGCTATTCGAATATTCGGTTGATATTTAAATATTTGAATACTCTATTAAAAACAGCTCAAATCATATTTTACATAAACACCACAGACAGCCAAGTGCAATTTTCATTTTTAATAGTGAAATCAATAAAACATCCTGTCAGTGAAGCTTTGCTGAAAAATGTATCAATTATTTTATGAGACACTGGGACTTGGTGCTAATATATACCACTCCCCTTATAAACAGTTCAGGCAGATACAATAAATAAGTGGATACAATGAACAGGTGGCTAAAATAGACAGTACAGGTGTATATATTGCATAACCATTGAAAAAGACTGAATGCACCTGTTGTTGTCTCTTGTAGTCACCCACTCTAACAAGAGCCATGAACAGGTGTGTGTGAAATTCCTCATTAGTAGGGTTGCTCTTCAGAGCTGTGGTGTATAACTCAATTATCTGTTCCGCTGGCAGAAATAAACAAAACACAAGTTAAAATCATTCAAACTACAAGCATCACAACAACAAATGTGTTGTCAAATTCAAATTCAAAGTGACTGAAAGATATTTTATTTGGGTGGTGTGGCAATAAAAAGGAATGTAGTTAAATGAGGCGGTTTTTTTTAACACTTGTTGCTAAAACTAAAGCAATGATCGGGGGTAATAATAAAGTAAAGCACTTTAACCCTAACATCCCAGGCATTCATTTGGGGTACAGTACACTGTACTACAAAATACTACTCAATTCTCATAGGACTTTTTTAGTATTAAAGAGTACTGCATACTGCAGTTTACTCAAGTAGAATTTTGTAGTAAATAGGTCAAGTCAAAGGGTTAATCTTAGTTAAAAGCGCTTCATAATTATCCATATTACTTATGCTTTTTTAGCTCACGTTTTTGCATTTCCCGGAAGCAGATTGTCAGAGCTTGCAGTGTTGGCTCATCTACAGGTTTAGTTTCCATTACATCTTGAGTTAAGCTAAAACTTTCTCTGCGTTTGCCGATCCTCAACATTGCAAGAGCTTTCAATACCTGTGGTAGAGTCGTACAGGTTATTAACTGAAGGATCACTGTATGTGATTGATTGAGCAATAAGATTAAGAGAGCTTTAGTAGATTAGTGAAACAGTAGTGAAACAGTGAAACTGAAACAGCACAGTGACGTCAGAATACAACATTCATGTAATTTTGCCGCAATTTTTTTGTATATATATATATGCTATTGTTAGTAGGTCTACACATACCTACATGTAGTTATGATTATTAAACTTTTTAATTCCAATCAATTTAGTTTATTTTCGAACCGAAGCCAAGCAATGGCCACGAAGAGAGAGCCATTTTCTTTGAAGACAGAATCATACAAAATGCAAGTGGAGTACTGCAAGTGGAGATTATTATTATTATTTTGTTTGCTTTAAAATTGCAAATCAGATCTTAAAATCATTTGCGACAGAATGGATCCTAAGGATAGAAGATATCACACCTTTTGTGAAGGAGCAGGCCACAATCTTGGAAGAAGGAGCTACTTCATTTATTAAACTTGTTGTCGCTCGGGACTCGGGAGAGGGTTTATGAAGTTTGTGAAAAATCCACAGCTGAACTTATTGCAATTTTCCTTGTGGGGTGAAATCTTAATTAGTGGCCATAATTTGGAGAATTAACCATCATTTATGTTTGTCCTTGTGAGCAGATTGGTTTTTTAGGGGGTTAGTCCAAGTACCTATCGGTGCTAAGTTGTTAATTCAATGCTTCTCACCTTGGCACACTGTAAATCTTTGTGCTTTTTCAAGACTTTATCAGCCATCTGTACAGCTGTCTTATAGTTGCCATTATCCAGATTATCTGTCAGGGAAGAAGTTACAAATAGACTGAGTGAAAGAGGATCAGAATTCAGAATTGTACGTCTCCTTTGAGTATTTAATGTCCAGGTTTTTCCTTTCCAATACTACCTCAAGCCTATGAAACTCCAACTGCAGGTTTTGACAGGTTTGGTACCAAACATTAATAGCAACTTGTTGTTGGACTTTGTTTGACTCGGTACAAAAGGGCCATGGATCAGAAATTGTTTTTATTGAGTATTTGATCAACTCACCCAGCTTGTGCCAATAAAACTAGTCAAATCTTGCCCAATTTATGTAAAAAGGTCAAAAAAACTATCCCCGTTCTGCAAACGCGACTGTTACAAGATGGTGGATAATGAAGCTTCATTTTGCATAGGCCTCATTCATACAGTTTAGCAATGTGCCAGAGCCACAACAGAACCGAAGCCAGGGTTAGGATGTCAGCCATGTGGAGTGTCGTGGCCTGGCGGTTAAGAACCCAGTTTTCTGTTCCGTGAGTTCTGTTTTCTGAGCGTGAGTTCGAGTCCTGGTGTCGACACGTGTGTCCTTAACAAGGTAATTAAACCACTATTGCTTCGTCCTTCGGATGGGACGTAAAGTTGTAGGTCCCGTGTGCTGTATATAGTCCAGGAAAAATAGGTTTTGACCTCAAACAAATTGCAACAAATTGTTTTTCACCACAGTGCACTTCTATAAGGTCCCTAGAATTACATACTAAAAGTCGACAAAAATACAAGTGGTGGAAATATGACTAATTTGCATAAATCGTTAATCCCTGCCGCGTAATATATTTATTCCCATATTTGGGTATATATATATTTTTTTAATTTTTTGAAAAGTTTATTTTGGTGATTCTACTTACATATCCTTACATCAATAACATTTGCTAAATCATATAAGTGACTGAATAATTATGGGAACATAGTAAATATCAAAAATGACAACTTCGTGACCCTATAAATGTGCGCACACTACATTGTCTCCAGATATCATCAAGTAGTCGGTATTGGTGAGCTTCAAATTCACCAAGTTGCTTACTGGCACAGTTATCATATTAGAACCTTATGAAAAATCATAGGAACAATGATAACATTGTGATATTTATCCCAGCAAACAAAAACTGGAGGAAAATGGTGTGTCTATAAATTGGGCGAAAAAGTAGTTAAAGGGTTGCCTAACATGCGAGACGTGAACAAGTTCAAGGAAATCCCCAAAATACATTTTAACGTAGATAGGATTATTGTAAGCAACAACAATCTTTAATTTGGGAGGTTTCCTTGAACTTGTTCAAGTCTCTCACCTTAGGCAACCCTTCACCTACTTGTTAGCCCAATTTAGGGACACACCATTTTCTCCCAGTTTTTGTTTGCTGGGCTAAATATCACAATGTTAACATTGTTTATGTGATTTTCCATAAGGTTTTAATAGGATAACTGTGCCAGTAAGCAACTTGGTGAATTTGAAGCACGTCAATACTGACTACTTAATGATATCTGGAGACAGTGTAATGTGCGCACATTTATAGGGTCACGAAGTTGTCATTTTTGATATTTACTATGTTCCCATAATTATTCAGTCACTTATATGATTTAGCAAATGTTATTGATGTAAGGATATGTAAGTAGAATCACCAAAATAAACTTTTCAAAAAATTAAAAATATATATATATACCCAAATATGGGAATAAATATATTACGCGGCAGGGATTAACGATTTATGCAAATTAGTCATATTTCCACCACTTGGATTTTTGTCGACTTTTAGTATGTAATTCTAGGGACCTTATAGAAGTGCACTGTGGTGAAAAACAATTTGTTGCAATTTGTTTGAGGTCAACAAAACAAAATTATGTATTTTGCCTGGACTAATAATTTATAATGTGTGTATATATCTTTCCCATTATAACATTATAAAATTGTATAATGCACGTAAAAGAACCCAGAACACTTATCGCTAAGAGAATGGGATTGCCCCGGTGTTCCTGGCCTACACAGCCTCTGTCTACGGGTTTCTTCTGGCTTACGAGCTACAGTGCCTTGACTAAGCACTTTTCAAGGATCCTTGGTTTTATTACCAGAAAATAATAATAATAATAATAATAATAATAATCGTTGACAGAAGCCATGTGATTGGTCCGCACTGACCCCGGCCGGGCAGTTAAGGTACAAACAGTTTATTGAACTTCGTTATCCACTATCTGATTCTTAACAGTTGCGTTTGCTGAACGGGAATAGTTTTTACCTTTTTACAGAAATTGGGCGAGATTGACTGGTTTTTATATTGGCGCACAAACTAGCTGGGTTAATCAAAATTACTTTAAAAAAAGAATTTGGAGGTAGACCGTGCAGCAGTTTGGGAGTAAATTGCCTGTAATTTTGTGCATGGTTTAAATTGTTTAACATCGTTAAACTGTAAAAACCCTCTCTAGTTAATTGCTCCATGGTCTAACCAAGGAGAAATCCTCCATGGTCTAACTCAGTAACTGGGGCTCTTCGGGAGGGTCGAGCACCAATGACACGGATCTAGGCAACATGTTGAACATGCGAGACGATGATTTTGCCAAGTTTATTTCGTGCAAATTGTCCATGATACCACATGATAAAGAGAAATACAAAAATAGTGTAAATTGCTTGACCTCACGAATTTTCACGGGACATTTGCTAATCAACAGAAACCCATTTTACTTACCATATATTGGCTTTAATCTTCTTTCCGTCACTGCATCCACATGGTGCCCTCCGCGATTCGCCATCTTGGATAACTAGTCTCGCTAAAAAACGATTAATTCTCGCGAGAATTCGTGCTGCACATTGACTGGTACTCGCGAAGTCTCAAAACAGTTTCAATGCTTGTTAGTTACACAAGTTGGAAAACCAGGGAAACTAAATTGGGAGAATCGAATTGGGGAATTGGATCCTTGTGTGTACTTGTAAAAGTTGTTAAAATTTTAATAAAACGTCTTTTAAAACGTATGATGCAAGCACATTTTCTTCTTTAATAATTAACCCAGTGAAACTGATAGTTGGTGGGGAAAAAAAGTATTCATGTATTCGTGAATGAAAAAAAAAATGAAAAAATGTTTTTTTACTCGTGAAGACATGATTTGTTTTAATAAGTCAAGCAGATAGTCTAAACCCTAATCATTTAACTGGGGCCGAAGAACTCCTCATTTTGGAAATTTTGATTTAGCTTGTCGTAGGACAAGCTAAATCTAAAATTAAAAAAAAGGAGTTCTACTAGACTTCTACGGCCCCATTTAGTGGATCTAGTAAATATTGATGTCCTACTCCTATTGTACTTTCTATGCTTCCAATTCCATTTTGGAAGTAGGGGGAGTAGGACATCATTATTTACTATGGCTTGAGTAACTCTAGCTAATGCTCATGACAAGGAAGATTCGCAGATTTCGAGTTAACCCGGCCCCAAACCAACTCGGCCCCAAACCAACTCGGCCCAAGTCAACTCGGCCTCAAGTCAAGACAACTCGACCGTCAAGACAACTTCACTTTGATGACGTGCATAGGGCGCGTGTGATCGGGCGGCAGCCACACAATTGCCCCCAGTAGTGATAAATAAATAAATAAGTTTTTACATGTAGTTCCAGGACGGTACACAGCGGCACTCGCGTGCACACCTTGCACCGCGACACTGTCCTCTGCGAAACTACACTCCGTGGCACATCGTGCTATACGCGCTGTACACATCAAAGTCAGGTTGTCTTGACCGTCAAGTTGTCTCGACTTGGTTATGATTATGAAACTTTTTTAATTCCAATCAGGTGACAACGCAATTCCTCCAAACCAAAACCAAGCAATGGCCACGAAGAAAGTGCCATTTTCCCTGAACTTGAAGACGGAATCGTACAAATTTCAAGTGGAGCATCACTGGCCAACCAGAGGTCGTCACATTTTGGCGCAGTATGATGAAGAGAGCATAGTCGTGTACCAAGCTTTTTGCCCGGAAATCGCAGATTATGCTGTTTCAAATCAAAGGTAGGCATATATGCTAAAACAATGTTATGCATTATTTTTGCTCGGTATCTCCATTGATACCGTACCTTTGCTTTCAAAAGGTGAAGCCTAAGCCTTTGGGGAAAGAAAAGGGGAGGGGATAAAATAAGGAGGGGTGGTAGAAAACTTTAACTTTGTCAAATTGGAAATTTTCCCCATTTGTCTGTCCAACGTATAGATTTGGAGGACCCAAGTACAGTTTTACTCGTATGTCTTGGATTAAGACTAACTTTCTCTGGATGATGTATCGTTGTGGTTGGGCCAGCAAACCTGGACAGGAGAAGGTTTTAGCAATTCACATTCCAAGAATGGCCTTCAACACTATCATATCTCAGGCGTACACCGCTCATGCTCAGAAGGAAGCTGGTAAGGCAGATGTTGCTGTCCGCCTCCAATGGGACCCAGACCACACCCCTATTGGGGACAAGGAAGAGCGAAAGGCCATTCAACTTGGTCTTCGAGGCGAGGTAAGAAGTCTACTCGTTTAGTTTACTGTCGAAAGTAGTTCTTATTCTGGAAGTAGTTTTTAATCTTGGTTGAGGGAGAAATGGGGCTTCCTCTTGTTTGAAGACTTTTATACATTCTTCAAAATGTATTTATTATTGTTATTATTTTGTTTGCTTTACATTTGCAAATCAGATCTTAAAATCATTTGCGACAGAATGGATCCTAAGGATAGAAGATATCACACCTTTTGTGAAGGAGCAGGCCACAATCTTGGAAGAAGGAGCTACTTCATTTGATAAACTTCTTGTCGCTCGGGAGAGGGTTTATGAAGTTTGTGACAAATCCACAGCTGAACTTATTGCAATTGACCTTGTGGGGTGAAATCTTAATAAGTGGCTAGAATTTGGAGAATTACCGGGTAAACATTTCTAAATCAGACAACTCACAATGACAATTGCTGTGAAGCACAGAAGCTCATGTTTTGTCAGACTCGGAAGCTCAGATTCCATCATTTATGTTTGTCCTTGTTAGCAGATTGTTTTTTAGGGGGGGTATCTAATCTCATTAATTGTTTTTAATGTTAGACAATCACATTTAAATAATGTATTGCAAAATATGTTTATTTTCCCCATACGTATAAGCAGAGTACATGTTGTTATTTTTTGTACTCGGGGGCGGATCTAGCTTCAAGAAAGGGGGGGGGGGGTGATACAAAGGTAGTGGTTGAGTCAAAAGATGGACCGACAGTTTGCCCTGCAGCCCTGTTAGTGGTGTTCATGTGCACGACATTGGAGAAATTCATGATTTTCCCTGCATTCCACACTGCTAAGAATCTTATTTTCGAAAATATCTTATTTCTAGAAAAATGTTATTGTCTTATTGCAAGGGGATTTTGGGGGAATGAGACAAGAAGGCAATTCTTCAGATATGAACTGCTTTCGTTAAATAAGGATGTATCCTTTTTAGCGGTGTATTAAGGCAATTACAAAATTTAGGCCGGATTTGAATAGCATCATAACATAAGTCCATGGCTGATATGAACAAACAAACAGTTTTACATGTTTTCCACAAACATTTGAACAAAAAGAGCTGACAATTGTTGTTGAAATAAAAGTAGATTAAATTTAATAGAGAATTTTATATGTAATATAGTACATAAAATATATAGTACACAGCACACAGTGAAATACTAAGTATAATTTGTCAGTTAGATTAAGTTAGCCTTTCTTCGTATTATAATTAACTTTCCTTCGTTGCAATAATATAGAAGGGTATTATTGCACCACCCTGTTATTGAAAGGCATTTTATTTCCATAAAAAGACTTTATATTTAAACAAGGTTTTCCATTCCATTAAAGGTAGGATACACCATTGGTAATTGCTTGAATTATCACGAATGAGTGGATTTGGGAGGTTATATTTTATAGTAAATATCATTTAACTGACCTGTTCTAAGATTTACAATCATGGAATTGTGATCTGGCGATCGTGATTTAAAAAAAATAAAATTCACTTTTTTGGAACAATTACAGGATATCTAGCGCAATCATTTAGCTGGATGCCTACAATCGTTATTTACTTTCAAATAAGTAAGATATTTCCTAATAATTTGGTAGTACATTTTTCCGATATCGCAAATGGTGTATACTATCTTTAAATACAATTTGCACAATTTACATACGACGACAAAAATACCCACAAGCCCTTTTTAATTATAATTTGTTTTCAATAAAATTGAGAATCTTATCGTTTTGTAAAAAACAATCTAATTTTGTGGTTTACCTGAAGAATTTGCTTTTGTTTGGCAAGGCTAACAGGTTTTTTTCATGAAATCATTGTCATTTTTGCACAATACATAATCTTGATTGAAATTTACTTTACAATTTGAAACTAAGCACTTCTAGGTTCTAATTATCTAGCGAGCGATTGTTCTTAGGGGAATGACATGTTTGCAAAAGGTTTCAAAATTTTCCCCTAAAAATTCCATAATTAAGAAAAAATTGGTTTCCAATACAACATGAAGATTATACCGTAGCTTACATGTAGAATCATAAAGGGGAAAAAAGCCCACTGCCAATTAGTGAATTAGTCAATTAATCAATCAATCAATCAATCAAACAATCAATCATAATCGATTTAAGATTATCTCATATGAATGTATTTGTTTAAAAAAATGTATGACGTCGGTAATCTTATTATTCTTAGTTTGTTGCAAAATGGAATGTCCATTTGTAACAGTTACAAACGAAGAAGATGTAAAATGCATCTCCCGTTTGGACTGATTATTATTTCGTGTCCAGGATTGATTTTATTGTTTGGTAGCAATATTTAGAGATTTGTAATAATTAATGTAGGTATTTTAATGGTCTTTTTGTACCAATCTGTTCTAGAATCAGATTTACTATAATCTCGTCTTAGTCTTGTAAATATATTTAAATATAGTACTGTATACATGTTGCTAGTATTGAACGTGTTCTTGGAACATTTTGAAAAGACAATCTAAATTCTGCTTTATCACTGAAACTTACATCAAACCCCAAATCATTTAAAATTTTAGGGATAGCAAAAATAACAAGTTATAACATTTAAAAGTTTTCACAATTTGCAAACGTTTTGCTTTATAACAGAGTTCCACAATACAAGTGCATGTTTACCTACAGAAAGCAAGAATTTATCAAGGACAAATAAACATTTTTTTTCTCAAAGTATCGCGTCTACAATTTTTAGTTGTCTAGTTTTTGGTGGTATAGCCTACGTAATACGGTGTGACAATTTCTGTTCAAAGTGGATGTCTCTTTGAAATGTAGGCCCTGTGTCATTGACTATTAAACAACTTTAGTTTAAAGTTGCTGATTGCCTCATACTAAAAGATAAGTAATTTGCAGCAACACCACGGTAATCCTCTTTAATGAGATGTATGGTTCTGAAAAAAACCAGGGGAACTCGACGTTTCGGACAGTATGCTATGCCCGCGTCAGGAGTCTCCAACGATGAAGCGGGTTTGTATGAAGCTATGAAGCGTACAAAGGTTACAACTTCCCGGGAGTATTCATGCAAGACATGGAGAATGCTGAATGATCACTGAGGCGTGTCAGTGTGAAGGCAGGGGACGGAATGAAAGGTTGCTCATCAAACCTTCAAATCTCATCTACCTAAGCCCCGCCCACTGCACTCGTGGGCAATACCAAGCGCACACATCATACACAGAAAAAGTACATCCTGATGCGCACATCATATACACGCGTGCACGCATGCTCGTCTTATCGGTCGTGTGATATTGACCTTGCATCATTCATAGTTCACACACGCCGTTGTGTTTCACCTCACTAGTGACAACTCTCGCATTTGCCAACTTCCGACATATACACACTTCCTTTATATATTTCTACTCAAAATATTTCTCTGACTATTTTATTCCCTTTTATTGATTTGGTAAAGGTCTGTCAATAATTGTGTTTACTGGCTGGGCCACATAGGTCATCTTGCCCCAATCTCACTCACTCGCTGACTTACTGACTGTCACTTGTGAACTTGGCAGTGCTATCTTATAGAATTACCACGTAACACCTAAGAATGGTCTAAAGTATTGGCAATGTGTATGAACATTCCAGTCAATAGCTGTTCTAGATCAATATATTGTTATGCGCTCTGGGACCAGTTTTACTACACTTCCCTTGTCTTTTATCATTTTTGTATCTTTCTTGCTAATCTCTATTTCTGTCTAACTCCATGTTTTTATTGTTTAAAACCTTACTTCCCAAATCTCACTTTTCTCAGTATCGTTGCCATCATCCTTTCATCAATTCTTCGTCTTCCACCTGTAACTGCCCATGTCATTTATAACGAGAATGATTTTTTTAATGATTAAATAATACATTCCGTATTCCAATATCATACAAAATACCACTCGATTTCTGCTTTCTAGTTATACCCTGAAGTTAACGCAAACACACTACATTAATAAGGCTGACCTATATTGCCCGTGACCACCATTGTGCACATTTAAAACTCCCCTGCCGAGTTACTGCGTATTGTAATTGTAACATTTGAGTGTTAAGATGGCCCGATTGGTGTTAATTTGAGTCACCCACAACAGACGATCTTTTTATGAATACTACGTGATATCAATCAAACAAACCCCGCCCATATTGTATCAACCAATCACTATTGTGACTGCAGAATGTCCAGCAAACAATAGACCTGATATCTAAAAATGTAATGAATTTGCGCTTTTCTATAGGAGCGAAGTCGGGACGCCAGACGTAAGTAGGGAAATGCTATTTCAAAGCGCACATGTAATAAACAAATCGTGACGTCATTATATACCATACTATGCCATTACTTCGGAGTGGGCGAAGTTTCAGGATCGTTCCATTCCCCAAACGACCCCACCACGTCCCGCATCTTCCAATCTAAAGGGCACCTTCAATTTGCATTCTTAAACAATTTTAATTAGAACACACGTACGCTAACTCACAAACACGATATCCTAATAAGGTTTGTAATGGTCACGTGACAAGAGTATCAAAAATATTCACAGTTGAATTGTACTGGCTTTTACAGCTTTGGAGCACCAGTTTACGTAGCCATAAATACTTGACGTATAGCCATAAGTAGTTTAGTGCGACTTTTTGATGCACGTTAAGAAGGAAATTACTATTAAAACGTCGCGTACAAAATACGTGGATCCAGTTCGTTTAATGTGTAACTTAAAAATAAGAACACAAATTGCAATTAAAGTATGCAGCCATTTCAACTTGTCATCATAATAGATTATAATATAGTATTTACATTTTAGTACTTTGTTGCTTTCTTTACTGCGCAGACAATCCACTTACCGTGGTGACAGGCGCGATTAGCGGTTCCTTCTTGTAGACGTGGAGAAGCTTAGTTTACGAACCCAAGATGGTAAGAAATCCAAGTTTCGGACATCTATAGGGCTATAGTTTGTTTGTAGTTTATATTTAAGTAAATTTTCTATTTGCGATTTCATTGCCATTGATTCTATAATAACGGAGTCGTATTTTGTGGAATATTTTGTCAGGATATTTTTGTTTTCCATTTTAAAGGTGTTTTTGTGTTTTTGTATCGCGCCTGTCGTAGCTCTTGAAATTTGAATTTAAAGTCAAATGCGTTTCATTGTCATCAACGGTTCGAACGTTTTTAATGTGAAAAGAAATGACTCAGTTGACCTTTTCATGCGTGTCAAATCTGCGTTCCTTTTTAAATGTACCAAAATAGTCGTCGGGTATCGAGCGTATAGTTTATATGTTTTAGTTTATGAACGAGAAACAAAAGAAACAATCTGATGAATTATATTATCGATGACACCAGCCTCAGTATTTACGGGGAAAGAAAATGCTGGGAAAGAACAAAACACCGCCTACTTTGCTATCATGACTAAGGTTCTATAGATCATGCAGATAAGCCATCCACGATGAAGCATGCGCAGATCGTTTCGTGGGCTCCTCAGCCGGGCCGTATAGAAGCTGCAGTACCCGTTTAAGATTCTCTTTCGAATACGGCAATGCTTGTGGTGTATCTTGGGGTGTATCTTGTGGTGTAAGTGCTTGATCGAACCAGTCCTGGTTGAAGTCAGCTATGTTACGATCAAACCCATACGAAGTGGCCAAGTCTCGCTTGGTTTCTGGCAGGAACTCTTCTCCGCCTACCGCCAGATCATCATTCCAAGTTGGAGCCCAGGCTCGTTTGGTTTCTGGCAAGAACGCTTCGCCATCTACCGCCAGGTCATCTTCCCAAGTTGGTGCCCAGTCTCGTTTGGTTTCTGGCAAGAACTCTTCGCCGCCTACTGCCAGATCCGCCCAAGTTGGAGCCCAGGCTCGTTTGGTTTCTGGCAGGAATGCTTTGCCACCTACCGCCAGGTCATCTTCCCAAGTTGGTGCCCAGTCTCGTTTTGTTTCTGGCAAGAACTCTTCGCCGCCTACTGCCAGATCCGCCCAAGTTGGAGCCCAGGCTCGTTTGGTTTCTGGCAGGAATGCTTTGCCACCTACCGCCAGGTCATCTTCCCAAGTTGGTGCCCAGTCTCGTTTGGTTTCTGGCAAGAACTCTTCGCCGCCTACTGCCAGATCCGCCCAAGTTGGTGCCCAGGCTCGTTTGGTTTCTGGCAGGAACTGTTCGCCACCTACTGCCAGGTTATCCTCCCAAGTTGGTGCCCAGTCTCGTTTGGTTTCTGGCAGGAACTCTTCGCCGCCGACCGCCAGATCCTCCCAAGTTGGTGCCCAGTCTCGTTTGGTTTCTGGCAGGAACTCTTCGCCGGCTACCGCCAGATCCTCCCAAGTTGGTGCCCAGGCTCGTTTGGATATCTTTCCCATCAACTCCACACCATCCTGCACCAGCAAGATTTCGCGTGCTCTCTTCTCAATCGCTCTCTTGATCCACGTCGCTCGTTCCCGCTTCCTGCGTTCGTCGAGGCAGGATATCATTCTGTTATGGGCGTCGTACAGGTACTGTCTTAATTTCGTCGCGAATCTTTCATTGCGGTAGTGCATTTCATCCACGTTGCGAAAGGATGGTAGATCGAATGTGCTTTCGGTCGACCGATGCCGATCGTAAGTATCCCGGTCCCATCTGTTCGTTCTATACAGCTGTTGAGAAGAAAACCAAAATGAATACGCTTAATTGGGCAGGGAAACATTGTTTAGGAAATTAAAGGGACGCTCATTTTGCTATAAAAGCCAATGTTTTTAGTTTCAGATTAGTCAGAATATATTACCCCAGGAAACGTACACATAATCACTCAGTAAACTAGCTACCGGAGAGGATGCCGGGTGATTACTATGGCGCGTGGCTAGTTCTCATCTGGGGCCAATTTCATAGAGCTGCTAAGCACAACAATTTGCTTAGCACAAAAAAGTCTTGCTCATTAAAAACAGGTTACCAGCCAAAATTCTACGTGGTTTTCATGCTAAGCAAAAAACCAGCTGATTATCATTCAAACACGTGAAAATTTGGTCTGTAACCTTGTTTTTGCCGAGGACAAATTTTCATGCTAAGCAAATTTTTTGTGCTTAGCAGCTCTATGAAATTGGCCCCTGAAGGCTGATATTGACGAGAACCCACATTTTCTATAATAATAACAACCTTTGTGCATATAAATCGAAACAACACAACATCGCAAAACAAAATCCAATCTGTGATATACGGATATTTAACTTACGTAACAGTGAATAGTATTCATCAATTGGGTCGCTTCACTCTCGTAGCTGTTAAGCTCCCTTCCGATTAGAACTTCAAAGTTTGCCTTCAGATATTCTAAGCCTTGTATGATATCGCGAAGCCGCGACTGTATACTTTCAAATAATTCTCCCATGTGCTCCTGGGGTGATAAGGAAAATAACACAAAGAAAGTGTAGTAAAGCAAGCGAAAACCCACACATGTAACCCATTAATGTAATACGGTATTAAACATTTTATTTATTTATAGCAAAAGATGGTGGTGTACGCAGTAGCTTATTTTATTCCGGTGTCACTTTAAAAAGGTTGGGTTTTTTGTTTGGGTTTTTTGTTAGTTTTTTTGTGTGTTTTTTTTGGGGGGCTGCATGGCTCCCTTTAGGCCCCCGGATCAGCCCTTGGATTGGCTATTCACTTAAAGAATGTTCATGCATCTGGCCTACACAATGGTCTGGATTCGAACCAGCCAGTCGATATGGTCAAGTGGTAAGACGTCTGCACTGGTAACAAGCATGTCGTGGGTTCGGTTTTTCCCCATGATTTCTCGGAGCAATACTAAAGTGTTTTTTATTAACTCACTCCATAGCTACTGCATTGTGGCAGACTAAAGTCCAATTGGAGATTTCTAAGCTCCTCTTTTCTGTTAGCTGTCAGATTCTGAAACAAAGGTAGAAAAGGTTCCATTTATTATTAGATAAGGCAAAAAGTGGGGAAGCAATGAAGCAATGTTAACGTGGCATTGGTATCATACTCGCGCACAAAACGTACGCGAGCATAAAGTCAGTAAATTTGGTGCTTATTATAGGCCTGCAGTGCATTGTATAACACGAAAAACGCATCGAGAGATGAAAACACACTGCGGCACGTTCAGCATGACATTGGCATATCATTCTTCAATTCCAGGTAATTACTGTCTTAGCGTGGTTGCGTGTTCTAAATCCATTATTACCGTATAGCGTTATACATCTGAATTTGTACTTCAAACGTGCACGGAACGAGTACCGCCTGAATAGCTGATTGTCACTTTCATTTTAGCCTGAACGTTTTACCAGTAAAACCAGTACTCACCTCACGTCCAATCGCCTGTAGATTACTCGTAAGGTTACCGATTTTTCCCCACAGTTTTTTTGTCTCTGCGTACACGAAGGAGAAAAGTTGACCGTTTTCCATATCATCATGCTGGGCACAGGGAGGAGTTGCGTCCACAGTACGAACGCACCAACAAGCGGCAACAACGAGAACCACTGGAGGGAAAAAAGGATATAGAAGGAAAACAAAGATTCGTTACTATATGAAGATTGAATAATGGAAAAGTACACCCGAGAATGCAAAATTGTCTGAAGTTAAGACTACTTTGGTGTCTATATTATTAACCAGTTCGGGATTATTTTAACAACGCCGAGCCGACGGGCGGGATTATTTTTAACGAAACTCGATCCGAAGCGTGTTCAGGCTGATAGTGCCGGGAAGCACACCCACGCATTTCCGGCCTTGCGCGCTGCTGACATACATTTCCGAACTTGAACTTGGCGTGTTTATGCGTCATCCGTTTTGAATTTTAGGAAAAATTTGCGTTTATATACGTCATCCGGCGCGAACTGGTTAAAAGTACTTGAATATAAATCCCACATGGTGTTTATCGAACATCGTAGTTTTATTTGGGGTTGCGTTTGTTTTTGTTGATGTAGGCCTATTTAAGTGCATTTTGATAGCCAGCTGGCTACAAATATTCAGGCCTCGTTGACTGGCTACGGCTATGTTCATTGTCCATCTTTCCACATAATTGCCAGAGACAGATATTTTGATCGTCCATTGACCTATCGTTTGTTGGTACATAGCCACGCCTCTATAGTAGACAACAATATGTAATTTTGTGCGGTAATATTTGTTTGTCCGTCGCTGATTTTGGTTGTTTTGCGTCGATTTCTAATTCATGTGATCATGATTGGACAACATTTCACAAGCTGCGTTGACGCAATTTTACTCCACAGGTGCTAAATCTTATTTCTCCAACTTGTCCTGTGTGATATTTGGTGTGTAGGAAGGTACAAAGTTAGACCGGAATGAGACTAATTGAGCAATGGATGGCCAGTATCAGGTATATTTGATAAATGTACATGTACGTGCCTTCTTGTGTTGATACGCATGGGTGGCTTTTGTGGAGATCGAGCGGAAGATGGAGGAAGATAAAACAGACCTAGTAAAGCTGGTCACAGAGTGCATTTTTTTTCAATTAATTTAGAATCGCTTTTCACTCAGGAATTCTTGTCATGCATCTTACACACAATAGGCTGGATTTAAACATTTATTTGTTTTATGGTGCAGTCATATACGACAGCACTGCCCGGCTTACGATTGTCAGTCCAGTCAGTCAGTCAGTCAGTACATACAGCCAGTCAGTACAGTCAGATAAAGGCCACCAACTAACTCTCGAGCATTGATTCTTTGACTAACATATTATCTGAGGTGTCTTAAGAAATTTGAGACGGCTATCAAATTTACTGTTCTATCCTAGCTCTGTTTTTTAAACTGTTTTGTGTGCTGAGACGTTGTTTTCAGGAATCTTGTTTTACGGGAGTACAAAACTTAATACACAGTGGCTGAAATCCAAAATACATGTATGTGTTTTTACAAACTCTTGGTGGCAGCAGACAGGTAATACCCAAAATAATGACCGAATCCGTCCGACTACTATACGATGGTGACTTGGCCTAGACACATACGTACATGTATACCATTGGTACCAACAAGTGACATGTAATCTTAATTACACAATTTGATATTTAATCTTTAATAACTTAACACTTTGCATTGTTGACTTTTGCCCCTTATTGTACACAGACAAATAACTTCCCGACCCGACCCCTACGTTCTTGAATAAAGGAAATAACGAAAGTCGATGTTGAAAATTGCTTTTGCTACGCACTGATTGCTTGATGCGTGGCGGTGTATTGAACCAGACATTGTCGTGGGCGGTTTCGCGGAATTGTGGCACTGCAAAAAGTCATCCCATCACCACTTTTTAGTCTTCAGGGGGATGAAGATTTCCTTCTGCTTTCCTGTTTTAATTAAGGCCTCGTCTTTAGGTTTTAGGGAGCACTTCAGGCTGATACTACTACAACCGATTATGTTTCTTGAAAAAGCAAAAGGGTACAGACAACCGGATAAAATCGAGACAGCAACAAGGTTAGTATGTACCAAGCATGTCTAATCATTCCTCCATGGTCAAGAGTTACGAGCACACATTATATTAAAGCATCAGCAAACATACCTATATAGGTGGATCTTAAAGGTATACCTTCATCCGGAAATCACCGAAATGTACTCATCTAAATTGTTTATATATCAACCACATTGCCACAAATCATCACAAATCCACATAATGTCTAACACTCGCGAAGAGAAAGTGTTGGAAAGTCATGTTTGCTAATGACTGTTTTGTCGTAGCTGTACGTATTTCAAGCAGCAGTTAATTAAAGCCATCGAAGTTAAAGGACTATTACCACATATGCATAACTACAGTGACAAGTCGTTGCGGAAAATCTGGTACCACACACAAATAAGAGCAGTGAGTTTGAAGCAGCATTTCAAGGAAAATTCATGTGCTACTTCAAATTAAGACTAAAATGGCTTGACGAAATGTTTGTACGCGATTATCATTATTTACACAAAACCCGTGAATTTTCAAGGTAAACGCAAATGTACGTTTGTATGGCCCTCTATAATGATCTGCATTTTAATGAATTTTTGTATGAATTTGATTAAACCAATTAGTGTTTTTTTGTACGTAGCAATATACAGCATAATACACGGAAATATATATAATTAAAGGATTTTCCCCATTTTATGTTAATGTATCATCTTATGATGGGAACGCAGTTAGCATCTGAAAGCGTGCATTCAGTGTTTAAAGTGCCCCTTTCAAGCGCGTACGCATTGAGACTTAATTAATTAGTGGTCATGGGTAGGCTGCCGTCTTAGAATGTCTGTCCATTATGAATAATTTACCAACACCCCACTGTATAATGCCGACAATTTGTTTCTGACCTCGATTTGCATGTGTGAAGTTTAGTATTCGTCATTGCACTGTCCATAATTGAATGTATAATCTTTATTTGAATTGATGATTTGAAAGCTGGCAAGAGCTGTTTTAGAAAGTTGGGTCATAACGTTCATTTTATATGTAATTCATACCATCGGGTAAGTGTTTAACTGTATGGTAACACAATAACTTCAAGTTGTACTTAACCTTTAATAACTAGGCTGGCGCACATTGACCGTACCGTTTTGCAGTAACCCTATCTAGAAAATAACGTAGACAAACCCATTCAATACCCTTTTTTGTTGAGTGCTTGTGTTTACTGTACTCTGGGATCATAATTTGACTTGTTTTTACGGTAGTCCAGGATTATAAATAAGCAACTTTCGTCAATTCTCTTCAATTAGTCAGCGATGTGTTGTGTGTGTGCCAGTGACGCATTCCGTTAAGTGACAACCACTATCGTTAGCTTGTTTAGTGCCGGCATAAGTTGTTATAACAACGCAATGTTGTTATTGTTTAGATTTCGAATTAGCTGAATTCTAAAATAGTCACCGCCACCATTTTTAAAGGACAATGGAGTTATATATATACATGTATATATATATATATATATAACGACCAATCCGGGGATAGGATGACCGGTCCATAGAAACGTACGGTAAAATTTACTTTTTTATTTGTAACCTAACCCGTTTTTACCTGAAGCTTTTGCCACAAAATTAAAAATCTATAGGGTAATGTACCGAAATCTATCGACATACTCAATAACATTTTAAAAAATGAAATTTTATCAAGTACTTGGGTGGTAGGACGACCACCAAACGGTCATCCTAACGTCGGTGGTCATCCCAATGTCGTAAACATACTGCAAACGGTCATCCCATCCGCGAAAAGGTGAGCATATAAGTGTCTGATGTCGTATGTCTAAGACACCACACATGACTTTGTATTTAACAATTATTTTCGTTTTAAAATAAAAGGTCTTAATTATGATCAAGGCTAAGGCTGACACGCCGTCATTTTGTCTCATAGTATTTCAACTCGAGTATTTCAACTCATAAAACGTATCGAACTTCATTTTTAAGAAAAAGGGTTTTTTTCTTCAACGTTTTTACATTAATTAGTCAGTAGGCCTCTGAAAATATGATTTAGTAAAATTGACTTTTATGTAAATATCTGTTTTGCTATGCCTTTACTGCATGCTTTCTAATGACAGTTTTTACGAGTTATCAATTGTATTCCCTTCTTTTCCTTGATATGGTTCAACTCTTTTCAAACCAATCCATCTCACATGGCTATACGTCGTCGACAGAGTCAGGCCGGGATCAGTCAGAGTCATCCAAGGCATCTCTTGATTGTAATTGCCCTTTAGGCGACACACACTATGTCAAGTACTACAAAGCTTTACCATTGCAACATCACCGCCTGCGGAAACCCATTCAACTACTCGTTACCAATCAATCAATAACCACGTGACGACGCGCGCGCGCCGGAGTAATTCATTCACAAAAATACTGGGAGGCCAGACAACGTTGTGACACGACCACTGTGGATTAATCAATCTTTATATCCCTCTCGCCTTCCTATGTTAATTTTCTTGATCTCCACCGCGTCGAAATTTGTTATCAATCTGATTTATGACACTGACGTTTTTCCAAGGCGAAATGTTTTCAGTTAAAAAAATCCGGGTGGAATTTCTCTCATCTTGTACCTATGATGCCGCCTCATTTCAACCATATTCAAATGTTACCATAACAACCATAAGTGCGCTGATATTTCAAGAAGTCGCCCACAGCTAATAATGCAGTTTACACTTTAATAATTACCATTCACAATAATGTCTCGTCCCTCCCTTGCTTTTTATTTGGATAAATGCCCTACGGGCATTGACCTGTAACACGAGATAATACCAAAGGTCGCGTAGTTGTGTCGAAGGCTTTTAAATCATGGTCACCGAAGGCGAATTAGCTGTGTAATATCGCCGTTAATACAAATTTAAAAAACAATTATGTCTCTTTTCACAATAAATATATTTATTTTGTCATATTAAACCACACTGTCTTTCATTTTGTACCTGACTGATAGACTATCACCTTGTTATGAATAGAGCCGGGCAGAATTACACTATATTATAAGGCCTATTATTATTAAACGTCAGTCCTCTGTGTAGGGCGGATGCATGAGTAAAGGATATTGTGGAGTCTGTAACTAGCATAAAGAGGCTTTTTTACAGTCCCAGTGCCCCCTGTCGGAAGTACCCCCGGGTCCCTTGGGGTAGCCATGAGAGCCGTGCCCAACGAACGCTCAGGCGCGGGCCATCATCACGATCCTCACGTGATGGGAGCAGCCACAGTAGTAGCCATTGACAAAACGCCATTCTCGCACTGAGGCTTACTTGAAGATTTAGGCCTACTTCTTTTCCGTTAGTCGCAAACAAGTCACAGCATCGGCCCAGAATAACAGCTTGACAAAATGAGCTCAATAAATAAATATGTTTACAACTCAATTCAATAAAGTTGTTTTGGGGCACACTCTTGAACGTATCCGCAGCCCTCCTTCCTCGAGCAGGGTTTGCGGTAACTAATGAATTTGGTGACTGTGAGCCATGAGTATGACGTCAGAGCTAAACGAATGACCCAGGACTCGAATCAGGTGACCTAAACAAACACATACAAAAAGTGGGTAAACACATTCAATCGTGGATAGATGTACTCATAACTTTTTCGGAAGACCTCTATATGATTTGTACACGATTTTAAATCGTGGACCTTCTGTCAATCGTGGACCCATTGTTTGCCACCAAATTCTTTTGTCCAACGTCCACGATTAAAGGTTTTTACACACTCAACCATTAATCTGGTGTCTTTAGAGGTGACTTAAGTAAATGTTTATAGTCTATCAGTGAAACCTAGATTTATAAGCCAGTGAAGAAATTGCGATATGGTTCTATTCCCTGGTACTCAGCAAGGTTTACTAGTGAAACTGATCAACAATGAATAATGATATTCTACCCATATTATGTTTTGTTTTTACAAATTCTCTCCTCCCCCGTCTACAGCAAATGGATAGTTATTTTGTATAGGCTGTGGTCAGATCTTAACACAAATTACAGTTGAAAACAAATTACTAAATAATGTTCTTGAAATTTTATTTGAAATTGTCTCTAACAAGTAAAAAAAGACATTTAGAAAAACATAAACCAAAAACGTGCGAAAACAGGCTGCGTTACTTCGTTCCTTGACAAGAAAAAAAAAGATAAAAGCTGTGATTTCTACAGCATTTAAGACAAAGGCTTTTATTGCGTTGGGTGGGTGACATTTCGAAAATTCGAAAGCACGGGACGAAAGCACTTAATTTGTTTTTGATTGAACCTTGTTATTTCTTGCATTCTGTACCGGACATGGTTTCAGAGGAACTGATGGCGACCAAAGTGCCCTCTTATCACTCTCGGAAAGTTCAATAGATTCATGTACAATTTCTCTTTTTAAACATAAATACGATAGGTGTCCAGTTGAAATCGATGAAAGGATGAACTGTTTTTTCCAAACATACATGCAATAAAGTAGAATTCTGCATTTTGTTATTTCAAAGGGCAATTTTGTTTCGAATTTATATGTCCGTTGTACACCATTGGTTTTTCTAAAAGTTTCGGAAATGGGTGTATTTGTGGTTAGTATTTTACCAAAAATATTCATATATAGATGCTGGAAAAACTAAGAAAAAACATGCTGTTCTTGTGGTCTGGTACCCTAATCTTCCTTCAGACGAAATGCATTAATGTATAGATATTGGGAATTATCAGATAAGGGAACCAGCTGCATGTTCAATCAAAAACAAATTAGGTGCTTTCGTCCCGTGCTTTCGAATTTTCGAAATGTCACCCACCCAACGCAATAAAAGCCTTTGTCTTAAATGGCACACCGATACCAAGATTTGACAGGATGCTTGAGACATTTATTCAATGCAGACAAGTAAGGTATTTCATCAACATTCGGTAGGTTTAGATTGTTAAATGTAATAAATATTACCCGTACGTTGACGAGATTAAACATTATTGAACCTGCTTTACATATTCTTTTATTTATTTCCCAACTGCATGTCTGTAGTTTACTTGATGTGGCCTTATCGTGGCCGACTGTGTACCTATAAATAGCTGTATAGAGTCGCGACTCTACCGCCCACGTGAATGGGCAAATGACTGGGTGAGGGTTCCAGACCTTTAGAAAAAACGATATTAACTTTAATAAATAAAGGCGCTAGTCCCACGCCATGAAATAATTTCCCCAAAGAGAGTACAAGACGGTACCCGTACAGATTCAATAGAACTGAAGTGACGATTGTGTTACCTATTATACCAAGCAGTACTGGAACCCACAGCACTATTCTATTTGTTTTTGGAATAAATGTTTTTAACAAAACTACTACTCTGTTTTGGTTCGATTTAATTTCGGCGCCACCACACAAACATGGTACAACAGCACAGACCAAAATAATGGAGACCCAATTGAAAGTGCGTATATACCTATATGTTCAACGAAAACAATGTAAACTTACACAAAAGCATCAGGGCGGTTTGTTTGTTCCAACTAAATTGTCCGAAATGTGGGTAAAGTAAGTGATACTAGAAATTTCTTTTTTTTAAGAAAAATAAATATCGATTAAATTAATTAAACCAAAATATATTAAAATGTTACATTCGGATTGGAATTGGGGTTGTTTTGAAGCAGAAAATTCAACAAATTTTTCGTGGGATTTGTGATAGAATAAAACTAATTGTAATACAATTTCCATTTATATGTTAATTCACCACAGCAGGTTATGCGTCATCGTCATTATCAAATATTCATAGATGCATGCAAGGTATTGGTTAACGGCGTGTTACCAACACAGCTCTCGGTCATCAATTAGAAATTACGTAGATATAACGTCATACAAGTCAGTATTGGTATACAGGCATTGGATAACAATGGTTGGTCTTATACAGTGGATTGAAACTGTTTGTTTACGTATTATTAATGGAAGTGCAATATTTTATTAACAGGAAGCCTACACCAACGCGGTATATTTTAGGAACCTGAATTATAGAAACACCTGTAGTTTGTTTTGCTTATATGCTTGTCTTTCCTGTTAATTATTGCCACAGGTTTCAGGCCATTGACAGTTGTTGTTGCTCTGCATATCTTGGGTTCGCATATAATAGCCCATGTGCCCAGTGACGTCAAACCAACGGGTTGACGACGGGCAACTCAAACATTTCAGCAGTCTTTTGCTCACAATAAACAGTTTTTGTCACCACTTTTCTACCAATTACATTTCAAGGAAAGGGATGGAGTATTGAGTTGAGTATTATAAGTACACCACACTCTGAAAAACTCCTGAGTCGGAATAACACAGATTCGGAATCCACATTTTGCTTAGTTAGTACTTTTCCATGTCAAAAATGACATTTGAAAGTAAATTTTGACCTGGACAATGACTAAGACAATTTGGATTGAGATTCTAATTTAAATTTAACCCGGCAGTTTAAATAAACAAATTCGTCGCAGATGTCTCATAGTGTGTTAACAATAAATGCATGCACAAAGGGATTCATTCAATTTAAAAATACACAAATTATCTTAACCTCCACCTTAACGTATCGGGTATATACGGGTGGTTATCTGAATCTGTTTACCTAAATATAAAGCCTTAGTTATCAAACATTTGTTCGGGTTTAAAAGGGTGTCTGGCCATCACCATGGTAACAAAAGCATCATTCCTTTATATTTAATTGCTTTTTCTCCCAATAAAATGTCAACTCTCGGTTCTTTTGGGGAATAGTTTATGTTATCGTAGAGTTTGTTTTATAAGGATCGCATAAATAATTCAAAAATCGGTAAATTCTAACTCTAAGTCTTTCTAAAACGGAACAGTGCACTATTTAGTCAGACGGGTGACGGGTGAATTTACAATGCGTATATTAAGGTTGGCAAATTCCATAAACGCATATAATTGCCTTCCTATTATATTTGTTTATGCATGTATCAGTTGCAGTAACGAACAAAAATGGGTTCTTTTTTATAGCTACGTCATGCAATTACCTTTTAAGATATATTAGTTATGATAGCGTCATTTTACTTATGTTGAACAAGATATTCAACAATAACATTCCGGACATGTTTACTGGCATTCCGATTGTTTTTGTGACGATGTAATATCGCACGTGTTTTGTATGTGCCCTATAGCCAATAGTAGCTATACTGATTGAGTGCCATATACACAGGCAGCTGTGCTGTCTTCATACGATAGCAACTTCCTGAGTAGTCACTTATTGTGGGTGGCGGTGGTGCTTCTTTAAATGTCATACCTATTCAATTTTGTTATTAGACCATTTTCGCTTCCAAATTGATGACCAGTTATTGACGGTAAGCAGGCGTTTATTTCTTCACTGAAATCTTTTCTTGACATCTTTATAGAACAGAATGTCAAACATTCGATTTGATCAGCGAACGTCGTTGATTGCGGGACATTACTGCTAAGTGGTAGACGAACGTTGTTTTTTAGTGAGAAAGCAAACGAGCAAACAAACCTTTTGACCAGTCAGGATTTAAGTCCCATTACCGCTTTTGTTGTTGTGGATCGGTAAAATCTAGTGACGTATTTGTACTCCTTTTTTAAAACCAGCTAAATACATCAACATACCTTCATTGTGCATTTAGTATATTTTTCACAGCTTAGCTCGCAAACTTTAACATTGAAATCACGTACTGTGTACAAACATATTCGCCTTCAAATTCTGCACTCCCCCTCGAAAAACGCGTGATATACGCAATTTGTTTTGCACAAGAAAGCCAATGATAAACAATACAAAATGACTTGGGGTGATGGCTGCGTCTCGCCTAATAACCCGCTTTTTTAATGTGTCATCAAAAAGCAGACAGAGCAAAGCACGTATGCAAACACACGGCAGCAATTTGTGAATGAACATCACGTGTGTTGGTTCGATGCAGCCACCAAGTGTGATTAAATTGACGCACGTCTACAATCGATTGATAGAGCTACGTACGCACGTATACAACGCAGTTAACAGGTTCAAGTATCACACACTGTATTAACAACGTATACAAGTGACATTAATCTAGTCAACTTTCAAAAATAAACCAGACATTGTTATTTTTGTAATGTGGTCTCGATAAATCTAATTATAACACTATATGTCCACTTAATTAGTTACCGTTAACACAACACAGTGTGTCTATTTGCCACACTGGACTCCGTGACGTAACGTTCTGCACTCTGACTTTTTAAAAGTAAACTTCGCGACATATTGATTCGTTTCTATCCGCAAAATGGGTCACCTGTATGTCTAACGGGCATTTATTTTATCCAAGCATCCACAGTTGTAACTTGACGCGTCGAGGTGCGCGTTTAGCATTGATGCGTGCGTGAAACAAGATCTGGCTTCGCACTTGACTGAAACACTTCTCATCGCATTAGTCAGTGCTAAATGTCATACGCACGTGGCTGAAATCAAAATGGCATTGAAAAACCACGGAACTGAAGCAAGTAATAATATTTATTACACTGTTATGTATAGTCCACCTAAATATCTCTTTATTTAAACCTTACCACAACCAAACCAAGCAAAACCAGTCCATGTTGTACCAAACAAAACTATACAAATCCGACATAACCATACCAATTGAAACAAAACGAAACCAAACCACTGAACCAAATTTAACCGAAACCATACCAAGCCATACCATACTATACCATACGTACCATACCATTCAAAGCTAACCTTACCGTGACCTTACCAACCTGACTAGCCAACTGGCACACCAAACCAAACCAAACTCATGATGCCAAACCAAACCAAAGCTAATTTTACCATGACCTTACCAACCTGACTAGCCAATTGGCACACCCAACTAAACCAAACTTGACCACACTATGCTAAACCAAACCAAACCACACCACACTATGCCAAACCAAAGCAAAGCATAACCTTACCATGACCTTACCAACCTGACTAGCCAACTGGCACACCAAACCAAACCAAACTATGCCAAACCAAACCAAAGCTAATTTTACCATGACCTTACCAACCTGACTAGCCAATTGGCACACCCAACTAAACCAAACTTGACCACACTATGCCAAACCAAACCAAACCACACCACACTATGCCAAACCAAAGCAAAGCATAACCTTACCATGACCTTACCAACCTGACTAGCCAACTGGCACACCAAACCAAACCAAACCACACTATGCCAAACCAAACCAAAGCTAATTTTACCACCACCTTACCAACCTGACTAGCCAACTAGCACACCAAACCAAACCAAACGACACTATGCCAAACCAAACCAAAGCTAATTTTACCACGACCTTACCAACCTGACTAGCCAACTAGCACACCAAACCAAACCAAACGACACTATGCCGAACCAAACCAAAGCTATGATGACCTTACCAACCTGACTAGCCAACTGGCACACCAAACCAAACCAAACCACACTATGCCGAACCAAACCAAAGCTAATTTTACCATGACCTTACCAACCTGACTAGCCAACTGGCACACCAAACCAAACCAAACCACACTATGCCGAACCAAACCAAAGCTAATTTTACCATGACCTTACCAACCTGACTAGCCAACTGCCACACCAAACCAAACCAAACCAAACTATAGTTTCAATATATAGAATTTCAATATAGCAAACGTTTGCTCAAGTGCACGAACACATCAACCTACATTTCATCAATCTACAACTATTGCGTTTTCACCCCAGCATGCAGGTTGCTGACACCTCTTCGTCTTCTAAAATATACAGCTACTTAATATACAAGGACTTAATGATTAGATATCACGCCTCGTTCAATGCAAATGTGTCAGAACATTGGTGCATAACATAATTGTGTCTAATCAAGCAATTTACTCTGTGACCTTAAACACGTAGGGCGTATAATTATAAAGGTGTCATTTCTGGTTAAAGGGCGGGATTAACAGGTTGAAAAAGAGCCCTCTGTTATCAAAATAAAAAACACACCAGAAACTGACATTTAATGTGAGCTATATCAAATTGTAATGTGAGCTATTATTTATAAAAAGTAGAGGCTTATTATCACTATTATTATTTCGCATTCATGCCTAGCTAACTATTTTAATTGAAAGTAAGCGACCACTTTTAGTCTGGTAGTTTTACATCACCGTCGCGGTAAGTTTTACATCACCGTCGCAGTAAGTTGACAGGGATGTTAGTCTAATGCGCGTTCACATTGGATTTAATTTTGTTCTTCTACAAAAAAGTCGCGGTATACGTTATCCACAAAAAGTCCAGTAGAAAAACGGCTTAAACCCAAACATTATGTTCATCATAAAGGGAGATCTTTAAACAAAAATGTGACCAGTTTCCAATAGCAAGATAATAGTACCGAAGAAATTAACCTACAAATTAAACTCGCATATCAAAGAACGCTCAACGCACACAATATGATCTGCAATTAACAATGCTGCGTCGGACTTGACTTAAAATCAAGATTATAAAGAAAGAAAACCTGTAAAGAAAGAAAAACAGGAAGAAAATCTAAATAACTAGCACAAAAACAAAGGGTGATATAGTGAATCAGCTCCCCCTTAAAAATAAAACAACCAAGAATAAAGAAACATAAATGACTCATAAGCAACACTTGTTGTGGTCGGCCGGTCGCAGCCCAAATTGAGCCCAGTTATCAGTTTTAATTTTGATTCGCTAAAGTGCTGATTAAAATTAACCCATTTCCCCGGCTGTATACTATATGCAGTCGTCACCGCTTACCCACTCCGTTCTTATTATCGTTTTGGTCATTACACCCAAGGCAAACCCACGCACACAAGTGCATAATTCCGTAGAATTTGCACAGCAAATATACGTGCGATTTTAATGCCATTATGAACAAACATGCTGATTTATTTCCGCTTTGTCTTGGTTTTATTTTAATGGGGAGGTTTGAAATTGGGCGGATGTTTTTATGATGTGATCTGTGACGTCGGTGGCATTTATAGATTGTTTAATCAAACACATTATGAGTGTTTGTAGGTGTGCGGAGGTTTTGGCATGTACATGTATGTCTGTCTGTCTGTCTGTCTTGGTGTCGGGCGGTCTGTCGGGCGGGCTGTCGGTGGTGTCTGTCTGTCTGTCTGTCTTTCACGGTGTCGGGCGGGCTGTCGGGCTGTCTGTCTAGAGGTCTTTGTTTGTATACATGTATTTACAAGTATCGTTTGTTATCTTTGTCCAATCAATGCCCAACATGACTATAGTATCTTAAAATTTGCAAAGAAACATAAAAACGTACTGAACTGCATATACAACGATTCCATTTGGTAACCAGTCAATATACCAGTGAAATATATCTACTGTCCACTACGAATACTAGATTACGCTGGTATTCTGCAGAGTTGCCAAATAATTGACAATCAACATATTTAAAGCTACTATGTGCTTTCCCAGTAGCCTTCGTATCTATAGTGCGATACGATACAAGAAACAAGTTGGTCTGGCTTCAAGAAATCTTGCTTTTTGACTTGCACGTGACCGCGAACCCAACAGCTGTTGTTTTTTCTATTAGGTTGGACTAAAAAGAAGGATTTTTAGACTTACCAGCTCCCGCTAGGAACTTAAGGCACATGGTGGATGATGGTGTCCTGTCTGAATTGTACTCCACGAGATGTTACAAATTACTGTTGTCCAACGCAAAAAGACTACCCGAGTAACTGAAGGAAAGAGAGCATCTGCCGTATTGCTAGAACAAAAGGTTCCTAGTCCTTGCTCCTGATCTACTTGTGGCTACGACTATATTCTAATGGATGGTGGGATGGTTTCTTTGGTATAGCTTATCGACTTGTGAGTGACTGCACTGGTACGGGTTAGTTTTATACAGCACGTGAAGGTTCCCGGTTGGTGACGCAATCGTGAGTGTTGAAAGCACTGCGGATCGGCGATTTGGTGCAAGGCGGAAATTGGGCATCGCTAAATTACCGGGCAAATTGCGGACACGTGGGGGTATATAGAACCCACCGGAAAAAAGGCACGATCTTGCTATATGCGGAGAGTATACGAGTTTAAAGTAGATCGGAATATGTAACGGTAGGTAGTAATGAAGGGGATGGGCTGGTGTGTAGTGCCGCTGGTATAGTTGCACGGTAAGATCACTGCACAAGCGGAGTCACTGTATTAGAAACACCGCCCAGAAGGTGTAAGCACTTCGCACAGGTGGTTTTCAGTGAGATAAATGAATGAACCACCGACTCTGGCCTAGAGGCTGATTGATTAGTGTAATACTCTCTCTTCTTGTCTTGAGTGACAGTTGAATAGACGTGGCTTATACGCTAGATACTGGTAGTTGCGTAGGGGACGCCGTATACGTGAGGTATGCACCGATTGATACACATGGTGATAAGTAGAATTGGGCATTGAGGCCCGGTGCGGAGGAGGTGGGTTGCTACTGACTGTCACTGGGCAGTAGCTCCGGAGTCTTAAAGGGACAGTAACGTCAAATACTTCTTCGATTAGAAGGGCATCCTGTCGTTTTCTCTTACAGGGTATAGGCGCTATTAGCTGGCCTCGTTATAAGTTACAAAGTATCACACAGGTTAAGGAAACCAATTGTCAAATGCAGGCATAATATTTTTTCAGAATTTAGTCTGAAATTAGACTGTTTGAATCTTTAGCTTTCGTCCTATATCCTCCCTAAAAATTGCCAAAATAATTCCGGCGGATTTTAGTCCACCCAACCTATAATGTCTTGTCTCGTCAGAGATTGAAAATAAGTCTGTTTTTTCCCATCTTCTTTTACACGACGAATTTTAAAACTCTCTTCTGATAAACAATTGGCTCTAGCTCGTCAATACATGATACAATGAATCTGAAATCAACAATTAATCGGCGACTCAGATACAAAATAAACAGATTATCATTAGCGGAAATCATACATTAGCAAAATACTATAAACAAATCGCCATAATATGAAATTGACATTTTGCGAAAATTGACGTGTATTGTTTACATGAAAGATGTTGAAAATAAAGAGTTGGAAACTGAGAAACACACAATTGATTGATTCGTATAAACTGACAAATCCTCTTGAATGGAAGAGCAGACACCAAACACTATCGTCAGATAAGCGTGATGTTATCACTCTTTGCTGAAGACCCAACCATGACTAACCATGACTGCACATTTAAGTCATGTCGGCACTCTCTCATAAAGTATAGAGCGCCTCGCCCTGACAAATGTCACTCTGTCCAATTCCCTATCCATTCCGGAACACACCAACTCTTCACACAGGCCTCACGCGTCGGTACCGTGGTCCGCCCCCACACACACCGGTATCATCTCCAGGGGGAAATTGTACCCGTTGTAGTTGTCGCAAGAACATCAACGCGGACGTTTACAGGCGATGACCTGTACTTGCCAACTTCGGATCTGACGTAATCATGTTTAGAATGACAGTGCGACTATATATGCCCCTTCTATTTACGCAACAAGGTCCAATTGGCAGGTGTGGGATGAAGGGGGGGGGGGGGGGGGGGTATAGGGAAGGGGAAATTTGGAATCGTATTACCTTGTATATCCCTACCTATACCTATTTCACTATAACACATAAAGTAACGCCCATTTACCATTCACTTCACCATGATGAATTGGCCTATACTCTTTAATTCCGTAACATTTGAATCGAACGATAAAGTATTTGTAGAAATCTAAAGATCACCAGGCATTACGTTTTATTCCCAGCCATGCAAGTTCAGTTCTCCGTTTAGCACTGCCTCCTTCGAAAAAGCACATTTTACAAAGCCGTAATAATGTAAGATATTTTATATGCACTGACCTTTTTACAATTTGTTATTTTTTTCTCTCGGTTTATCCCCGCCTACATTTTATATGCTGGCATCCCATTGATGACCAGTGCTACGTCAAGTATCGTTATCATATACATCCACGATCCACTTGAGGGGAGCAAAAACTCAAGCCCCACTTCTTGAACCCATCTTAAGTGATGCAGCAAGATTTGTGATTTGTATACACCCAACGTATTTATAAAGGTAAAATAAATAATATAAGACACATCGTATATTGATTTCTTGGACAAGACTAACGATAATCGTGTTATAATCGTGTTATTTTGAGATAATCTGTTATAAAGTATCAAGCTTATTGCAAATAAGTTTTAAGACGTCACAAATGTGTTTGAATATTTAACCCAACCACAAAATACACTTTACTAAAAAGGAAATATTCGATTAAAAAAACACCCGCGTCGTATTAGTCTCTTTTTTCCCTTATTTAAAATATATAGGCCTATATAGGACACAATAATAGATATGTATTTATGCAAAGTATCGATTTCGGGTTTTGTAACTTAAACTCAACCTGAAAACACCTTTTCTGAAAACGGAATTAACCTTAAGACACACTTATTAATACTAGTTTAAGATGTGTATTTAAGAGTATTTTGCCTTACTATATCATATGTTTCTCCAAGGGCATTGAATGTTGCCCCATGTTAACAATGAACATGTTATAAGACCTCACACCTTTTTCAACCATAAGGTAAGGTAGATAGCATTTTGCATTGATGAAGGAGCTACCAATCAACGTT
Organism: Crossaster papposus; assembly: GCA_037893245.1. NCBI lineage: Eukaryota > Metazoa > Echinodermata > Asteroidea > Velatida > Solasteridae > Crossaster > Crossaster papposus. Next base: position 390,465 of record JBAIAA010000947.1, read on the forward strand.
TTCTTTTTGAAACCTAATATAGTTTGATTTCCGGAGTGCATTAAAATGCTAATCTTTGCACGGGTCAGCGCCTGTAGTCGTGCTAATCCCTGAGTATAATCCTCCATAAGACGGGGTGCTATCGTACTTTACTATTTGTCAACAAGAAACAGCCTGAGAAAGTGTTAAGTACCGTATAGAATATTTGACGGTGTTATTAAAGGCATGTTGAATTTGATGAATCTTGCAGAATCAGCAAGTGAAAGCTTAACTATAAATAAGATAAATTCATTGATTGTGTAACAAATAACATTTTCCCAGTTATTAAAGGCCCTCTGAGTTCACAAGTACTATAGGCCCCCGTAATGTCTGCTTATTTGTATTTATCTGTTTGACTTTTAAAATGGTACGGGTCTGAAAAAACATTACTAATGATGTTTGTAGTGCTATGTATTTTCAAAAATGTAGTATTCGATGGTTGGAACTACATTTGTTAGAATTTTAGAATATTTGAAGATTGACACTTTCAAGATAACTGACTAGTTGAGATTTGATAGATCTCAGAGATGCAAATTTTGGAATTGGTATTGTTTTATTTCCATACATCACAATAAATAATGAACACAGTTATTTATACAATGCACAAAGGGTGATGAATGGCGGAAACCAGGCAAAAAGCAAATGCTTGTACGTGGCCTGGTTTCTTATTATAACTGGCTGGAAGTTTATTCCAGAATTATAATATACATGAAATATATGTACTAGTGCTGCGGGATAAATAATTATGTTTCACCGGAAATTGTAATTTTCTTAATGATTTTTTTTAAAGCGTTTATATTTCTAAATTAAGGTATATACTGGGGTGATTTTATTCCAATGCAGTGGGCCTTGATGTCTAACTGTTTTAATAAATAAAGTAGTGTTTGCCTTCCCAATGTGGAGCTTATCTGCTGAGCTAGTATTGTTTAAGTGGATCTCGGTATTTCTCTAAAACAATTATTTGATTTCACAGGGCAGAAGATTATGATTGAATCATTGGATATTTGAACATTTCGGATATTCAGTATATTCGACACAGGCCCTAGTTTGCCATGGCGGGATTCGAACTCAAACCACAGCAATTGAAGGTGAGAGAAGCCCCATATCACCAAACATGGCTCCTCTCTTTGGGCGTTTTGGTTTATGTTTTTGGTTTTATTTTATTCTTCTTGTTTCCAATAGCAAAACCTTTTATTGGACTAAGTGTATTATAATATTGTGTAAACGTCGAACAAACAAATTGACAAGCGGGATTTGAACCTGAGTTTTCCAGATTACCTTTGTGGTGCTCTACTGACTGGGCTATTCATTTGGTCAATGTTACTCCTTAAGTCAGCAACTCATTAAAGTTAAGCTAAGCTCGTAGTTCTTTCATGTACTGTTTAACACTCTCTGTCTATTCCACAAACACGCGGTCAACCATATCCCGCCGCCACTTACAAATAATTAGATAAAACAAATAGCGAGCGGTTGCCGTTGGCTTCCTGTGGGCTGGGGATTGGTGTCGAGTTTTACGGGGACATGCTACCTGACAAATTAAATCAGATTTGCGAATCATGTTGATGGTTTATGGTCTAAATTAAGTTGATGCTGCAATAATACTCCTGGAAATTTGTCTTCCGCGAAGAGAAACAAAAGAGTGATAAAAACATATGTTATGTTTGCAAACTCGTAATTTGCGCAGTTACAATTTCGGAGTCAAAATAGAAAATTTGCTTGAAAAATAATTACTGAAAAACAAGCCAGTCGGTCAAAGGCATATGTGCAAAGTGGACATTGGGCCAATTGGACCACAATTTAATACAGTTTGTACATTTTATATCTATATACTTGTATATAAAGAGATATAGTTTGTATGTTTATCACATTCCTGTTATTGGCGGTTCCTCCGCTGTTGGAAGTGGTTAATAAATAAATAAATAAATAAATAAAGTTACCAGAGGGTGAATGCACCTAGCATGCCCCCTCCTCTGCCCCCCCCCCCCCTTTCCCTCCCCCTCCCCCTTCCCCCTCCCCCTTTTCCTCTCTCCCCTTCCCCCTCCCCGGCTTAATTTGCTGCCGTCTCGAGACCCTTATGTCCGTTTATCAATTCGTCCTATATTTCTCTGTGATTTGACTTGAACTGTCCTACATGTAACAGCGTTACAGATTGTCGCCACCATACTGTAAGTCCCTTCTATTGTCTCAAACCAAATTTCACACAAAATAGGTCAGAAACCCTGCAGGTTTATCAAGAAAGATTCAAATTACCTAGATTGAATAAAAGATCCGCACCAATTAGCTTGTTATAATGGCCACATCTAATGGGTTATAGCCATCTGTTATTATCGATGCCTTAAACCAGGTTTGATGCAGATAAATCAAGACTCGAGACCTGAGTTGTTGGGTTTTTTTTTTACCAAAGGGTTAGTATCTTCTCTTTCTCTACAGGCGTCAATTTATGCTTGTCTTGTTTGTCCCGTAGTCTTCACTCAAGACGCAGTCGGCATCTTGAACAGCAGTATAGGACTAGTCTTTTTCCCAGCATCCTAAAACTACGCCGTAGGCCTACCTGTACCTTATCGCTTTGTTCAGAATATTTCGGACGAACTAGATCTATACAAAACTTGTTATGCTTTCTGCTTTGTTGTACATGTAGTACAAGACGCATGTATACATGTACATTGGCTAATGAAGTTGTACCTTTGTGTACCATTCATGAGGTTTTTTTTTAAATAAAGATGTCTTTAGCAGAAAAATTGCAGACAGTCAGAAAAAGACAAACAGTTTCAGACACCAAACAGACAATCGGGTGAACCAACACGGCAATCCGCCCCAACTCCATAGCGCAACAGACACAGCGATATCGCCAGATCCCAACAACCACCAATTCATCACACTGTTCCCAGCCCACATACTCCCCCTGCACGGAGAAACAAAATCGGACTAATAATTCAGCAGAAAGCGACGATCTGATCGAGAGCCCTTAATGGCTGTTAACCCTCAGGGAACAACCGGCTTGTTTCTGACGAGCCGAGATGATCAATTTTTGATGTATATATCCGGCACCCCGCTAATGAATTTACTCCTTGCGCGCAACGCGCGGTCTTTTGAGCAGGCCACGAACGATGAGGACTCGCGTTGTATCATCCCCTGTATGTAATAGCTAGCGTTTTGACACACTGCACTCCTACGTGTTGGTACACTTCAAGGGGAAACCCCTCAGGGGAACGTAGATCTTTAAATTCGGTATGGACGACATGCAATGGATCATTGTCAGGCGGGATCAACTAGTTTTCATTCTCACGTCTTTGGCAAATCAATCAAATTAACAAACTTGGGGGGGGGGGGTAATCTTAAAGAGATTTTATGCTTGACTTTAATCACTTTAATTTTTTGTACTGTTCTGATGTAGTCAATTGAACAACACAGTGCCGCCATCTTGGTCTGGTATCTTGAAACCACGCAGGACAACAATGGTAACACGGTCATAATGTCACCAATGCTAAATCAATCCTATAGGAAGAGTAACTCATTCTAACTTGCAATATATCTAATGCAAGTATAAGAATGAGCTTCTCTTCCTAAGATTGATCTTAGTTTTGTGTGAAGTCGGCCCTAGGACTAATAAACAAAGTCATTAAGTTGTCATTTTAAAATCGTTATCGAGCCCAGGCAAACATCCCACATGCACGACGTCACAACCCGGACCAACAATCAGTACGGTTACCCCAATGTACTTGACTACTGATGACGTTTTGTCGAGAAATTAGCGAGGTTTCAGCAAAACACTCCTCAGACTGCATTTTGATAAACAAAACACGTGTCAACTTCGCACAGCTTATACAACATGTGAGTGCATATCTTTGTTGTGTGTCTATATACATCATGATGCTCAAGCATTCGTGCCTCATTATGCAAGACATCGTAAATTCCCAGAAAAACAACACCTTGTGATCGCCCTATTCCCCAACAGCGCAAGAAAGAAAAAGATAATACAAATGGACACATAATCTTAAAAGGTTGACCGCTTTGGGCGTCAAAAGTGGCTAATTTTAGCTGTGTGACTATAGCTGTGGTTCTTAGTTATAACGGTCCAAGATAAATACCAAACGACTAAATCGCAAACAAATTCTCAGAAGTGTTTTTTTTTTACCAGAATTGTTCAACGTCTTTCGCTTGGTAAACTACCAATATAGGGTGATCTGTCAATACGGGTTCGTTAGTGGCACGTACTAGATGTCTGTCACATTGATGGAAAACTTCGTATACATTTGGGCAGATATACTTGGTTCGAAACATGTCTATCTTACATGTCTCTGTTTTGTATCTGTTTGTCACAGGATAACAACAAATGATTTGAGTCGAACTCGAACCGCAACCTTTGAAAATGCATCGTTGATAATTAGATGATCTCTAGATTTGGTATATCTCTAGAGCGCTGATACAGTGTTTCGAAGGTCGCAGGTCCGACACATGCTCCATCAGTCAATTTATTTATTTATTATTATTATTATTATGTTTCAGTTCTAATCCTCATAACATTTTTCCGACTCTAACTTTTTCCAATCACCACTGAGTGCATCTTTTTCGCTCAGAAATATACTCGCAACTCGAGTTTCATTTACTGCATAGAAGGACAAACTTTATCAGCCACAATCCCAGAACTCTTTCGCAGTTACAGCAGTCCCTTTGTTTTACCACCCTCCCACGCCCACAACACCCACATTGACCTTAGCGGCACTTGGCATTGGACGAATAAACACTCTATTCTGGCAGGTTTGCTGTTTTATAAAGACGTCCCAAGTACGCGTGTCATTCAACAGCCTAAACAAGGAGAAAATTGACCAATGCCGCGAGCATTACATCACGAGTTACCGTCATCAAAACAGACTCCATTCACTCAATCTTCCATTTGTAAATAACTGTTGTCATATTATTTAGACTCTTGTAAAATCTGATATTTTTACCATATGGACACTTGTACTTGTACTCACAAGTAATCTGTCACTGCCCTGGTTATAGACATGCGCAGCGCAGCTAAGGAGACGATCTTTCAGAGTGTCCAAATTTCACACTACACCGTTAGTCAAAATATTCTTTGCATGTTTCTTGATTATGAGCACAATACAATAATATGGCCTCCTTAAAAGGGAGTCAGGTTGGCGTAGCGGGTCTTTTCTTGCCTTCCACCACTTTGACCCGGGTTCGAATCCGGCCTGGGCCAATATGTGAATTTGCGGGATTTTCAGTCCCAGCCTGATTCCATGGGTTTTTTCCAGGATATTTTTCTGGTTTTTTTTTCCCACCTTTAAAATATTACCTTCTTCTCAATGTCTTCTCTATACAGGTTTCTTCAGGCTTACGAGCTACAGTGCCGAGGGCGCTTTTCAGGGATCCTTGGTTTCATTACCAGAAATAAATAATAATACAAAAGTAATAACAAAAAACTAAATACTACCGTTTCATTATAAGAAAATTAAACAAAATAAGTTCTTAAAGTGTGTGCCGGCATCTTGAATCAATCACGTGTATCCAAGCACGTCTGGTGCAAAAGTACACTCGAGATATGACTAAGAGTATAATCTTGCTAACCCGCGTGTTGTACTCCTGTCGTTTGTTTGTGTCAGGATATACTAGTGTTAACACGCTCGAACGCACCCCCTTGACATTCAAAATGTCCACACCCATAATTATAACGCCTCTTCGGTATTCTTTGCCTGTTTCGCGCTATTTTGCCTTTGGTTGACGCAACACCCCGTCGTGATTGCCATTGATCTGTAGGGCCTATATGTAGCAACTAGTCACAAAATAAAACATGCATATTTTATTCATGTTTAGTTTGTGCTCCAAAACCTGGTGCGCGCACTTTCTATGTCTAGTCATCGATAAATAATTCACAATAAAGACAACGCAATCGGATTGACGGCAATCGGTCTTTTTAATGACCCTAATAAAACCGGTAAATTTAGGGGGAAACAGGCAAAATGTTGGTCTGATTAATTTTGATGCCCAGTTAATTGATTTCCCTGCAGACGTGAATTATTGTATGCTACTCGCTGGTCCGGGGAGACAGGTTTCCGCTGTTCGTGTACTGACAAAGTGCCACCCCACTTATTAAATCTTAATGACAAGAAGATTAATTGAAGTCATAAATTTGTGATATTGTCCCCCCCTTTGAATGATAACAAAGGCAACGAGATGTGCTTTGGATAGTTGCCGTCGGCGCCACTTATTCAAAACCAATTACGAAAGGCGACATTTGCCGACAACGAAATTGTGGGCGGAGTGTGTGTGTGCGGGGAGGGGGGCCGTCGTTTTGAGGTCCACGACATTACTTGTACCTTGTACCAAACAATTGTACCAAAACAAATGTAACATTTGAACTTCTTTAGAAACGGGACTTGGCAAGTCTAATAAAGGCTACCCAAGATCAGTTTGACGGTCTTAAATTATCGAGTCAAGGTTTAGACAAGTCTAATTCACAAGTGACATTCAGTCAGTTAAAAGTCAGTAGTCCCAAGATTGTTTTGTTTTGTAGTCTATACTTTTATCTCGAACACAAGCATCATTTTGTCTTTAATTTGTCTGTCTTACTCAACCTAAAATCAGCATTTAAAACGGACAGAACCGTGTAAAGAACATTTGTATATCCTCCACTGCCAGGTTGGGGTAAGAACCGGCATTTGGCTGCCAAAAAAGGAAAGCCAAAATGTTGATTTTCGCAGAACCTGGAGCAAAATGAATCTACATATCTTTTGGCTCATTTTTTTCGATTATCATTCTGTGGCTCTGTTTGATGGAGGGTGATACCTCTTACCTCGATGAAATATGTCACATATACAAGTTTCTCAGAAACCCAAACCTATGAGACTAGAATGTGACAGTTTCTGTAAATTATTTATTCCCCCAGCCCCCGCCCCCTCCTCAAAAAAGTCTAGATTTACTAATTTATATTTTTACTCATTTGCTGATAACGGACACCGTAACGCATCTTGCATATTGTGTTAAGATTATGCGCGGTCCATGAGGGTATTTATAATACACAGTACAAACTGAATATCAGTTCAGACTAAGGACTTAGGACAATGGGGGATTAGTGATAACAATGACCCCGAAGACCTGGGCCAAGTCCTCGGTAGGCTTTTGTGTATTAGTTGGATATCAATCCAGACTGAGAACGTAGGACAATGGGGGATTAATGATAACAATGACCCCGAGGACCTGAACAAAGTCCTCGGTAGGTTTTCGTGTATGAGTTGGTTATCCATTCAGACTGAGAATGCGGGGCAATGGAGGATAAGTGATAACAATTGACCCCGAAGACCTGAGCCGAGTCCTCGGTATGTTTTCGTGAACAAACCTTATGGGAGCTGTTACAAAGTTCAGGTACAAACAAAGGAAACAAAAGAATGGAACAATAGCGGGCTGTTATGCTGAGTATTATATACGACTCTAGCTCTGTGCGTTGTTACAAAAACATTGTATGATGTATGTGTATTTTTGATGAGTCTTGCAATCTGAGGAATAACGTGATTATGATATTATCTTGACTCGCCAAAAAGGCCGCGCGTTTTGCAGTGTTGAGGGCGGTTCATACTGGGTGCGAAAGCGAACGCAAATGTTGTGACGTCACTGCAGGTTTTCGCGCTGCGATTTCGCAAACGTTTTATGATTTTTTTTGCAGCGAATGCTTCGTGGCGCCAAATTCACATCGTATTTGCGTTCGCGTGACGTATGAACCGGCCTTGACGTCAGAGATATAGCCGTGATTTTGAAACTGGTAATTCAAATTTACAATAAACAAGACATCCAGGTAATCTTTAGTGTACGAATATACGAGGCTTAGGCATAACAAAAAAATGTTATGTTGGCGTAACCCGACCGACCCTAAAAATACGGCCGACCCTGGATTTCTTTTTTTCAAGGGACGAAATTTAATGATTAAAATCTATATAAATCTAGTTATAAATACGTTTGAAACCATTTCTGACCGTTTTTCATTGTTGTGTGTGTGGATTGTGTATATATTGAACCTGGACACGCTATCGTGTATCACTACCGGCTTAAACAATTAGAAAACATATCATTTTCATTGCTGGGAGGAAAGAAAAAAAAGAAAAACAAAGAATCCCTACCTACCTACCCTATTTTTGGGGCCCGTTACGCCAACATAACATTTTTTGTTTATGCCTTACAAGAGTCAGTCCGATAGGTCATCTCATTTATATATTCGGAACATTACAGTTCGGGAATTTCTCGCTTCTCCTATACTTCAAGACATTTTGCTCAGTTCACTGTAAGGTTATGGATGCAATCGACCCACTGTAACCTTTTCAACTTATTACTATACTCAGCCCGCCAGTTAACCGAATGTAGCGATTTAATGGAATACGCCGAAACGCTGGCCCATGTCCAAGGTTTTTTTATGAATGACATTCACGCATACACCTTAGCACTTATCCAAGGCTTCACCCCACCAATGACAGGAGACATGTTGTATTGATTGCTTCCGTAGTGTTTCCACGCACGTGAAGTGTATAAATGCGAAGGATCACACGAGAATCAAGTCTCGCGAGATGTGGCCTAATTCGCTTGACTGAACAGACGTGGCTTAGCGTAAAATTCATGTCCAAACGTAATTCAACCTTTCATTGTAATCAGTTGTTGATCCTCATTACTTGCGCCATGGAGGATGGAATAGACTTGCCCATATGCCAGCCTTTATGTCTTACTTAGTTTGCCATCTTTGGTTGAAGATGGCTGGCCATGTTGTTCTCGTCCTACCGATCCCACTGACTGACTGACTGACTGACTGACTGACTGACTGACTTGTGACTTGGGCAGTGCCATCGTGTAGGAATGCCTCCATAATGAGATACATAATTATGCATATTGTGTAGACAAGATACACGAAGATACTTCATGTGAATGTCTTTTTATTTAATACAGTATAATACTGTTCAATTTTATAGAGCGAATTATGGTCATGATCTTATTTTTATTACATGTACATGTGTATTTTGTTGATGTTTTATTTGTGTCATCCTAAACATCAATATTAAATAACCAAACACTATCCATCCTCATGCTAAACATATTTAGCATGTAAATATGTTTACAAAAATTGACAGACGAGAAAAGTGTTTATTCGCTAAACACAGTTTATGCAGTGTCATTCCAAATTTCTCTTCTACTAAGGGTCGAGTGGAAAATAAAGAGCATGTTGGTAGCGTAACTAGATGAAAGGAGGTGGAAAATATACAGACAGAAACTGTCAACAGTTTGCCGCGTTGAACACTTAGCGTTGCAGTTAATTGCCATTCATAGGTCGCACAAGGGAAGACCGGTTAAGCCAAACACATCTCGTCGTTTCCCTATTCACGACTCTTCAATATTTCTTCCCAGAGGTGTGACCTTGCGTCATGCACACATCGTCCTCGCTAAAATCCCCCACCATCAAAGAAACGGAATATGAAATGATGTTAGTTGGGATTTGTTAACGGCATTTGGCCGTTTCCGTCCCAGTAATATATTCACATGAAAGTGGACTTCGCCTAGACCCCCTTGATCGCGCCCTTTGGGGGAATCAACTGCCGCGTTTTGGTTTCTTATTTAACCCATGCTTAATGTTGATTTTTGTATTGCAAATGCATTGAATTGTTGATGTTTATTATTGTCGAAATGCTCGATTCCCGGGGGTCAACTAAATCAGACCCCTCTCTTTCTTTCATGTCTAGCCGAACGCATTGACTAAATTGCAGCAGACAACTAAGTACTTAGGTAGACAACTATTTTTGTCACATATTACAAAATATTCTGACATTTGTCCCTGATATACATGTACTTTCAGTTTGGTGCATTAATTACACTTCTTTACCTAGGGTGTGCCCAAACAGTTTCAATTGGTATTCCATTTGGGCCCTGTATACATTATAATTCATTAATTAAGAATTAAAAAAGAAACAATGGGAGACAGGCCCGTACGCAAGGGGGGGGGGGGGGGGGGGGGGGGCGACGGGTGCGTACGCACCCCCCCCCCCCCCCCCCCCCCCCAACAAAAAACAAATTACCAAAAGGTCCACATTTTCCGGGGTAAATAATGGTATTTTGATGTAGAAATAACTGTACTGGCACACGGAAAATTGTGGTCTCATTTTGGGTCCCATCAGTACAAATTCGTCCCCCAAATTACCAAAAGGTCCACATTTTCCGGGGTAAATAATGGTATTTTGATGTAGAAATAACGGTACTGGCACACACACAAATTTGGTTCAACTTTTGGTCCCATCAGTACAAATTAGCACCCCCCCCCCCCCCCCCCCCCCAGCATACAAAATCCTGCGTATGGGCCTGGGAGATAATTTTTACTGCGCATCAATTCTTAATTTGTTTAATTTCCTAAATTATTACGTAAAACCGGTAAATGCTCCACCCGTGTTCAAGTTCGAATTCAACGCGTACGCCTCCACTTGAGGTTATAACGCCAGTGACATGTGCCCTCTTGCGGCAAGTGATCACAACTTGACACCGACATTTTTTTCAAAAGCCTTGTTAATATATAGTGCGACACAATTTGTCATAATTTGTGTTTTATTTATAAAAAAATGTAAACATTTGTAAAGGATTCGTTCTCCCGTGTAAACTAATCACCACAGTACGACATCTAAAGAGCCGACCTCGTCTGCTAGAGTGATAATTCACTGCTAATTTTATCTGCTTGACCGGCAATTGAATTCTGAGAAAGAGCATTAACTCTATCCTGATTTGTGGAGCGAACAGTCAGTCTATAAGGAGGAAGGAAAGGTGACAGCAATCGAGTTGATGGGAGGCAGTTTTTTTTCACAGTTATCTCGCATAAATATTGATCGAATTTATATATATATATAACCAATGGAAAATTTTAAAATAAAAATATACTTAGTGCTCACCGGAAGAAAAAACCCGGAGCTTTCGGTGCGAATGTACCTTCTTCAGGGAGAATATATAAATATTATCACAAATCGCTAGGAAACGTTTAAAGGTATGATACACCATTTGTAATTGCTTGAATTATCGTAAATGAGTGGATTGTGATTTATACTAAATATCGTTTTACTTCAGACCTGTTCGAAGTTTTACAATAATTAACGCCGAGGAAAGCAAGAAAAACGGCATTCGTTTTTAACCGGTGTCGGGCAGTGGTTCTTATGTTGTTCATGTTTTTCGCGATCGCCGTCTGGCGATCGGAACTTTTTTGTATACAATTCAATTTTTCGGAACAATTATAGGATATCTAGTGCAATCATTTTGCTGGATGCCTATAATTTACTTTCAAATAAGAAAAATATTTCATAATAATTCTGTAGTAAAAAATGTCGATATCTGCCCATTTTTTATTGTGCTGAAGATCATACAGATTGTTTATAAGTCAATATGATGTACTTCACTTGAAAAATCGCTTCAACTTGACCAGTGGTATATTGGAAAAATGTAATTATTGTTATATTTTCTTTCTCTACTTCGTGGTTTCGAAGGATTTGTTTTGAGGGGATATAAAATACGTGTGAAGCCTGTATGGAGTTTTGTGTATGATTGTAATAAAGTTTGAACGTCGTTTTTTGTGTATTGCTATAGGACACGGTAGCTATAATATATACTGACGACAGAGGGCGGCCAACAAGTTTACCGTGTGGTCATGTTTTCGACTTATGCATGCTGCAGTCCCGGTAGGCGGAATTTAAATTGTACTTTATAATTAGCTGTAAAAACTTTGATTTCATATATTTTTTCCCGACTTACAAGTAAAGCATTCACTTTACATATTTTTCGGTGTCATGAAAGTTTATGCATCAAAGAATACGATCCTATAGTGACGGTAGTCACGGTACATCAATTTTAACTTGACGCGCGCGGGTGAGTGCGTTGATGATTTTAATGGGATCGCGTAGTTTTCAGGTGGTCGATACAGCCCTATTTGTAGGGTAATTAAGTAGTACTAGTAAAAATCATGGAGGAATAGGAAGGATAATCAATAGCCTACTTTTGAATAAAATTAGTATTTTTCTTTCGTTATTCATTATTTAGTTGAACCCTACATCAGATGTACGTGAATGGAGTCATGGTGGAAAAATCCTCGACAATTGAAGTTTCAAGCTGAGCTCAATACTACTATATAGTTGGACATGGAGCTATAGCTTCTTGGTTGGACTTTCAAAGTTTTCAAAGTTGCCTGTGCGATGGAAGCATTACTAAAGCGAGATCTTGGACTGAGCGTTGTCGAGGCAACCGGTCATGGAGGTGGAGGTTGGGTCAATGAAGGGTTCACTTACAACACAGACAAGGGCCAAATGTTCATCAAGATGAATGAGAAAAAAGAGGTAACTCATTTCACCTATATAGGTTTTATATTTTAATTTAATGTAACCCTAACCCTGCCAGATCCAGCACAGTCACAGAGCATCTGTGGTGACTGTTTGACCTTGCTGGACTCTGCACACAAGTCAATGTGACAAAGTATGCAATATGTTGCATCTGTGGCAGGGTTTCTAGCCAAAATACCCTGGAGGGTTAGGGATAGGCAAAGATGAGGTTCTCATTTTTTCATCAACACAAGTCTTAGGGCCTTACAGTGTCTCACTTCAATTTGTTAAGACTTTTCTTCTTCAACATTTGGCACCAGAGTAAAACCAAAAGAGAGAGTTTTGTATCTGGCATCACATAAAATTTGTACCGGATGATGTATACTCCTGCATACCTTTATAAGGAGTTGGAGGCAGCGTGTTTCATGTAGTCTAGGTTTCATGTTTTCAGTTTTCAGTAAATGAGTTTCTATCCAAATATGACATGGTAGCTAGGTTAAGGGTGTTGGTAAAAGTCGGAGGTGGTCGGAGCTAGCCGGAGGTAGCTTAATGCTGTTGTACGCTTTGTATATAGTTTCCCATACAGATTACGGATTACACTGAATACATTATTATACCTCTGGGTTTCCACAGACCATCAAAATTACATTTTGATGGTCTGTGGAAACCCAGAGGTATAATTGTATTCAGTGTAATCCGTAATCTGTATGGGAAACTATATGTATACAACAGCATTAAGCTACCTCCGGCTAGCTCCGACCACCTCCGACTTTTACCAACACCCCTAGGTTAATTAATAGATTTTTCTAATAACTCGTCCAGTCCACATGCTATTACTATTGGCCAACATTTAATTCTTTCTGATATCTCTCTTGTAAATTGCAGGCGAAGGTTATGTTTGACGGTGAGCTGGCTAGTTTAGAGGCAATCCTCTCAACGAGTACAGTCCGAGTCCCTAAACCCATAAAGGTGATGGATCATCCGTCAACAGAGGGCAGTGTTTTAGCCATGGAGTGCCTTGACATGAATGCTTTGACAACGCACACTGCCAAGCTAGGTGAACAGATAGCTAGGTTGGCATCCAAGTATTCCTACTTTAACTACTTTTACTTGTCTTAGTTTTTCTTACCTTGTTCCTACATCAACTGCTTCTTCTTATTTTTTTTTTACCTTGTTTCTTCTTTAAAGGTAGGATACACCATTTGCAGATATCAAAAATATTTACTACCGAATTATTAAGAAATATCTTACTCGATTGAAAGTAAATAATGATTCTAGGCATTCAGCAAAAGGATTGCGCTAGATATCCTGTAATTATTCAACAAAAATGAATTTTATAAAGAAAAATTGGCGATCGCCGGACGGCGATCGCGAAAAAACAAAGATAACATAAGAATAACGGCTCGACCCCGGTTGAAAACAAACGCTGTTTTTCGTGCTTTTCTCGGCATCCGCCATGATTGTAAAACTTCGGAAAAGTCAGTTAAACGATATTTACTATGAAATACAACCCCCCAAATCTAGCCATTCATGATAATTCAAGCAATTACCAATGGTGTATACTACCTTTAACTCCTACCTTGTCCTACATGTACTTTTGCGTTCGACAAATCCCTAAAATGAAATGTCATTAAATATTTGTCATACCATAGAGCCTGTTCCTGAACCTGTTCCTTGCTCTACTGTTTTATTTTCCTTTGTCAATAACCCCCCCCCCCCCCCCCTCCTCCCAGAATGCATATGTTCAACAACGAACTCCTGAGAAAAAAGACAGCCAATGAAAAGTTGGTGGGAGGGGGTTCTGACGTGGAGTGCGTCACCAGGTTTGGCTTTCCCGTTACCACCTGTTGCGGCTTTCTCCCTCAGGACAATGAATGGTGCGATGATTGGGTGGTGAGTTGACCTAATTTGATACCAATTTGAAAATTGATATTCCAAATAAAATGTAATTTGACCAAGCAGTCTTCTAGTTCACATTTCAGTTTACAGTACGTCCACTTTCTGAGTAATTATCCAGATTTTTCACTCCAGTACAAAGCAAGGTTGTAGTCGAGTCACTGTAAGTCCGTTCACAAGTCCCTTCGTGAAGCCAGTCACAAGTCCCTTCATAAAGGCAGTCACAAGTAACTGGATGAACAATGACAAAGGAATGCTTTTGTCAAAGCTGATTTAAATAGCTTGTGATTTAAATTATAACCGGAGGACTTGTGATGGACTTGCAGGGACTTGCAGGGACTTGCAGGGACTTACAGGGACTTGTGATGGACTCGTGATGGACTCGACTACATCCCTGGTACAAAGTGCTGTAGTACATGTGCGTAGTTAACTGTGCTAGTGGGATGCCCAGCGCTAATTACCTATTGTGAGCTCCTAAGATTCCAAAACAGCAAAGGGGCTTGCCATGAACTGCCGTAATCTTGTGCTGGAAAGTCATGGAATTTCATCTTAAGATCTCTGTCTGACCAACTTTCAGGCATTCTACACAAGGTGCCGCCTCAAGTTCCAACTTGACATGATAGAGCGTGACTACGGCAACAGAGACTTGAAGGAATTATGGCCGCAACTTGAACGCAGGATCCCAGAGTTATTTGAGGGTCTAGAGATCATCAACCCTGCTTTGCTTCATGGAGACCTTCATGCAAACAATGCAGCAGAGACGAACTCAGAACCAGGTTAGGAACCAGGTTAGAATCCATCTCAGTTTATATCCAGGATGAGTACTAGACAAGTTGTGGACATAGTATCTGGTATAAGTTGCAGTATTCTTAACAACTTCACCACAATTTTCCTGCGATGAAGTTGTCAGTATTGAGTCGAGCAGTTGCTTGTCCAGGATAAACGAAGAGCTTCTTCTGGACAAAGTGAATGATTCTACCTGCAACTTGTCTGAAACTCATCCCGAATATGAATTGAGATGGGCCCTTAGTGTTGCTCTAATTAAAAAAAGGTTACCAGTTTAACAAAAAGCATCTTGTGATGTACACTGTGACTGATTCTCTGCTGATTTTGTATTTAAAAAAAATTAAAAATTATAATTTTTTGGGAGCCACAAAATTTGATAGAGACAAGGAAGTGCTGCTCTGCCTGCGATTGGTTGACAGGACGTTGGCTGATTTGATGAAAGGGGGAAATCTGCTTCCACCTCATTGCTTCCTTAAAAAAAAGAGCAGATTTTGCCTCTTTGAGGAAAAGCCGCGTGACTTGTGAAACGGGTTGTTTTTAGCTTTTGGATTTGCCACAGATCCGATAATGATCCGATAATCTTTAACTCCAGATTTTGATATATTAACCCTTTTTATTCCAGTTGTATTTGATCCGGCCAGTTTTTACGGACATTCAGAGTTTGATCTGAGCATAGATGGGATGTATGGAGGTTTCAGCAAAGATTACTACTCGGCATATCACAAACTCATCCCAAAGGCGACGGGATTTGACAAGAGGCACGAGCTCTACAAATTGTTTCATTATCTGAATCACTGGTGAGTTTTGATAAACTGATGAGTTTTTTCAAATTGGTGCACCTCCAGGTACCCCCTACAAATCAACCCAAATTATTGCACTGTAAGTAGGTACAAAACAGGAAGATTTTACTACTGTTCACATTTCTGTATTTTCACATTTCCGTAGTTTTCACAATTACATATTTTTCACATTTACGTATTTTTCACATTTATGTATTTTTCGCATTTACGTATTTTTTACTTAAAATTATTTTCACATTTCCGTATATTTTCACATTTCCGTATTTTTACTGCAGGAATCATTACGGATCTAAATACAGGGAGTCGTCCATATCAATCATGAAATACCTTGTCAAGTGATACCCACCCTAACCTACCTTAATCCTACATTGTGGGTTGATTTGTAAGTTGTTTGTCTGTGTGTCTGGCTGTGGATGGGTTGTCTGTCTGCATCCAATTGTCAGGTTAGGTGCTGTTTGCAGCTCTGCATACTTGTTTTATCAGTGTTGGTTAAGTTTAATATAATTTAACTTTTTTGGTGTGATATTTAAAAAAATTTAAAGTGTAATTTTAGATGCAATTTTTTAGTATTTTAATTCGTACCATTGATTACTTATAATTGTATTAGGCTTATATATAGTCTTTTAAGTCTAATAGTCTTTTAACCAGTTCGCGCCGGGATTATTTTAACATCGCCGAGCCCACGGGCGGGATTATTTTTAACGAAACTCAATCCGAAGCGTGTTCAGGCTGATAGTGCCGGGAAGCACACCCACGCATTTCCGGCCTTGCCCGCTGCTGACATACATTTCCGAACTTGAACTATATACGTCATCCGGCGCGAACTGGTTAAATAACATTACTCTTAGTCGGTGCATGTATATTTAATATTTTATGTTCAGCGCTTTGTGATTTGCCATTAATGTAAGGCGCTATACAAGTTTTAATTATTATTATTATTATTATTATTATCCTCTAAAATCCTCCTTGTGGTTTTGAAGGATCATTGGAGGATTAAGGGTAAAAAACAACAAGTGCTGGTTGATTTTGAAAGATGTATTGTGTCGAGTTCAATAGGCTGTACCCAGCATTGTTTACATTCAGCCACGCAGTCATCGTCACTGCCTCAATCAAATAACTGGAATTTTGTAGGATTTTAAAGAATCAATGCAATGGTCAAGGAAACATTTAGTGAATTAAAATGAGATAATTTGGGAGGATTGTGGCTGAATCAAATTGTACATGTGATCAATTGGAGGGTTTTGCAGGATTCAAGAATATTCGGAGCCAAATGAGCCAACTAGAGATTGGGGTCAAATAGCTTTTAGATAAGTAACGCCCATGTGTTCTGATTACAGAAAGTTGACACCTAATGGCATTATATATGTCCTTGTTTTCTTATTGACCGGGAGTGGTAGTTAGGGGATGAACAAAATTAGCATTTTAATAAAGAGATCCAGGTCCTGTTATATTCTATAATATTCGAGTATATTGTAATACTTATTGATCAGCAATAGTATTATTGAACCAAGCGGGTAGGCAATGATGTCTACTATATTTTTGTTTAATTTATTTGTTGTTATATTATTATTATTAAACAATTTTTATTTTTTTTTAAATTTTTTTAAATTTATTTTTTATATATATATATTTTAATTTTTTTTTTTTTTTTTTTTTTTTTTTGGGGGGGGGGAACGTGGTATCGAGTGCAATGCAATTTTTTCAGATTAAATGATACATACTTGCTGGTTTAAATCATCAAAAAAAAAGAACATTTAGGCCCGCAAAACAATCAAAATTGTGCTGAATCATTGAGGTTTCTGCCTAAAATAACATCACAGTTTTCCTAATAAATATGGAAATGTGCACAAGTGCAACACCCCTCCCCCCCCCCCCCCCCCCTCCCCAACAAACAAAAAAAGTGCATTTTCAGGTTGAGGTTTTTGTTATAATAAGATAAAAAAAAAATTAAATGATTATTCTAATAATTTATTGTACACTGCTTTGAATATTAAAGGGGGCCCCTTTCAATAGAAAAAATTGCGCAAGAAGATTTCTCAGGACACCAGTGCAATATGATTGTCTAGTCTTTACATTATGCAAAAAGCGTAATCAGGTTTACCAAACCGAATTAATGTGTGTAGACAAACAGGGATAATGCGGATTCCGTGGTGTGAAAAGAGTCCTTTTTGAAACAGCGAGGAGTGAGGTGCATCTCGGCGTGATTAATAGGATAGGGTCGTGGGCACCTGCGCATTGAATCTCGGCGGGGTGACTAGGGAGATCGCGGTGACATGTGGACGTTGTTTCAGTGGCGATGGATATTGTTTACATGGATTCTCTTGTTTTCTTACATTTGCCGAGTTTATTTCGGTTGAATTGATGCTTCGTGGTAATGACTTTGTTCACAGTTGTGCGCTTGTTTTGTTTTGTTTTGGTAAAAGGAAAAAAAGGAAAATATTAATGAGATAGGCCTACACTTTTCCCCAACAGCTGGTTTTACATCGCAGTCGTGTTGATTCGTGTATTGATAAAATTACAGCTGTGCCTGGCTTTAATTCAATTTTGAGTACACTGTTGGTTCGATTGGATAGCAGTTATTATTCCACATTTGATTACGCTAAATTTCACATCAGGTCGTTGTCCACTCGCTCGCCCAAACTCGGACCACATGCAGAAAATCGTTTATTTAACTATAAGTCTGAATGCAATCTTTGTAAATATCCTTGTAATCTTGTTTTAGACCTATAATTAATGACTCGACGCTAAATATAAAGGGTTTTATTTGTATGGTGGGAAAATCAATAGGGGTAACAACAGTTAAACTAAACCTCCCACCCTTCGCTTTGTTTACACTTGGGGTTTTTATGCGATAGTATGTCCCTACTTCGTATGGCGTCCCGTCTTCGCTCCTATTCGCAACTGTGAACAAAGCCACCCCCGGTCTATTGCGTCCAGGGCCCCCTTTTGTCCCTATACACCCTCCAGACTATTGTTAATGTAACGCATCCCCGGGCATCTCCTAAATATCATCTCAAAAGAATTCCTGAGATTCCGGGAACACAATGACCAACACAAAAGAGGGGAGGGGGTTTCTCTGCCATTATATCTTGCTTCAAATTGAGGCCCGTTATAGACACAACTTTATATAGCGCATCACCGTTGACTTTGTATACAATACATAGCGGGATCATTGCCGACTAACTCGAGATTTAATTAGGATTACCCTAATCTTGTCAATCGAATAAGTAGGCTTACAGAAGGCAAATTCCAGAGTCTCTAGGTAGTATTTTACTTCAGCCGCGTAGGTCGACACTTTCCATTCCCGAACGAAAATAACTCGGATCTCGACAGGGTCGTAATTTCTGAGGCAAAACGATTCCCTTGTCTCTCCGCAGGCTAGGCGTGAAAAGTTAGCGAATTGGTATTGTCCATCGACACGCGAGTAGGCGTGGCACGCGCGAGGTATCAGACTCTTGAGTGGTCAATCAGCGCGTTCGTCCCGCCCACCCCTCCAAACGCGCTTTACGATTCGTCCTATTTTTTTACCATTTTGCCCGAACACCGGCTGTTTAGCATATCAACTAAATGAAATACAAGCGCCAAGAATGCGCAATGTAGAATTACAAGCATTTTTGCATTCAGTCTCGATAGAGTACATGTACTGTACGTTATGTTCACACAACACGTACATGTACAAGAAAAAACGTGTCATTGACCGGCGTTGGTGAAGCGCAGGAAGGAGATTTTGGGTCAATATTTTAGCGGTTAACTTTGACAAAGATGCGAAATATCATCTAGTGGTACAAAAAAGGTAAGTTCATCTTCAAGAATGTTGGCACATGAAAGGGCGGAAATTTATACCGTAATGAGGTTTTATTTCCGAGGCTGATATAAACTTGGTGGTTTGCTTGATTTACACTATAGGCAGTGATTTATAGCGTGCTTGTTACAGCGTGTGGGGTTCAACCATGGTTCATTACAGGGCGTCTGGGTTTTTTGTAGCCCTCTCGGATCGTCCAGCCGGGAGAGAGACACTTATGACCGCTGCGACGCCGGCCTAGCTGTCGCGGTGCTGGACAACTTCCGTACTCACTACTACTAGTGCCGATTCTTGATTTCTGTCTAGGTGTGAGAAAATACCCAAATTCGCCGCTTGTAAATGAGGAAATTAGAGTTAATTTTAGGCCATAACTCGCATCAGTGAAAAGCAAAATTGCCAATAATTCCTGGTTTATTTGGGTGTATTTTGCTGTAAACAGGTTTTTAATGTGTAGGCCTATAAATGGGTGATTTTGAAATTTGTTTTAAATTTGCTTCATAATTATTTAATTAAATGATTAAAATGTAATTTAACTTTAATTTTATGGAAACTTGCGGCATTTTTAAAATGGATTAAAATGAAACCTGGCCTTTTTTTGTACGGTCTTGTGAACAAAACCAATGGGTAGAATGCATTTATAACAAATTTATTTTGGTTGTTGCTCAAGTATTTTGGCTCTGGTTTTTTTTCTCAGTTTGAACCGTAGCTGGACAGCATGCTGAAGTTTGTGCGACAAGGAGAATCTGGTCGCGGACTCGGCCAGGAGTGGTCCGCTGTATCTGTGGTCGCGGCCCCAGAACTCAAAGGTAAACAAATTTCAATATTTCACCTTTTTGTTTTGTTGATTTATTCAAGGTGGTTTATAAAGAACAAAATATTTACAGAGTGAGAACACTGTTGGAAAAATGTAATCACTCTGACATGTTTTCGCGCGTATAGGCAATTAAACCTTTACTAGAGTGACTTTTCTTGCTGCATTTATAAACTTTAGCATGAAATCAGGAATGAGTCTAAAGTGTAAACAGTATAAAAACAAAATTTGATGTCCAATGTTTGGGTTTGATACATAATATTTGATGATAAAAAACAGCAATTTATTTACTTGCAAACTTTTTCCCCTCCTAATTTGTTGTTTGATCACTGTCGACAAAGAATGTGGCCCCTGTCTTGACTGTGAACTTGTTGTAGTACAAAATGAACATCTTTTTCGTGTGAATGTTTTCCCCGAGAGATTTTGCAAGGAATTCCTGGACTGTCATGGGATTTGTCGCACTCTTTCTTCGGCATTCTGGGGTCATAGGCCATCACGTGCTCTGCTTAAACTCAATCTATTTTGAGGACGCATGCGTAGTCGTATCCTGCTGTTCGAAAACTAGGTTTGTGGCCTTTAAAACTAGGTTTGTGGCCTTTAAAACTAGGTTTGTGGCCTTTGTATCCATGTAATTGCTTGAGGAGTAAACCAGAAAAGAAATTATTTGCTTCAACATTTAAAAATTATATTCTTTTTAACCCTGAATCATTTTAGTCCTGAATCGTCTAATTTTAGTGTGAATTATTATATACACCCCATAGGAAGTAATATGGTCATGAAATCAGCTGAAATCGGGACAAATCCTGACAAAAAATGTAATGGTTCTGGTTCTGGGGGGGGGGGGGGGGGGGGGGGTGATTTGCTTCGCTTTCGGGTTTCTGGTGGGGTGGGGGTAGGGGCGGGCCGGCGGGGCTACTGAAATGTTGACGGACCCTTGACAAAAAGAACCTTCTAAAACATGATACTATTATTGAAAAGTGTCTCACTCTCAGGATACGTATAAGTGTGTCTTTATTGTAACCAGCGGGGTTCGCGCAATAAACCCATACACCATCACTTCACGAAGGTCGCATAATTATGTGGTAGTGTGAGGAGTGAAATAAATGATCCGCAAAAGGTGTATTTTATACCTTCATTTCAGTTCAAGTATTATTGTAATACTAGGGTTTTAGTTCACACCATTTGCTTTCGGGGCCACATGTTGTGATACATTCTAATTTCATACAATTCGAGAAATGAACCATAATGTGAAATATATAGAGCAGCGTGTTTTTTGTGTGTTTTGTGTATGAAGAAAATGGGGCAAGTATTTCCGGTTATTCCTGCATGGTTTGTGAAAGTTCAAGCCCCATAAAGGAATGTTTTATATCTGATGACATTCCGACTATAATTAACATGGAGGTGGATTGTGAGTGACGTTACATATCTTTTTCGATTGTGATTGGCGTTATATCTTTTTAGTTTGTGAGTGGTGTTATTTCTTCTTGGTGTTATCATTGGAAACTTAACAAAAACCCATGAATAATCCTTTGTCTTTAAATGAATTATGAACCCTTATTTGGGTACTTTAACCGTCTCTTTTCCCCGTCGCGTGTCATTCACTCAGACCACGTCATATTTCATCTCCTTCCCTTTACCGTCATCCATCTTCTTAACCTGTCCGCAACCAGAGCAGTTCTAACCGCAGCTGGCCCTAACCATCGACAACTCGGCTTATGGAGAGTGAGAATCGTGATTTGGGGATTGTTTTTAATCGGGACACCCCCATGACAAAAACCCGTCGACGGTGTCGAGGAGTCGCGACCCCGATAATCCCGCGTCATCAATCACCATCCAGCTTATTTGGATTTGCCTCGTGATGTTTAGAACGGTTCAGGAAGGGTTGGGCACCAATTTTTGGCCTCTTTTTGTAGTATAGGAAACTGCACAACTATTGGAATAATATTAATACCATAGAGCACGAAAGACTGGCACCACGAACGCCGTGACTGGCCTCTTGTCAAATACTCACGAGAAAGTTATAAATTCTAACCCATTTCAGGTGAAGAGATTTATGGAAATAAGGTTTTCTTTCGTCCCTTGGTCAATAATTTCTGGTTATATTAGGGTCCAAACTAATTCAACAACTGAAGATAATATTTTCAAATTAAAAATATACTGTAATACCAACATTCTTCAGTAAGTACATTTCAATTATGATGCGCTAACTATAATATTCCTAACAGAATTTCATGTTTTTGTTTTCACTTTCGTCCCAACCGCATGCTTTTAGCGAGATCCTGCATTCCTTTTAGGTCGAATAGTTAAAAAGTTCGGAAGCAACCCCCCCCCCCCCCTTTTTCAAAAAACCAACAACCTAAACTACTTTTGGCTACTTTTGGAGTTATTACAGAGCCCGAGGTGACATCCGCCACCGGTAGATAAAGTCCAACACGAACTGGCTAATGAGCAGTCGGAAACCGACCCCTCCAATGAATCAGTCAATATGCCTCTGGCTCAAAGAAGCATAACAAATCGTCGGGTAGCTACAAAAAAGCCGCAACATTTGTCAAATTTGAGTGTAAATTGTCCCGGTGTAGTGGCCGATGGATAGGCCTACATTAATAGCAGCCGAGGATAATCTCAAACTTTCTGGGATATAGTTTTCCTTTTCCTATTCTAATCTGATGTGTACAACATTATAATTGTCTGTTAGTGTTAGTTTGTAAAATAGTATCCCATTGTCAATTTCTTTCTTTTGACAACAAAGGTACTCTGAATAATTAAATTTTGTGTAAAAACTGGCCAATGAAAAGAGTTTAAATTTATTTCATACCCAATTACGATTTAAACGAGATTTAAGATAATCTCCCACCCTATAATTTATTGACGTAATGTCTTCCCAGTTCCAAATTCGTGGAAATTTCCCTCACTTTTGCTTTTTCGGTCTTCGCACTTTTGACCCAACTTTTCTTCCATTATGGAGGGTCCAAAGGAATCCAAACAACCCCTCTGGCGAGGGCGGCATCCGATATACACACTCGCTGGAGTTCACCAACCCGTTAAGATGATTTACAAGACGTTTACACTAAAAGCCGCACTCGGATGTACGGTGACTTGAAGTTGCTTCATTGGGGGCCCGAAGCGGCAACATCAGTCGGTCAAATCGGCGGTGTCGCCGGTATCAGTTGCTTGAGAAAACACGCCTAAGAGGTGAATGATTTTGACCTCTAGTTTAATCCGCACAATCCTCGAACACTCGGGAGATTGTTGTCTGCAAGCTGTGAGGCATGTAGTTTTACCATGGAGGTAAGATGCCTACGTCCTCCACGGTTTCACTAAGCTAACTGACCGAAGCAATTTATTGGCATAGTGTTTTCCCTCTAGCTTTTATCCTGAGAAGTTGGCAAGAAAGTGTTTAACATTTTGTGGGTGTCGGTGTTAACATGATGATTTCAAGAATTGGTTGTCGTACGTACGGTGATCTATGAACGAGATTTCGCCCTTTCGACTCGAACATTTTAACGTTTACTCATTCGAGCTGCAATGCTTTCAATTATGTATTCTCTTTATAGAAAAGGAGAATGTTATGCCCAACACCGGGGGGTGTTTTTGAGCGGTTTTTAACCCCATCGTTTGTTGCACTACTTCCGGACACGGTTGCTCCTCACTGCGCCTATTAATTTTACCAATTTTCCAACTCGCGGAACTCGTGACAACAAACCTACCCACCCCCGGCAAGGGGCAATAATAGAGGCAAACATTGCCCACTTATCGTGTAAATCAGAACCACAGGTGTACTCTAGTTTGACCAAAAATACCTCGGGAAACTTTAACCCTCTAGGCTTTCGACGTGAACAGATATCAACAGGAATACTTTGAACTATAAGGTTTAATAGTCGTATAGTGTTCGTAACATAATTTACAGTTTCTTGGTAATAAATACTTTTAGGAAGTACTATTGTACATATGCAGTTGAAGGCTCTTGTGAGGTAAAGTAATATCAGGCATATTGTTTCTAATGATATCAAGATCTTCTCTTTTAAAAGTTGAAGTTGAAAAAGTCAGTCAGTATCTCAAGCTCTTGTCGTTGTGATTCCCACAATTGAACTTGCGGTAAAACAACCTTGACTTGACTATTGTGAAAACTGCAACAAAAATTGTGCAATATTTTCAGAATTTGAGAGATTATTTGCCGTAAAATTGCCTAAGAACGAGCTTAACGCCGGATGTGGAAGTCTGCTTGATAAAGAGGGAACAACAAGTTGAGGTTGTACGGGATAAAGTGTCCAGTGTACCGCCTAATGCGTTTGGTTACACCTGGCTAGTTCGATTCATTGATAACATTGTTGGATACGATGAACGGGGTCGTGGGCTCTTGTACGGAAACTGAAGGACCATTAAACCTACACTCTGTCGATTACGCACAAAGATTTTAAAGGTTTGATGTAATGACATAATTGATGTTTGCCAATTCCCCGCCGTTAGTCAATTTCAATGCTCATCATCCTATCCTATAGTGTCGTCTTCGGTAGTTACATGACCCAATAACTCACTCACTAGCTCACTCACTTGACTTGATGTCACAGTGATTCAATTAAATAGATTCCTGAGTGTGTTTTTGATATGCTTCACTATGCTTGTCATGTTTTGTTGATGGCCAATCCGATTGTATATAGCTAGTTTAAAAAAAATAGAAGTATAATAACTTTAAAAACGTGATATCGTCAACGTTTGTAGGACATACAAAGGTAAATGACTTCAAGTCGAGCATTTCTTACGTTGACCAGCTGGGAGTTACAATAAATCTATTCGTTTATATTCTACACTTTAATTAAAAAAAATGTTTTTCCAAATAAAAAACAACCACGCACTTCAGACTGCCGACCAAGGCCGCCATATTCGCTGAGTGTAGGTCCATAATTAAACAACATCCAAGGCAATCGCGGTCAATATATTCAAGTGCTTAATTATTTGTTTTGACAAAAGGCATTTTAAAACTAGTCGTAAATTGAGGACGTTATGTGAAATGTAAGCATTGCGTCACCCAAGGATAATACCAACTTACTGTAATTGAATGCGCCCGGGTTTTTTGTTGAAGGGTGTGATTTTGTTCGACTGTTTCGTAAATTTATGAAACGTGTTCAGTGAGACAAGGTGTGAATATTGAATGGACTTATATAATTTGATTAGGTTCAAAGCCATAGGCTAGTGTATAGGTAATAAAAATGTTTGCAGGCATTTTCTGTAATTTTAAACCAGATTAACTTGTTTCAATTGCATGACTGGGTTCAGTACATGGGGCAATAACGTAACACTGTATCGACAGTCTTTTTTTAGTACGTGTATTATTAATAATCACAATGGAAGATCGATATTTACATGTTAATGTTTATTACACCTTCATGATATTCGATATGATTGCAATGTGCAGTTGGTATCTGATGTGCAAACCTGTTTCGTGGGCTCAAAAGCAATCTTTGTTTACTTTGCCAGGTGTATATTTTCGTAAGTGTCTCGGTTTGATTATGTCGATGTAGCAGTGTCTGACAGAGTAAAGTTCTGTAATAGTGTTTTATGGAAGGCTTGAAGGTCACATCTCATATAAATATTGCAGCACTTTATAATCGAGATAAACGCGCCGAATAATGTAACGTCTTGATAGTGAATGTGATTGTGAATTTACGGATGCTAGTGATACACTATAAAGTTTGCAAAGCTATTTTCATACTCGAGTAATTACAAATACAGCAAGGAGTGTTTATTTTTACCACAAACAAAATGTCTGCTATAGTTGTGACTTTGAACCCGTCCTGTCACTTTATCTGTCATCGCCTGTGTAGGTTTATGGTGGCAATTTACACGAGTGCAATCAGGAGAAGCGCATGTACAGATGCACCACAGCTTGCCGACTACCGGTACCAATTACTTATCTATGTGTGCAGGTGTCGTATACAGGTACATTATACACTTTCATCTTCAGCGGTCGTTCACTTGACCTCGGATTAAAGTAGATTTTTCATTCTTTCTCCAGCTCAGATTCGACAGATGAAATACGATCATGTCTTTCAAATATTTGAAATTTAGGAAAGATGTGGACAATTCTAAGATCGTATTCCGACTAGTTAGAAATTAGCTAAGGCCATTTAGCAAAATGTGAATTTGAATTTCGCGTTTAATTTCTCCATAAGTGTTCATTAGAAACCGACATTGTGTCTTGTTCTTTCTGTTCCGTAGTTATTAGCCTTTATATAGTTCAATATGAAACAATGTATCGTTTAGCTCAAATTTCCGATTAAAAAATAAAACATTGGTCGACAATTTTTGTTCATTTTGGTCCTCAAGTTCGGTTTGATAGTGAATGAGATTTCATGCTATACAAACTGTCGCTTATTTCACAGCTGTTTCGAAACTGGACAGTTTATATATTGTTGGAGGTCGAGTGGCCTGATTCCAACCGCTTGTTTCTGCGCACACATGCTGTGATCCCATATTCAGAATATAATATCGTCTGCTTCAAGTTTATGCAAAATAATACAAACATTTATGCGCTTTGTTTGTCTTTCATTGGCCGACAACGCGTGCACTTTCCCTTTGTGTGCGCGCGCATTCAATTTTCAGGACCCCTGTTGATTTTGTCGCAATATTCAAGTCTAAAGTGTCGCAATCGAGAAGGACGAATTTAATGGATGCATGGTCTCGGGAATATTGTTGAACAAGGCAATGGTGCAAGTTTACGTTGAATCACAGTGCTTTGTCTAACATACATTTGCATATAGAGGTGCATTAGTTTAAATAGCTTGTAATGTTACATTTTGATCCTTTTTATTTATCTATAATATTATGTTTGTAATACTAAGACTATACAACTAGCTTCATGGATCGTTAGTTTGTAAAAGGCTAAATATATATTTTGGTTTGTGTTGTTTTTCAGACATAATTGTGAAAAGCCAATTTAGATGTTTAAGGTCAAGCCGAAGGTTTCGTAATAATTATATTATACGATGGGTGTACCGGGATAGCTTCAGATGACTCGCGTATAACCAGATGTAGAACTTTCAAAGGGATTGATTCTAAGTTATATACTGTATACCACGATAATGAAATCTCTAATTTGTGGACATTTTGTCCTGTGAGAGATGTCTCAAGGCTCGTACAATGTACCAACTAACCACTAACGAACTAAAATAAAATAAGGGTGGTCGCCATGATTCCTGCCGTCCATCGAAGCTATTCGCGGGAGAGGATTTCGGGATAACAAGCCTGAGTGGGGTCAGGCACGGTAATGTCATTGGACCTAATTGACAAGTAGATTTCACAAATTAGGTTAATTCGTCTTGGGCCCGATGTGTTCTGGAGCAACTCGGTATACGTTCATTCATCAATCCTCGGTCTTATTGGCAAGTTTGTGTCGTCCATCAGACCATTCCTTGCTCTATGATTATAGACGAGTTTGACCCAACGAGTATGTTTATGATAAATTGACAGGTAGCTGCAGGTTTGAAGTATTGGCCACGTTACACCTGTTTCCTAGATTGGATATATATATTGTGGCCACGTGGTGCCGACTATAGTTTCAGCAAATTCCCTTTTGCCATATATTATCTCTTGAAACACTGTTTGAAAGTATTCAAGTTTTCTTTTTTTATTTTTACAAAATAACATGAGAAAGATGCTTGGGTGTGTGATTTGCACGTCGGCTGCTTTCTAGAATGACGTCACAGTGCTAATCCTGAATGACATTACTTAGTTCGTAGCATGGTTCATAGTTAAAATCGTGGTTCTGTTTTGTGCACTTATTGGTACCGACTACCGATAGATATTCCATACCAGCTTTGATTTCGGACGCAATGTAGCTGATTTTATAGCATAACAATGATTTTAATAGATAAACCTTAAAATAAAATAAAAAATCGTCCTGCAATCCTGAATGTTGTCAACTCCACTTGTCCAACTGTTTGTTTAAGTAATAAACCCAGGCAACCTAACTCTGTAATTAGTCAGGCCCATCAGATACGACGAGACAAAACATCTGCCAAGAAGCTGTCCGTGGCCAATGCAAGACAAACAAAATCTATCCTCCTGAAAATGGATGGGAGCAAGGACGCATCCTTGATGAGGACAAATGCATGAGGCAGAAGGTTAATAAAAAGACCGAGAGCAAAGGGAGATGTTTTGATAACCAGTGACTAATATAAACTGTCCTCTTTGATAATGCGAGTTATAGCATCGTTGTCGTGTCGTGCACGCGTGCAGCACGCGTGGAAAAAAACGAGTCTGATTTCTACTACGAACTGCTTCAGCTTGATATTTCAGGGTTGTGCGCTGGGGGATTTTTGACCACAGACAAACGTTGCCTGTTCAAAATTTGGTTGAAAATTGCTACCTAATTTTGGTCATGTCTCGAGAGACTTTGGGCAAATGTTGTGGTCTTTGGAAAGAATCTGGCTTGCAGCATGCAGTGACCGTGTCATTCGTACGAGTGTTCGAAATGCACATTCAATTTCAAACGTCACTTTCGTTTATCTGATGTTTAAAATTTGAGCTCCAACGACGTTTGTTTGTTGTCGAGCGTGCACAATGTCAAGAAAAACTGGTAGCTTTTCACGATCGGTTATTCTCGATACATGTACCTATTGCAAATTTATGAAGGAGCACTATCTGCATACATGTATACAGCGTTATTATAAACGGCCAGTAAAGATAACTTTATGACCGCGGAATATTTCACTGGCTTGGGCTTGTTTTATGGATCTACTTTATAATTTATAAAGCAAAAGTATTGCTTTGTCGATTTACACTTCAAGCAAAATTAACAAAGATCGTGTATCAGGGGGAAATACATGAAATGTTGACCGACTAACCCTTTTTCAGTGGAATTTGGTATTTAGGTTGTATAAGTTTAGGATCCAAAGGATTACAATGCTCCTGTCCCCAGTAATTTGCCACTCTAGTTTCCAAGGATTCTTTACTTGTTAGGTAGGTAGTTTGAGTTTCCTCTGGAGGACGACTACATTAAGGAGTGCATCAGAATTCAACAAAATTGATAGATGGCAGATGAAACGGCACAGGAAAAAATACCCCAAATTTATAGAATGGCTCCATAGCAGTGTGTAAATGTTGTGAAAAAAGGGGAAAAAAATAAATTTTCCCTCATGACTGACTATAGTGATAGGATCATTTCACACGTCTAGTAAACCGCTGACAAATAAATGAAGTGAAAATTAAATCAATATACAAATATGGACAAGTTGACAGGTTCTGTGAAATCACGCAAGCCATAGGCCCTAAGGTGCATTATAGTTGTTTTGAGCAGGCCTATAATTTATTATTTAGCTGTATTTATACAGAGGAATACAAGAGTCATGGGTCCACCCACCTTGTAATGAAGAGAGAAATGGTCTAAACTAATATTTTCTGGTAAATTGGAAATGCACCTGTGTATCCGTCAAAAGGCGTGCTCTGAACGCTAATTAAAAGTCCGATGTGTTGTCCAGGGGTAAATAAGATTTCAGCGGATGAATTTAATTCCATCAGGAAAAAAAGGGCGGATTCAGTTTCATCTTAGGCTTCAGTGATGGATCAGTGAAGGTATGAACCCGGAGTACAGGGCGCCTGTGGTCTTGCGTCTTGATTATCTCTGTGCACCTGCTCAGTCAATTAGGCGACGATGTTTGATTCCTGGAGTTTGTCTCACAAAAACTATAAAATTACTCATTCTTGAGCGAGCTCGTATTGTGGTCAGTGCAACTGTATACTAAAGCGAGAACTATAAATTGCTACTGTTCCACAATGGTTTGTAAATCAAATTTTGGACGCTTGTAATTTTATTTGCCAATATTTTCAACAAACGCGGTATTGTATAATTCCCCCTTCTCTGACCCAGTCACAAATGACGTATTATTTAGCGGGGTGCGGTTGTCTGTGAAGAAATGATAAAACAAATTCCTTCTTTTTTATTCATCGTCCAAGTCGTGGTTGAAATTAATTTTTAGGACAAAAACACATTTTACACAGAGAATCAGGTTGCCCCATCTTGGTGACCTATTTGTTAAGGCTTATTGGTATAAGGCTCTATAGGCCCTTATGACAGAGTATAGAGGCTAATGGATAGTGTGAACCAGTTTATTTTGATGGTCATAATGTCATCGAGATGGATGTAGGCCAACCGGCCAACTCAAGGCTGTCTTACCATTGATACCGTGGCCTATTCATTGTTCTTTGTGTGCGATTGCTCCATGGGAAATCAAAACGGCACGAGTGAAGACAAATAAGATTGGAGAGGTTCTGAATACCATAAGCTCGATATCAAGGACGTGAGATACTATCGAATGATAGTAAAATTAAGATGAACACTGCTAGTGCATGCTAGCGACAGGCGCGTGTATTTTGTGTGTGTAGACAAAAATGCAGAAAATTGCAAGGCGACCGTGCAGTTGTTACTTTAGCTTCATTGAGTTTCAAAGGCGAGCGCTTTTCTTTCGCCGTCCTTTGTTGTCACGGTGTCGCGCGTTTCGTAAATACAGTGAACTAAAAAATCATAGCGAAATGCAGCTTAATTTTACCAGGATTGACACGACCTAAAAGAGCCAAATGCTCTTTGTTTGTGGCATGGTAGCAGTGTGCCATTTCACATCTTACAGTCGGCAATTAAACTTCCTCAGGAAAACATAATTTTGTCGAAAGATTTTAGTGGCGGTCGGTTGGCTTTTCGCCGCGATCGATGGCCGTCCTGGAAGCTGTTTGGTAGAGTACTGCAGTATCCAAGAGAGCTCATTAAAACCTGATTGAAGATGCGCCCCTTGAGAGTGCCGACAAGAGCCAGTTGACATGTTTACTAATAATGAAACAAAATACGGCCGACCAGTAGCTACCAACACAGCCACAACGAACAAGGCCTTAAGACGGCATAGTTGTTGGAATGACAGTTGATGTTTGGGGAATTGTCCCAGCCTAATTAGTGTTTTGCGGTCAAACACTAACGAGCCACACAATGGAAGCAGGGGGGTATTTACCTATATCTACATATCATTGAAACAAAATATCTTTAGAACGTTGGTATATAATCCGGACATAGTAATTATAGCCGTTTGTACATGCATGTGTTCCCGTATGTTTCTTTTCCCATGCTGATGCATAATTTCATCCACACCATGCAAACATATCGTCTACATAATTAGGCTTAATTTCCCCCACACAAACGCATTGTACAAAATGTACTGTCCCACATACTCTTCTTTCCAGCGCAGTTTCCCAAAGGTACTGGGTACAACAATTTCACGTCTGCTCCCTTTTCAATTATCTCTTTCAATATTAATGTCAAAGACATTACCGCTCAGTTCACCCATGGTTCACCGGACCTATATCTTCACTCGAAGATGAACCAGAACGCACTAATTATAGAGCTGGGTCCGAACTCCACGCTCTAATTACGAGGCGTCCGGTTGATTGATTAAAATAAGCTTATAGTGTCAACGAAGCAGCATTAATTTGTGATTGAGCTTTAGACGGTTCAAAGTGCGTTTACAAACACTAACGCGAACAAGACCTACAACAAAAGGGAGCAAGAAAAACATATCTCTGAGTTTCAGATCCTTCCAAAGTTTGCGCACACAAGAGCTATACGTACGTGCTGAGCAACAGTCATTCGAGACAGCAAGGCAAATATCTCGCCATCTTTTTCACTTAGCCAGGCAAAAAACACAACATGTGGGGTGAACCTGAACTACGTACGTGCTGAGTTAAAAACAAATACTAGCCA
The DNA here is from genome assembly GCA_037893245.1 of Crossaster papposus. NCBI lineage: Eukaryota > Metazoa > Echinodermata > Asteroidea > Velatida > Solasteridae > Crossaster > Crossaster papposus. The sequence goes on from JBAIAA010000947.1 coordinate 422,638, forward strand.
ATGAAATACTCTGGTCGGGGGAAAGTTGGAGTAAATGAGATACGAATAAGACATTCAAACTAAATTCTTCCAATCTTTTTAACATTTTTTGCTTCAGACGGTGATCATCACGACTGCACTGTCTGCAAGACGCGGCGTCGGAGTCTTGACCGCCAGGCCGCTGGCATGTTACGCCGTTCACGATCCAGAGAAACCTTACGCTCCATTGGCAACACTAGCAGCAACGAAGACGATACCTGCATCGTTAAACACGCCAAGATGAGCCAACATGACAACGGCAGGCAGGTGGTAGGCGAAGAAGGAGGGAGTGTATGGCGTGCTAGAGGTGATAAATATCGAAGACTGTCACGATCTTGTGAGACTTTGTCAATGAGCAACAAAGGCTCGCGTTGCAGGCGTGATGATACGGTGGATGAAGTGAAGCTCACATGGAATGCCTCGTCATGTAGAATGAAAGGACAGACTGTGGAAATTACTGAAAGACCACCGAGTCGGAACCTGAGGAAAAATGAAACGGAATCGATTAGGAGAACTGGACGGACGCATTGCTCGCAAACAGTGACCACCAAGTGTGAAACAAAGCAACCGAGTGTACAAGAGTCGAGACACATGCACGATCAGAGATGGAAAACACAATTGGACAAGGAGAAAAGCAAACAGGTGCAATTTGGGGGTGTAGAGTACGAGAAGCCAAAAGAGGAATCAGTCATGGGGAGACTGAGGAATGCTGTAAGTGGTCATCGGAAGAAACTGAGGTCAAGATCGCTGGAGAGGGTCGACCGCCGATATGAATGGAACCCTGAGACGGAGGAATATAGGAACTCTTGGACTGATGAGGGAAACAGGAGATCGCGATTCACATCTTGGAGACGAGATGAGTTGATAGCCCACCCAGTGATGACATCAGAAGATAGTAAACAGGACATCAGAGGTAAACATGAGCATCAACAGCTGCTGAAAAACATCAAGAGAAGGTCCCGATCCAGGTCAAGGGAATGCATAGATAGGTCCGATGGGGCTGAAACCAGACAAGGAAAGAAGGAAGTGTATCGCTATGACAACCAAGTCATTCTTACTCCTGCGTCTTGGCAAAATGACAATGTCCCAACGACCAGGTCATCTTGCTCTGATCACTATAACGTTTTACCAGATGCTGCCTTCTGCACTGATGGTAATATTTGTGACTTGCAATCTAGACCGACTGATAACCACGGATCAGCTCATTGTGAGTTTGAAAGAACTTTTCATCCACAAAGAAGGAACACAACTGGTACTTTGATATCGCCCCAGTACAAAGCCCCGAATGGTCACTATGGAAATGCAGTTGTGCGGAAATGTCCTAAAGAGCAAAAACATGTTAACAAAGTACAAACTTGTAGAAACACCTATTCAAAATCCACCAAACTTGGAAATGGATGTCGAAAAAGTGATGCAGTAATGTCATCGGAACAGGGAAACAACCAAATGACAAGGCAGCATGTGACAGACAAGGTACGCAGATCTTCTGTACCAAAACTAGAGAAATGTGGAATCTCGGCTCTAAAGATCGCCAAGTTGGATACCCCATTAAAGATAACTGCTCCTGATCTTAGTATAATCAAGAAAATTGATGTACCAAATATCTCGATCATTAGTAACAAAGATGCTGCAAACACATCTCAACAGAGCGCTGAGAAACTCTTGGCAACTTCAAGTGATGAAAGTCGTCAAGAGGTTAATGAAGACTCAACTGTAGACAATGAGAGTTGCTCATCAGGTTATGTGTATAACTGCACTACATCTAAGATAACCAAACTAAGTCGACCAGTGACAAATGGAAATTGTGAACAACTAAACTCCAAACTTACGCCAATAAATCAGACTGGCATCCACATTTCCTCCATCACAAAAGGAAAACTTCCATCGAGCGAAAACAAATCTAACCCGGTGGTTTGTCATGGAGAAATAAGAAAACCTGAAGCAACAAATAATCTTGTACGCCAAGCATCAGTAGCCTCTTTATCGTTAATATCAGTCAACTCTGTAGACTCGGGCACCAGCTGCCACGAGGGCAGCACAACGGACTCCTCCTCGGACAAAGAGATGGAGACCCAAGGTAAAACCTCAAAACAACGGCTGGGAAAGGAGGCTAGGCAGTACACAGCATCTGCCAAGGAACTTGAAAACTTGATTCTTACAAGTTGTTTTGGGAAAGATAAGTGCATCGCTGGTCTGGTAACCAGTGACTATGATTCTGATCCAGAGATGGTGAAGAGCCAGACTACTCAGGATGGCAGAAGGAGTGCATCTCGAGTCGTTCGTTTTGTTGGAAGCAAGGATGACATTGATGTAAATAGAGAGATGAAGAGAAACCAACAGTTCAAACAAAAAGGTAGAGGATTACTCAAAACTCCCTCCTTTAATTACTTGACTTTCCCATTCATACCTAAACCATCATGTTTTTGTCAATGTGTAAAATGACCTAGTGTACATTTTCTGAGAATTGTTTGGAAGTTGGAATTAACAAATATTGTCAGGTATATCAAATTAGTAATGAACTGACACAATGAAGCGAACATTACAGATTTAAAAATGTGGTTGTTTTGTTTTCTCTAAAGTAAGATAGAGTTAAGCTTAGGAAAGTTCTTTTGTTCTACTATTAGGTCAGGCACAGAATTCATCTAAGAAGTCCACGCCCAATACCCATCAACGCTATCTTGACCACTCTACCAATAACCACCTCCTTACCAAGCTGACAGTGAAAGCTGGTGTTCTTCATAATCATAAAGCTATGTCCAGAGCCGAGATGTCAGTCCAGAAGGGTGATGCAGTGTACTTGACGACTGAGGAATTTGAACAGCGTCCCCTATGGGTGAGGGCGTACTCAATAAGCAGTGGAGACTCCGGCTTGATTCCCTCGGTGTATCTGGGTACGGACCAGCTAGAGGCATCAATAGACTGATTTATTGAGCCACGCCCATTGATGATGATACCACCAATCACAGCCGTGATTAATGTAATGGGCGGAGCCTAAGGATTGGCTCGTTTACAAACTTTCCCCGACAAAGGATTATTTTTGCTTCGAAACGGAAACAATGTGAGGCATAAGATATAATTACTTTATATATGATTGGTTTCTGATAAATTTTGATCTGCAAAAAAAGTTGCAGAGTGATAATTTGTCTCGAAAAAATGAATAAAAAGGGGCAGCTATTCCATAGCATTTGTCATTTAATTCCTTTTAATAAACTGAAACAAAATTAATTTTAGCTAAAAAATGAAGTCTTTAGGCAGTGCATACATTTTTCAAGGTTGCCTTTAAACAAAATGAAACGTTTTTTGTTTTAACAGTATTTTGGCTCATTTTCAAAATGTCCTAAACATTATACCAACATGGAAGAAATTGGCGGCAACATTCTCTTGATATATTTCTGTCGGTTGATGTTTGACACAAGTAGTTGTAACTAATGTACAGAATAACTGGTTCAACCTCGTACCTTATGTTCTTGCCAGGTTTGCAACATTACCAATTGTACATGTATTTGTTTTGCTACACAGCAATGTAAATTATTTCAATTTATGTCTTGCAGACAAACCTGCATATTAACTTTCCTTTGGGTTCAAAACTGTATTAATAAATCTGTATTGGAACACAATTTCTTTGTAAATGTGTTAAATTCACTGACTCGCATTATTATTGCTAAAATCTTACTTTTATTACCCCAGTTTTTTACAAATGTCCAATTTCTTTCACAAAGACACAAAATATCCTCTTTTAAGTAACTTTTTAATCCCGCAATGGATGCAAGTGATTTGGCATACTTTACAGGGTGGGAAACATTCCACATGTTGTATTTGACCTAAACTGAATCATTAGAGAGACCTTATCGAGTACTGTGACACAATTACTTGGCAAAACGTTAATCCATGAGTTTTTTCATTCAGCGAGGATTGTTGTTTCCATAGAGGGGAGCTCATCTAACCTTGGATCCATGATGTTCTCACTGCCTTGAACCTAGATAAAAAAAATAGAATACCAAAGGTTGAAAGTTTACAAGTAAAATAGCCTTTTGATAAATTTTCAGATTGATCTCGACCTACAGAATGTCAACACCTAAAGATCCAACCAGACTTGTCTTACAAACACAAATTTGTTTTCACCAAAAGGCACATTTACAGAGCACCTAGTCATGTGAGGACCAAAAACAACATCTGGATTCGAAACCCTGACCAGGAGTCACAAGCCCTAACCACACAAATGTTTCAAACTACCTCATCTTTCTTGATGTCATAAAATGAAATCATTTCTTCTCTGAGTTTCTTCAGTATGGCTTCGTTGGGGGCGTTCTCACACTTGGCTTGTAAGCGAATGATGCTCTGCTCAGCTTCCTGAGGAAAAGAGAAGGAACACTTATTAAGAATATTTTGAAGGCAGTTGTAAGAAACAGGAGGATTTTCAAAATCTTAAATAAATAATAGGTACCAAACTGGAATTAAAAAACACCTGTACTAAATATATGGCAATCTAAAGTTTCAAAGAAACCACCATGATGTGCATCATGCTGTATGTTGCCCTATATATGTTTGTTTCTTGTACACAGTCATTATGTCTCTGAAAAAGATCTTGGTAAGATCGAAATATTAGGCCCCCTTAACTTATTTGATTTAAATTTTCAAAGGACACTTATTTAAGAAACCTGATCAAATTATAATATATATTATTGAAGTATCTGTTTTACCTTTTTCTTCATATTTCTGGAGACCGTGCCTTTGCCATAAATCTTGATGATGCCTCCCCAGTTGTCAACATGTGGATGGAGAAGCTACAACAAAATTAAATCAGAAAAAATGCCGCTTAAAAGACTGACATTTGGAAAAATCTACATTCAATATAATTTCCCTTTATGTCTATTTTTTTTTTTACTTCCCCTTTGTGTTTCTTCTCTCAACCCTGCATGCTTGTGTTTCCTGTCCCTATCATGTTTGTTTCTGGTAGCACTGTCATTTTGCCTTTGAAGATTTTGTTAAGATCAAAATATCAGGCCCTCATTTCAAATAGATTTTTGTGTAAACTTTACTTGTCTTTGTGTTTTCTTCTGAGATCTTACCTGTAAAAGCTGCTGAGCTCCTTGCTGCTTGCCAACCTTCTTATTCTTACAAAATCCCTACAAGGAAAAGACGTCAAAGCTTCAAACAATGAACACATTTAAGACATCAGGCACAGCAAGACGTATTATTGACATTGTGGTACTGCTGTAATTGTCAATCTTAGCAAGTGGCATTTGAATCCAACCCAATGTTAATGGTTTTTATATCATTCATCTAGGATTTCTAACAATTCAGAGCATTTTCCTCATTTTTTAACGGCTTGCAAGCTACTTGTGCTTTTATCAATAAACATTTTCGTCATTAATGGAACTTGGAAACAAATCTTACTTTATTGCAAAAGCTATTGACATTTTTTGACATAAACAACCTAAGGCAGTTTCCTAAACTCCAGCTTCGTCTTCATCTTTGGCTTTGTTCATGTAATGGTGATAGAGCCGGAGCCTATGCTGGGGGTTTAAAAACGGCCTATGTTTCATTGTGATGATTACCAGTACCCTAACTAAGTGGTTTACCTTGAAATTTGCATAAAGTCTAAACTACCAGGGATAGGCAACAAGTTTGTTTAGATTTCTGCCTTAATTTGCTCACCGTGACGATGTGTTCACCAAGTGTCATTGTGTATTCTCGCTTGTGATGATTGGTTATCTTGACTTGATAGTTAAAGTTCATCGCTTCCATACCGTGATTCCTAAGAGACAAACAATAAAATGAAGACTTAAAGTGCATTGTAGAGAGGAATTCGAGTGATAAAAAGGTTGTCTGTTTGTGCAGTGGTACAGCTCTAGCCGGTAACTCGTCCTGGATGTAAGACAGATCCTTACCTTTGTCTATATTCTCCAAGGACTTGGAAGGGTGTAAGTTGCCCCGACTTGGTGCACAGATCATAGACTCGGCTGTCGGTGATGGCAACATGGTCGAAATACTGAGGAGAAAAATGAGACACGGTCGGTTTTCTTTATGAAATACATCCAGGCATTTAGAAATAATAATAATGTGCTTATGTAGCGCTCTGTACCGAAGGTCTCAAAGCGCTTGTATTCCTTTGTTTTACGATCAATTATTACATATTTATATACTTATGTGAACTAATAGTAGACCATGGGCATTTTCCAAAACCGCTTGGTTCGGCTCCGTCTACGGCTCTATCCCATTGCTAAACTGCATGAACGAAGCCTGAACGAAGCCTGATCGAAGATGAAGCTGGGGTTTGGAAAACGGCCCTTGTGACAGTTGTTTATCTAAATAGGAACTTTTGACTCAGTTTTCCTCTGCAGTGCGCGTGTATTTCTTGAAATATAAAGAATTACAAAATCTGACTGCATGTTTTCTCTCTCCATATATTTCATGATGCTGCAGTTTTTGGTCTAGCATCTTAACTCTTAGCCTCACCTCAAGTTGGTCTGCATCTTGATCTTTGCTAGTCTTTTTGGTGATGTCATTCAGCACTACCCCTGGAATTAAGATCTCCAAAGTTGCCCGAGCTAATAAAAAAAAACATTAAAGAAAAAATGTGACATACTGGTGAGAAAGTACAATATCAAATACTTACAAGTACTCTAGACTTGTATTTTTATACTTTTGTGTACTTCCAAAAATACTGTTCCATTTCCGCTCGGCATAAAGTGTCCACTATTTCTCACAATAGACTGCGATTATTGGACTCTCCGTAGCGACCACGTGGAGGCACATATTTTATTGTGAATCGCCTGTATTTATCCCGGATTATTTTAGAGGTGATTTTCTAACCTGCCTCCATCTTAGCTTCCTTCTTGCTCTTGGCTTGTCCTTTGCCGTACTTCGTCCCATGAATCACAACATAAGCCTGGAATGGACGGTTAGCGTTTCCTGCAAACAAATTGAAAGACGTCTCTAAAATCTTGTCAAGACCACAGAGCAGCTTTTGAAATAATAGATTCTTTTAAATATTTTGCACAACAACCTCCTAGTATTCTGCACCCACACTACAAATTCCTCTGAGGTAATATCCTGTGGAGTATGAACGACACTTCAAATTCCTGCAGTTTTTTTGCGTGGTTCCGCTCATGGCAAGCAGGCAGATTCAGTCACGCTTCACTGCTCTCCACAGTGATGTTTTGTGTCTCTCTGTGTGATAGTTACTTTATATCCCTTCACCTAAAACTGACTTGCATCGTTTTAAAGGACTTGACACATTGACTTCCAACTAATAGGGTTAATAGTGAAAACTTACCACTATCATCAAATGTGTACGTGGGTTGTGTCTTCAAGACGATCTGTGCGTACTCGTGGAGGATACAAACTGGCGTCTTGTTGGTGGTGTTGAGGACAAACTCTGAAACATACAGGGCAAGGAAAAATCAGAATAACTCAAAAAAATAGTGCAAGTCAAAACCAGTACTTCAGAAAAGAATTTCTGTTATTGTGGGAAATCTTGACTCACCTTTCTTTCCATCTTTTTCGTTTCCTGGTATTTTGCATGTTATTACGGCAGGATGACCGGGCTGAAATTATTAGAGAAAAATTGAAAAAAATATAATACAATTCACTTCTTTTAGTTTGTTAAAGTACGTTGATAGTTAGGCAGAACTTACCCCAAAACACTACATCAGCCATTGCTGCATGCAAATGTTAACTGCCGTGTTTTGACCAGTGAGAATAGCAGCTGCAGCTGGTGTTCGGCGAATGTTGAATATTCGAAAATTCGGTCAGGCAATTATTTGAAACTTAACAGCCTAGCCCCAGGATAACTTTTTTAAAGCTTTTAAAGGATACTTACAAATAAATATTTGACTGATCATTATGCTCTGATCAAATGAATCAATGTGACTATAAAACTGACAATTTCTCAGATGTTTATTTCTGGATCAGTGACAATACATTCTACTCACAAACTGAGGTCTGTTCAACGTTTCATGCTTAGCTCGGACTTCTTTGGTGTATTTTCTTCTGTCGGCCCAGGTTCTGTGAAGATAATAAATGAGTCATCTTCAACTAGCGATCATCTTTTTTTGGATTCGAGTTCAACAAAATTGACTTTAGGAAAAAGGATTATTGGTTACAAAAGAAAATAGGCAATTCTAGCTTTATAAAAGTAAGTGACAGAGCCAATTAACCGTAATATCTAATTAACGATTCAAAGAAAAGATCCAAAACTCCTTGACCATGTTGTATGTATAAGATTTGAGAAAACAATTCAGGTTTATTCACCGAGCTCTTAAAAGCTCCGTCACGAACATTACATTAATGCAGAAATTGCCCAAACACAGAATTTCAAACTACCTACTTGAATTTGTTGATTGAGACTACTTCAAAGTCAAACATCTTCTCTAGATAATCCTTCATTTCACCTTCACCTGTGAACAGATACAAATTCAACCGTGATTTGGATACAGAAATTGAAACTTTATTGACAGTTTCCCCCCCCCCCTACCCAAAAGGAGGAAAAAAATCAATTGTACTCACTGACTGATTCGTCCTTGCATATATGAATGTTGTGGCTCTGTAACGGATCAGGTTTCTTTGTTTCAGCTATACTATTCTCATCATCTTTATTCTCTGAAAAACAAACGATTTATATTTCAAGACATTTATATAACAATTGAAACTCCTCATATGCAAGTCATGTTGGCCAAATGGTTAGTGCTCTTAACTTACAATTGGAGAGTCCAAGGTTCAAATTTAGCTGCATTGCCATTCTCAACCCAGATAAATTAATGATACAAGGATTCTAGACAAAATAGGATTGTCATTTAATAATAATAATAATAATCAGGGCATTTATATAGCGTTCTTACACACTGGTATCACAACGCTTTACACAGAAAAATACAAATGTGAATACAAAACGGAAAATGTAAATAACAACAATCTATGAAGATCAAGTCTGGAAAAGATGTTTTTTAAGCAATGTTTTAAAAAGATTCTTTTACAAAGAAGATTGAATTATACAATTATACCTGTTGGATCTGTGTCTTCGGTAGTCTCTTTGCTAATGTCTAGTGCCCTGACTGCATTAGCTTGCACAATGTCATGTTGAGAGGCAGTCTCCTTGTCTTTTTCTCGTTTGTAGTGAAGGCACGGGATGCTTGCTAGAGGTGGTCTGTGTTTCTGCAAACAATTTATTTTTCAAAAGGAAGAAATTTTCTGATACATGAGTAACATGACTACATTTTCATAGCTTGTGACAATCGTAGAAAAAAATCACGATTCTAAACGTAATAAAGTTGTTATAGAACTTGTAGGGTACTTTAAAGTCTGAGATTTGATAACAGTACAATTTTCTTCAACCCAGAATAATTTGTGAACCTGGTTTGGGAAGCAACTTCTTAAAAGCTTTTTATCTACTAATCTCTCAACTAATAATAGGGGGGAACAATACAAATTTTAATATTGCTTTTAGGAAGTTATTTGGGACTATTTCTTGAAGGGCTTGGTGAGTAGATTGCAAATCTCTTTCAACTTTCAAAATCGGTCAAAGCGTTGCCAAGTTATGGTCCGATAAACTTTTCAGATTGCGCTTTTTCCTAGACAACAAACGTATTAAGCAACAGTAATTAAAAAGTGTTTTTTGAACCATCTCATTTATTCTATTTACATCTTTCAAGCATTTCAAATCATCTTTTCTAGTATGTATGTTGCTCATATTTTTCATATAAGTCTTTCTTTTTCAGATGATACATTTCATGAGATCTGCAAATTCTCATGTTGTTACTCGTTGTCTAGTGGGTCTGCACGGTGTGTATGACACCCCTACTAATAATTGTTCTACATTGGCATCTGTGATCGAAGTAAAGATCTTACCCTAGCGCTACCAGCACCCAGTAGGTATGGTCTAGACCATGTACAGACCCTGCTAGGCCGATGAAGATACAATGGCATTCCACACTCATGAATAATTGAGATCCAACCATCGGGTAGACCCTCCAATGGCGTCTGGCCTCGCCCTAAGTTTGAAAAAGCAAACATTTAAATTTTTGTTCCAGCCTATTTTCTTGAATTGCACGTTTTTTAAATTTCAATGCATTAAGTTTTCAAACTCCAATACAGATTATTGAGAATCCTTATTTTGTGGACGAGGTCCCAACTATAGTTGGTACGGTCCCAACAATTGTTGGGGAATTTGCTAACTATAGTTGGGACGTATTATTATTGTAAACACTCACTACGTAGAATAGTCTTGGTTCTCACACCGACGACTCCTTCTGGCAACGATTTGTCTGTTTCGGTGCTTGCCCCTGCGTCTGCCTCCGTGATTTGTCCTCGCTTCCTCTTTGGCTCCTTATTATACATCTCAGGAAGTCCTTCATCAAGGAGTGCATCAATCTCACTGCCAAGACTGTCCGAGTCATCACCGTCATCATCGTCATAATCATCAACTAATTCATCATCATCTTCGTCAATTTGCTTGGAAGACATCCCCCTTTCATCAAAGTCATCCATGACAAATTCATCCAAAAATTGGAAACCCCTGTAAGGATTCGAACCCCCCACTGTGGGGTCCTTAGCCGCTGTGCTGGGAACCAGTTGAGGCTGGACGCAGCTCGTCTCTTTGGTCAAATCTTGAAACCACTGACCGTCTGTCTCCATTATGCCAAAGCTTTGCACGTCCAGTTTAGATCGTTTGCTGATCGGTTCGCTGTGTGTCTCAGCGTCGTCTCTCTCCATTGTCAATGTCTCTTTAATTATTTGACTCCTGCAGATGATTTTATGTTTCCATAGTTACCACAGTTTCTGACCACTTCTTAAATTGTCCACAGACAGTTGCCATGGTAACTTTGAAATTAACCTTGTTACTGCTAAATATTAAATTGAACAACTATTTGTCTCAACTTTGTCTCAACAATTCTGAATTTGTTAGACGTTTAGTCGCAAGACGTAAAACTGTACTGATCTTGGCGATCGCACAGACAGGATGTCAAATTATCAACTCCTGTCTCTGCAATTGGAAACAACAGCACAGTAAACAAAACTTCATTGTCGACATAAGATTAAACAGATTATATTCTACCATATAATTTACAATGGTGATGGTGCTACATCAGGCCTATAACATTCTCAGTTCATTTTTTGGGGGTTATAATTTACATTTGTCAAGTTAGGCCTAACTTTCAAGGGATAAACACGGCAGACAAATGCACACAAGGCTATGGGGGACGTGGTAACCGAATCCGCATTTTGTGCATTTTCTTGTGAAATCGAAAAGACGATGGGAACTTTGTTCGAACAAAAGTTTGGCCACACAAAACACCTGAAAATACCAAAACGTAAAAAAAAATATGTTACTTAGTAACTTTAAAACACGACGATCTCTTAAATTGGCTGGTACCCCGGCCCCGCTATGCTTTTGCACGCAATCGATGAAATGTTTATCCCGAAAGAAAAATTGTCAAATCTTCATGTGCGCATGTGCAGTGGAAATGCAGCGGAATACCGAACTCGCTTATTGTCAAGTATAATTAACTATATACAAATTTAACCCAAGCGAGTCCTAAACACAACAATGCCATGGTCTCAACTCTCATCACACTAATCACAGTCACCACAGCACATGACTCAGTCTCAGTCACAGGTTCGTTAGATTTTGTTTGCCGATCGTTTTGCTTTAAATCTTTACACATCCTGTAAAACAAGTTATCATATATGAAACCAGAATCTATGTCATGTATGCATAATATCCATGTATGTGCAAATAAGCCCCGTAGAATTAACAAATCTGACTTTTTGTGGTGATTTTTTACTTACGATACAGCACTTACTAGTCTAGTTAAATCTACTCGTTGCCTTGTTTCCAGTCGCCATAGCTGATAGTGCGTTTATACGTAACCTGCATGGATCAATAAGAACGAGGTTGAAACAACAACCGCCACCAGGGCCGTTTTCCAAATCCAGCTTAGGCACCGTACTCGGCTAAAAAAACCTTTAAAAATAGAAAATAATGAAACGAAGGAAACAAAAGACTCCACAAAGTATCAACAACAAGCTAATCATTTTCTAGTGAAGGTTTATAATTTATTTTGAGCACAATTAATATAAAAGCAACAGAAAACGTGTATATTTACACTGTACATGTTGTATGCATGTTAAAGAGAAACAGTATGCAAAATTATCCATGCACACATGTGGACAAAAATAGAACAAATTGTAAATTCTTCTTTCTTATGCTTGCTCAGTGGCTATTAAGTAGTTAATGGTGTTGGTCTTTTATATTACCCAGATTTAGACATTTGTATGTATACATGTATTGTATATTTTTCTGTACAAATTCCGTGTGCAATGCTCTCTAACTTTATGGGAAAATGCCATCAATAATTTTTTCAAGTAATAATTTTAATAAGGGGTGCATTTTAACATTTTAATTAGGTACAACTATAGAATGCAGGGCCACTCAACCCCTCTCGACTTTATTTACCCTATCACATAAAATGGAGTGGCCCTGTATTCTATGGATGGTGCCGGGTATTGGGGTATACAGGGTTAGGGTCAGTTCATTATATGTCCTAGGGTAAATAAAGTCGAGAGGGGTTGAGTGGCCCTACATTCTATAGTTACTCCAGTGGCTACGACTTTAAATTAAACATGCACAATTTCAAGCCACAGCCAAGTAATTTGGATCTAGCCTGGTATGTGCTCATAACAGTTGAACATTTTACAAACCAATAACTGTTTTTACAATTTCTATTAAAAATGAATTAACCCTAACCCTCCCCCTCCCTTCCAACTCTTGCACTAGAAAGTATATCAAACCTAACAAACTGCTTTAAAGCACGAGACTTGGAGGAATGCACAGGCATTTATTTGTTGGTGAGCTCCTGGTAAATCGCGAGTGTACACCTAGTGTGTCCCTATCAAACATATAGCCCAACACAAAGAACCAATGGCCAGTCATCACAGTCCTGAACACTGAACAATGCATAGACCCATCTGTACCAAGTCAATGAAATGTTCTGCTCTGAACCTCGCATAATTCAAGAGGGTCTCCCTGGGCCTTTTGTACTCGGTCAAACAAAGTCCAACAAAAAGTTGCAAATGTTTGGTACCAAACCTGCCAAAACCTAGCAAAACCTGCAGTTGGAGTTAGATGGGCATTTAGGGTTAAAGTATACATTATACATTTTTGGGAAATTGTAGTTTAATATCAATTTATCAAATGCCTTTAAAATATTTCAAATACTTTAATATGACATATTTACTTGCATGTCTGTTCATGTTTTCTCCAGATAACTCTTGCTATAAACAGAGTTTAACATCAAAACATACATCCTGCTTAAATAATCCAAAGAAGCTGCAAAAACAATTATTTGGCAAATCCAAAAACAAAACAAAATATAGTTGTATACAAATGTTATAGAAATGTTTGGATTATGTTCATTTCCAACTGACGATTTGTCTAACTCAAAGTTCCTAATCTACGACTAATTTCAGTTCTTCCTCTTCCGACTCTAAATCTGTCTCACTGTAGTCTTCATCATCTGCCAAGAAATCATCAAGGTCATCACTGGATATCGACTGCAATTCTGTCTTGACTTGCACATCCACGGGCTCCGTTTCCTTCGAACAGACAACCATTTCCATAACTTGGTCTAGTACAACGGCACTCGAGTCAACGTCCTCAGCTGTTACGATCATCTCAATGATCTGATTGTCTGGCCCTCGGATTGGCTCCGGAACTTCAGCTATGTCGACTTCCACTGCAGCCATCTCTGTCATTTGTGGTTGTGCTTCATAATCTGGATCTTCTGTCGTCTTTTCCTGTCCGACACGTGTTGGATCCCATGGGCATATCCCAGTTTTCCTGAAGCCCCTTCGTATGATGTGTTTGGTCATGGCCTTGTTGAATGGTTCTCTGAACACTGAGGCAAAGTTATTGCGGGTGATCACAGGCCCTGTATCCATGCTACTTCCTTGGAGTTGAGTAACCATGCTCTTAAGTTCTTCCTTAAGTGGCTCCATGATGCTGACTTCAAGAGGTTGCAGGAGACTTGAAGTACCTGTTGGGATGCAATACAAGGCAACATCGTTCTCCTGGGCATATTGGACGATTTCCGGGGTCAGATGACAGATGTTTCCCTCCTGGATCAACACAACTGGGCGGAAAGTCACAAACTTGAGGAAAATCTTCTTGAACCAGAGCAGGTATAGCTCAGCATTCAGGAAACCAGACTTAGAACTTGCATATAAGGTACCATCTGGGCCACCTTGGATGCTTTTGCCCTTAGGAGTGCGCTTTCCACTGAAAACAATCATTGGTGGGAGTGCTTCTCCCGATGCCGTCACGCAAAGCTGTACGCTGATGTGTTCCTTGGTTTCCACAATGCCAGCACCTCGCAAACTTCTTGTCGAACGGGAAGGAAGATCCATCTCAACCCCAGACTCCCCGCAGTTGAAGATCAATTGTTTTTTGTCTCGAACATTGTTGTCATCAAGGATTCTTTTCAGAGTCTTGAAATGACGTTTGACTTTACTCTTCATGGAGAGGATGGCCTGAGTCCTGGGATGACTTCGGCGAGGCTTCCAAACTTTGACTTCAGGATGACGTTGCCTGAAACCCGACCACCACTGCTTCCCAGGCCCCGCCCCTTTATTGAACTTGACATGGGTGCCTTCTTTCTTAGCCATCGACCAGGCAAACTCATTGATGACGTCCTTGTAAAGCAAGAAGCCATGCTCGTCCAAATAGACAATGAAGTTAGCCAGGGATTCCTCATCAGAGCGACAGAGTGCCGTGATAGGACCTCGTTGAACAAACTTTAGCTCCTCAATTGGAATGTCATTCTCAATCCGGTATCTTAGCGTGTTTCGCGGGACTTTGAATATGGTTGCTGCTCTTAGTAAGGGGACCTTATCTTCACGGACGGCTTTCACAGCATTTGCCATGTTTTCTTGACTCCATTTCGTCTTCATGATGGATCCCAGTCACCTGAAAAAGCATCCGATGATAATTCTTATCAGTTTATACACGTTTTTTCAAATTATGACCAAGTAGTAATGTACATGTACTAAAATTGCTTGCAAATTCACATCAGATCTGCTACTTTCTGATGGGTGTTGGTAAAAGTCGGAGCTAGCCGGAGGTAGCCGGAGGTAGCTTAATGCTGTTGTATACGCTTTGTATATAGTTTCCCATACAGATTACCGATTACACTGAATACAATTATACCTCTGGGTTTCCACAGACCATCAAAACTACATTTTGTCTGTATTTTAAAATAATATTGTTCACTCCAAGATCCTCTCCTGGTTCGCGTCAGGTTTTCATTGTAACGGTTTAATGCGCGCGCCCTCCGGCTAGCTCCGACCACCTCCGACTTTTACTTAAGTTACTTAGTACCCCTTTCTGATTCTACTTGATTGAAAGTTTTTGTTTCTTCTGTTTTCGTTTAAACAAAGTTTTGACATGTATTTCATTACAATTTATTCATCTTACCATTTAACATAAAAATGATGATTTACAAGAGAAAAAAGGTTTCGACCCGAAAACCGAATTGTTGAATCTTTTCCCCAAACTGACGTCTTTTCGGCTGTGCAAAAACTGACAATGAGTACATACTGCCTGGCCCACACTGTGTTTGTTGCAAGTTCATGCGCATGCATTTATTTTAGGGGTGGTGTATTCATTTCGTAATAACAAAAAATACCACAAAATATCCTTTTTTTAATCACTGTATAATCAACATAATTTTATAGCATTTTAATGTTATTACAATGGATTTACTGGACTACCTTCATGCTTAAACTAAGACAAATGGTAAGAAAATGGAACTTCAGTTCACCCCTACTTAAAGTGAATTCTTCCGTAAATACCTTGTGTAGTCGGGAGCCGATAGCTAGCTTGACATTTCGTTTAATTAATGCATTGGGCGGTTGGGGGACGATTCCATCAAAATAAAAATGGCGGCGCACATGGCGCTCTCGCGATTTGCAGTTGTCGGAAAAATCTGTCTCCGAATTGTCCGGTTGTCGGCAGTTGGCACTTCTCAGCGACAGGTAAAATGTGGTTTATTCTTTATTACCCATTGTATTGTGTGTAATTGGCTTTTAAATTAGGCCAAGGCCTTAGCGTTATTATTGTATGAAAGCCCGTGCGGTACGTGCCTGTTAAATAAGGGGCGTGGTTGGGGGGGGGGGGGGGGTCAATATGTAGACAATAAGGATTAGTAATAGTAGTATAGTACACACTTTGATAGCTTCTGGTCTTTTAAATCCTGTTAAATGTATCATTATTTGTTATTATGGCAATTCCTGAAGCCTTTACTCTTGAGCTTAGACTGTAAAATGAAAAAAGATGATTTGTGGGCATGATTTTATTTGCGTAGCCTAATAAAAAAGTAATACATATTGACTGCATTAGCAGTGATTAGGCTGAAAAACTGTAAAAGATACAATTAAACGGGAACAAAATGTGATTTTTATGATTTTTGTTTGCTTTTAATTTTTCCGAATATGGAAAATGCTCTCCGAATATGATTTCCTTAAAATGAATCATCATCATTCCCCTCCAATAAGAAAGCACCTAATGCACCTATCAATTGTATGACGCACCCTCAGACCCCCGGGGGATGTGCGTCAATGTTAACAGTGAGGCCAGATTTTGGAGTCGCATGACGCACCCGTACGTCTTATCCTTGACGCACCATTCTTGGAAAACAATGACACACACAAGTCGCGACGGACAAAAGTCGCGACATGATCAAGCGGGGCATCGCGCTGTACTGTGTGTATGCACGCATGTCGGGCGTGTGGCCGCGCCGCGCAAGTGGGGAATGAAAGAACGGCTTTTACTTTGGTTTTCTGCTATGGCATGCTACGGTAAATAACCACAGCCGTACCGTATAAACTCAAATTTTCCAGGAACGCTTTACTTTTGGATCGTTAATACCAGCACATGTACAATCACAAACGTTCATGTACCGCGATGCGCGATGCGCGCCATCAAAGGGGTTTTCCAATGCTGCACATGAGTCACCCCTCTAGTCTGCATGCAGGCGCTTTGTCTCGCAAGCACCCTGAAGTACCGCCAGGCATTATACACCCATTCAAAACCCGACTGGAGTGTAAGACTACGGAACGTAGTGAGAATTTAAACTGTATACCTGACTAGTAGCGATAAGCATACACGGAAAGTAATGTGTGCGACAAATTCTCCCTTGTCGTTTTGCTGAGGGGAAGTTGGCCGCGATCGAACTTGGGAAATCACATGCGGCTAAGTAAGCAAAGCAGCTGCATTGACGCTGTGTTATTCTCAATGTTATTCTTCCATTACATAGCCGAGAATTCGGATGCAACTGGTACCTTTTCTGTGAGATATTTTACGTGCTTGTCCCAACTAGGAAGGGCTCACGCACGCAATATCTCGTGTTCTTGTGAAAAGGACGACGCGATGCAGGCCACCTAGACTTCCACATTTCGCGATGGGAAAACTATCGCTGTTACTTGTTAGTGTAAAATGTTGATAAAGTTGTTTGCGGTCGGCGATTTTGACTAACAATGATCAGAAGTCGATATGGTACCATTTTTTTTTTACTCAACAAGCACAGTTTATTCGCCGCATTGACGCATGGCAATGGTTCGAAACGGACGCACCTCGACACACCACGATGTGTTCGTGACGCACCTAAATTGCACTTTACGCACCCCCATCGTCCAGTTTTGACTGAACATTATGGAGACATGACGCAACTCCCCCGGGGGTCCAAGGGTGCGTTATACAATTGATAGGTGCATAATTGCAATCAATAGCTAGCTCCTTGTGTGACAATGTTTTGTCTAAACTATAGTTGCGACAATCCCCACTAGTTGGAGAATTCCTAACTTAAGATGAACCTTTATTATAGACAAGTAATAACAGGAGAAAATATCCGGGTATAACCCAATCATCAAACTCAATGCCAAGTGCTTATTTTCCTCTTGCTCAGCTAAGTACTTCAAGTAGTGTCTTTGTCAAAGATACTTTCCGGACCACAGAGCAGTCTTGGGTCAAGAGGATTCTTCAAGGGACTGGTCCAAGCCAAGACATTGATGATTCCTTGGATGAGGAAGACATTGTCGAGGTGGAGCCTCAGTATATGGACATCATACAGACGCCTAAGACTACATTCATTGATAAGTAAGCATTCTGCTATCAAGTTCCCTAATTATAGTTGAAGCTGCATGTTGTTCTATATTTTTCTTTCTTGATATGTTTTTGTTTTTTCAGAAACCATGCTACTTTTTCCTACTGTTACTTTGTGAAAGGTTTCTGTGCAGTTTTATTAAAGGAAAGTATTGACGTTGAATAAATTGATGGTTTAAATGCTTTGGGTCATTTTCAGACCTCATGTTCGACTTAGAAGCTACAAGCCCAAAGATGACCTCCTTGACAAACTCAAAGACATCACATTAGAGGTTGTTCCAGATGCTAACTTAGAAAACTGGACAAAACTGGCCTTGGAGGACAACAGCATTAAATATCAGGTTTGAGTTTTGCTGGATTTAGTAGCTTTAGGTTTGAACTAATGTTTTGTTTAAGAATAAAGCTATTAAAAGGACCAGGAGAAAGAAGTTGGGGGATACAAATATTCTTTCTTTAATGGCAAGAAAACCAGAGAACATCGGCCCGATGGGCCAGGGTGACTTTAAAGACTTGACACGTGCTGAAATCTACATTCTCTTGTCCAATGCTCTGTCATACATGTACAGTATATATTTCTATTTTCACTGATATGTTTATTTGTGTGCATGATGGTACAGATTAACTGACCGTCAAAATTAATCGTTAAACTCTTTGAAACAATTTTATTTTGTATTGCTTGATAACTGTTTACCTCCCCAGATCCTGGTGAAATGTTTCAAGACCTTCAACCATGATGTTCCCAATTTTCTCCTGAGTCAAATGTGCACTATGGCCGATGTTCTTGCCTTCTATCAGACCGAAGTAAAGGACAAGACTAAATTTGATGAATTAAGCACCTTAGATCTGCCTCCAAATCTTAAGATTCATTGGGATTACAGCGACGATTCTCGATTGGAACTTTATGAAGACTATCTGGAGTTTATCAAACCTAAGACGAGTCCGAAGCCACCAGAATGGAAGTATAGACCCTCATGATGTGTAGAATTTAAGTCAGTTATGTATGGCCCTGCCCATCACTTTATGGAGTCATTTAGATTTACATGGATGATGCTCTGTTGCTGATAAAGACAATTTATGTTAAAGCCATCAGAATGGAAGTACAGACCTTCATGATGTGTAGAATTACACCTAAGACTAGTCTGAAGCCACAAGAGTGGAAGCATAGACCCTCATTATGCGTAGAATTTAAGTCAGTTATGTACCGCCCTGCCCATTACCTGATCACTATATGAGTGAGTCATTTAGTGAATACATTCAATGTTGTACAAGGGCTAAAGGATTTACATATGGATGATGCTCTGTTGCTGATGAAGACAATTTATGTTTAAGCAGGGAGTGGAGATTTCATCTTTGTTCACACTTTTTACTAATCTTGGCTAACTGAATAATTAAAATCTCACTGAAACATAAAGCAAGTTGGGTATACTGAATTACAATATATTTTGTATTTATTTTTCTTTTAACTACTTTTTTTATTTTTTATGTGAAAATAGAATTTAAGCTCGTTTAAAGAAAATACAACCAAATTTTGAGCAAAGATCTGTTGACCAAATGTTGGACCCTATTCCTTATGAATGCCTACATAACTCTAACCTTTCCAGATCTTTTAAACATCCATCAATTTTGTGTGTGCGAATGCACAAAAGTATAGCCTAATGTGAAAAGTAGTTTCAACTGTAGTGTATGGGTGGGCGTGGCTTCAGTATAATTTGTATTTAGTTCATTACTGATGTTTGACAGCATCCAGACTCCAAGGAATGTGATAAAGGGCCAGGGTGTGAAGTCAATCAATGATGGGTGTGGTTTCTGCAGTAGTCTGTAGGTGGGCGTGGCTTCAGTATAATTTGTATTTATAGTTCATCAGTGATGTTTGACAGCCTCCAGACTCCAAGGGGTGTGATAAACGGCCAGGGTGTGAAGTCAATCAATGGATGGGCGTGGCTTCTGCAGTAGTCTGTGGCTGGGCATGACATCAACAGTACAATTTAATGAGTTCATCGCTGATGGCAGACGGTGTTAAGACTCCAAGATCAGTGAAGAGAAGAGTGATATAGGCTGGGGGCGTGTAGTCGATTAATGGATGGGCGTGGCTTAAGTCAGAGGTTGATTTTAGCGTTGAGGCATGGTACTGCAAAAGAGAATACAGAAAAGAAAGAATAATTCCTTTAATTGAATCCCATATTTTGTGGGACTGACTACCTTTTTAATTTCTAAAACTCTTAGATTCTTTAAAATCTACTAGGAGACATTGACGAATTTGTCAAGGATTCAAGAAGAACAAAGCCCTGTTAACCAGTTCGCGCCGGGATTATTTTAACAACGCCGAGCCGACGGGCGGGATTATTTTTAACGAAACTCGATCTGAAGCGTGTTCAGGCTGATAGTGCCGGGAAGCACACCCACGCATTTCCGGCCTTGCGCGCTGCTGACATACATTTCCGAACTTGAACTTGGCATGTTTATGCGTCATCCGTTTTGAATTTTGGGAAATGTTTGCGTTTATATACGTCATCCGGCGCGAACTGGTTAAGGTAATACCTTGTATTCATTTGGCACATCTTGCTGGTTGAGTGGGTAGATGAAACGTACGAACTTGAAGCTTTCAACAACAACATAGAAGGGTTTGTTGGCAATCTTGGCACATATTGCCAGCTGGTATGTGCCAATCTGCAGTAAGGAGTTCAGAATAAAATTGTAATAACAATTGTATTAAAAACAGTTTGAACACGGGTATCAAATGCTCGTCTAGCAATTACTGGGAGCTTTATCTCATAATTTTGTGATAAACAAATAAATGCATGACACTCGCCTTGTTTATGATGCCACCACTTTCAACAACCCCCTCGGCCCCCACCATCACAAGATCAATCTTTTCTATTATGTACCTGAAATTAGTGAAAAAGGAAAAAGAAAATTGACTTAGTGTTACCATGATGAAAATTGAGTCAACATTTTTGGGAATATTTGGTTATTTATTTGGATTTGCTGAAATATAATTCTCACCCCGCGGCTGAATCTAGAATGATGACAACTGGAATTCCTGCTTCTCTCAACTTTCTCGCCATTTTCTCTCTGTTAAAAATAAACAATACAACAAATAGTGATGGAAAATCTTAATTCTTAAACTCTTTACAAGTAAATTAAATGGCAGTTCAAAATTAGCAAACAATTATCCAAATATATACAGAAGGCAATGTGCCACTATAAACTTAATCTTAACTACAAATGACACCAAACAGTGAGAAACCTCACATTTTAGACGTACCCTGACCTGTCGGGACAAGACTCTGTTATATAGATGTTGAATCTCTTCTTATTTGCTGCTGCCTCAAGTAACGTCTTCAAGACGACTCGGGAATGGGAGTGCGTCAGAATACTCTGCAAAACAAAATAGCAAAAACTAATTACAGACCATTGTTTCTTGATTGTTTCAAGTAAGGGTAGGAAGAAAAGGTGTGATGATATGGGTAATGGAAGAGGGGGATGGGGGGGGATGAGGGGGGGGGGGGGGGGAGGGGGATGGGGAGACTTACACATCCATCCCTGATGAAAGGTTCTCCCAATGCTGCGATTTTGTCTCTTGATCCTGCAACTTTCTGCAGATACATCTTGCCTCTCTCTACCAAGATATTCTTACTTTCTTGAAAATTCTACCAATGTAATAAACACAAACAAAAATATGACAATAAAAATTTGTTTAAATTGTTTGAATAGCACTCATTATAATCTACATTTTTGGAATACCATGATTTCAACCCTGACAGGGAATGTGGTGCTTGTGTTCTTGGGCAAGACCCTTTACTAAATTACCTTGCCCCATCTCCACCTAGGAGTAGAAATGGGTGCCTGTGAAAGTGGCCGGAGACTAGATTTTTGGCCTGATAAACTGGGATAATTATTGTGGAGTGCTCTGAGACCTTTGATATAAAGCACATACTGGTTGGGTAGATCAGTATGGTGAAAAACTCATCCACTGAGTATTAGTGAGTAACTTGACTCACCATCTGATCCAAAGCAGTGAGTGTGATGAATCTCAAGAAGAGCTCACATCCTGAGGATATCGAGGTGACCGAGTTGTCTGTTTCCATCAACCAACCGATGCAGTCTTTTAAGCTTTCTCTCAGTCCCGCGAGAGTTCCCGCTACAACACACAAATTGAAGGTTAAATTAGACTAAACAAACCCAGCTCAACTCTGAATCAAAGTTTTAGTTTGGATTAAATGTTCAGAATTATGGCCAAACTCGGCAAACTGCCTTCTAGTAAGTCAGAGTTACTGAGGTTAACATTTAGTTACTGGACAACACTCCAAATTATTATAAGTAAAACAAGTATTAAATTCACATGGGGGATCTTAAGACTCAAGTCAGTCACAAGTAAATCACATTAGACAAAGGTCAAAATTGTCAAAGGTCAATCACAAGTTTTAGTTATACTAGTCAGGGGGTGAGCTTGGAAAAACTAGCTTGGAAAATCCAGCTCAGTCTAAGTTTAATCATGGAGGAATAATATTCCTCCATGGTTTAATGATGGGAGATTTGAGCTAGACAAACGAGTATTGAGTCACCTGGGCTGAGTTTCAGATGCTCAATCAGCGTGTGAATGGCTGCCACTGCACTGGAAATATCAGCATTCTCCTCCATGCATTGCTGGAAGTAGTTCAAAGTAACTGTTCAAAAGAAATTGAACAATATAAAACATTTGCTGAGCTGTCAAAGTCACTCAGTCATTATGTAATATACAGCACTGTCACGATCAACACAACACATCACTCAACAGTACTTTTTTGTTACAACAAAAACTTGAGATTAAGTTAATAATTTATTTATTAAATCAAATGTCACGTTAGTTTACCTTCCTTGTTCATCTTATTGTATTGCAGAACTAGTCAAGTTCGAAAAACAATAATTTGTGTAACTGTTCATCACCAGTCTGCTGTTCACATGTTTGAGTACCAATGCAGTAGCGCAGCTGTCAAGTCGTATGTAAAACGAATGCCGATTGGTTGAATACCGAGCTCAACGGAAGGCTTATCCAATCAGATTGCCTTTCTCTTAAGCATTTGTGGTGTTCAAGATGGCGGACGGTAAGAAGACGATTTTGTGCGTAAAGTAATGGGACAAATATTACGTTTTTTTCCTATTTAGTGTGCATATAACCCAATATAAAGCCGGCGATGTAGCGATGCGCATATGCTCTAATGATTGGGTAGCTCGTTTGGAACTGAGTTGATCAAATATTACCTAAAATTACGTTTAATTATTACTGTGTAAAGTGTAGGGGATTTTTACTTTACTACAATCAGCCGTGCCCGTGCGAACACAGTCGTGTCTAGCCCCACAAAAGGGGCTGTAATTAGCTCCGTTTGTCTTTTTCTTGTCGTTATTTCAGGACTACGATGATGTATATAGGATTAGGAGTGTTGAGCGATGTGCATTTCGAGAGATTTTTGGAATCGATTGATTTGCTTGTCGGCAAAAGTCGGAACAACGCGTGTGCAAGATTATCCTCATAATCCTGGCATGGGGCTTAGTGTTTAACAGATAAAGACAAAATGGAGCTAATTACAGCCCAATTTGTGGGACTAATTCGTGTCTTGATTGACTGAGTCATATTGATAATGAATTTCAGGGAAAACTATTATTATACTTGGCAAATATATTTTGTCATTTCTTTATGTTGCTGGTTTTCCTAACTTGGCATAATAAAACTTGTATGTGTGTCGGATATATATATTTTTCTAATGATAAATTAGGCCTACTATATATGCATTATTTGTATGAATTGTGACTGAATTAATTTCCAACTTCTTTCTGTAGAATCGGAGGGCAGTCTTATTGTAGTTGTTCTGGATGTCAACCCGGTGTGGTGGGGGCAGGATATCAAGAATGACAAAGGAGTAAGCACTGACTGTTTTAAAACACCTTTGGGAGGTCAAATTTGTAGTCTTTTTCTGTTTGTAAATCACATAATATTTTTTCACCAATTTCTTTCAAATTTTGCTAAAGAAATGAAGGGGTAGACAAATGCTATGAAGTCTTTTGTATTGAGTTACAATTGACAGACTTAAAAGTTTTGTAAACCAAATTAAATATTTTACTTGAAAGCTCTCATATTTTAAGAAATAATATTTGTTTTGGTTGTATTTTTGTATTTCAGCTGACATTATTTGAATGTTTGGACCACATTATGGCATTTGTGAATTCTCATTTATTGATGAACTACAACAATAGAATAGCAGTTATTGCCAGCCATACAAATGAGAGGTGAGTTCAAATCTTAGTACAGTGTTTTTGGAAAGAGTTCTGTTTGCAGCCTCCACGAACACTTCCTAACTCATCCTGAACTCATCTGTGGTTTAGGCCACAACAAAAACTGTCGAAATTTCAGCTCGGTAGATATACTTTTGAGAAAATGAAAATGCATCCTCACTTTTCTTGACACAAAGGAAAGCGTGATGGTTTGGTCTTAACTATGTAAGGAAACGATAATAATTCCTCTTTTCTGAAGAAAACAATTGATGGCATTATAGGTGGTTATTTCACAGGACGCATGCATGATCCTATTTACTTACATTCATGTAGGATATAAAACAATTGATGGCATTATAGGTGGTTATTTCACAGGACGCATGCATGATCCTATTTACTTACATTCATGTAGGATATAAAACAATTGATGGCATTATAGGTGGTTATTTCACAGGACGCATGCATGATCCTATTTACTTACATTCATGTAGGATATAAAACAATTGATGGCATTATAGGTGGTTATTTCACAGGACGCATGCATGATCCTATTTACTTACATTCATGTAGGATATAAAACAATTGATGGCATTATAGGTGGTTATTTCACAGGACGCATGCATGATCCTATTTACTTACATTCATGTAGGATATAAAACAATTGATGGCATTATAGGTGGTTATTTCACAGGACGCATGCATGATCCTATTTACTTACATTCATGTAGGATATAAAACAATTGATGGCATTATAGGTGGTTATTTCACAGGACGCATGCATGATCCTATTTACTTACATTCATGTAGGATATAAAACAATTGATGGCATTATAGGTGGTTATTTCACAGGACGCATGCATGATCCTATTTACTTACATTCATGTAGGATATAAAACAATTGATGGCATTATAGGTGGTTATTTCACAGGACGCATGCATGATCCTATTTACTTACATTCATGTAGGATATTTCATAAATTGTGACCGCTTCGTTTGTTGTTGTTTGCCAATGGTGTCATAACTTTTGATTGAACACTAAAAAACCTTTTCCTCTCTAACAATTATGGCATACTGCAGTAGGTTTTTGTATCCCGTCAAAGAATCAACGTCCACAGCTGAGGACACAGAGGGCGCCAGACATGTAGCGGATGGAAAATATGAACACTTTGCTAAAGTCAATGACGCAATGCAGGATGAACTCAGACAGCTTTTAGTCCATAGTAAGTGAAGTGAATCTTTGCAGTAGACCCTTGTACCTGTCAATCAAACAGCAACATTGACCAATTAGATCGCGTCCTTTGGTCAGGTGACCACAGTGGCTCAATCAAACTCATTCATAAGTTCTGTGATAAATGTATACAAACCCAAAGTGGGTGGAAACGATCAACTGAAAATTATATCAAATCCACAATGTGGGATTTCACAGGCCTTTATTTTTGTTTAACTGATAAGATTGAGTTACAACTTATCTTATAATTGATGAATTTGCCTTGTTTTCTTTTCAGATAGTACAGTTGTTCACACAGATACCTTACTGGCCGGTTCACTAGCCATGGGCCTCTGCTGTATCCTTGATAATATCTTGAAGACAAATAAGATCATTTGAGTTTCCCAAACTAACACCACTCAAAGTAACCTCACCTGTTGAAGTTTCAGCTCAGTAGATGTTACACTTTTTAAACTGTGCACAACCTTTTGATCTTGAAAACTGACTGCAGGAAATACCCTAAATTTCATGTTTTGACAGCAAAAGCCAGATGATTTAATTTCATGGGGTGTTTCATACCTGCACATCTGTTTCACATCTTAAACTGAAATGATTATATTCCATAACTGACTAATATTCATAGACATACACAGGATACAAAAAGAAAGTGCAGGTAAGAAATGTAATGAAAGGTTGTTCTTATTTTGGCTTCTGTAGACATTGTATTACAATTCAAACTGTTTATGTAATTATCTCTAAAATAATGTTTGCAGTTTGTAACAATAAAACAGTATTTGGTGTGAAAGAAATACCGGGAAATCATTTTTGTATTTTCAATCAACAAATTAGGAGGAATGCTGGTTATGTATTAACCCTAACCCTACCTAATGCTACTTTTTACTACTAGTAGTAAAAAGTAGTATGCACTCTCACTGACTTATGTGCAATGCCTGTAGTAATTTTTAGTATTGGGTACTTCACCCCTAGTTGCACTCGTAGTACTTTTTAGCATTGGGTGCCTGTGCTTGCTGTGTGTGCATGGCCCATGTATGCTGTGTAGTGTGTTCTCAACTCTACAGCAAAAATTGTCACTTGGGACACATGGGTCAAGGCTGGACTACTGCATTTTTTTGCCAGGTAAGTATTACTGACCTGTATTGCCACTATTAGTATTTTGTAGTTGGCAGTATCTGTACTCTGTCAGTACACACCCAATCATCAGTCACTCAGAGACCCAGTGCTACAAAATACTAAGTAGTATTCTGTAGTATGCAGTTCTTTAGCCCAAAGTAAGGCCTAGGGGGTTAGGGTTAAGGTTTGTTCATCTTTAGAATTATTCATCTCTAATTTACAGCTGCACTGAATTAAACAGCAAATTGTTACACTGTCAATATCTTTGTTTACTGTATGTATAGCTGGACAGCAAGTCAAGTCAAGATTATTAGTAAGTAAAGACCTTTCCGTTCCCTTCAATTGTGATAATAACTTTTCTAAATCAAGGATCTGTGGTGGGAAATTACCTTATAACCAGCCAAACATTGTTCTCCTTTGATTAGATGGTAACATTTATCCATCATTTATTCTTTTGATCTTTTCTTCTTTAGGTCATCAAAGCAGCAGATGATAGTGCCTCTCAGTACATGAACATTATGAATGTTACCTTCACTGCGCAAAAACAGGTACTCAACTCATCCCCCCATTAACTTGGGGGAGGGGGGGGGGGGAGGGGTGATATAAATGCCCAGTCTCTAAAGAATGCATGTTATAACCAATGTTGACCTGCTAAATATATTCTGCTTCAAATATGTACATTTTGGAGATTTTTTCTGCGGTTTTTCTTTCTACCTGAGCAATTTTTGCATTAGAAAAGTCAAGGAGTTTTAAGTTCAGTAAATAAAATAGATTTTGTTTTTCTTCAAATCAGATATATAACATTTTATACATCTTGTAAAGGAGAGTATCGACTATCATGAGTATGAGTATTGAATCAATTCTCTGAATCGTTCATTAGATGCCATGTTTAATTGGCTCTGTCATGCACATTAATAATACACTTCTTTTTATAATGCTGGAACTGCAGACATTAGGCAGATTATTGCCTTATCCTTTGACACATATACGTATGAAGTATCATTGGATGTAGGCCACAGTGACCAGTTTTATTCCTTGTGTGTTTTTCCTACAGAGTATTCCGATTGATGCTTGTATTTTGGAGAAAGATTCTGGATTGCTACAGCAGGTAAAAGAACTTGGCAGATCTTCAGATCATTGTGGATTCAAAGTTAAGCTCGGCCTGACGATTGTGGTGTAATGCCCCTCATCAAGACAGTTGGTAACAATCTTCCTACCCACGGGAATAAATGGGTTCTTGTTATGGTAGATTGAGTTGTTTTAATACACCTGAAACCATTATTTACCTTTACTTTTACTTTGCCCTGGGTGGATATAACGATTGTTACAAAGTGTCCTGCTTAGGGACATTAGCACCACGATTGCAAAGTTGGGTTTTATTTGCATTTTAGACTAATAATGGACTGATGGTCATTTTTCTTTGTTCTAGGCATGTGACATTACCGGGGGTATATACCTCAAAATCCCTCAGATAAGCGGGCTTCTGCAATATCTACTGGTAAGTTGAGTAAAATGAGCGCATATGACAACGATACATATCTAGTTGTACAAAGAAAAACTTTCTTTTTCTTTTAAGGGGGAGGGGGGGTCCCTACAAACTAAACCCTGGTTATGCTGCTAGTTATGCCAGCATTCGTCTCTATCTTTCCTTACAGTGGGTATTTCTACCAGACCTCAGCCTACGTGATACATTAGTCTTTCCTCCAGCCATTCATGTGGATTATCTGTACAGTGATCACTTGTTTGTCTCTATCTTTCCTTACAGTGGGTATTTCTACCAGACCCCAGCCTACGTGATACATTAGTCTTTCCTCCAGCCATTCACGTGGATTATCTGTACAGTGATCACTTGTTTGTCTCTATCTTTCCTTACAGTGGGTATTTCTACCAGACCCCAGCCTACGTGATACATTAGTCTTTCCTCCAGCGATTACCGTGGATTATCTGTACAGTGATCACTTGTTTGTCTCTATCTTTCCTTACAGTGGGTATTTCTACCAGACCCCAGCCTACGTGATACATTAGTCTTTCCTCCAGCGATTACCGTGGATTATCTGTACAGTGATCACTTGTTTGTCTCTATCTTTCCTTACAGTGGGTATTTCTACCAGACCCCAGCCTACGTGATACATTAGTCTTTCCTCCAGCCATTCACGTGGATTATCTGTACAGTGATCACTTGTTTGTCTCTATCTTTCCTTACAGTGGGTATTTCTACCAGACCTCAGCCTACGTGATACATTAGTCTTTTCTCCAACGATTACCGTGGATTATCTGTACAGTGATCACTTGTTTGTCTCTATCTTTCCTTACAGTGGGTATTTCTACCAGACCCCAGCCTACGTGATACATTAGTCTTTCCTCCAGCGATTACCGTGGATTATCTGTACAGTGATCACTTGTTTGTCTCTATCTTTCCTTACAGTGGGTATTTCTACCAGACCCCAGCCTACGTGATACATTGGTCTTTCCTCCAGCGATTACCGTGGATTATCTGTACAGTGATCACTTGTTTGTCTCTATCTTTCCTTACAGTGGGTATTTCTACCAGACCCCAGCCTACGTGATACATTGGTCTTTCCTCCAGCGATTACCGTGGATTATCTGTACAGTGATCACTTGTTTGTCTCTATCTTTCCTCACAGTGGGTATTTCTACCAGACCCCAGCCTACGTGATACATTAGTCTTCCCTCCAGCCATTCACGTGGATTACCGTGCAGCTTGCTTCTGTCATCGCACACTCATTGACATTGGCTATGTCTGCTCTGTCTGCCTATCAAGTAAGCAGATTTGTATAACAAAACTGGTTCTTCATCAGTGTTACTATTTTGACAAGTTTATAAAGGTTTGGCTTGTGCTGCATTTCAAATGAAAACATCTGAATAAAGTCAATTTCTTTCCTTTTTATCACACAGTTTTCTGCACCTACAGTCCAATTTGTTCTACTTGCCAGTAAGTATATCGCCAGTAAAACTGATTTTCTCAAATATCTTTTCCCTTACCCCTTTGAGTGATTTCCTAGGATCCTTTCTCACTCTTGCCAAATCCAATACCATTATAACAAATCATACACCCAAACTTGTTGGTCTCTGATTATGCCTGACCCCATGTAAAGCATGATCAGTTTACTTTTGGTTCAAAGTATTCCCTTCCAAAAATAAATAAGATTGCTTATTCGGGTTTTCCGAGCACTCTGGAAATCAGGGAAAACCTGGAAATTGAGTTTCTATTTTGTCAGTCGGAGAAAAACACCTCAAATCAGTCGAAAGTCAAGGATTTTAACCCTGAAGGCTTCTCACCAGTTTGGCATAAGTTGTTTAAGGGAGGCCATCACTTATCAACAAGATCCCCTGTGTATTTATTATATCAGCAACCTCATCAAAATCTAAATATTTCTTAAGAATTGTGGAAGTTTCCCAGGGAAATTTCTGGCCTGAACTGCATGCAGTCAACTTCAGTTTATACAAAAACACAAACTTTTTTTCCAGCTTTTTAGTTATAACATTTACGCTAATACACATTTAAGCTAATACACATTTTTTCCAATTTACAGGTAACTAAACATGTTTACTATGACCTAATATCTACATATGCATTAACTATTGTTTACATTTTAGGAGTTTGTTGTCCAAAACACGATTAATGCCGTTTTGTTATCTAGAAGAATACCGCCCTTTTCTGGTTGCCCGAAGTTAGTTTTTGACAGTTATCTAGTTTAGCGCAATATAAGGATATACAAGCACTAGGAAAGAAGTGGGTTACAAACGGCTCATAATACTGTTTTGAAGAAAAAAACTCATTTTAACTGAACTAATTTGTCTGAAAAATACAATTTCTGCGTCTAATAATCTCTCACCAGCACTGCATTTAAGATGAAGACAACACCCAATCTCAAGGCCAAAAAGAGGAAAAAATCTGTTCTCCAAACCAGCTGATGTTGATCAGTAAAATGTAAGCTATTTTTGGAAATTCAGAGTTTATTTTTATAGTTTTGGGTAAACATGTAACAGAAGAATTTGATTGTATGATAAACCATTTAAGAACTAGTGTCTCTGTGGAGAAAAGGAGTTTTGTGTTACCTAGGATACTGTATTGTCAAGCAAAACACCTTTAAAAATTGGTAAAAATTTATATGTTAAATATTTGTTTTCTTGCAAATTACTGATATACAGTGAAACGCCGCTATAACGAACATCACGGAAGCCACATATTTTGTTTGATATATCGATCGTTCGGTATAGCAATTTTCAGCCGATAGTCTATCGGTTGCCCATTTTTCAAGATGGCGTTCGTCCTTTTTAATAGTGCCCTCTTATTGCCTATTTCAATCAATAGCTTTTATTTATCACCCCGAATTCTCATTCATCACCCCAAAATCTAAAGAAATGGTTGGGTCTTCCCTTCTATTCATTGGGAAAGTATTAAATAATAACCACCCGTCACTCTTTAAAAAAAAGCACCGACCATTTGACGTTCGGGAATAAAACATTTCTAAAAATCTGTTTTTGTTGACATATTTTCAACAACAATGTTTGGACACAAACATCGGAAGCCAAGGATGATGTTCGGTATAAAAGCCGAATATTGGGTATAGCGGTGTTCCACTGTATTAGAAAGTGGTCAAGTGTTATGATGCAAAACCCTGAGATTCAAAGTGGTACAGATTTGTTGTCACTGAAGCATTTTTATTATGTGATTTAATTTCAATTTAATTACAATGTTAATAATAATTATATGATGATTTGTTTGTGATCCAGTGTTTGACTTAGCTTCGTTGTTCAGTAGGCCTGATTTGAACATCATGAACCTGCATTCAAAATAATAAAATGTGAATAACACGAAAAGCACACAGTAATAGATGAAACAATTTAATTTGTGTCACGATCAGGAAATATTTAGTTAGTGATATAAAGATGATATTTACAGTAAACACTGAGTAGATTTCCTTCATCTTACCTGCACATGTGGTGGTAACTCCATGATATACTGCACAGTGCTTGAAATCTGCTCTGGTTGTATACACTAAAAGGAAAACGATTAAATGCTGCGTTTTAAGATCATGACACTCATTTTGTCTCAATGTGTCACACTTTGTGTCTCGTGGTCTGTCACCTATTTTGTCTCAGGGTCTGTCTTACCTGCATTGACTTGTAGAGTGCTGCAGGCTTGGATGGGTTATCAGGATACATCCGAGATACAAATTCTGTCTCAACAATACCCGGGGATATACTCTGAACGAAATAATTGAAATAAGGGATTAAATAAAAACTACAACTACAATATGATTTATACTTTGAAAAGAAACTTTTTAATTTTTGGAAGGAAAAAAAGTGAAAACTGCAATTTTTTTATTTTACAATTCAAGAAACCCCAAGTAGCCAATATAGTTGTTACTTTTTCCTTATTTTGAAGAGCATGTTGCAGCAATTCTTAACTTACAGCAATTCTGATCATCGATCCAACCTCCCTAAGTTCCTGTCTGACACCCTCCGTCATAGCTGTCACAGCAAACTTGGTGGCTGTATGGAAATGACTGTCTCTACTCTGGGTTACCTTATGACCTGAAATACTGGCAAGAAATTAACAATAGGGCCTACTTGTAACGCAGGTGCTCTCAGGAATTATAATTAGATTCTAATTTATGCATATAAATCATTAATATTCATGATATACCTATTAATATTGATGACCTGGCCATCGTCGGCACCTTTTTGAGCCATTTGTTTGACAGCTTCCCTGGTACAAATAGCCACTGCCAATATGTTGACCTGATAGGTGCATTAAAAGTAAAGTTAATTAAAAGTTGCAGTTTTAAAATATCTGTGTAAAATTCACAAATTGTCCCAAATTCTTACATCGAGCATATTTTTCCATTTCTTGGTATCGCCATCTAAGAGACTAGCCGCGTGTGATATCCCTGCGTTATTAACACACACGTCCACTCCTCCAAACGTCCTCCATATCTGATCGAACATGGCCAAGATTTCCTTCTCCTGAGATAAGTCACATTGTATGGGGTGGAGGAGGCCGGGGAACGAGGACTCCTTGAACACAGAAGATTCTTCCTGGAAGAAAGAAGGAAAAACGGCCCAAAAAGAAAGACAAAGACAGCAGATTTCAGTGATCTGGTTTTAAAAAATCATCATGTGGATGCTTTTCCGAATAATTCAATTGTTTGTTTTAGTATGTTTGGGAAAGACCCCATAGTTCACCACAGCATCCAGGAAGGTTCTTATTGGGAATGGGATTAGCATCATAATGGGAACTTCGTACCATTGCCCTATTACTAACTTATTTCATGGAGCAATCTAGTTTAATGCTCCATGCTTATTCCTACCTCTGTGATTAGGGGAAACGTTTTGGGAAATATTTTAGACATTAAATTATTTGTTTAACTCATTATGCAGCCGTTTTTTACTAAAGTAAAATTGTGTGGAAATTTGGGAAAACTTTAGAAATGGTTTACTAAATCGGCAGCCGTGATCCGTGTTAATTCGCAATGTTTCTTCGCAAAAAGAAACTTGACAAGGATTAACAGTTTTGTTTTAAATAATCAACACTTCCAGTTCCACCATTGACATGTTTACCTCAATAGCTATAACGTTGCGTGCACATCCAACCACTTTCATTCCGTGTTGGACCAAAGTCCGAGTGATCGCTTTGCCGATACCAGAAGACGCCCCTGTGACTAATGCAACTCGCCCCGCCCACCTCCTCATAGACTCATCCTGCTTGGAAGTCATACTTCCAAAATCAGGCAGGAATAATTGCAAATATTGGAATTCGAATTCGTTGATACAGTATTTCCTACGTGTATATTTCCTACGTTTATATTTCCTGTTTTACGGGTGAACGGGTTTCGTTTTTGGCGATCTATTGTCGTTCTTATTCCACCTTGGAATAACAAAGGGTGTTTTTTTTTCCGGGGATGTAACACTGGTATACCTACCAAGGCCACAAGCATCGCAGTTCCTAGCTATATAGGTCTACTAATCCTGCAGCTAGGAAATCATGGAATTATAGAACATGGGAAGTTTGAATGGAGTCCCCCCCCCCCCTGTAATAAAATAATAATAATAATAATTGCAGTATGAGCGCGCATGATTTGAGCTACATTGTATTACATGTGTACTATTAGGGAAGACTATTATTTATTATGCAGATATTACAAGCCACACCATTCTGTAAATAGTAATGCATTGTACATTGTAAACAGTTGTGGACTTTTTGTTTGTGTATTGAAATTGTGTTATTTATAGTTGTTTCTTCAGTACATAAACGTTTTAATGAAAGTCAAACACGGGCCGGTTTCCTCTGAAAATAGATGACGCCCCAAACCGAAAGTTGGATACTGTAATTTGTTAACAATAGAGGGCGCGGTTTTTTTTAGGCCTGTGCATTGCATGCCGTTTCCCAAACCCCAGTTCTCCGTCGTTTATACCAACTATTTCGTGATAGAGCCATAACGGAGCCTCGCTGGAGTTTTGCCCAGGGCGCTGTAGACGAGCTAATTCACTGCACTAAATTACAGATCGTAGTCGTACCGTTGATTACTTAAAATACAGGTTTGTATTAATTTGAAACCTTTGCACGTTATATCATTTCTCCATGGTTATATTGAACAAGGTTTTCCTGCTGAAAACAATTGTAGTAGTATTGGATTATCACTATTTTTGTCTGTCGGTCTGCAGAGGGGCCCAGATACAAAGTTTGAATACACGTGACACTGACAATGACAACAATTTTTTTTTCAAATTGCTTTCTAATTTTGAATACTTTTAACTTTTTTAGTTTATTTGGAAAATGTATAACATCGCATATTTTTGGAAGACGCTAAAATTTAGAGGAGAAGGGCAGACAAACTTGTTTAGGGAATGGGGAGGGGTTCTATTTTCACAAATTTGCTCCCCTTTTCCCCCTTACTATTTCTTTAGGGAAAAGAACAAATCCATTTATTTGAAACCTATTGGTTCTATTCAATGTAGGTTCCCGCATTTTGGCCAGCATGACTAGCACTGGTGTCGGTATGCTGCGGTGGACAGGGCGTGTTGCCTTGGTAACAGGTGCCTCCTCTGGGATTGGGCGATCCACGGCGAAGGCGCTTGTAAATCACGGAATGAAAGTCATAGGCTGTGCAAGGAACAGCAAAATAATTGAGGTAAACGAAATGATCAACTTTGTCAAAATAAACAAGAGGGGAGTAATTATAATCAATAATAAATAGTTGTTGGTAATGTTCCGAAAGGTCAACATGTGATTTTTTTCTGATAGGATGACGCTGAGGTTTTATCTGGGGACAGCTCTGTCACTGGTTCCCTGCACGCCATCAAATGTGACCTAACGAAAGAAGACGAAATCCTGGCAACTTTTGCCGAGATCAAGGACAAGTTTGGTGGTGTGGATGTGTGCATCTGCAATGCTGGGATTAATTATTCCGGCTCAATGGCTTCACCTACGGGCATACTGAATGGAGAAACAGCAAAATGGAGAGACATGTTTGAAGTGAGATCTCTGAAATGTCATCCAGTATATCGTTCTTGTTATTAACCAGTTCGCGCCGGATGACGTATATAAACGCAAAATTTTTCCCAAATTCAAAACGGATGACGCATAAACACGCCAAGTATAAGTTCGGAAATGTATGTCAGCAGCGCGCAAGCCTGGAAATGCGTGGGTGTGCTTCCCGGCACTATCAGCCTGAACCCGCTTCGGATCGAGTTTCGTTAAAAATAATCCCGCCCGTCGGCTCGGCGATGTTAAAATAATCCCGGCGCGAACTGGTTAACAGGGCTTTGTTAATTACGACCTATTTCCATGCTATTTGAGTAAGTACTACTGCATAGTCCAGTCAGTGTTGGGTTTGTTAAGAGTGCGGAAAGTTAATCATAGAGAGCACGGAACAAAATATATAATTGTTGCAATTGTGTTTTTGATTATCTGTCCTGTTATCTAAATGACAGGTAAATGTATTGGCAGTGGCCATTTGCTGTCGGGAAGCCGTCAAACAAATGGAGGAAAAAGGAGTGACTGATGGTCAGCTGTTAGTGACTAACAGGTAGGCTGACCAGTAGTGGACACTGGACAGGGGCATCTAACAAATGGAGGGAAAAGGAATGACAGATGGTCAGCTGTTAGTGACTAATAAGCTGACCAGTAGTGGACAGGGGCATCCAACAAATGGAGGAAAAAGGAGTGACAGACGGTCAGTGACTAACAGGTAGGCTGACCATTAGTGGACTGGGGCATCTAACAAATGGAGGGAAAAGGAATGACTGGTGGTCAGCTGTTAGTGACTAACAGGTAAGCTGACCAGTAGTGGACAGGGGCATCCAACAAATGGAGGAAAAAGGAGTGACAGACGGTCAGCTGTTATTGACTAACAGGTAGGCTGACCAGTAGTGGACAGGGGCATCTAACAAATGGAGGGAAAAGGAGTGACAGATGGTCATCAGATGTTAGTGACTAACAGGTAGGCTGACCATTAGTGGACTGGAGCATCTAACAAATGGAGGGAAAAGGAGTGACAGATGGTCAGCTGTTAGTGACTAACAGGTAAGCTGACCAGTAGTGGACAGGGGCATCTAACAAATGGAGGGAAAAGGAGTGACTGATGGTCAGCTGTTATTGACTAACAGGTAGGCTGACCAGTAGTGGACAGGGGCATCTAACAAATGGAGGGAAAAGGAGTGACAGATGGTCAGCTGTTAGTGACTAACAGGTAGGCTGACCAGTAGTGGACTGGAGCATCTAACAAATGGAGGGAAAAGGAGTGACAGATTGTCAGCTGTTAGTGACTAACAGGTAGGCTGACCAGTAGTGGATAGGGGCATCTAACAAATGGAGGGAAAAGGAATGACTGGTGGTCAGCTGTTAGTGACTAACAGGTAAGCTGACCAGTAGTGGACAGGGGCATCCAACAAATGGAGGAAAAAGGAGTGACAGACGGTCAGCTGTTATTGACTAACAGGTAGGCTGACCAGTAGTGGACAGGGGCATCTAACAAATGGAGGGAAAAGGAGTGACAGATGGTCATCAGATGTTAGTGACTAACAGGTAGGCTGACCATTAGTGGACAGGGGCATCCACAGGGGCATCTAACAAATGGAGGAAAAAGGAGTGACTGATGGTCAGCTGTTAGTGACTAACAGGTAAGCTGACCAGTAGTGGACAGGGGCATCTAACAAATGGAGGGAAAAGGAGTGACTGATGGTCAGCTGTTATTGACTAACAGGTAGGCTGACCAGTAGTGGACAGGGGCATCTAACAAATGGAGGGAAAAGGAGTGACAGATGGTCAGCTGTTAGTGACTAACAGGTAGGCTGACCAGTAGTGGACAGGGGCATCCACAGGGGCATCTAACAAATGGAGGAAAAAGGAGTGACTGATGGTCAGCTGTTAGTGACTAACAGGTAGGCTGACCAGTAGTGGACAGGGGCATCCACAGGGGCATCTAACAAATGGAGGAAAAATGAGTGACTGATGGTCAGCTGTTAGTGACTAACAGGTAGGCTGACCAGTAGTGGACAGGGGCATCTACAGGGGCATCTAACAAATGGAGGGAAAAGGAGTGACAGATGGTCAGCTGTTAGTGACTAACAGGTAGGCTGACCAGTAGTGGACAGGGGCATCTAACAAATGGAGGGAAAAGGAGTGACAGATGGTCATCAGATGTTAGTGACTAACAGGTAGGCTGACCAGTAGTGGACAGGGGCATCTAACAAATGGAGGGGAAAGGAGTGACAGATGGTCATCAGATGTTAGTGACTAACAGGTAGGCTGACCAGTAGTGGACAGGGGCATCCACAGGGGCATCTAACAAATGGAGGAAAAAGGAGTGACTGATGGTCAGCTGTTAGTGACTAACAGGTAGGCTGACCAGTAGTGGACAGGGGCATCCACAGGGGCATCTAACAAATGGAGGAAAAAGGAGTGACTGATGGTCAGCTGTTAGTGACTAACAGGTAGGCTGACCAGTAGTGGACAGGGGCATCCACAGGGGCATCTAACAAATGGAGGAAAAATGAGTGACTGATGGTCAGCTGTTAGTGACTAACAGGTAGGCTGACCAGTAGTGGACAGGGGCATCCACAGGGGCATCTAACAAATGGAGGAAAAATGAGTGACTGATGGTCAGCTGTTAGTGACTAACAGGTAGGCTGACCAGTAGTGGACAGGGGCATCCACAGGGGCATCTAACAAATGGAGGAAAAAGGAGTGACTGATGGTCAGCTGTTAGTGACTAACAGGTAGGCTGACCAGTAGTGGACAGGGGCATCCACAGGGGCATCTAACAAATGGAGGAAAAATGAGTGACTGATGGTCAGCTGTTAGTGACTAACAGGTAGGCTGACCAGTAGTGGACAGGGGCATCCACAGGGGCATCTAACAAATGGAGGAAAAAGGAGTGACTGATGGTCAGCTGTTAGTGACTAACAGGTAGGCTGACCAGTAGTGGACACTGGACAGGGGCATCTAACAAATGGAGGAAAAAGGAGTGACAGATAGTCAGCTGTTAGTGACTAACAGGCTGACCAGTAGTGGACAGGGGCATCTAACAAATGGAGGGAAAAGGAGTGACAGATGGTCAGCTGTTAGTGACTAACAGGTAGGCTGACCAGTAGTGGACACTGGACAGGGGCATCTAACAAATGGAGGAAAAAGGAGTGACAGATAGTCAGCTGTTAGTGACTAACAGGCTGACCAGTAGTGGACAGGGGCATCTAACAAATGGAGGAAAAAGGAGTGACTGATGGTCAGCTGTTAGTGACTAACAGGTAGGCTGACCAGTAGTGGACACTGGACAGGGGCATCTAACAAATGGAGGAAAAAGGAGTGACAGATAGTCAGCTGTTAGTGACTAACAGGCTGACCAGTAGTGGACAGGGGCATCTAACAAATGGAGGGAAAAGGAGTGACAGATGGTCAGCTGTTAGTGACTAACAGGTAGGCTGACCAGTAGTGGACAGGGGCATCCACAGGGGCATCTAACAAATGGAGGAAAAATGAGTGACTGATGGTCAGCTGTTAGTGACTAACAGGTAGGCTGACCAGTAGTGGACAGGGGCATCCACAGGGGCATCTAACAAATGGAGGAAAAAGGAGTGACTGATGGTCAGCTGTTAGTGACTAACAGGTAGGCTGACCAGTAGTGGACAGATTTTATTTTTTTTAACTGCTCTTGCTAACAGTAAACACAGGTAATTTCCCCTCTGTTTTACAGCATGTCTGGTCACCGACTTACAGCTAAAGAAACATATTTTTATGCCGTCACTAAGCATGCTTTGACTGCATTGGTGGAATGTATCCGACGAGAACTAAGAGAAAAGAAGAATCACATTAGAATTGCGGTAAGATGTCAGATCATTACTAGTCTGGACTAGAAAAGAATTAACTTCATGTCACCGGCTGAGTTTTTAGTCCCTTTAATGATCTCACGAAGTAACAGAAATCTACAAAATATACGTTTGTTTTGTTTTTTAGATTTAGTAGCATTTTTGTGTGCATTTGTTTCAAGAAACGATTGGACCAGCAACAAATTATTGGACAAAAAGTCTGATCTCCATGTTTTTTAAAGTTTTTTTTACAATGAACGATCTGCTTTGTGAATCACCTGAATGTCTATTTTGAATTTTGTCGTTTCCAGCAAATCTGTCCTGGCTTAGTGGAGACAGAATTTCGGAATCGTATGTATCCAAATGATGATCGTGAAAAGACATTGAAATTGTACAAAACAATGAAGGTAAACTTTTTATATTTCCTAATATAAAGTAGCATACATTTACATGTATATCCATATAGGCATATTCAAATTTGGCGTGATCTTGTACTGTCTTGGTGTGGTCATTATCTTAATTGATTTAGCAATATATATGTAATTCAATGTGATTTCTTATCTTTGATGGCAGCCATTGTTAGCAGATGATGTCACTGATAGTATGCTGTATGTGCTGGGTGCGCCACCTCATGTTCAGGTATGTACACAAACCATAAACCTTCCTCAATCCATCAAAACCTTCCTCAATCCATCAAAACCTTTGGGGTTTTATGGATCAGGCTATTGTCCATTGCAGTACAATGTATACTGTACTGTAGTCCACAATGATTGAGAATTTTGACTGTTTGGGAGAAACCGTCTTGATGTGTTTTATTGTTTTTTTTCTTATTAGGTGCACGACATCCTCATGAGACCAACAGAACAGAAAAGTTAAAGAAAAAGAACGTACGTACAGGCTTCAACCAAACACGTCTTGAAGTGTGGTTGAATGAATCAAAGCTCTAGTTTCAATCCTGTTTGTTTTATAAGGCATAACAAAAAATGTTATGTTGGCGTAACGGGCCCAAAAAAATAGGGTAGGTAGGTAGGGATTTTTTTTTTTTTTTTTTTTTTCCCCCTCCCAGCAATGAAAATGATATGTTTTCTAATTGTTTAAGCCGGTAGTGATACACGATAGCGTGTCCAGGTTCAATATTTTCACAATCCACACACACAACAATGAGCAACGGTCAGAAATGGTTTCAAACGTATTTATAACTAGATTTATATAGATTTTAATCATTAAATTTAGTCCCTTGAAGAAAAAAAATATCCAGGGTCGGCGGTATTTTTAGGGTTGGTCGAGTTACACCAACATAACATTTTTTGTATGCCTAAGGAGTAAGGGAACAACTATATCTTTTTAGTCGGCATGACTTTAACTACATTATGTTAATTTGTGAGTTTATTAGTAATAAATATCATGAGGTATGCAACTGTAATTATTCATATACATGTACATGTATATTTTTAAATGTTCATTTGATAATGTGGCAGTATTGGCCTTAAATGGTAGGATACACCATTGGTATTTGCTTGAATTATCACGAATGGGTGGATTTGAGGGGTTATATTTTATAGTA
Organism: Crossaster papposus; assembly: GCA_037893245.1. NCBI lineage: Eukaryota > Metazoa > Echinodermata > Asteroidea > Velatida > Solasteridae > Crossaster > Crossaster papposus. The sequence continues at coordinate 463,297 of JBAIAA010000947.1, forward strand.
AATATCGTTTAACTGACCTGTTTAAAGTTTTACAATCATGGATGCCGAGGAAAGCACGAAAAACAATGTTCGTTTTCATCCCGCGTCAGTTCTTATGTTGCTCTTGTTCTTTTCGCGATTGCCATCCAGCATTTGTGCATTTTTGTTAATAAAATTTGTAAAAAATCAAAACAATTATAGGATATCTAGCGCAATCATTTTGCTGGATGCCAACAATCAATATTTACTTTATAATAAGCAAGACATTTCTTAATAATTTGGTAGTAAAAATGTTTGATATCTGAAAATGATGCAAACTACTGGTGGAAACCTTGTGGCACATTAAAACAGTAACGTATGACTGTGGGGCGTGTGGGCGACACTAATGGCAATTAGGAAGTTCAATATTCATTGTTGGTGCGTCCGTTATTCCATCACTGATCATAATGAATGCATCAAGGCAAAATCCCGTCAGTTGTCTTAATAAATAGTGGAGTATTCAAGTAAAACTGGGCCTAACACAATTGTTCAGTTTTATTCACTGTTGAATTGTGCCCTAAAATATAAGATTTGCAGTAATGCCATGTAACAAATTTATGTCTTGTAAGATTTCAGAACCGCAAATCTTTAACATTTCAAGTAAAAATGCGCATGTCGTGCTTTATTCAACGACCTTGGAAAACTTATTTTAAAAATGATAATAAACTTTCCTCAACAGCCCTTTCTTCAGCAACTTGAAAAATACACGTACATGTTGGAACAATGACAATCTCGTACAAAGAACTTGATTGTTTATAGTATAGTACACTGTATACTTTTAACAAAATAATTTCACTAACAAATTGGACTTTCACCAACTACATGTAAAACAAAAATAGGGTGGGGCTATTTACAGTGGTTTACTTGTCCCTTATATAGAAACAGGATATCACTAATTTGCGAAGTATAACTCTACACTGGCCTCGTGAATTTCCAACACCACACACGAGGTTGTTCCCCGTCATTTTGACAGAATACAAAAATCTGCCCATTTTCAGGTTTCGGGATGGAACCTAAATTATCAAAATCACCCCAGCATTTTGTTTACAAGAGATACTAGAACTATTGGGCAAGAATTCTGTATCTGGTCATCACAGAAAATTATAAAAGCCAACTGTTCTGTGATCTAACCTTGTTTACAAGTCTTGCATAAAATGTTAAAGCCTGGTCAACATTGTATATTTTTAAAGCAGTCTCCCAAAAAATTGAAAGCCCCTCGTTAACACCATCTCGCTACATCATACATGTATATGGTGTGTGCAAAATTGTATTAAATTTGAAGAGTTAGGGAGTTTATCACATTTAATATGTAAGTCAGAAAGAATTCTGTCAAAATTTGTTAAGGTTCTACAACAGCAAATTTGTTTAATAATCTAACTAAGGACTGCGTTAAAATATTATACAGGATGTGATGTCCACAGTGAACGACTCAAAATGTGCCTGCATCAGGAATCAGGTGTTTTCCTTGAAGTTGAAGTCAAGACAGTGGCCAACATTCCTTCTGTGGTGTAGTGATGCATCTCGGACAATTATGAAGAAAACCCTAATGCACTAACTATTTACAAGACTTGATTCGATATAAACAGCGAGTTAAGTTGAGTAAGTTCATCTTCACTTTCTCCGTTGGAAGACGTTGCCACGACCTCGTCCGCCTTCAAATCCTCGCCCTCTGCCTTTTGCTGCCGCTGTTTAGAAAAAGAAACAAATTCGTTCAAAAAGTTAATTTGGAATTTTAATAGGGCCTAGTAACACCCTAGAATAGAACAAAAATGGCACATGAGTCATGATACTAATTTATAGATGATCTACAAAAACTGGCAAGAAATTTGCAAACTTGATTTTGTTTGTTTTATTTACCTTGTGCTCTCAAGATAGCCGATTTTCCTCTTCCCACTGTGCCTCCCTTGTTTCCAGTTTTCTTAAACATCGGTGCATTTTTCAACATGTCCGGCAGTATAAGAAATCTGATCTTGCTACCTCGGATAAAGACGTGTTCTAGCTGCGCAACCCTGCCATCTCGGTACGTAACTGTGATGTTGGTCATCTGGCAGTTCATGTTGTCCTCAGCTTCGATCAATTTTCCCCGGTACACCTCTCCGGTATTTGTCTCGCAAGTCACGACGTGACCCTCTGCTTCGTGCAAAACTTTGATGGGAACACCAATCGACATCTTGCCTCTAAGCCTGGTGAGTTACTCAACGAAAATGACAATTCTTCTTATCGATGGAGGTGGATTTCAAATGGTTTCACTCCCGCGCTCATACAAAACTTGCCTCAAACACGTTCAGTGTACGTTTGTTGTTGTGAAGCATAATGTTCCTTCTATAGATCGTTTTTCCCGCGGCCGGCCCGTCGTTGCGTCGTACGACGTAAAGGTAATTTCTTTTGGGGGTGCATTATGTTGTGTACAACCAAACAACCTCGTTTACAGGGTAGAGATTGAATCGTATGTTTTTTATTCGGCATGGCAATGTGAGATCGAGTTTGGAACACCGATCGACCATAGAGCATTCCCATGCGACGTACTGCGTACCAACAAATTAACACCACAATATATTTATTGCATGTTCTGACAACGAACGAAGCACGATGGCAGAGAAAACTGTTGTTATTTCTGCCAACAAATCACAACCCAGAAGAATTGTCGGTGGAAAAGGTATATGGTTTTATTTTAAAATATGTGCCCAGTTTCCGGACGCACATGTTTTTGGAGGGGGCGGGGCCCGGTATAGTGTTGGGTTGGGGGATGTCTTTGCACTACTAGCAGTACAGTAGCAGTAGCACTGTGTAGAAGCACCCCTAATGGGCATTCCCAGAAATCTGACTGGCTTCATTTTTGGCATAGCAAGGAATAAGAATAAGATTAAGAATATTAAGAAGATATTTCATTTGTTTACTTTTAAATAGCCACCTGTGTCACTTAAGTGCCAGTACTAGTACTACTACTAGTGCTTTTCTTTGTCCTTTCCCCCGACCTCTGCAGGTTTGAAAGTAGCTCACCAAATTCCAGAGGAAATTCTCAATAATCAAGAACTAAAGAATGCCATTGAACAGGTACAGGCATGGTCAATATGTTATTATTATTTATTCAGCCAAATTGCGAACATACAACAAGCAATTCACATATAATAAACAGATTTAACTAAACCAAAACAACCCAATTCAAGCTGGCCAGTGGGGGTTATAATTTAGAAACAAAATAATAAATAAGTTTAGAGGGCCTGGAAAAAAGAACACTTGTTACTACCTGTTAACAATATTTCTTAAATTAATTAAATAGCGTAAATGTTGCATATTGTATGGAGTTTTAAAGGTGTTTTTTTTCCACTTGTTTATTTTGTCTAGCTCCCTTCAAATTACAACTTTGAAATCCCAAAGACTGTTTGGCGGATAAAGTCAACTGTGGCCAAAAGAGGTAAACAGAAAACAACAACAAGGCCTAATTGGGTGGCTGCAAAACTACCTTGACTAGAGTTGAATTCAATAAATAGAAATGACAACAAAAGTAGTCAACACTAATGTTGGTAAGGGGCTCTCATTCTCAAGCTTTAATCCTCGATCCTGATTGGCTGATCCATGGCAACAGCAGTGTGATTATACATGTACACCTAATTACCACTGTCCATAATAACTGTTTGTGTGCAGCATGCTTAGAGAAAAATTATTTGTTGTCCCTCGCACTTACGGAATACAGAAAATATGGTGCGTCTTGCATCCCAAATGGCACTTGTGGCCAGGCCGTGTTGCTTACAGACGCACTCAATTGTTGCATGTTCCACTCGCACTTGTGAGATAACTATAATATTGTAAAAATAAGTGAGTTTATGCAAATTGTTGACTGTTGCTAAACTACTCAAACAATTATACTACAATTTACATTTGTTTTGTTTTGTTATGTAGTTGCCCTACAGTTCCCAGAAGGTCTACTTATGTTTGCGTGCACCATTGCCGATATGATTGAAAAGTGAGTACATAATGACTGTTATCAACCTAAACTATTGCCCCTCTGACTTCACTAAGACTTAGGGGGACAATACAAATTTTAATATTGCTTTTAGGAAGTTATTTGGGACTATTTCTTGAAGGGCTTGGTGAGTAGATTGCAAATCTCTTTCAACTTTCAAAATCGGTCAAAGCGTTGCCAAGTTATGGTCCAAAAATAACAGGTATAGTAGACAAGACAAGTAAACTTTATGTAAATGATAACTCCTACCTTGAATTTTGAGGCTTGCACCTCAAAAAAGAGTTTATTTTTACTTTTTTCGTAACTTTCGTTCTAACTTGTTTATCGGGATCGAGTAAACACTAACGTGTTCAGTACCCCTTCGGGATCAAAATGAAACCCGTTTCAACTGTCACTCCGGGGTTCGGAAATCGCGGGGAGTTAAAACTCCACGATGTTTACGGGAAAAATCTGGCCCGAACGCGTGGACGCGTGGACGCGTGGATCGGTTTTTCTCGGGAAAAGTTGGGCGGAGCAAAAGGGCTTCATTCACAAAAAGTATAAGCTGTCGTACATCCACCCAACTGCTATTTTATGTGCATTATTCGATAGCTGAAAGTCAGGGGTTTCAAATGAAGGTTTTACTTGCAGTTTCTGACATAGAAAAGTCGTACAATTTTGGGGATAAACATTGGTTAGATTTTCGGCGCACGGACAGTCTGTGTGTGGATGTCTTCAGTCGCGATGAGTGAACTGAACACCCTAATATAAGTCTTTCTTTTTCAGATGATACATTTCATGAGATCTGCAAATTCTCATGTTGTTACTCGTTGTCTAGTGGGTCTGCACGGTGTGTATGACACCCCTACTAAGACTTTAACCCTAACACCCTAGGCCTTTTTGCTAGAAACCATCCTCAATCCTCCAAAATCCTCATTTTTTTAAAAACCTCATTTTTTTTAATACCCCATCTAGCCTCAATCCTCAAAAATCCTCATTTTTTTAAAACCCCATTGTGCCTCAATCCTCAAAAATCCTCCAAAACTGCAATGAGGATTTTTGAGGATTGAGGAGCGTTAGGGTTTTAATGATGAGTTGATCAGACATATTTAAAAAACACAAAAACTTAACATTTGTTTAACCAGATTTACCGATGCGGACACGTTAATCATGGGTGATGTCACATATGGAGCTTGCTGCGTCGATGACTACACAGCAAGAGCATTAGGGGCTGATCTAATGATTCACTATGGTCATAGCTGCCTCGGTGAGTCTTGAGAAACCTTCATTTATCTATACTCACTGACAAACACAAGATGACTTGCTTCAGTTTCTTATTGTCTTTCTTTATCTTCTCGGTTCGGATCAGCTGGCAAACGAGGCCAAGTAAAGAAATAAACCAGTTTCTCATCTTAGTTTGCTGTTTACCCCCTGCCTCATTTCAAGTTATTAAATGCATACACTTACAATTGACCAGGCAAGAAAAAGAGGCGCAATTTCAATCAGAGTTTGGGAGGTTATGTGACCCAAACGTTAAGTGCACAAATCGTTATAGTGATATGACAGAAAACATATTTCTGTATCCATTGTCTTTAGTCTGCAATCAGTGAACAGAAAAGAACAAAATTAAATTAAAACAATTTGCAACAAATGTGTAGAATCACAATTGGTTTGTTTAACTGGTTTAAATTTGAAAAAAGGCTAGGTTGTATTTGCTGACTAGAGCTATTTGTGTGTTTAACATATCTTGCAAACTTAATCCAATTTTCTTCCTTTATTAACAGTTCCTATCAGTATAACAGAGGGCATCAATATGCTGTATGTATTCGTTGACATTCGAATTGATACGGCACATTTTGTGGATACAATTAAACACAACCTTGATTCTGGGGCTTCCATCGCTCTCGTCAGTACTATCCAGTTTGTGGCTGCTTTACAGGTATGGTTGATTGTTGTTAATGTGTAAAATCTGCCCAATTTGTGTTATATTCCTATTACCCACTTGTTGCCCCTCCCACCCTGCCCCCTGCCCCCCCCCCCCCCCCCCCCTCCAAAAAAACCCACCACATTTAGCATTAGTGCATAAATCTACACCATACTACTACCAAATACACTTTTTTCTATGCATAAACAAACAAAAAGTAATGCTAAAGACATTTTAATAATAGCTCCTGGACTTATATTGTCTTGCGAAAACTCAGAAATAGTGAATTATTTCTTTGCAGTCTGCCTATGAGCAACTGAGTGCAGACTACAGTGTACAGATTCCTCAATGTAAACCACTGTCACCAGGGGAGATACTTGGATGTACAGCGCCTAGGCTGAGCAATGTCGACAACATCATGTAAGAGTCCAATAATTTATCTAAGCAAAAGAGTTGAAATTTTTCTATTCATAAGATGGATTTGCATCAGGGTATTATGTAAATTTAATATTGTGATTTGCTCTTCACCTTTAAAATTGTTTTACTTTCTACTTATCTCAAGTTTAATAAAAAGTCGCAAATTACTCGAGTGGGAAGGGAACCACAGACCTTAGATTAGCCAACAATTTGTAACTGTTAAGAAACCAAGATAAGTTGATGCTACTTGTAACATCGTTAATTACTTCTAATTCACAGATATTTAGGAGACGGGAGATTTCACTTAGAAGCTGTTATGATTGCCAACCCTGGAATTCAGGCTTACAGGTTCGTTATTTACACTTTTTCATTGAAAGAATGCTCACTTAAAATATTATTCAAGTAAAAAAAAGTCATTGAAGAAGGAAGAAACTGCGCAGAAATATTTCAGAACATTTTACAAATCACAATTTAGACATTTGTATTTAACAGTCATCTGGGAGTCGTTTTTATTATGTTAATTCATTAACAATAAAAGCACATGTGGTTTCTCATGCGTATCTCTCTGAAACAAAAGCACGTACAGGTCTTCAAGATTTGTATTGATTTTTATTTGTGTGTAGATATGATCCCTACAGTAAGGTTTTTTCCAAGGAGTATTATGAGACAGAGAGGATGCAGGAGTTGAGACAATCTGCCATCAGACAAGCCTGTACAGCCAAGACATTTGGTCTGATCCAGGGTACGCTAGGACGACAAGGATCTCCTAAAGTTCTAGAGGTCAGGAACTTAAACATTGAAGGACCTGTTTTATCAGATTTCATCCTGGGTTCTCCTTATGCCCCCCCCCCCCCCCCCCCCCAGTCTCAGATCAGGGAACGGTCCTGGGTTTACACTCGAATTTGATCCTCTGTTGGTCTTGTTTGTTTTGTTACAGCAACTCCAGTCACGACTGAAGGCAGCTGGTAAGGAATATGTCTTGGTGCTTCTATCTGAAATCTTCCCAGATAAATTAAAGCTTCTTCCAGATGTTGATGCGTAAGAATATTCTTTAATCTTTAATCTTTAAAGTTATTACTTCCCATGATTTAATTTTGTGTTCTAATAGACGATGTGCCCTCTGACATCACGTGTTTACATCTGTATTCAAATGTGCCCGGCAGTGATGCGCACCCATCATGTTTTACATAAAATTTGCTTAAAGAGTGACGTCGCAGGTCAGATCGCCTTTGAATTATGTGACCTCTGATGTCATCTCTTAACCAAATTTATGTAAAACATGATGCGTGCACATATTGACGGGCACATTTGAATAGATGTAAACAGAGGCACATCGTCTATAATATTATTTATGCTGTAATCATGCATGGCTTTGGAGTAAACAAAGACATTGACAAATTGGGAAACTGCCAACAGTTGGTAGAGCACCGAAACGGAAGGTTATTTTAAAAAATGTTGGTAACATTCTGGTTAACTGTTACCCAGCTGGTTACTCATTTCAATAGGTTATTTTAGGAAATGTTGGTAACATTCTAGTTAACTGTTAGCCAGCTGGTTACTCATTTCAATAGGTTATTTTAAAAAATGTTGGTAACATTCTGGTTAACTGTTACCCAGCTGGTTATTTTTGTTTCTCCTGTAGATGGATTCAGGTAGCCTGCCCTCGCTTGTCCATTGATTGGGGTTATGCATTTCAAAAGCCCCTACTATCTCCATATGAAGTAAGTTTGGCAGTCAAAATCTGAATGACTAATTGCATATAAAATTACTGTCAACAGATGAATGAATACTGTAAACAGATGAATTAATTTCTTGGCTTCTCTTGGAAAAGAATTGGGGTTGAAATGTTGTAAAATTCACAAATTAAATTAATTGAAAGCAAAGTGTATTTATTATTCTTGCTTTTCAACCCCTAAGTCAACATTTTAAATTTGTTTTTTTGCCCGTGCAATGTATTCTATGTTGTTTTTCCTGTTCACGGCTGTGTGACATAGTTATATGCTGGTGATCACAAGGTGATACATAAACAATGAACTTCTTATATTCACTCGTACTGCAGGCTTCGGTTGTACTTCAATCCATCGAGTGGCAATCAACGTATCCCATGGATTTCTACTCTAACTCCAGCCTCGGACCGTGGACGGTGAACAATGAGGCAAACCTGCCACCAAAACCCGTCAGAAAATCACAGCCAAGGAAAACTAGAAAGGTTGCTGTGGCAATTGAAAGGCTCGCAGAGATGAAATTATCTCAAGAGGGACAAGAGAAAGGAACAGAGAATAAAAGCGTTGATGGTTCAAGTAAGGCCTGCGATAGTTGTGAACAGTGCACGTGCCCATCCACGTGATAACAACTTGTATTGAATTATGAATATATAATATAATATCTAACATAGTTTAAATATTTATTCCTTTAATCCTCCTCCTTTGGCTGACAAATTTAGCCATTTTATCAAAGCAGTCAAAATCAATTGACTATTTTTTACAGAATTCCCTCAATAATTTGATACATCCATGCTATTTTGGCTGATAAACCTGGTTTCTTTTTTCTATTAAGCAAATTTCTTTGCACTGTTTCAAGTGCTAAGCATAGTCGGCATAATACACATTCAGCTTGGATCGTAGATGGATCGGCCAGATCGAGACTGATGTGTTTTTGGTGCTTAGCAAGTTTCAAGTGCTAAGCAGAGTCGGCATGATCCTCAGTAAGCAAGGATTGTAGATGGACCAGAGACCGATGTGTTTTTGGTTCTTAGCAAGTTTCAAGTGCTAAGCAGACTAGAGTCTGCATGATCCACATTCAGCTTGGGTTGTATAGATGTACCAGAGACTGATGTGTTTTTGGTTCTTAGCAAGTTTCAAGTGCTAAGCAGAGTCTGCATAATCCTCGGTCAGCTTGGATTGTAGATGGACCAGAGACTGATGTGTTTGTCCTTTGAGCCAGCTGCTAAAATCTGGGCGGAGTCCAATTCCTGAAGTGGGGGTGAGAAGTCTACAGCATGGACCGTTTGACGATGGTAGCTTAGAACAGCCAGGGGTTTTAGTTTCTTCCAACCAAAGAGACGTATCCTGCAAGAAACATGTCAGGAAACCTAAGGTCAAATGTCAGGGGTGAAAGGTTACATTATATGCAATTATGAAACTTGAGCTTTATCACTGCTGTGATTGGTCAAAACACCATGGGTGGAGTTTAGTGGCTTGATCTATTTGCATAATACACATGAAATCATCGTACCTAGAATCCCAGCCTGCAGTTGCTACAATCTTGTCATCTTGACGAACGCACACATCAGAGATTCCTGGATTGGTGACGATAGACTCTGCTGTTTCTGTAAGCCCTGCCTTTGAAATAAACCCAAAATGTCCAAATATTATTATAAACCTTAACCTCTGGTTCTAGATGAGAACAGTTTGTAGATAACCAATCACTCAGGCTTCACAATTTTTTTGTGTGAACTTGTTTTTAAGAATTCCATAAAGTCTTTATTGTAAGAAACTTTAAAGGGAATATTTTTGAAAGGGACTAAGAATATTAGGGGGGGGGGTAGCTTCTTTTCCAAGGAACCTGATAAGTGTATTTCTGCAAAAAAAGTTACAATTCACATTTATTTGAACAAAATTAAAGTGGTATGCAATTGGTTCTTTTTACCTCACTGATTGTCCAAGATATGAGTTTATCACCAGCTGATCCTGACACACCCCTCCGGGAAAAAGTGGAATAGTCTAGGCACATTACTGTAAAATTAAGGAATAGTTTTCGTTTAATAACAATGAATCTTGAATAATTTTCTATTTTTAAATGTTAACAACTAGTCTGATCTATTCCATGCTGGATGGCTAACTGAACTACTACCACGTCACAATTTATGTTGGGGACAAGTTCCAGACAAGTTGTGAGTAGAATTGTTCGCTTTGATCAGAAAAAGCTCTTTGTCCCGGACATGTTCCAGGGAAATTGTCATGAGCAACTGCTGGACTAAAATGAAGTTATCAATATTGGCAATATTGATAACTTCATTTTAGGAAGATTGAGAAAAGATTGCAGGGAAGTTATTTGTAATCCTGCAACTTGTCTGGAATTCAGTCCTGATATGAATTGAGATGGGCGGCATCAGTTACATTAGTGACATTTATTTACCGGCTTCACTGTGGAATTGTTTGCTGTCGAGCATCTTCCGAGCACTGGTATCCCATAATGCAACTTGGCCGGCCTCGTAGCCAATCAGCAGCCTCGATTCATCGATGAACTGTATGCACATTGGCATCCCTTAACAAAAATGGTTAAATGTTAGTGGAATAATCTAGCATTGTTAAATTGTGAGGGCGACAAAATATGCAAAATTAAACAGTTTTAAATTGCAGACTCACCAAATTTCTTGTCATTTTTGTTCGCGTTCAGACCACAGACAACTGTTTTAGTCTTGAGATCAATGATGCAAACCTCTGAATCCTGGCCAGGAGCTGCCACAAGAGTGCGCCCTTCAGTAATTAAAAGCAAAACAAATACATCTTGAATAACAATCGATTGACATAAGCATAAAAGTGGTGACGGGTATTTTTAACGAGAAATGTACCAAGAAAGGGAGACAATTTTCTGTCTGTTACCTTGGTTACAGATGTCACATTTGCAGAATGTAAGTGCGTTGCTTGGCAACCGTGTTGTGACATCACATCTGCCCTCACTGATGTCCCAAGTTAGGATGTGCCCATCCCGGCCCTGGCTGCAAAATAAAAGGAGGAACAGAATTAAACGTTTAAGAGTGGTCATTTTCCTTTAAACTTTTTTCACCTTTTCTTCTTCAATTTCTAAACTTTGTTGAGTGCTGTTTTCTGCAAAGAAGAAATGATTGTTTTACCTGATTATTTCGTTTTTGCCGAGAGGATGTACCCACAGAACACTCTTGCTATCATGACCATCAAGAACGGTTTCTGTTCTCCTGGTTTCAAGATTCCAAACCCTCACCTCTCCACATCCACACCTAAATAACAAGACATTTAACGGCAAGACTAGTAAAAATAGTCCCGGAATTATTTCAATAAGATGCTCCTCTCTCAGTCTTTCACATAATAAGAATAAATGGGAGGCTCATTATCCTTACTCGTAGAGAGATTACCAAGTGCGCTGCTACAACATGGTCTTGAGTCGATGGCATAAAGGCACCTTGGGCTGCTTCCATTCGACCCATGTCTGACCATAGAGCACAGCCAATCAAAAGTTTAGATTTTTGTGGGGGGGGGGGGGGGGGGGGGGGAGTCGGAGCTTCCAGAGAAAAATCCTTGAGGTGCAGACGAGAATCAACAATTCTATTCACATATGGTCTGAGCCGGGAATTGAACCTGTTATGTGCCTATCAATTGCTTTAAAAAAACTTTGTTCGCCAGAACTGTGGGGATTGTTTATTTGTCATCCATACACATCAAGTGATGCAATGCGAATGTCTAAAAAGTTAACTGTGTCTCCATGGCCCTATGACCACACATTGAATTCCTTCCAATTTATTGCCATAAATGGGGATACATTACCCTGATAAAAGTCGTCCTTTCTCTGTACAGGCTAAGGGATAGAATTTGACACAGTTGATTGCATCTTTGGACCCTCGGAGTACAAACAGTGGGTGTGGAGGCTGGTTGGCCATCATTCATAATAATGCAAATCTGCAAACAAAAGGTGGAAATAATGTTAACTTACAATTACAGCTTTACTTTTTGAACAATATTTTTAAAGTCAATTCTAAAGTGTTGATGTAAATAACATTTTGATTTAGCTTGTCCTAACCCCCCCCCCCCCCCCCAACACAAAAACAACAATATGATCTTTCTGCTTACACTGTTAAATCATAGACATGGAGGTTTTTTTTTCTCCATGTCTATGGTTAAATTCCCCTTAAAATTACAGACAAAATGGCCTCTATAGATGTCTGTGTATATCCCCAGTGCAGTGATTATTATTTCTCCATAAAATCGATTAACATGACAATGGCCATGGGGGAAGTAGATAGAAGAAAGCTTCGAAGAATACCTGCATCACAAACAGCCGCGGAGGAAATGTTCTTAATTATTCCTCCATGAAACAACGTGTATTCACTACTATTATAAGCCATGCGTAATAAAATTGAATTAAAAAATTGCTGCTTTAATTCCGACCCGGAAGGGAAATAAATGACTATGACGACTTTTGCATTTACAAACAGGGAATTTAATTGTTTTACAGTATTTTCCGGTTTTTATTTTAAACGGTAACAAGTAAATATTCCGTCATGAATCATTAAATGTGTATTTTCGATATAATTTGGGTTTTTTTAGCGTTAATATTTCAATATACTTCTTAAAACTAAAAGTATGTTGAAAGTTCTTCATTTAAAACACCCCTATACTTAATTCAACTAACCCAACATGCTGACCTCGAAAACTAGGTCAATACGTATAGCGCAGCAGACGTTGCTAAGCAGCCAAGTGGATTTAGCTCCCTTGCCCTACAAAAATGCCTCAAAAATATCAAATTACGGAAATATAATGTTCCGAATCCACTCCTTGTTTATTTGTTAGTGTCAGAGAACAGTAAGAACTTAGGATTGGCACACGGGTTTGTTGGGGGCGGACTTATAATAGAATACCGCGCCGCGCCGATCGTGTGCGCGCGCGCAAGGTTGCACAGCAGCGGACTCGTGCTCGTGCGCGTGCACGGAAACCAAAGAATTCAGGTCTCAAATTCGCTACCTATTTTCACCGTTCCTCTAGTAACTGTGCACTGGCAAGCCAAACAAGTAAATAAATAACCGATCGAGCCTATTCAGGTTGTCAATATGTACGCTCTGGCTGGTTTATCCGGGGCTGGAGTCGCACGACAGACGAGGCCAAGTCCAAGTCCTGATGCTCTGTCGTCCAAGAATTCAACACCGCGGAGTATGATGAGTGTGGTACCGTCTGCTGGTGATTATGAGGCGCCGCACGCACCGCCACGGAACCCCACAGCGGAGGGTAACTTGCGGCTGCTACATACAGTGTGAGTTAAATAATAAATTGTTATATTAAAATGTTTTATTTAAATAAACAATTCAGAAATATTTGCCAACAGTTACCGAATTATATTTTTTGTTTTGAACATTTGAAAATCAGGTAGGCCCCTGAGCTGGGCCTGGTAATAATTATTAATAATAATTTGTTTGATATATCTTTTTGAAACAAAACTTGTCTTTAACTTAAGAAATAATTTAGTATGTTTATTTTGTATACAATTGACATGTTTCTCTGTAGTAAGAAAGTTGTTACTTTTTGTCATAACATTTGCCAAAGGCAAGTGTTTTATAAAAAGTGTAATATATACTGCATTCTTAAAAAAATGTTTGCTCAGTACATTTTTTGTTTTTTTAACCAAGAGTTTATCCAAGTATCCAACCAAGAGTTTATCCAACAATTAGTTGAACAAAATACAATTTTTAATGCAACATGTAAGTTGTTCAGATCATTCATCAAAACTGATGCTTTTAACACCATTTGCTGGAAGTAATGGTTGTTAAAAACCTACATGCTTTCAGCTCATCCGTGCATACATGTATAAACTGTTGTAGAAAACTGCTAAGGTACATCTTCATTTTCTTGACACAAAGCATAGGTTTGTACTGAAAATGCCAAGGAAACTATATTTGTCAAAATAAAATGATATTTTCCCGTCATTTCTTGACAATGGCAGCATACATATTCTACTTAAAATGAAGTAGGATATTATTTTTATATTTTTGCAGTTTTGTTTTTGATTTTTTACAAATTGAATTTTCTAATTTAATAATGATAGAAAAACCAACCTCCTTAAATACCCAACCCTGAGTTCATTTAAGATAAAGTGTTCTAATATTCTCATCATTCAGCACTTAATTATTAAAGGTCACCCTCTTCTATGGGTCAGTATTCAACTGCACAAAAATGCACACACTGTGGGTTTTTTTTGCCTATTGATTTTGCATTGAAGCTGTGGGCAGAATTGTGTTTCCCATAGTGAACACACACAAAATGGTGGACTCGGGACATTTGTGAATATTTGTGCTGTCGAACCATTAGAAGGTTAATCCACACCTTGTGAAGAATTTTCAAACCTATTATTAATCAAGATAATAGCCAGACTATTGTGTTGAATCATATAGCAGACAGTGCGTGTTTAGGACACTCAAGTCTTATCAGTGGCTAACAATGAAAAAACTAATGATGAATAGATGCAACAGGGTCACATTAACAAACATCCATCCAATTATCAGTTAACAATCATAAAGTAAATTCATAGTTGGATGAGTTGACAGGTTGAGAAGATGTTGCAACTGGATAAGAATAATGAGAGTGTCAATTAGCTGAATGAAGCTACCTCCATGCCACATGGCTGAATGTAGTTAATTTAACAAAGAGTCCTGAATCTTCAGAATTTAATATGTTTTTCACACACCCTAGGGTATAAGGTTAATTAAAAATTATTAAGATTCTTACAAAGTTGAGTCAGACTTTTTTTCTTCCATTTTTCCATTTGTTATTGTGTCCTGGTTGTGTTTTTCCAACATTTCCAGAAGATGTCAGGTGATTCCAAATCTGAATTAATAAAACAACTGCAAAATGCCTACTGAATAAAATCACTGTATTGACCTGAAATATATACAAATGAAAAAATATGAAAAGGAACTAACCAAGTAACACAAGATAATACAGGGAGAATCTGTGCATTTTAACAGCAAGTTTAACACCACAGGCTCAATTCTAAACCAAATTGTCTATAATATAAGCCTTTTCATGATCCCTCATTTTATATTATGCAGGGAATGTACCCAAGATGTAATGTGTTGTCATTACAATGATGATGGTACGTTGCTAGCTGCTGGATGTGTAGACGGCAGTATAAAGGTAAGCAAGTATGTCGTATAAAAAGCGATCAAACTCAAGTGTTGCCACCGTTACGCAGACAAACTTAATGACCCTTCACCATCATACCAACTATATTTAACCTTCTGTAAATGATCTTCCCAGAAAAAAAATATTGGTCAGAATTAGCATTATCGGTTCATGTATCTTGTTAACTTGATAGAGTGACTGTGTGAACTAGTGGTCAGCGTTTGTTAAAATTTGACCAGAGGACCAGGGTTAGAATCCACCTGCTGGTTATATGTTGTGTACTTGGGCAAGCCACCTCACCCCCACTTACCTGGTGAAAGATTAACTTTTGATCCTGTGATTTCTAGATACATTACATTACATAACACATTTATGTTATGTAGATATCATGGACATGGCTCACAGTACACCCTTTGATACCTGGTACAGGCCCCTGGCCCTGCTACCGTTGGCTTAAAACTTTTGTTGTGGAGACACAATACTTGTTGTAACCTCATTTCCTCAGTTTGTCAAAATCTGTCAGTTTTAGAGACATTTAACGGACGGACGTAGGACTAAACAACCCAAGTTTAAACATTTGTTAATCTGCAATGGACTTTCTAATAGCTGATTCTAATAAGCTTCACTGAAAAGAATTCCCATGCTTAAAATGCCAAATAGTAAATATAATGCTTTCAACAAATCCCAATTGCTCTCATCGTGTAGCATCAAGTGAAGCAACATTTTGAACGTAAACTTAAAATATTTGGTGGGAATATGGAGCGTTTTCAGCAGGTGTTTTTAGAGTACACTCCATTGATTATTAGGCTGTTCAGTGAAGTCCCTCCACGTTCACAATGACATTGTGCTATTTACTCAGTAAAGGTGACACGTTTTAGTTATCAATGATCAATTTGAAAATTGTGCTTGGACATATTTTGTCATCAAACTATTCCATTTTGTTGGAAGTATGACAAAGTAAAAGAATTTGTACTATTTTTAGAATATCATTGATGAATATTTATAGCATTGATGAATATTCAGGTACATTCTACAGACACTGGTTCAGCATTTTTCAACATGACCCATCAAGAGACAAAATAAATATTCTTGCCTAGTATCTACCACAGACCAGCTAGTATCTTAATGTAATGAATATTTATAGATTATAACATTGATGAATATTCATGAGGTGTCATTCATCCTAGGTGTATTCTACAGACACTGGTTCAGCGTTGTACAACCTGACAGATCAAGAGACACAAGATTCTCGCTTACCATGCACAAGCATTATCTTCAGACCATACAAGGAGGGGGACAAGTCCCTAAACCTACTGCTTGCCACTTGTAAGTTGAATAATAAACCTTGACTACTTGTCATCTGGTGCCACAAAATGAGGATTAATTCTTACGTTTTTTAATGTTCCAAACTCCATCAAAAACCATCTCCCATTTGGGGGGACTTTGGCAGATAAGCCATGTGTATCAAGTCTCTCCAATCCACCAGCATCAAGGGTGGAATGTAATGGATTTGGTCGCAAAGCAGAGTAAGTAATGGCTTTTGATGGAAATGTTCTCTATTTAGCAAAACTAACTAGGGTTTACAACGAGAAACACATTTCACTGCTACAGAACCACCAAGTATAAATTACATCTTCACTTCCCATTTCAAAACTTAAAACATTGGTGTGGGGTACAGAAATGAATTAACTCGTTGTTCGCGCCTGTTTTCGTTTCAGATGCCAGTGGGATGGTTAAGTTCTGGCACACGGCTACTGGGGATTGTTTGCATACAACACACGAGACTAGACAGACATTGACAGTGGCTTATAACAAAGATACCTCTATGTACATCACGGCAGGGTCAGATGAAAAGATCAATGTGTACGATGATCAAACCAGAAAGAAGATCTTCACTTGCCAGCCAAGGTATGATTCAGGAGGAGTTTTGGCAAAACAAATCTTATGAAAGCAAATGAAGTAGCTTCTGACTGGCACCCTTGATCAATTTGTCAGCATAGAAGGCCGCAAACTTTCTTGCCACTTAGGTTGTTAGCGAGGTGAAAACATCACGAGGTGAGTGCACTATCGTCGTATAAAGCTACTATGAGTACCTTGCATTCTTAGGCCGTGTCCGAATTACTTGCCTATGTATTGATATTATTATGCACGAGTCTATGAGAAGTGACTGTAGTCATTACTATAGACTCGTGCGTAATAATTAACAAGCCGCAGCCAAGTAATTCAAACACGGCTTTGGTTGCCATTAATTTAGTTGTTAGGCATATGGTATCACAATCACACACACCAGATAACAAAGCAATTCATGGTTTTCCCTATTCACAGTCCTTCTGTGAGTGTGATGGATGGCCATCGTTTCAGAGTCTTCGCACTTAAGTTTCATCCAAGCAAGTCGGATGAGTTCGTGTCTGGTGGCTGGGATGACACTGTACAGTTTTGGGATGTCAGGACGGAGCACTCAAGCAGGTAACTGCCCCGACACATAGTTGGGGTTGGGGTTAGGGTTGGGGTTGGGGTTAGCAGGGTTCGGTTGGGGTTGGGGTTGGGGGTGGGGGTGGGGTTGGGGTTAGCGGGGTTCGGTTGGGGGTGGGGTTGGGGTTGGGTGGGGTTGGGGTTGGGGGTGGGGTTGGGTGGGGTTGGGGGTGGGGTTGGGTGGGGTTGGGGTTGGGGGTGGTTGGGGTTCGGGGTGTACGTGGTTGGGGTTGGGGGTGTGGTTGTACGTGGTTGGGGTTGGGGGTGTGGTTGTGGGTGTAGTTGGGGTTCGGTTGATTTTTATCTGATTATCAGTCTGATTATCAGTCTTCTTCTGCGTTTACTTTGTCAGTATTCCTTTGGGGATATATTACATTTCTACCTTGTTTGGATCTATCCACTACCTGTACGAGATTGCAGGTGTACATTATTTCTACCCCAAAGATTAAAAGACAAAATGAACTCGGAACCATAAAACTCTGAAATGGAACTGGTTTTTGTTCTTAAACTGTTTTATCGTTGTCTTACAGGAAATTCTGTGGTCCTCACGTATGCGGTGATGCTTTAGACATTGACCCATACTATAATCACATAGTAACTGGCTCCTGGAGAAAAGACTACAACTTACAGATCTGGGATTATGCCAACGGTAGTCTCAAACGCACAGTGCCTCAAGACTTCAACAATTCCCTGGTAAATTGCCCCACCTCTTTTTCTGTTTGGTCATGATCCCACATCAGGGGTGAATCCACGTTTGATTCATGAGAGAAATTTAGATGCCAAGCCAATATAGGGTTTAGCAGGGAGTTTGCTGTGGATTTCTACAAGATTTTCTGACTTTGGTTTACATCCCAAGAGGGGTTAAAAGCCCCTGTCTCTCCACATCATACCCCATACCCCATACCCCATACTACCACCCCATACCCCATACTACCACCCCATACCCTATACTACCACCCACCCACCCAGTCGTACCTTCCATACATATTGTGGATATTCCTTTTCTTCATGTAGTTCAGAAAATATTGGCTTCCAGAAAATGTTGAACCCTAAATTTTGATTCAGGGCCTCTCGGGTGTTCCCCTTCATTTTTCTACTGATAACCCTAGCCCTATTTTTTAACGCGGACTGTGGACGTGTGCAAGTCCACAGTCCGTAACCTCTTTCTGCATCCTGTGGACATCAATTTTTTGCTCACAAAGTGGCAAAAGAAATGTCACACTTTGGCCCCTACATTTACCGAATGCCTATTTGTCTTTTTGTAGTTGTACTGTGCTCAGTGGCTTGGTAAGGACCACATCTTAGTAGGAGGATGTGATGCCAACATGGTCCGTGTCATTGACAGAGGAACATTGCAGGTAATCAACATAAACAACAACAACAACAACAACAACAACAACAACAAAATGTAGAAAATACAGCGTGCGCTACTATAATCCAATGGCTGTAGCTTTTTGCATCTGTGCTAAACATTTCCCTACTTGTATTTGAGCAGTTCTAGCAATATGAAAGGACGTGTATTGTCCATGACAGACTCGATTAACCATGTCATCTGATTAATGAAGCTAAGAAATGATCCAAAACCACGACTAGAAGATGCATGAAGGGGAGAATTATAGATATCATGCAAGGAACCCATACAGAGGTCCTCGTACTTTGAACAGTCATTAAAAAAAAAGAGGAACTGTTATCTTTTAATGTCGCTCATCTTATTCAAGTTCATTATTAACTCATAAGATATTTTACACAAATAAACCACAATAAGATATTTTGTTCGTTATGTTAATCCAGACTACAGGTAGACTGGTTGACCTGCCCCGTGGCGTTTACTGCTTGGATAATAACCGGAGAGGGGCGGTGCCCAAATTTGTGGCCAGTTCGTCAAAGAATCTGTACTTCATGGAAATGAAACAGTCTTAAGAAACCTTGAAAAGGAAACGTTGGACCAAATATGCCTTGTTATAATTTTAGTCTTTCAGAGTAGATATTTTGTACAAAAACATTTGTTTAGCTGATCCGGTTGCCCTGATGTTGGACGAGAGAGTGGGAGGACTTGAGAGGGCGCTGTTTCATTTTGCAAGGAATTCTTGATTAAAGGAACGTACGCTTGCACTATGTTGTGGCTTGGTGATAATAATTACATTGCAAAGAGATGCAGGAAGACTGGTTTCCAGTCGTTACCGTTTTGAGTTTGAATAATGAAGACGGGAACCAATCTTGAGACGTGGGCTTAT
The DNA here is from genome assembly GCA_037893245.1 of Crossaster papposus. Taxonomy (NCBI): domain Eukaryota; kingdom Metazoa; phylum Echinodermata; class Asteroidea; order Velatida; family Solasteridae; genus Crossaster; species Crossaster papposus. The sequence goes on from JBAIAA010000947.1 coordinate 483,172, forward strand.
ATGCTGAATCAAAACAAATATTTACACATCCTAGATAGTAATGGGATTATTTGGGGGTGTGTCACACAATAAGCAAAATGACTCCTAGAGGGTCTTTAATTGTACACAATGTTTATATAGGTGCTAAGCAGTTTCTTAATTGATTGCTTTGTAATTCAATACTTTTTTAGGTTCTTTTTGTGCACCATTCATCATTCAAATTAAATGTTTTTATTGGCACTATTTTGTTAGTGAGTGTCCAATTAAAAACCAGCCTGTAAATTAGGAATGTAATTATCTAAATTAATTTAGTGTGTCGTGGTAGCTGCACCTTTTGTTTTAAATTGATGTTAATTTGATGTTTGAATTTATGAACAAAAATTTAAATTTATGCCACTTGCATTTATTTCTAGTAATGAAATTACTAGCAAGTTGATAGAATACATAAGATGTTTAAGGCTGGTCATTGTTTATGTTGAGAAGCACTTTTAACACAAAGTTTGGTTATTAACGTTACATTTTTATCAAAATTAGTATCGATTTACTTGGAAAATTAAAAAGTGTAATTAATTAATTGTTTGTATATTTTGTATGGGTTTAAAGAAATGTAAAGGGTTAACCTTGCATTTGTTTTAAAATTGGCCTAAGTTACCCTTTTTGGAAAAATTAATAATTGTAAGGGGTTAGTTATAGCCTTGAAATTTGAAATATTGAATATTAACAATTTAAGCCTTGCATTTTTATAAAAATGTATATAAAATACAAGGCTAATCCCTTACAATTTACAATTTTTCCACTAATTCAAATTTAGGTCAATTTTAATAAAAATGCAAGGCTAACCCCTTACAATTTTTTATTTGTAATTTGTTTTAAACTTTGACCAATTTTAATAAAAATGTAAGGCTAACCCCTTACAATGTTTAATTTGTCCAAAAATTCAAATTTGGGTCAATTTTAATAAAAATGCAAGGCTAACCCTTACAATGTTTAATTTGTCCACAAATTCAGGCCAATTTTAATAGAGAAATACAAGGCTAACCTCTTACAATTTTGTACATGTAATTTGTTTTAAACTTTGACCAATTTTAATAAAAATGCAAGGCTAACCCCTTACAATGTTTAATTTGTCCAAAAATTCAAATTTGGGTCAATTTTAATATAAATGCAAGGCTAACCCCTTACAATTTTAAATTTGTCAAACCTTTTAAATTGTTGCCAATTTTAATAAAAATGCAAGGCTAACCCCTTATAATTATTAATTTGTCAAACCTTCTAAATTCGAGCGATTCACAATACATAGAAGCTGCCGTTGGAGGCGCTATACCCGCAGTGCATCATGGGAAAAAGTCGGCATCAGTTTGAAAAACGGTATTCATTTTGCATGACCTCATCAGTTTTTACGTCTTTTTGGACGCGCACGATTAAAGTTCCAAATTTTTTTCTGCAAATAACAATGTTTTAATCAACGACGCTTCCGGATACATTTGTTTGTGTTGTACCTCGCGTGAACAATGAAGAATAGATATTTCACTACAGTATGATGTACGGAAGTAGTCGACCGTAAAGTTTAAAAGTGGCTCTTTTGAGTCAAACGCTTGGTGGCGCACTGCATTGTGAATCGCCCGAATTGTTGCCAATTTTAATAAAAATGCAAGCCTAACCTCTTACAATTTTTAATTCGTCCAAAAATTCAAATTTGAGCCAATTTTGATAAAAATACAAGGCTAACGACTCACAATTATTATTTTGCCAAAAATTCTAAGTTTGGCAAATTTTTATAAAAATACAAGGCTAACCCCTTACAATTTTTTGCATTTATATTAATTGTCTGTAAGGGGTTAGCCTTGCATTTTTCACAAAATTGGCAAATATTTTATTGGCACAGAGTAGTTTATAAATCAGAATAATTCTGGGATTCACAGCACCATCTCAACATTAATGCCTATAGTGTTTTTGTTGTTACATATTCGACTAATAATCATATGCTGTACCATTGCAAGGCGTAACAATACAAGTTTGTACAATAAAATTAATAATAAACAAAGGAAATATCTGCGATGTCCCTATAGCCAAATATCTTCCTCGTGACATACTCTGACTGTGTGCCAAATGTCATGCTTGTTAAAGTTTTCACACACAAAAACAACCTTGCAATAATATAACATCCTGTTCAAATATAAAACCGAATTAAACCATTCAATAACTTAGAGTAGATATTTGAAATCAAGTATTTACAGTTTTTAAAATGTCTTTAAAAATGACGTCTTCATTTCCAACCTGAGCTTCTCAATCTTTTCTTGTCTTTTTGTGATGATGTCGCGTTTCATTTTCAAGTAGTCCGCAGCTGATTTGCCCTCGTTTTTGCTCTGCAAATTTAAAGGAAAAATACATTTGACTAACAAGACCCTCAAAAAATTGTTCTGCTTCCGACTACATGGCATTTAAAACAAAAGTGAATATATTTGCTGGTTTTCAAATGCACTGCAATACACTGACAAAATAACCGATTGATTACACAATATTTATTTGTTGAGGTCTCCTTTACCGAGTCTCTTACCTCTGTAGTGTGACTTGTGTTGTTGCTGGTTTAGAAATCTGGCAAGAAGCTTTGAATTGTACCTCCAAACGACTGAACAATCCTCCAGAATACTACAAGATACAAGGTTTGTAAATCAAGTCTGATACAATCAATTGTAAAACGGATATATTTTAATGCTCTTGTTTTATGGTTTTTGTGTTTGGTCAAGGGTTATACGTATTTTATGTATTTTAGTGCAAGTTTTCTCCAACGTACAGTGGCATATGCAGACTATGCTGTTACATAGCCAGAACATTTCTGCTTAATAGCCGACTGTCGTCAAAAAAGGGAGGGGGGAAAAGGAAGGGGGAAGAGGAGAGGGATTGACACCATTGGACAATAGATGGCACCTGTTTATTGTAGGGGAGAGGGAAGGGGGGCTGGACACCATTATACAAAAAATGGCACCTGTTTATTCTAGGTGTAAACATTCATTTTTATTGTACGTACCTCCTTGACTTTTGTCTTTTCGAATCGTTCCCCGGTATTCGTTCTCAACTTGGTGAGATGGTTCACCATTAGCTGATTGCGTTTGTGATCTGTGATGAGAACCATTGATGCAAAAATGAAGTTTATCACAACTCAGTCTGTCTCAGATATCAACTCGCTAACTAATTTAATGACTTGTGATTTACTTTTGACCAGAATTCCTATCCTACCTTCCTCTCTCTGGTTATCTTGATTAAATCGCAGCGATCGCTGCGGATCCCATTTTGTCCGTCTGTACCTGAAAATAAAACCACAAAACTTTGTTAGGGTTTCAATATGGGGCTTGAACCTTTTCTCCTTTCTTAAAACTTTCTTAAAAATTTCTTAAAAATTTATACATAGACTGCACATTAACTTACCCTATATTTGATGAAGCACTGTCTACTGCATTCTGTGAGTTCTGTTTTTCTTTGCCGACGGATGATTTGCTGGACATCTTACGAACTAGATACTTCTGTCGGTGTTTGAATGAAACTGGAAGAAATCAAATCAAACTGTTCAATTATAAATTCACTATTTTCACTGTTCGAATTCAAAGTTTATTACAAGTTAATTCAGATTAGACAGATCACGTAAATAACGTAAATGAATGTATACTTGTGACTTTATTAGGACTGGTTAACTTGTGATGACTTGTGATGAACTTGCAATTGATGATGTGTATTAAGTGCAGACACTTTTTCATCCAATCTTTTTAATCTTTGTCAGTTTTAAGGAGTTTCACAGACAAACCTGTGTCGAGTTCTTCATCACCAACTTCATCGTCACTGGAATCAAAATCTAATGATGAGTCATCGTCTCGATGTCTTCCGTCAGCCTGATGAACAAAAAGAAGGATGACTACAAATTGGTTGTTTGGTAAGATGTTTGTTTTGTTGTTTATATATATCTTAAACCAGCCAAGATGTTTAATTGTGGACCCAATAGTCATTATTTGCATGAATTGTTTCAGACACAGAATTCAAATTGAATCTTGAATAATTTAGTTTTGTGCAACTCAAGAATGCCAAGAACCAGCACTTTTAAAGAACTTTTTCGGGAATTATTTTGTTTATATAAATACCTGGTGGCCAAGAGGCAAGTGGTCGTCAGGGAAGATATTCTGAAGTTGACCTTTGACCCCAATGCCATCATCAGCCAATCCACACAAGGCTTCCTCATTGCGGAAGATGTCAATATCGTGCCATCTACAAAAAACAACTCAGTTTGTATGTCCAACAGAATCTAGAATCCTAGTGGTAATAAATCCAAAATGAGTGTCCCTAAGCAAGGTATTTTACAACAAGCTTTCACAACTGCAAACAAATTAACTGGTGCGAGGTTTGAATCTGCGACCTTCACATTGGATTGATAAAATGGGGGAACCACCAACATGAGCTGGTAGCTCAGTAGATGAAGCAACAGAATGGCAATCTGGTGGTTACTGGTTAAAACCCCGTTTGTGCTGTTGTTTAACTCAAACGGGTTATTATAAGTTTCCCCGTGTGGTTGATTTATTTTCTCTTACAAGATTTCCCAACACACCTTTCTTGCTCGAGTGATGTTGGCGGGATACACATGAAGTCTTTGCGTTCTAGGAGGATGTCTAGTATCTGCGCCTCATCATCCCTACCTCCCTTAACTTGATGATTAGACGCCATGCTAACTTCTAATGATTCCTTTAGGGTAGGAATCATTACAATGTGGTCTCTGACTTGACAACCCTGAACAAGGAAAAACAAAAAGAAACTGTATTATAGAAGAGTAATGATTAGAGAAGGGTTGTTTCCCAAACCCCTGGCTGAAACTCTGTCTCTGGCTCTAGTCTATTGCTAAACTGCATGAATGAAACCTAAGACGAAGATGAATCTGGGGTTTGCAAAATGGCCAAGATGATGTGGGGAAATAGTGAAAAGGTAACTTGTTAACAAAGTAAACAAGCTATAAAGATCTATAGACTACCAAGTTTCATGATCATTTTAAAATTCATCCAAGCAGTGCCTATAGTTAAACGATGGGAAGGTTTAATTAGAGTTGTTTACCATTAGACTTCAGAATAAAATGAATAGTAGAAGCCTTGTTTTATTTAAACATTTCGCCATTTCCTCTTATCTCCCATCTCAAATATTTTAACGTTAACAACAATTTATCTTTATATATGTTTTTGTTGTCGCTGATCAGCATAGAATTAAACGTCACACACCGTGTTCTGATTTAGTGGATCAAATCTCAACGTTGTCTGTTTACAGCATCCATACATCCCAGTAGCAGTCGTAGATGAGGATTCAGAGTTATCAAACTTTGCTGGTTCTGGGTGGAAACGGCAGTGACCCAACTCACTACATGGGAAGACCTGCTTACAACGAGAACACGGGAGGAAGTTGACGTTAGCCCAGAGGCGCCAGTAAACCTCTCGCCAAGACTTGAGCTCTGAATGGATGGCCAGGAGATAGTCATTGATGTCCCATGAAGGATCCCTGTCAATGAAGACGAATGTGTGATTGATAACAAGATATCTTAAAGGCATTATTTGCTTCTCATACATTTTGTTCGTTTCCAATGATAACATCACTCACAAATCCAAAGAGAAATATTCTAAAATATGTAGCAGTTTTTAAGACAACAGTAAAACAAAATGCCTGATCTTGATTTCTTGTAAATGAAAATTGCCCCTGCACCTGTTTAATTGAGGCAATTAATTATCTTCTGAAAGTGTTCAATGGAGCAGAATTTCTGTACAATTGAACTCACCTCTGGTGGTGATAGACAACATCACCATGTCTGTCAATACTCATCCTATCAAGACAAAATAAGAAGACGATTAAATCTTACAAAACCTGTCTATTTTCGAGAGTTGTCTTGGAGGGTCGAAGGGGGTTTAATTTGTGATTAAAACATAACTGAAATGATGAACCGCGAGTGACGTGTCATCAGATACCATTTCATGCTTGTCTTTATTTTGGTTTTATTATTAATCTTACCTCGTTGGTAGACACTTGAGTTGTGGGCGGAGGTCTTTTGTCATAAGATGCTTACAATGTTGACATCTACAAATAAATGACAGCAGACAACGAAGCAATAAGAACAAAAGTTCATTTCAATAAATTGGATCCATTCAGCAGCAGTGCAAGGACTGCTGTAGTTAGGAATCGACCTTTTTACCGACTTAAGTTATCGACAATTCTATTTATCAAATAAAAGATTACAGATCATACCTCTTTTTACACAAAAACAAAATCAATAATTGTTTACCATTATTCCCATCCTGCTAGATCCATTCCTTACCTATATAAGGTTGCAGCTGGTTGGGTGGCTTCAAACATTCCTTCTATTTTTTTGCAGAACAATTTGCTGGGAAAACAACAAAGGAATACAATTTAACAGCGTAAAATAGCCAATACAATAACAAGGACTAAGATAAATTAACTTTTGTTCAAGAAAAAGATCCCTTAAAAAATTTCTCAATCAAATGAAATTTACCTTTTGAATTTATCCTTCCTGTCTTTTATTTTATCAACTTCCAGATCGCTGAACAAATAAGCAATTCTAAAAAAGAAAAAATTACAAAAAAGAAAAAATTACAAAAAGTTTACGTTCAAATCGGCACAGCCACACTTTTACAGTTGTAAAAAAGGTTTAGAAATTAAATATATCTGGGTCTGAGAAAACTTTAATTTACAAAGGGCTTCCTGATAAATCTGTGATAGCTTAGCACAAGATGTCCATCTTTCCTATAGTTTTTAACATTTGATCATTCCTTGTGTCCAAAGTAAGTTTTCACTTTAGAAATCATATCTAGTACTTTTACCAGTTTTAATAAAACCCTTAACTCTTAGTCACTATTTTCCCTCTCCTTCTTCCTATGATAATCACTTTAACAGAAAGTTACTTGCCTTGTGCATAGTTTATCATTGATACAATTCATGTTGCAAGGTGTGGCTACAATGGCAGACATGTTCTTATGGCAGAAATCGATGCACTCACTCACCTTAAAGGGGCAAAACACAAATTGTCAAACAATTAAAATATTACTAAGAAAACGAGCTAACTAAACAAATCTAATGCTACTTTTCTTATATATTGCAAAACCTAATGTTGCTGAGTGAGCAAATCCAGTATTATGAAAGGAATTGTAATGTCATATCTTGGTGATTCGGTCAAAAATGATCCCAAACTCCTAGTCTGTAATCATATTGACCATTGCTAGAGGATGGATGTGTAAGATTTGATAAATACATTGCCAGGTTTATTTACTCAGCTCTTAAAAGCTCTGGTTACAGAAAAACCAAACACAATTTTAGTGACTGCAAAACTTACCAAAGAATCCATTTTCAAGAAATCTGACGATATCAGGATCGATATCACATTGCTTGCCTCTGTATAAAAACAAACAAACAAACCAATCTTTCAGGAACTTTTAATCAATAAAGGTTGCAACCTGACGCTGCTTATTTCTTTATATATCATCTCAATGAAGGTCAATTAGTGCAAAAATGTTGAAAGGACATGAATCTTGTTCATCTTACCAAGATTAGGGGACAGTCTAGTCTGCGATCCAGGACAGTTGCGCTTGACATAACTCATCAACCAATCAAAGATCTGTACATCGCAGTGCACAGATATATCCACCTCCTCCCAACGCTGCGTTTCGCTAGAGAGATACTCAGCAAAATATCGCATCTCAGTGACTAGGAGGTCTCGAGGACAGGTGAAATCTTTCTTGACTGCAATTGAAAGATCACAAGACAATCACAAGACAATAAAAAGACAAGATATCGCATCTCAGTGACAAGAAGGTCTCGAGGACAGGTGAAATCTTTCTTTACTGCAATTGAGAGATTACAAGACAATTAAAAGACAATCACAAGACAATCACAAGATAAAATATTGCATCTCAGTGACTAGGAAGTCTCGAGGACAGGTGAAATCCTTCTTGACTGCAATTGAGAGATCACAAGACAATCACAAGACAATCACAAGACAATCACAAGTTGATGATAAGACAATTGCAGTGTCGATCACAAGTCAATGACAAGCCATTACAAGTCAGAATTTTGTCTGAAAAAATGACTATTTTGATCAAATCTGTAGGTCTACATACCATTTTTGGCCTCATCACAGACATGTATAACCATATTGGGTCTGAAAGGAAAAGAAATTCTCATGAAAATACAATAAAAAAGACCAAGTTAAAGCAAAATGTTTTTTTCACTTTTGACTGCTTTCCCCACAATTTATTTGTTGCAAGATATTTCCATCTCAATTTTTTTGTTTTTATTTAATATTTTTAAATCTTAATCTTATTAAGTTAATCAAGCTTGTTGTTAATTATTAAAAATATGTATTGCACGTGAACAACTTATGTACAGTGTAGTATGAAATGCCTTTTTTCTTTTCATGCACTTACCCATAAGAATCTGGTCCTGTTTTCTTTGTTTGTATGTCTGTCTCATGTCTCTGTAAGATGATTATGAATAAAAAAAAATCAGACAAGAAAATGTATAAATCATATCTGGCTCATTAATCTCAATAAATAGTTATTACCAATTTGTTATAAATATAAATTGAAATAAACTTACTTTTGTATCACTAGTGTCATCCTGATTGGAATTATTATTAACTAATTCTGTCAAAAACAAAAACAAAATAAGATTTAATACACAAACAGTTTTCAGAATTTGAGAAAGGGGGTATAGGGGTAGTTGTATCAATATTTTAATTAAGTGCTAAATTGATGGAAACAAAAGTTATGTATATGATTTCAAACATCAAATTTTCAAAATATTTGCTGACAGATAAAAAAAACAAAAAAAAACAATTGTAAACATCTATGCAAAAAGGAATTGTCCATTTTATTCGCTGAGTGAAGAAGTGTGCCTGAATATATAGTGCATTTATAACACGCCCTCGATCGTTCCCGTGCACCCAATTACATACCACACTTACCCTGCGCAACCTCTTTCCTTCCGTGTCGTTGCTCATCACGTTTCTCCTCACTAGTACTTGTTACTGGGGGCCGCTGATACTTAGATGTCGCGCTGCCGGGGCGCCCTCTAGGGGCTGGCTTGCCTCGCGCAGCGAGTCCAGTGAAATCACCGACAGGGGACAAGTCTCCGGCTGCTGATTGAAGCTCATTGAATCTTTTTGCACACTAGAAATATGACAATTTTTGTAAAGAAACTAATATATTTTCTTAAACATGATCGAGAGAGAATAGATCCTTGATCAGGTAATCGATTTACTTCTGAATTGGTAAAAAAATCACATCGAAACTTTGTGGGAAAGGCCGATTGCACAAATTAGCTTACCTCTTGTGGCGTGGTACCAGGGATAAGTTTAGCGATTGCCTCCCAATTCTTGCTCTGCATGTTGTTAAAATCCGATGAGTTCATGAAGGTTCTTAGCATCAGATCGAGGGCCACAGCCCGTGAGGGACTGTCTCGACGTATCATCATAGGTCTACGTCTCTGGAGTCTGTAAACCAGTAGTACAGGACAGGTACAAGTATAATTTAACAAACTTCCATGTCATAAGCCAGACTCACTATATTTTTAAAGACCGAAAGCGCAGCGCGGTCATTAGATCGCGCAGATCCACAGATTGCGCACGCCAACAAAAACAAATTGTTATTTTCGGTCTTAAACCTAGTCAATGTAAGCTTTAAAAAAACGTTTTTATTCTTATAACAAATACACAAATTAAATGCGTCTACAGTATAAAATATAATTGACTTTTAACTCTTACAATGTTTAAGAAGATTGTATTTATACTAACGTTTTACGCCTAAGATATCAAGTGCAGCTTGATCGAACTATTGTCGTCTGCAAATATGCAAAACAAGTTTCGCGTGCGCGTTGTCAATGGATATTATAGGGCGCCCTCAAGCGTCTAACAGACAACAAAATTATAATAGTCTGATGATCTTTATTTATTTTTTTAGATACACAAAAATAAAAATAAACCCATTTAAATATGTCCCGGGACTCTGTCCATTTATCTTGAGACTGTTAATTTGTCCTGAGACTGTCAATTTGTCCTGAGACTGTGAATTTGTCCCAAGACTGTCAATTTATCTTGAGACTGTCAATTTGTCCCGAGACTGTCAATTTAGTACATGTACCGGTAACTATTTTGTTTGGATGCCTATTTTTGAAAGTTTTTGTTACAGGACAACTTCAGTAAACGTCAAACAACTCTTCTACACTGTTTTAAATATAATTACAGAAGCAAATTTATTCCATTAAAGAACTTGAGCACACAGAAAAATAAAACTACAGAAAATAGTAAATTAATTGCAGCCATATAACATTTCATTAATCTCAGATGCAAAACAATTTCCACAAAAACAAACGAACTAGATTGTCCAAAGTGACTCTTGCGATCAGTTAGAAAGTCACACAACTTTCTTGCATTTATGAATAACAGACAGCATTTAAATGCTACATTTAAAACATTAATGTAACTGTACAGACTACAAATGTGACTAAATATTGTGGCAGGTGTTAGCTTTACTAAAAAGTGCCAGGTTTTCAAGTTTTTGTTATTTACAAATACTTTATTGAATAGCTCAAAGAAGAAACGGTTAAAGGCAGTGCATTAACAATGGTAAACAAAAAGATGAAAATCTTTGATACGAAAACAAAATAGCAAATACTATTTAAAAATTAAAACATACATGTATGATTGTTGTGCAATTTCATGTGTTTTAGATAAAAAATAACTAATGTTTCTTTGAAACATCAGAACTGTTAAACATTCTGATGTTTACAATGATATAAATGAGGTTGACTTGTTTCTAAACATCTAAAATATCACGACATAAAAATAATACTCAAGTCTTGGGGGAAAACTCATATTTCTTGGCACTTTTGGTCACTGAATAAATAATTTGTATTGTTAAATATTACTTTGTCTTCTCAAATTAAGTCATTTTTTCCTCTATTTTTAGGCAGAAGGGAAGACTCTTTTCTAACTTAATGAACTCCGTGCACAGTAAAAACTAGAGTTGCTCACAATGTCCTATATCAATAAAATATATTGTACATTTAAAAATAGATGAAAAAAACTAACAAAACCCCACACAAGTTTGAAGATATCTTTTTGGAATGTCATTTGTCAAGGCAATAAAAATCATTTAAAATAAGAATAGTTTAGAAATTGGCAATTATTTCAGCTAGGAAGGCAGGCACGCACACATTTATTTGATTTAAAAATCACACACAAATTGCAATTTTAAAGTTTCACTTAAAATACTTATTCTTAAAGTTTCTAGAAAAGTCTACCTTTACTGTATTTCACAGTTTCTCGTCTACATTTCTTCTTTTTTCTAGTTTAACACTTTATGTCCAAGATTTCAGTTCCTGAGTTTTGAAGGTTAAATGGGTTAATTTTCCCTGTCCATCTGACATCTATGATTTGATAATTCTGATGCATTCCTTAATGTAATCATCCTCCAAGATTGATTATTAATAGCAAACTATCTAACCAAATAAACAATACACAACCACAAAACAGCTATAAAACAGCCATGGCCGAATATTAACACACAGGTTTTATTGAAAGTGGCTGCAGTTGCTTCCATAGGCACGTGTGTAATTAATAGCCATAGTCAAGTAATTTGGACACGGCTTTAGTCTAGGTCTAGGACAGTTACAACCACAAACGACATGTGTCAGACCTCAGAGCCTTTATCCATGAGGCTCAATACTGCCCTCTATCGTCCATGCACAAGGCTATTAACTTGGCTATTCCTGGCTGCCTGTTGGTGGCTTTCTGCTGGAATCATCCTGTTGTAAAATAGAAGTCAATTCAGTACTTTTATTCTTGGTTTTTGATAATGAAATGGTAAATCCTAATTTCGTGATAGAGGAATTTACAGGAGGGGACGTAGTGGAGAACATGGGGTAGAGGGTTGGGGAGGTTACTGGTTAGTTAGTGGGGAGGTACAGGGTTTGCTTGTTAACCCCTTCGTGCCGGGATTATTTTAACATCACCGAGCCGAGGCGCTGGATTATTTTTAACGAGCCGAGGTAAGGGATTATTTTTAAGGAAACTCGATTTGAGGCGGGTTCAGGCCGATGGTACCGGGAAGCACACCCACGCATTTCCGGCCTTGCTCGCTGCTGACAGACATTTCCGGCCTTGCTCGTGACGCGTTTATGCGTCATCTGTTTCGAATCTGGGGAAAACTTTGCGTGTATATACGTCTTCCGGCGTGAACTGGTTAAAAAATGTGTGTGGAGAATTGGGGGTTGGGGAGCTAGGGTTGTTAGGGGTGGGTAATGTAAGGGTCTAGTCTACCTGTTTGCTGGGTATGTTGATATATGGAGGCAACGTTGTCTGCTCTAGGTTTTGTACCATCTGTCTAGACTCTGTCAGTAGACGATGCAGTTTACTGGTTGGCGACGTCTCTTCTGCTGGGGTCTGATTAAAATAAAACAATTTTAATTCATCATGAGTCACACGCTGACGGAAAAAAACAAATCTGAGATTTTCCTAGTTTTCCTGAATTTGACATAGCCAAATCTGTATAGCCCTTGGTCTCCTTTTGAATTGTTAATCAACATTCCATATTTGTCTCAATTCTGACCTCTCCTGATGAGTCAGCGGTCAGTAGATCCTCAGTGTCACCACTGCTGAGGTCAGGTACTCCATGGTCACCGTTTTCATCTACGGCACCACCCCCTATCAGGCTTGCATTTTGCAGTGACGAATCGCGGCTTTTCGCAGATGCATTGGCGGGAGACCGCGACGCGTTGTGGCTGTGATTTAGGTCATCGTGTCTGCAATAGGATTTCATTTTTTCAGAGGAATTTAATATATCTCCAAAGCTGTGTATCAGTGAGTAACAAACTGAGGTATGATCCCCGGTGCATAATGAGTACTCACCGAGTCTCTGAGTTGTGACTTAATGAGTACTTTAATTATTTCTAACATAACCAAATTATTAAGTTCAAAAGGTGAGTATCAGTGAGCACCAAATGCCAGTTAAGAATAAAACAGTATAAAAACTCGAGACAGGGCTCAGGCCAGTGAATGATAAATCTAATGTAAAAACTAAAGACAGGGTGGGGCTATATCGTATCATTAACTAAGTGATGAGATTTCTCATAAGAACTCACTGCGAGTTGCTGAGATGTGATCTACTGAGTACTTCATTCTTGCTGTCTAGATTGAGTTGTAGTAACGACATATCTCTATGTTGTCTCTCATACACCTGTCTCAGATTGGTTAGTTCAGCATCTGTTCTCTCTTGCTTTGAGCGCTGTAACTCTAAGAGTTGGTCCTTCCTTTTTTCTCTTTCACCTTCAGAAAAAAGATGACGACCAAAAAATTACAAAAAAATCATCACTATAGAGTCTGGTATTTCGATCGTTAACCATATGTTAAGCAGACTGCAGAGATAGTTTCTTAACCAAATTCATTTTGGAAACTTATGAATTGACCTTTTTATACCCAACATTTGGAGGGGTATTAATGTATGGACAAATCATTTGTTTAAAGGTGATTGTATATCTTGTCCTACCTGCTAGAATGAGTTCCTGTTGTAGTGCCTCTACATCCCCTTGTAGTTGGCCCACCTCTATACTCTGTTCCGTGTTGGTATTATTTTGCTCATTCAACTGACCTGTTCAATGACAAATGTAAACAAGACCACATCTTAGTATGCATATGTCATCACAACGGGCTGAATATATATGTAACCCATCATAGAGTCCTTCTATACAATAGCACTGCCCAGCTCCCCATACCCACACCATTACCAACCAGTGGTGTGGGAGATGACAACCTTCACGCGGTCAACCCGGTTTCCACTAATGTCATCAAACCGATGTACATGTATGCAGTAACATGTTAAGCTGCTCATCATACGAAAGAAGAAGATATCTCTAGGGGTGATATATCTCTACATTGGGGTGAGAGATGACAACCTTCACGCGGTCCACCCTGTTTCCATGTCATCAAAATGATGTATGCAGTAACACCTTAAGTTGCTCATTATCAAACAAAAGAAAAAGACCAACCAGTCTCAGTCACAGTCAGTCAGTCAGTCAGTCAGTCAGTCAGTCACAGTCAGTCAGTTAGGTACAATTAAGACGCTATAGGCCAGACATATACAAATCTCCATTTTCTATATAAACTCACCAGTCAGTTTTTCCAGTTCTTGTTTGACTTCGTTGTACTTTTGCTTTGACGTCGCCACTTCTTTCCTTGTAGTTGCTTCTGTATGACTGAGTTCCTGAACAATTTAATATTTGTGTCTAATTAAATATTTGTGATTGTGTCCAATTAAATATTTGTGTCCAATTAAATATTTGTGTCCAATTAAATATTTGTGTTCAATTAAATACTTGTGCCCAATTAAATATTTGTGCCCAATTAAATATTAAATATTTGTGTCCAATTAAATATTTGTGTCCAATTAAATATTTGTGTCCATGCAACTTAGTCAGGCTAACAATACTTTTTGTTTGTGTGGAATTGAGTTGACCCTTGAGGTCATAGAACAAATATGAACTGTCAGTTGTCTGACTCGATATTTGAGTGAGAAATAATGAGGTAGTGAAAATGAAGTGTTTTGTTATCTTGGATGTTTGTACCTTGTTTGCGTGGTCTAATCTTTTCAATTTGCTGCTCATGTCAGTGATATGAGCTGATGCCTCAGCTAAATCATTGTCCTGAAGAAAAAGAAAACCAACAATAATAATCTGTGTCGCTGATTACGAAAAAGCCCTATATAGAAGCTGCAAAAATTACTTTTATATGCTCCTAGAAAAGATATACATGATGCCTTAAGGCTATGAGGACGTTTGCAATTTTTTGCTAAATATTGAATTTATTGCAATTTTTTGGTAAAAATAAATTGAAGCATATCAGCTATGCATTTTTTATATGACATTTAATGCAGTAAAAAGTTATTTTGTTATAAAAATCTAATTGTGCCTGCACCACAGTCCCTTAATACACTTTAATACATGTACACAATGTGAATTATTTCTATTCACCTTCAGTTGCAGCATTGTTATCAATTCTTGTTCCCTAGCCTCAAGGTGACCTACTTTACTGGAAATGTCACGAATGATGGAATTCAGTTGCCCGATGTGTTCCTGTAAAAATAACAAAAACACAACCACTTTTTTGTTAATATAAACAAATCCAAATAAAAACAATTAAAGTTTTACAGACAATTCTAGGAATTATGTAAAACAGATTCCATTTGTTTAAATTGTAAGTAATGATTTTTAATACCAAATTTTAAGAATAGTTCAATAATTGATTTACATTTTATTGACCACTGAAAGCATTTTCAAACCATTTTAGCCAAACAGTTTTAACATAATTATTCTAAATTTAATGAAATTAGAAAGCTAATGACCAACTTGGGAAAAATAAATAAAAAATATATATAAAATCACTTTCTATCTCAGGCTGTGCTCCGTAGTCATATATGAGTCGATGTGGCCGGCTGCCAGAGGCGCATTTACGTGCCAGCGGCTCGACTACGTTGTAGCCGCGTCCTTCGCAATTCAAATTGTATAATTGCTGGGCCCCTCTGAAAAACAGTGTTTCACTGAGAGGTTACCCCAGGGTAAATAATAAATAAATAAATAAATAAACTTGTACCTCCATTTCCTTGACTTGTCTGGTCGCTGCACTAGCCTTTTCAGACACCTGTTCGAGTTGCTTCTGTGTTGACTGCAGAGCTAGCTCCTTGGACTGGTCTTGCGATTCAAGTACTTTTATTTTGGTTGACAGAGTTTTTACTTTGTCAGATCGAGTCTTAAACTCACCTGTCCAATCAATGGAAATAAACAATGTAGTAACTTTAACTACAACATGCAGTGTGGCCAAAAAAGTCATCTGTTGTGGGTGGGAAAAAACTGGATTTGAAAAAGTTTTTGTCCATACCAAGGCAGTTTCAAGTACAAATTAATCAGTCTGTAAATGTTTAGTTCCTATAGCACTACCTTGAGTGAAACATTTGCAAAGCGTATAGAATTTAAGATAGAAGACAGAAACAGACCAGACAAAAGAAAACCAGTCAATAAACTTGTTTCTTGATACCCTCTAGCCTGGAATAACGTTGTTCCAGTGTGAGTAGTTTCTGTCGGTCATGTTCCCAGGCTAGCAGCTGTTTCTGGTGAGACGCTACCATCTCGTTCAGTTCCCTGTCTCTGTCTTGAAGTTCTCCAATCAAAAGATGCAACTCCTTGCGTTGTTTCTGGATAGTGGTAGTTTCAAGCTCAGACACATAACTCTAGAATTACAAAAACAGTTTTCTTTTTCATGAGTGTTTCCGAGGTTAAAATATATATTCAAATATCAGTAGGTCCTACTTTGTACTATTCATTGCATTCAAAGTTTGCCATTACTTACATGACGAGTGGGGGAAGACCCATAACCTCGTGTTGGACTCCCACCTCGACCTCGACTCAGCGAGGTTCTCCCAAATATCAGTAGGTCCTACTTTGTACTAATCATTGCATTCAAAGTTTGCCATTACTTACATGAGGAGTGGGGGAAGATCCATAACCTCGTGTTGGACTCCCACCTCGACCTCGACTCAGCGAGGTTCTCCCAAATATCAGTAGGTCCTACTTTGTACTAATCATTGCATTCAAAGTTTGCCATTACTTACATGACGAGTGGGGGAAGACCCATAACCTCGTGTTGGACTCCCACCTCGACCTCAACTCAGCGAGGTTCTCCCAAATATCAGTAGGTCCTACTTTGTACTAATCATTGCATTCAAAGTTTGCCATTACTTACATGACGAGTGGGGGAAGACCCATAACCTCGTGTTGGACTCCCACCTCGACCTCGGCTCAGCGAGGTTCTCCCAAATATTAGTAGGTCCTACTTTGTACTATTCATTGCATTCAAAGTTTGCCATTACTTACATGACGAGTGGGGGAAGACCCATAACCTCGTGTTGGACTCCCACCTCGACCTCGGCTCAGCGAGGTTCTCCCAAATATTAGTAGGTCCTACTTTGTACTATCCATTGCATTCAAAGTTTGCCATTACTTACATGACGAGTGGGGGAAGACCCATAACCTTGTGTTGGACTCCCACCTCGACCTCGACTCAGCGAGGTTCTCCCAAATATCAGTAGGTCCTACTTTGTACTAATCATTGCATTCAAAGTTTGCCATTACTTACATGACGAGTGGGGGAAGACCCATAACCTCGTGTTGGACTCCCACCTCGACCTCGGCTCAGCGAGGTTCTCCCAAATATTAGTAGGTCCTACTTTGTACTATTCATTGCATTCAAAGTTTGCCATTACTTACATGACGAGTGGGGGAAGACCCATAACCTCGTGTTGGACTCCCACCTCGACCTCGGCTCAGCGAGGTTCTCCCAAATATTAGTAGGTCCTACTTTGTACTATCCATTGCATTCAAAGTTTGCCATTACTTACATGACGAGTGGGGGAAGACCCATAACCTTGTGTTGGACTCCCACCTCGACCTCGACTCAGCGAGGTTCTCCCAAATATCAGTAGGTCCTACTTTGTACTAATCATTGCATTCAAAGTTTGCCATTACTTACATGACGAGTGGGGGAAGACCCATAACCTCGTGTTGGACTCCCACCTCGACCTCAACTCAGCGAGGTTCTCCTAAATATCAGTAGGTCCTACTTTGTACTAATCATTGCATTCAAAGTTTGCCATTACTTACATGACGAGTGGGGGAAGACCCATAACCTCGTGTTGGACTCCCACCTCGACCTCGACTCAGCGAGGTTCTACCAAATATCAGTAGGTCCTACTTTGTACTATTCATTGCATTCAAAGTTTGCCATTACTTACATGACGAGTGGGGGAAGATCCATAGCCTCGCGTTGGACTCCCACCTCGACCTCGACTCAGCGAGGTTCTACCAAATATTAGTAGGTCCTACTTTGTACTATCCATTGCATTCAAAGTTTGCCATTACTTACATGACGAGTGGGGGAAGATCCATAGCCTCGCGTTGGACTCCCACCTCGACCTCGACTTGGACTCAGCGAGGTTCTCCCAGTTCCAAAACTGGGGGAGCCCTTTGGGCCTTTCCCAGTGGGTGGAGACGACCGGGCATAGCCGAGGACGGGAGCCGACGAATGATTGGCAGGGATGGAAGACATAGCGAAGGATGATATGTGGGCGGAGCCAGGCGATGTTGTTGATCTGGGCGTGCTGTGATACGGCTCATAGCTACTCTTAGTATTACCTGTAATGTTCAATGGAAAAAAAATGTAATTAAAATTGAAACAAGTCTTAACCTTAACTCCCTGTGGTGTGTGCAAAATCATATTGATTGGAAAATTGAGGACTGTTAAGGTTAACCCTAACAATCCTCAATCCTTAACCTGTTGAACGATTACGGACTGTTAGGGTTAATGGATTGTTTTATTTTTACTATGCATCCTCGCTTCCACAATGCTGGGTTTTCTCTGCAGTCAGGTAATGTTATTGCCCACAATGACACGACTTTCAACTCAAGTTAACACTATTAACACAGTTAATATTTACCTCCTGTCATTCGTGATGATCTTTTGCTACTAGGTGTGTAGTCTCTTTGACTAGTGCTGAGTATTGGTGTGGAGAAATTATAACTTTCCATTACGAGTTGACTGCCAGTCCTACAAATGTACATACACACAAAAACGCACAAATTACATTTTTTTGTAAATTTATGAAATCTTAAATTGATTAATAAATATGAATAAAACGAAGCTTTCCTGAAACATAAAGGGCAAGAATTGTAGAAATATTAATCTGGTTCTGATGCCAATTTGTTTCTTTGTATCATGTATGTAAAAGCAATTTAACGTTAGCTAAAATAAGTTCTGAAATGTATTTAAATCTTACTTTTATTTAATATTGTTTAATTATATTTATACACTTTATTCATTTTCCTTTATGGCCCCGAAATAACAACGTCCTTGTCCAAATCCTTTCTCCCCCAAGCCCCGCCCCCCGTACCGTATGTGCATGACACATGCACACAATACACACATCACGGCATGCGCTGCATGCTAGTTCTACTGCAGTGCAGGATGAACTGATGAAACTGCGTTTTATCCCGAAGAATATCTCTGGTAAATCACGGATGATCAATTTACACTGTTAATATAATATTATAAATATTTCAAACTTAACGAAAAATACGTTAGATCTCACCGAAACACTGGAAGAAAATTCAGAAAACAGGAAATTTAACGTGAAAACAATGCGCCGATTAACGTTAATTACATCGCGGGCAGTTTTTTGAACTTGTTTGTCCACGCTACCGTCGGGCTCCTTCCTCTTCAAATAGCTAACTATTATTAGACGTCTGGGATCCCCGCCAGAAATTGAGTAGGCACTTCGGGGACTTGGGGTCGCAATATTGACACTGAATTTCATTGTAAAAGTAGCCAAAAAGGTGGTTTTGTTGTAAATTACGTAAACCCGTCACAGTTTTTGTGAGCATCTAGTTGATAAAAAGCAATTTAAGTGATGATTTTCTTTTTTTAAAGCTATGGTGGCCCTGGAGGGACATCGCATTGTTTGATCATGGAGGAATAAGCCAATTCGGGTATTCCAATTGCACATGCGCACATGAAGATTTGACGATTTTTCTTTTGATATAAACATTTCATCGATTGCGTGCAAAAGCATAGCGGGGTACCAGCAAATTTCAAGAGATCGTCGTGTTTTAAAGTTACTAAGTAACATATTTTTGTTTATTTTTTGGTGTTTTCAGGTGTTTTGTGTGGCCAAACTTTTGTTCGAACAAAGTGCCCATCGTCTTTTCGATTTCAAAAGAAAATACACAGAATGCAGATTCGGTTACCACGTCCCCCATAGCCTTGTGTGCATTTGTCTGCCGTGTTTATATCCTTGAGAAAAATTGTTGAATCTTGTTGTGCACATGCGCAGTCGGAACTCCAAAGTGGCTTATTCCTCCATGGTTTGATAAAGACTTTGATTAGTAATAAAATAGTATTGTAAAATTAATAAGTACCGGTATTGCAATTTTCCACAACAATTCTTCTTGTATAAGTTGTAAGGGTGCCTTAAATATTTGTTTTGTTCTATAAATTATCTCGTCATCTTGAGCTGCCAATGTTTTAACTTTAATTATAATTTTCTCTTATTCTGTTCATAGACTTTGTACTAATTTGTAGTCATGGCAGAAGCAGATATTGTTGACCCTGTTGTTGATGTGAATGAAGCCAATGAAGATGCACACAAGACAAAATCAAAGAAGTCAAGAAAGAAGAAAGATGTGTCCTATCCGCTGAAAGTCGTGTACTGTGGGGGTATGTTATCTTGTTAAATTGACCTCGATTATGTTTTTGTCTTCCAAAACCAGTGTTGGAGCACTTAAGGCTTTGAGTTTGACCCTCAAGGCCCTACATAATTGTATGTACTACCTTGGCTTGGGCCATATGAGGGATAAAGCCTCGTGCTCCAACACTGTCAAAAATATAACCATGACAGTTTTTTCCCTTTCCAAATGTCAGTGTGTACGATGCCTGTGGAGTACTGTGAATTCAACCCGGCTTATAAGGATTGTAGGAAATGGCTGGCTGACAACTGCCCTGATCTGTTTGAGAGGCTAACTGTGGAAGAGGACGCCGAAGCTGGAGACGGGAAAAAGAAAAAGCAAAAAAGAGGTTCGTCTTCAGCTATGTCTTGCAATTACATACGCATCTATATAAAAGTGGCTGAAGCCATTTCTAATAGATTGTGTGTCACTGGCAGCCATAGCCAATTTATTAGGCATACTTTGCATCTTCCGCGGTAGACTTAAGACTTTTCCTCATGCATGTAGGATGTCAATAAAGTAATTTTGACCTCGAGGGTAACATTGATGATTTTGCATCAGCTGTTCTCGGACTCTATACTAATCCAAAGAACAAAATTATAAGCCATTTTGTTCGGACCGCCACTGGCTGCGCGCACACTGTACGTGTTCTAACAAAATGACGTGTGCGCAGTTTGGCAGCCCTTTTTGGTGGAAGGAGCCAGGAGTGCGTTCGTACTACCTGAGCACGACGCGTACAAACCTGGTGCTACCGCCAAGTTACTCTATAATTAGTGTAATATGGAGAGTGTTTGTGCTACATGTACTTTGTTTTCTTGACTTTGAATTATGAGAGTTATTTTTTATTTGAATATGAATATACAGTGCACTTGACTTTGTAATTTATGCAACATTTAAACAAAATTGTGTTAAACTGCCTTTTCAGGAGGACGGGGCGTGATGAAACTGAAGAAGAAGGTAGAGCCACAGATGATAACCATTGCCAGGATGCAACGTCAGAAGAAGAAATATGTCACAGTGGTACGAGGCATCGGTTCTCATGGTAAGAAACAGCATTATGAGTACAGATCTGGGAAAGAATGTAGCATCTTGATGCTACTTTAGCGGTTGCAGTTGTGGAGAGTCAAGACATTTCCTAAGTATTACCTAACAAAATATTTCCTAATCTCAGATTCATATCTTTTCAACATTTTTGCACTGATTGACCTTCGTTGAGATGATAAAGAATAAAAAACAGCGTCAGGTTGCAACATTCTGTCCCAGATCTGTTATTCCAAAAATTGCAAATCTGATTTGATTTTCAAAGCTGGGTTTTCCAATTTTCCAGCCGAGATGTTTCAAACTGTGAAAGTAAATAACAACATCAAGTTCTTGCTTAACCCTAACCCTCCAGGGTATTTTGGCTAGAAACCCTGCCAGACGCATCAGATTGCATACTTTGTCACAATGACTGCTTGTGTGCAGAGTGCAGCAAGGTCAAGCATTCACCACAGATGCACTGTGCTGGGTCTGGCAGGGTTAGGGTTAATCAGACATAGATATAAAGGATGCAGCTA
Source organism: Crossaster papposus (assembly GCA_037893245.1). Classification (NCBI taxonomy): domain Eukaryota; kingdom Metazoa; phylum Echinodermata; class Asteroidea; order Velatida; family Solasteridae; genus Crossaster; species Crossaster papposus. The sequence goes on from JBAIAA010000947.1 coordinate 505,056, forward strand.
AAAGCTATATATGTTGCTTCTCAGCTTCATTTAGATTGAAATGGAAACTTTCTGTTCAACTTTTACCCTCACTGCTGGTGTGCACATATTAAAGGGTTATCTGCAATCTTGGTTAAATAGTGACTGATTTCTTATGCCAAGGATTCTTGTTCTTCTAGACATAGATTTAAAGGATGCAACCAAAGCCTTTGCATCTCGCTTCTCCTCTGGTGCATCCGTCTCTGGAGAGGATGAGATTGTCATCCAGGGTGACTTTACCGATGCGCTACTCGACTACATCCCTGAAAAATTCAATGTAAGAAACCTTCAAGTTTTGATTTAAACCATTGATTATTTTGAATAAGATTAATACTGCTGCAAACTGCTTACTGGCTGGAATGACCTGAAATATACAAATCAAATAAGTTAAGAGGGCCTAATATTTCGATCTTAACAAGATCTTCTTCAGAGATTATTTTGTTACAACAGGTTGTCTATAACACTTCAACAAACTTCCAGTACACCAAAATAAATTGTGCATGTCGAAGACGTTTAGAAAACTGGTGTCTAATCACACATTTGATGTTTCATTTCTTGACTTTCTGCTTTTAACTTCATTCCTCTTGAACAAAAGACCTTGACAAGTTACTAACATAAGTCTGGATACTGGATAGTTTAGTTGATAGAGCACTGGAATGGCAATTGGAGGTAGCAGTTTCAAACCTCGCACCAGTCAATTGCTCTGTTAACAAAGAGAGTTTGTCAAATTCTGAATTGTGCTCAGACTCCCAAGAGGGTAAAATCCTGAACTGTGGTGATACGTTTGCCCTGATAAAATACTCTCAAATTCAGGAGTCTCCTGTTTTCAGATTGTGTCAGTCCACAAATTCTGTTGAGGTCTTATTTCTCCAACATTTTTATCTTGTTTCAGATTGATGAAGATAGCATAGAAGATATAGGAGACATGAAGAAATGAAAAGCAACTCTACTTTATTCTCGTCATATAAATGTTCAATTAATTGGGTCACATCAGTCCTATACTCATCAAAAACACTAAACAAGTCTCTGTTTTTTTAACTTAAAGTCCAACTTTATCTATATTAACGGTATACTGTTCAACTGTCGGAAGGCAAATGGTAACAGGCTAGCTACAGTGAATAATCATGGCTGGTATTAAGAATTAATTAGGGATTAATGGCTGATATTAAGTCCCTATTATAACTTTACATCATACTTATAAATAAATACAATATTTTCCCCTACATTTAAAACAGACTGAGATATTCTGTCATGGTTTAAAACAGACTGAGATATTCTGTCATGGTTTAAAACAGACTGAGATATCCTGTCATGGTTTAAAACAGACTGAGATATTCTGTCATGGTTTAAAACAGACTGAGATATCCTGTCATGGTTTAAAACAGACTGAGATATTCAGTCATGGTTTAAAACAGACTGAGATATTCTGTCATGGTTTAAAACAGACTGAGATATTCTGTCATGGTTTAAAACAGACTGAGATATCCTGTCATGGTTTAAAACAGACTGAGATATTCTGTCATGGTTTAAAACAGACTGAGATATTCAGTCATGGTTTAAAACAGACTGAGATATCCTGTCATGGTTTAAAACAGACTGAGATATTCTGTCATGGTTTAAAACAGACTGAGATATTCTGTCATGGTTTAAAACAGACTGAGATATTCTGTTGTCACATCATATTGTTTTCATATTCAACTTCATGGTTTATAGATTGAGATATTTTGTTGTCACATCCATGTTTTCATATTCAGTCATAGTTTAAAACAGACTGAGATATTCTGTTGTCGCATCCGTGTTTTTTTATTCAGTCATGGTTTAAAACAGACTGAGATATTCTGTTGTCACATCACATTGTTTTCATAAGGGTCCCCATTTAGTGGGCCTGAGTGCCTGTTCGGGGTTTCCCTTTGGGCCTGAGTGCCTGTTCTTGGTTTACCTTTTGCACATATATTATTTTTAATGTATTTGTGCAATGAAGGTAATAAAATAAAATATAAAAAAAATATTCAGTCATGGTTAAGTTTTTCTATGAATATGAATTTTTAGCCGTTTTCTAAACTAGCACTTTGTAGATTAAATATTTTGTCCCTTGATTTGTGCGAGAATGTTGTTAAGCTGGTTTGGTTTCTTTAGGATGCAATATACACTGAACAAAAATATAAATGCCCACAAAAATATAAACGCCTCAGTGATGCAGTGATTCCCCCCACATCTGTGTTGTGGATGGAATCACTGCATCACTGAGCAATTCCTCACTGGCAGAGATGGACACAAATGTTGTTTACAAATCGGACAAATAACCATTTTGGGGGCGTTTATATTTTTGTTCAGTGTAGTTGTGCATGAGAATAAAATAATAAATTGAACAATTTATTATATTTCTGTCAACGGAAATGCAGAGAACTTAAAACAAAGACTTAACAAACAATTGTTACAATACAAACAGTTATTCATGTCCTGTCTTTCGATTTCATTATTAGGCCGAACTTTCGCTCGCCCAGAGAAATTGCCCATCTGCACGGAAATCTTTAGTAAAAGGCGAAAGATTTATTCGATTTGCAGATAAGCCCGAGTTGAATTATAAGTTGTTTAATTTGATGCCATCCCTTGGGGATGCAACATGACACTCACAGTAAGATTAAACCCAGCATCAACTTTAGATATGTTTAAGCATCTACGCATGACTGCTGTTAGGTCACGCATCGCTGACCATTTATTTGGGTGGGCTAGACAGCTTAAAGGGGGCCTCCGAGACGCATTTTGGGACTTTCATTAGTTTCTTCAAAATGTCAGAAAGAATAACTTCACCGCAATATACACTGAACAAAAATATAAACGCCTCAGTGATGCAGTGATTTCACCCACATCTGTGTTGTGGGTGGAATCACTGCATCACTGAGCAATTCCTCACCGGCAGAGATGGACACAAATGTTGTTTACAAATAACCATTTTGGGGGCGTTTATATTGTGTGGGCGTTTTATATTTTTGTTCAGTGTAGTTGTGCATAAGAAGAAAATAATAAATTTAACAATTTATTATATTTCTGTCAACGGATATGCAGAGAACTTAAAACAAAAACTTAACAAAATGGTTACAATACAAACAGTTATTCATGTCCTGTCTTTCGATTTCATTATTAGGCCGAACTTTCGCTCGCCCAGAGAAAAATTTGTTATAGACTCATCAAATTGCCCATCTGCACGGAAATCTTTAGTAAAAGGCGAAAGATTTATTCGATTTGCAGATAGGCCTGAGTTGATTTATAAGTTGTTTAATTTGATGCCATGCCTTGGGGATGCAACATGACACTCACAGTAAGATAAAACCCAACATCGACCTTGGATATGTTTAGGCATCTACGCATGACTGCCATTAGGTCACGCATTGCTGACCATTTGTTTGGGTGGGCTAGCTAGGCAGCTGAGTGGGGCTTAAAGGGGGTCTCCGAGACGCATTTTGAGATTTCATTATTTTCTTCAAAATTTCAGAAAGAATAACTTCACAGGGAGTTTAGAGTCATGGATATCTTGACATGGAGTAAGTTTTGACAAATATTTTGGTTGGTTATTTATTGGATAGTTGCAAAAGGGATACTTTCCCTTTAACCATGCTTTAAAAAAACGACTGTTTTTTTTCAAAGGGCGCCCACTTTTGGCGGGCTATGTGTAGTTAATTTCAACAAAGACAGTAGACAAAAGTACCAAAGATCGTAGAGCGCCGTAGGCGCACACCTCCCCCCCCCCCCCCAAAAAAAAATGGCAGAGAAAACGGAAGAAAGTGCGCGGCCTGTTTCGCCTGCCAAATCTGACAAAGTCAGCGAAAAAGATGGCACTCTGGACCTGCTGCAAAGTGAATCCTCAGAGTCCGAATCCGAGAGCAGAACAAAACATTCGGTTCAGAAGACGAGGAAAAAACGAGAGTTTACAGGCGATGGAATTGACAAATCCTTGTCGGAGTTAGCGGTAAGAATATCATGCGTTCGTTTATCTATAATCCGTGTATTACCGACATGGTAGTAGGACCACATGTACTATATACTCCATAGTGTGTGTGCGCAAAATCATATTATTGAATGGGATTTGTATATTTCAGGTGATTCCAACCAGTAAGCAGTTTGCAGCAGTTTTAATCTTATTCAATAATTAGGGACAGAATCCAAAAATTGAAAGTTGCTCACATTATTAAGTTACTTCTAGTTCTAGGCCCATTCGAAGCAGACCAAAATTAGGAGTGAAATGACACCTCAATCATCAAAATCGGTCAAGCGAAACTTGAGATATTGATTTTTAAGTATTGATATTTTACCAGATCGAAGCAAATATTTTCCAATGGGAAACATCGTCTATTTCAGGGTATATATTCTTGTTTTTAACACTAATAAACACACAAACAAAAAGGTAAACAATTTAAACTAACAATAATTCAGCTATATACATTATGTTTTATTTCAAATTACACTTGACTATAGCCGAGGCATGTACGATCCAGATTATATCGTTTAATATTGCGATTTTATTTACGGAACGATGCTGTTGCCATGGAAACAAAGGTAAATAACAATAAAATGAAAACATTGTTTATTTATTGTTTACATGGCATATTAAAATGTAAGAACATGGTTATTGGATTTCAATACCATTAGACAAGATGTGTACAAAATTTCAACTTCGTAGCATCTCATATTTCCGAGAAACAGCCCATTAACCCTAACCCTCCCAAATCCTTCTAAATCCTCTTGTACAAAATGAAGGATTTAGAAGGATTGAGGTAATATTAGGACATTGCAGTGGAGGAGGATCCAGAAGGATTGAGGGCAGATGGGGTTTTGCTATGGGAGGGATTGAGAAGGATTGAGAAGGATTGAGGTTATCGGGCTGTATTTGACACAAGAGGAAAGAGAAGGATTGAGGTTGTATGCAGCTTGCCCAAAATAGGATCCAGAAGGATCAAGGTTATGGGGGAGGGGGCTTGCATTTGTGTACATTGTAATGGCATGGGGAATGCATGCTTCTGACTTGGTTATTTTTAGGGCTTGCATTTGTACTGTGTGCATGGCAAATGTGTGTACTGGAAGGTAAGTGTATACTGCAAGGTCAGTGGGTCAGTGCTGAAAGGGTCCCTGGACAATGTATGTTTATGTATCATCAATAGGAAACACATGTGCATACAATGGAATTTCTGTGGCCCTTGTCCTGGTATGAAAAGGTCATTGTACTGGGCACTTCCATTTGTTTGAGGGTAATTTGTTGGATAAGTAATCAGTTTACACAGACCCCCAAAAACATCCCCCAGCAGGCAGGAGGATCTAGAAGGATTCAGGGCAATAGCCATACTAGCAGAATTGAGAAGGATTTAGAAGGATCCAGGTTCCTTGAGCTTTTAACTCTTTACTACAGAAGGATATAGGAGGATTGAGGTTATGTCTTAGCCAAACGAGCCGGGAGGGTTAGGGTTAAAGTTGTTTACTATATTTACGGCACTTTTTGAAGAGTAAACAAAACTGTAAACAAATTAAAATGGCTGTATATACAAAACTACTCAAGGTATAAAGCTGGGATTTCATGTAGTTATCAATCAAAATACTAGCAAAACAATAACATAATGATATCATGGTATTTTGAATTGGAACAACGCATGGTTGCCATGGAAACACATAAATCAAAGAATGTAAACAAAATTGATTATTATTTACAATAAACGCAACTATTTTGATAAATTGTCATTGTGATATGGTTACAAATATAATGAACATCAACCATTGTTGATATTCAGATCAAATATCATCAACATTTAGAGATATTGTAGTTGTAATTTGTTTACTTCAATTAAAAGCCATATAATTGCACAATAAGCACATTCTGTACAGTAAACAATGTTGTAAACAAATTGAAATGGCTCTAAATAGAAAACTATAAATTATATGAAGTTGAGATTTTGAGTGGTTATCAATTAAAAGACTAGCAACCCAATGAAATCATTAAAGCGTGGCAATTGACTTGTTAACGATGCATGATTACCATGGAAACAATAGACAACAATAATGTCAACAAAATGTTGTTATATTTACAACAAACATGAGAATTTCGCGGAACTGCTGTGGCTATTTGGTTATAAATGTAACAAATAACAACCATGGTTGGTATTGTGATCACAACTCATCAACATCCAGAGTTGTTGTACTTTTAGTTTGTTTACTTCAATTAAAAGCCATATACTTGTACAATAAGCACATTCCGGACAGTAAACAATATAGTAAACAAGTTGAAATGGCTGCATATAGAAAACCGTTCATAGTATATACATGAAATTTGGAGTGGTTATCATTTGAAAGGCCAGCAGCACAATACAATCATTAAAACATTGTAATTGACCTCTTAACAATGCATGGTTATCATGTAAACAAAAGACAACAATAATGTAAACAAATTTGATTACAATTATATTAAAACATTGTAATTGCAGTGATAACATTGAAATGCTCAAAAATAATTCAATGTTATTGTTCATTTCAGATTGATGCTCCAGCCTACACCAGTCTCTAGTTTCCTGACCAAGTGCATGACCTGTTATACAGCGGTTTAACAACACCACCCCATAATAATTGTACTGGGTGTCATCGAAAAATTTCAATCCAATCTATAGACCATCAATCGTTGCTACAATGTATATGGCGTCTAATTCGAATGCATGCAAACAATTGATCGCTCATTGAATTCATACAGAGAAACCGAGGATAGTCCATTTTTGATGATTGATTGGCATGTGACTTAATCAGTAGTACCAGGAATTATTTCTGGGTTGTTTTTTTTATAGTCATCTACTAATTTGAATGAGTAGATAACATCATCATTATCATAAATGGGGTTGAACCATGCTGGGACTTGTCCGATGACTTTTCCTCGCCAAGCATTCCGGATGCCATCATCATCAATGAAATAATGGTTTATTGTTTTGCCAACAAGTAGTGGTACAGATATGATTTCATCGTCAATTTGTTTCAGCGATTTCCCTTCTCCCACTGACAGCGCAGCCTCAATAAATTTGAGCAGATGATCACAAACTTGCATAGAAAAGGTGCCAATACGCTGTCTCCATACCTCTAGTAATACTCCCATGGTAGCATGAAGGTGTTATCCTGCATTAAAATAAAAGAAGGAATATTAAGTTAATATCTTGGAACCACATTTTCAAAATTAAATTAAATCAGTAAAACAAGGATGAAACAGTGTTAAAAGAAAATTGGGCATGGCTTCGCAGAAATAAAAAAAAACAGTAGACATCAAGAAATATCAAAGTGTGAAAAAGAAATTGAGAGTAGCTTCGCGGGAATTAAAAAACAGTCAGCATCAAGGAAAATCAAAGTGTGAAAAAAAAATTGGGCGTGGCTTCGCGGAATTTAAAAACAGAAGAAACAGCAAAAAAAACCAGAGGTCAAAATTATTGATTTTAATAATTAATAATTTATTAATTAATAATATAATAATTTATTTACCAATTATAAATGTACTCTGCTGCATTGCCATAGAAACCATAACTAAACAAATCCGAATGGGCCTAGACAATTACTAATTTATTAGGCCTACCCTATCACAAATGCACCTAAGTTCTGGATGCCAAACCACGGCCGCCCATACAGCCAGTGCACTGGCATCAAACTTTCTATAGCGTCACTTTGCGTCACTACTTCAAAAAGTCTATCGACTTTTCTCTAAATGGTTTTGAGCAGTTCTATCGATTTAACGCACTTACAAGCACTTACCTCGATGCCTTATACCCCTAAAATATATTTTAATGTACTCACCTTTTTTCCGATGGAAGAATTCGGTGAAAAATTGGTCGATTTCTGTCAGGTTTTCGATGAATCGCTAGATAAAATTGTTGTTGGTAACGAGATCAGTGTGGGTCCGTTTTTTACCCACAATTCATAGCGCTAAAAGGGCTTTCCCCACAGCCGGTCCAATCACAGCGAGCGTACGATGTTTTGCGTGCGGAAATTGTGAGGCTCAGCGCGCATGCGCAGTACGTGGATTCTGTCCCTACAATAATACACTACTACCTACAATATACATGGAGCCAGATTTGTACTAGTATACTACCCGAACTGTACACCAAGTTCAAGTACGCAAAAAAAAGGGCAGTTTGTGCGCCTTACTCCCTCCCCCCTCAATAACCCCCCCCCCCCATCAACAACCCCCCCCCCATCAACAACCCCCCCCCCCCCCATCAACAACCTCCCCCCTCAATAACCCCCCAACCTCAATAACCCCCAACCTCAATAACCCCCAACCTCAATAACCCCCCAACCTCAATAACCCCCCAACCTCAATAACCCCCCACCTCAATAACCCCCACCTCAATAACCCCCCACCTCAATAACCCCCCAACCTCAATAACCCCCCAACCTCAATAACCCCCCAACCTCAATAACCCCCCAACCTCAATAACCCCCAACCTCAATAACCCCCCACCTCAATAACCCCCCACCTCAATAACCCCCCCACCTCAATAACCCCCCCACCTCAATAACCCCCCACCTCAATAACCCCCCACCTCAATAACCCCCCACCTCAATAACCCCCCCCCCCCTCAATAACCCCCCACCTCAATAACCCCCCACCTCAATAACCCCCACCTCAATAACCCCCCACCTCAATAACCCCCCCACCTCAATAACCCCCCACCTCAATAACCCCCCACCTCAATAACCCCCCACCTCAATAACCCCCCCCCCCCTCAATAACCCCCCCTCAATAACCTCCCTCAATAACCCCCTCTCAATAACCCCCTCCCAATACCCCTCCCCCCTCAATACCCCCCTCCTCAATACCCCCCTCCTCAATACCCCCCCTCAATAACCCCCCCTCAATAACCCCCCCCCCCCCCCCCCACCTCAATAACCCCCCACCCCAATAACCCCCCCCCCCTCAATAACCCCCCTCCTCTCAATACCCCCCCCCTCAATAACCAACCAACCCTCAATACCCCCCCCCAATAACCCCCCCCCCCACACCTCAATAACCCCCCCCCCCCCTCAATAACCCCCCACCTCAATAACCCCCCCTCAATAACCCCCCCTCAATAACCCCCCCTCAATAACCCCCCCTCAATAACCCCCCCCCCCCCCCCCCCCATACCTCCTCTCAATCCATCTAGTCCATCACCACACTACGTCATTTAGTAGGAAACCGATCATGCCAGATAACCTTTCAGTTGTTATTTTTGTCTTAAGCAGAACACCTGTCTGTCGACACCTCTGGGTTCAATCAAGAAGAGCCTTCTTTAACAATTGACCAGAGATAGTCAGTCTGACCGGAGAGTGTCAGTATGACCGGAGATAGTCTGACCGGGGAGAATCAGTAGGAAGAAGGCTGACTCTGGTTTCCTGGTCAGCTGAAGTCCTGGTCTTGCCTTCACTTAGGTTGATATAGGGCAATATTACAATGCATTTTGTATTGTAATTAGGGCAATCTGTATAATCAAGTAACCCCAATTTTGTAATGGGAGCCTTATACTGACATACTTACTGTACACATAAATACACAATCACAGTGCAGATATGCATAAATACTTCATGTGATGTTTTGGGCCAAGATACTTCATTTTTTTTTGGAATCCTTGAGCAGTTTTTGACAACAGCTGAAAAGCTTGGAAATTCTGATGTACCTACTAGTAACTGCAAGTTTTATTTTTGCCAGTAATTGAGATTGCAAAATATAAGATTACAAACGGAAATTGACCTAAGATATACAATCAAAACGTTAGACGTCCTCCTTACTTTTCAGCTAACAGGATTTTACTCAAACACAAAATGATGCGCGGACAGTAACAAACAAGCAAGGGAGTGTTGGCACGTATGGGTAAAAAGAAACAATACTACCAAAAGGAGCAATAATACTAGAAAGGATTAAATAAGCGTAGACAAAGTAGTGAACATAAACAGAGTGACAACGGCTATGATCAGAACCTGTACCAACAGATAGTGTAGTGGTTACCTGCTTCAAGCACATTCTTAGCACTCTCTGCAGTAGGCCTACATACTTTAAATCAAGACATTACCACTTTGAGTTTCAAGTCATAACGCAAAATCTGTGTTATCAACTTGCCTGTATTTTCCATTACATATTAACACACACTAACACACACACGAACAATTAGGTTTATCTCACATACATACTGTGGACATTCCTTTGTCTTCGTGTAGTTAAAAAACGTTGACTAAATACTCATTTTTCTCGCTTCCCCAAAACAAATTTAACCTCAAATGTTGATTCTGGGCCTCCAAGCTGTTCCTTTTACCTTTTCCATATAACCCTAACCCGTTTTTCCTCTAAAGCTCTTTTTCAGAGATGGCAAAACGGACTGTGGACCTGGCCAAGTCCACAAACCGTAACCTTTTCCCGCATATTGTTCGGAGGTCCACAGTGCGTATGCAAGACTAACTCCACATGGCTGATTCTGTCTGCGCAATGAACCTTTAACTTTCGGATTGTACATGTACCAGGGTGTGTTGGCTTTAATACAGACCTATATTGTTCGGAGGTCCACAGTGCGTATGCAAGACTAACTCCACATGGCTGATTCTGTCTCCGCAATGAACCTTTACCTTTTGGCTGGTACATGTACCAGGGTGTGTTGGCTTAATACAGACCTATATTGTTCGGAGGTCCACAGTGCGTATGCAAGACTAACTCCACATGGCTGATTCTGTCTCCGCAATGAACCTTTACCTTTTGGCTGGTACCAGGGTGTGTTGGCTTAATACAGACCCAAATGTCTTGGCACCATGGTTTGCATTTTAAAAGCCAATTAAACAATTACAGAAATGGCTCTTTGGAGAATACCAGGCCTAAAGTTCAATGAGTTTGACTGGTATTTTTGTTAGTCACTTGACAGTGATGGATCATTTCAGAGCTCTATGTTGTAGGCTTTGGCATTTCTGCTTTCTTGCAAATATTTTTATTTTCTTGAAGGAGTGACGTCTTTTGGGGCTAAATTTGATTTCGTTACTTCTGTGACAAATGATTGATTAACATGGGAAATGTGGCCACTCAAGAATATATTGGTCAGGATATTTACGCACTGGTTTATTTTCTTATCAGGCGTCATCGGTATTTACATGTAGACTAGTCTCCTATCTGTGGTGCTTGTGTCCTTGGGCAAGACCCTTTATTGCAACTGCCTCTTTCCGACCAGGACTACATGTAAGTGGTCTCATTACCAGTTTCCTGGGTAGAAATTACAACGTGTTTGAGACAACGGCCTTTGATTTGGTACCTAGTACATGTTTACATTTGTGCAGTAAATGCATAGTTTGGCATAAATAGAGATGTTTGTTTCTTGTACACAGCCATTTAGTCTCTGAAGAAGATCTTGTTAAGATCGAAATATTAGGCCCTCTTAACTTATTTGATTTGTATATTTCAGGTCATTCCAGCCAGTAAGCAGTTTGCAGCAGTATTAATCTTATTCATGCATTTATGTGTTGAAAGTTCGAATAATCAGAAAGTTCCATATTTTCCTGTTTTAATCATCTACCTTCCCTGCCCTTAATCATCAATGACGCCTGTTAGGTTGGCACATGTGGTTCAATGCTGTCACGCGATTAACTACAGGTGGGCTCTACATACTTAAGAGATAATTGACTGTTTGTCAACTTCTGTGTCATCCAATTATATCTTTATTGAGCGGAAGTTCTATTTTATTCCTATATTTAGTCTTTTCCATCGTTTGGCAAAAGGTGTGCATGAACTTATCCACAAGCAGAAAGAAGACTTTACATTGTATCCAGATAAACTTCTTATTGTTGAAGTGTCTAGATTTCAAACTGATTCTCAGTCTCGATTCTCAGTCTCACCCAACATAATAATTTATTATTTATTAAAGATTTTATTTAAATTTATAGACTTCAGTTGGTAATATCTGTATAATCCTACAGTAGGTGGAAAACAATTGAACTTTTGACAATGTTATCCTAATACATGTACATGTTGTGTAACCTTTAAAAGATATTGTACATTTCAACCCTTAACCCCAACATCACCCAATACTTCCACATACACTGTACAGTACTACTTAAGTAAACTGCAGTATTACTCTTACTACACTGATTGGCCTATGAGAATTGTGTAGTATTTTGTAGGACTGTGTACTGTACCCAAATAAATGCTTAGGATGTTATGATTAAAGTACCGCGGTACTTGAAAATCTTTAAAAATTGAGCCTGGGTAAGGAGAAAGGGCGTTAAAATATCGCTTTCAGTAGGACGATTTCTAGTGTCATTAGAGCCATCAGTATACACCGCCTGTTGGCTGCATTTCCTGTTCCATCTAATTAGATTTCTGCGTTGAAAGATGAGCGACTAGGGGCATTGCAGCCCTCACACGCGAGCTAACAAGAGTTGGGGTTCAACGTCGTTTGCACGGATTAGTTCTGGGTATCTCTCGGTCATTATGGGGCATTGTGAGAGGAACGATGTCCATGTTGTGAACGAAATTCTGGAATGATCTTGACTGGGTGTCTAAACTCGGAACATCTCTGTATTTTGATCTATTGTTACTGTTTGCATAGTTTATGGCTATTATGCCTTTAATGAGCTTTCAATGTGACTAAAGTAAGGTCAACGGTCAGAGTTCAAGACATAAATGTATACTACAAGTGTTCATACAGACTGATTTCTAATCCAAATTGTAATACATTGATGACGACTTATGTTAAAGACACAAGTCAAATAATTTAGTCAGGTACTTAGTAAAGCTACACTAGTAAGGGCTTGCAAGAACAAGATTACACATGCCCATTTGTGTATTCTACAGTTGAGAAGGTAATCCACCTATAACTGTATCTAAGGTAGTAAAGATGTTTTAAGAAAAGATTTTTGTTTTTAAATACGACAATTAGTAAAGTTTGAGTGCTGAATTAGGCAGGACTTAGATTGTAAAACTTCCTCCATTTCTCTAGTCAAGCGTTTTGTCACTCAAGACTAAAGAGGATATCTTGAGAAGTTGAAATCCTTAATTACATTCATGTAATTAACTTAACTCTGGGCTTTAATAGACATCCTGACATTTTTCGGTGAACCAAGGAGGATCTTATTCAATACTTCCTCACAAGTCCCATTGTTAAGACACAAAGCCGCAGCAGAGACAGACCAATTACAATCACGCACATCGTTTCCCTGCCTTCCTTCCTACCATGGTGATTCTTTCAACGACGGGCGTCAGTGCGTGCCTGAGGGGCGTCCAGGGGGCATAACCCACCCCCCCCCCCCACCTCTCCCCAGCAGCTACTGTCATTACACTTTCCTGCCCACGCCCTAGATGGGGATACCTCACCTGATTATCAACTTCCCCTGAGATGCTCACCCAGCCTGTATCTTCCCTCAAGCCATTCCTTAACAACGCCAGCGACATACATGTACACCCACAACAAAATGAATCAAAGTGTTGTGAACACGATTCCGGTACTACTATCTATCAAAGTCAGGTACTTACTGGCTGGGTGTAGCAGTTGGAGTCATCATTTGATTGAAAAGTTTCTTTTTAGTTCCCCAAGGAAAATGTCTATTCGTTTATGTTATCTCAGTTTAGGTGTTGACAGGGTTGAAATTAAAGTTGTTTTCATTTAAAAGAAATATTTGTAGAGAAAAAGGAGGAAAGAGTACTCCTTAGCATGCTTAGCATCAAATGAGGACCAGGGTCCCGCCTCCTACCCCTGTCCCTGGCTCGCTGCCTACCCCTGCCCCTGCCCCTGGCTTGCTGCCTACCCGGCCCCTGCCCCTGCTTCGCCCCCTACCCCTGCTTCGCCCCTACCCCTGCCCCTGCCCCTGCCTCATCCTGGCTCTGGTTCTAAATGTGCTGGTGTAAATGTGGCCTCTTTGTCTCATAAAAAAAATTTAAAAAATAATGAACAGGATGTACGTATGTATCATGACAGCACTGCAACTTTCCTCATTCAGATCAGATCAAAGTCTCCTGAACAAATTAGCACAACAACAAAGTCTTCTTTGTACTGTCTGTCATCTCCTCCTGTTTATTTTTAGCCCATACTCAAACAAGAACAACATTGTCTGATTGATTAACAATAACCAGCTGTAGAGGAACATTAGGAAATCCTGGCATAGGGACATAATGAGTCCTTGTTTGACTTGGCAGGTACTAAGCAGGTTGTCATTAATTGGATCATGTCCTTAGGATTGTAAGGAAATCCTGGCATAGGAACATAATGAGTCCTTGTTTGACTTGACAGGTCCTATATAAAGCAGGTTGTCATTAATTAGCTTGTCGCTACTGGTAGTTGTGTTGTTGGAAAATAGTCTGGAGCTCTAGAGATTCCAAGCATCTACCTGTAACATGCTCTCCAGATACATGTACCTTGCAACAAAATTCAATGTTTACATTTTGAAGGGGTTGGGTGTTGTTTCTGCAGTAGTGGGTGTTGTTTCTGCAGTAGTGGGTGTTGTTTGGGGTGTAGTGGGTGTTGTTTCTGCAGTAGTGGGTGTTGTTTCTGCAGTAGTGGGTGTTGTTTCTGCAGTAGTGGGTGTTGTTTCTGCAGTAGTGGGTGTTGTTTTCTGCAGTAGGGATTGGCTAAAAACATTCTTTTTGTAGACACAGAGAACTGACATTGTGTTTTTCGACCATTTATCATGTTAACTCCAAACAAGAATAAATGTGTACAAGACTTTCAGTTCTTAGTCTACATGTAATTCAAGTCGGTCACCCATTCTGGTTGTGACAGCTTAATATTGCACATTTTGTTCCATTGTTTTTGTTTCTAAGCCTGTTGGCTAGGAAAGCCCCAACTGATAGCTTAGTCTACTTATAGACAAAGGAACAGATGGTCTACTTCAAGTTGGTCACCCATTCTTTTTGTGACAGCTTAATATTGCACATTTTGTTCTTATTCCATTGTTTTTGTTTCTAATCCTGTTGGCTAGGAAAGCCCCAACTGACCTTGCAACAGGGCATTCAACCTTCAGAATCTGTGATGGATACGTATAACTTGTGAGTGCTATAAAGCAGGACAGTTAATTCAAAAAGGAAAGGCCAAATCTTGACTGAATAAACCCATTACTTCAACTCTCGGATACTTTTTCACTTAACAGGGCGGGGCAGTCAGAGAAAAAAAACGTTGAAATGGTAAAGGGAATAATAGAGTGAGAGGAAATGACACACATAGAGCTGGATGGCAGGAGATACCCATTGCAAATGTGGAAATGCTCGCCGATTGGCCCGAACCGCGAGATATTCACGGTAGTTGGTGGCTGTCGATCACGCACACAGAGAGACTGGGAAGGGGGGGGGGGGGGGGGGGAGGGGACGGACTGGTTGCGTGCCATGCGACTGGCTAGTGTTAGACCGTATCTTCATGCTTGCCGCCAACCACTGATTGACTCACACCCAAGCGTTTTACGTCCTAGCGCCACGAGACTTGTCATTTGTCAAGCCCTGGTACGAGGCTACTTCAATCCCCCCCCCCCCCCCCCCCCTTCCCAGTATCTCAGTATTATTTCTCTCTAGTCTACGCTTCCTATTTAGCACTGAGGTCGTGGATTAGTTAGACAGTTTCTGTTGGTTGTGCCTGAGTACTGACATGCTGACTATCGGTGTCAGCTGCGATAGGGCGTACAGGATTTCAGTTGATGCTTGCCTTGGACATGTTCAGCTGCGGTGAAGTGTCTCCGTTATCTCTGTCCATTTGACTTGTACACATACTGCCTGCTGGATTTATAAACAACTTGTTTATGTAAGTACGTTGCTGGTTATGCCTGTTAACTTCTGCTAAATTGTCTTCAATGTTTTGAGAAAAAGAAATTTATCTTGAGAACAATTTTGTTGTGGATGCAGTGTATTTTATGTTGAATGCAGACCTGTACATGTACGGTATACTGTGTATATAATAAATATATCCTGTACGTTAGTATTGACCAGTGCTTTATATTGAGTTGTAACCGTTGAAATTTGTGAACATGGTTAAAAATATACATGAATGTACAGTACATGTATGTATTAACCTGTTTTTGACCGATAGTGATACATGCTTTAGACTACAGCTGTACATTTAAAACAAATTTAGTATTTGATTATTCCAACTTGCTACTCGGTTGATGATCAAATATCGAGTACTGTAACATTTTTAACCCTAACACCCTAGGCCCTTTTTGCTAGAAACCATCCTCAATCCTCCAAAATCCTCATTTTTTTAAAAACCTCATTTTTTAAAAACCCCATCTAGCCTCAATCCTCAAAAATCCTCCACACTTGAAACAACATCATGTGCCTCAATTCTCCAAAATCCTCACCTTTTTTTTTAATCCTCCAAAACTGCAATGAGGATTCTGGTGATTGAAAAAAGTCAATCCTCCAAAATCCTCATTATGATTTTTGGAAAACCCCACAGCCTCATTCCTCCAAAATCCTCATTTTTTGAAAACCCCATTGTGCCTCAATCCTCAAAAATCCTCCACACTTGAAACATTGTGAAACAACATTGTGCCTCAATCCTCAAAAATCCTCATTTTTTTAAAACCCCATACAGCCTCAATCCTCAAAAATCCTCCAAAACTGCAATGAGGATTTTTGAGGATTGAATCAACTTCTTTGTTGGATAGGTAGTTGGCTATTCATAATCACTCTTGTAGTACAACAGCAATAATTACGGAGTGTATCAGAATTACACAATCATAGATGTCGGACGTAACAGGGACAGGAAAAATGTGGACTCCAAATTGATAGAATGACCGTATTGGCCATTTGAACAGTGTTCGATTACTTTAAATCAACTTCCAAAAGCTGATTTCAAACAAAAATGAACTTGAACAATTTGTCATGGAAGGTTCCACCCCCTCCCTTACCCCACTGATTCCCCCCTCTCCCCTCTCCCCTCCCCCATTTCCCCTCCCCCTCCCCCATTTCCCCTCCCCCTCCTCCAAACCCTCCTCACCCACCCCCCCCCCCCTCACCCCAATTTTTTGTTTTAATAATAATAATAAATATAAAATTGCATCCAGCAGAAGTATAATCAAATATTCTTTAAAAGTGAATAAGATTAATACTGCTGCAACCTGCTTACTGGCTGGAATGATACAAATCAAATAAGTTAAGAGGGCCTAATGTTTAAAGTCAGTGAAAGGATTAGTTTGTTTTCTTCTTTTCTGCAGAAAGAAACTGCTAAAAGATACCCGAATAAGAACGGTGGGAACTTTGTAACAGGGTTTGACGTACATTCCAAGGCAAGTTGCTTATTTGTTAGATTCGTTGTTAAATTAAATCTATTAAATTAAGAAATTAGCAAGAATTTAGTGTTTTAGATCCTTTACAGTGGTCGCGTTTTGGAAGATTCTTAAAGGAAACTGTTAATTAAATTTCAGCATTGGAATATGCTTAAAGGTAGGATACACCATTTGCAGATATCGAAAAATGTACTACCGAATTATTAGGAAATATCTTACTTATTTTAAAGTAAAAAATGATTGTATGCATCCAGCAAAAGAATTGCGCTAAATATTCTGTAATTGTTTTGAACAATTTTATAAAAACAAATTCACGATTGCCAGACGGCCATTGCAAACAAACTAAGAACAACATAAGAACCACTGCCTGGCGCCGGTTAAAAACGAACGCCGTTTTTGTTGTTGCTCTTCTCAGCATCCATGATTGTAGATTGTAAAACTTCGAACAGGCAGTTAAACGATATCTACTATAAAATACAACCCCCAAATCCATCCATTCATGATAATTCAAGCAATTACCAATGGTGTATCCTACCTTTAATTACTGTCAAAATTAATGTGCTCTCAAAATTACAGGCATTACAATGGAAAGATTTTCTTTTAAATTACAGGTACATGTACTAGGACATGTTATTGATGTTATTTAGTTTCAATTCGACCTTTAATTTGCTAGGAGTCTAAGCATAAACGACGGGAACGTGCCAAGAGATTTGGCACCGAGGCGTCAGCGAAGACCAATAAGACTGAGAATCTCTCATCTGTTATCCTTCCACCAGGGTCTACCATCGGTGAGAAAATGTCACGGTCTAGCGGGCTAGGCCCATTAGACAATTAACTGATTAATGAGTTCCCATAATGCCTCAAACCAACTTGCCTGAAATAAATAAGAGTGCCTAATATTTCAATCTCAATATTTTGTTAAGATCAATTTATTGGCCCCCTTGTTTAATCTAGTCAGAAAATAGTTTGCAGCAGTTTTAATCATTTTCAAAGTTTATGAAAATGAAATGGTTTGCAGGTTTCCAATGTTTTGTTGAAGCAGAACTGTGTTTGATAGTTGATATATATATAGAGCTTAAACCCTACACTGCATTGTAAGTTGAGATGTATTTTGTAAGATCAGTTACTGAGGTCACAAGTTTAAACCTCATGTTCTTTTACTTAACATGGGACTCAGGGCGTACTCCAATTGAAAGTGCTTTTTAGTCCTCTGGGAGTTTGATATTTGATATGTTACATCCAGGGGAAGTATACTTCTACTTACATTGTAAGTGCATAGCACATACTACAGTACATGTACTTTGTACTGTAGGGGAACGTGACCAGATTCACAGTCTGTGTGACATCATCGACAAACAGTAAACCTACCATGGGTATTAAACCCAGACATATTGATGAATCGACATTAAATCAATTACACTGCTGGGGACCACATTTCTAAGTAAAATATTCTTGAGGCAATGAGATAATGTTAAGCTTCCTGACATTTCCTGCTGGGTATAAGACAAGATGTATGATGTAGACGAGTATGACTTAAGGTTACTTGATACTTGAATATGTCTGCGTTGACTGGTGCATAAAGCAATTGATAGGAATTCGTGTGTTACCATGACATTGATTACTCTTTGTTTACACTGGTCCCAGAGAGCAAGTAAGCAAAGTGCCCTTTTTGTACCCGACTGACTGACTAAGTGACTGACCGATTGACCGACTGAATGAGTGACATCCCGAGTCCGTCCCGAGTCCATCCCGAGTCTGTCCCGA
Source organism: Crossaster papposus (assembly GCA_037893245.1). Lineage (NCBI taxonomy): Eukaryota > Metazoa > Echinodermata > Asteroidea > Velatida > Solasteridae > Crossaster > Crossaster papposus. Next base: position 524,070 of record JBAIAA010000947.1, read on the forward strand.
GTCCGTCCCGAGTCCATCCCGAGTCTGTCCCGAGTCTGTCCCGAGTCTGTCCCGAGTCTGTCCCGAGTCCGTCCCCAGCCCGTCCCCAGCCCGTCCCCAAGCCCGTCCCAAGCCCGTCCCAAGTCTATCACAAGTCTATCACAAGTCCATCATTTGAGGGATCCTTGGTTTCATTACCAGAAAGAAATAATAATACTGTGTATTCCTGGTTTTGTTCAATTTCGTTCGCAGGCGGTGACAAGGTTCGCTTGGAAGCTGTTTTTATTTCTGGCATTGACGAGATGAGTACGCAGGATGTCTTCAACTATTTCAAAGATTACGATCCCTCATCAGTTGAGTGGATCAATGATATGTCATGTAAGCTTTCTTTCATTTTCTTTTTCTTTAGAATGTACATGGTTGGGCAACTCTATAAAGTAAGGGTTTAATGCTTTGTGTCACTGTTGCGCCGTTGTATGACCCTTGGGTCAAAGTTACGCCGTTGTATGGCTCCTGGGTCAAAGTTAAGATGTTGTATGGCCCTTGGGTCAAAGTTACGCCGTTGTATGACCCTTGGGTCAAAGTTACGCCGTTGTATGACCCTTGGGTCAAAGTTACGCCGTTGTATGACCCTTGGGTCAAAGTTACGCCGTTGTGTGGGCCTTGGGTCTAAGTTACGCAGTTGTATGGCCCTTGGGTCAAAGTTACGCCGTTTCATGGCCCTTGGGTAAAAGTTGCACCGTTGAATGGCCCTTGGGTCAAAGTTACGATGTTGAATGACCCTTGGGTCAAAGTTACGCCGTTGTGTGGGCCTTGGGTCAAAGTTAAGATGTTGAATGACCCTTGGGTCAAAGTTACGCCGTTTCATGGCCCCTGGGTCAAAGTTACTCAGTTGTATGGCCCTTGGGTCAAAGTTACGATGTTGTGTGGCCCTTGGGTCAAAGTTACGCCGTTTCATGGCCCTTGGGTCAAAGTTACTCAGTTGTATGGCCCTTGGGTCAAAGTTACGATGTTGTATGGCCCTTGGGTCAAAGTTACGCCGTTTCATGGCCCTTGGGTCAAAGTTACTCAGTTGTATGGCCCTTGGGTCAAAGTTACGATGTTGAATGACCCTTGGGTCAAAGTTACGCCGTTGTGTGGGCCTTGGGTCAAAGTTAAGATGTTGAATGACCCTTGGGTCAAAGTTACGCCGTTTCATGGCCCTTGGGTCAAAGTTACACAGTTGTATGACCCTTGGGTCAAAGTTACGCCGTTGTATGGCCCTTGGGTCAAAGTTACGCCGTTGTGTGGCCCTTGGGTCAAAGTTACTCAGTTGTATGGCCCTTGGGTCAAAGTTACGATGTTGTGTGGCCCTTGGGTCAAAGTTACGCCGTTGTGTGGCCCTTGGGTCAAAGTTACTCAGTTGTATGGCCCTTGGGTCAAAGTTACGATGTTGTATGGCCCTTGGGTCAAAGTTACGCCGTTGTGTGGCCCTTGGGTCAAAGTTACGCCGTTGTGTGGCCCTTGGGTCAAAGTTACGCCGTTGTGTGGCCCTTGGGTCAAAGTTACGCCGTTGTGTGGCCCTTGGGTCAAAGTTACGCCGTTGTGTGACCCTTGGGTCAAAGTTACGCCGTTGTGTGGCCCTTGGGTCAAAGTTACGATGTTGTATGGCCCTTGGGTCAAAGTTACGCCGTTGTGTGGCCCTTGGGTCAAAGTTACGATGTTGTATGGCCCTTGGGTCAAAGTTACGCCGTTGTGTGGCCCTTGGGGCAAAGTTACGATGTTGTATGGCCCTTGGGTCAAAGTTACGCCGTTGTGTGGCCCTTGGGTCAAAGTTACGATGTTGTATGGCCCTTGGGTCAAAGTTACGATGTTGTGTGGCCCTTGGGTCAAAGTTACGCCGTTGTATGACCCTTGGGTCAAAGTTACGCCGTTGTGTGGCCCTTGGGTCAAAGTTACGATGTTGTATGGCCCTTGGGTCAAAGTTACGCCGTTGTGTGGCCCTTGGGTCAAAGTTACGCCGTTGTGTGGCCCTTGGGTCAAAGTTACGATGTTGTATGGCCCTTGGGTCTAGGGGTCAAAGTTGTCAAACTTTACAGAGAAAATACCAGTATGCAAGGAGCCTAGTCTGTCTGCCCTGTGTTTGGTGCAAACATTCATGGGTTTTGAGTCATGTCTAATTTTGTCGTCGGGTGATCGATTGAGAAGGGTTGATGCCGGACGTCGTGTAATTTTACGGACGTGAAGGTTTACTACCCTCATGACCATGATTGATTTTCATGGAGGGGGTTTTTTTCTGAGAAAAAGTGCTGTGAGGTCAACGAAAAAAACCGATGTATTTCTTTTGCAATTTGCAGTGGACAATTTAAACTAAATTTCACTCTACTTTTCACAAATTTAACTTTGTATTATAAATTTTGTGAGATCTGAATTTTTTGTATTTTATTGTAAGCAAGTTAGTCACAATCACGACAACTTTCATAAGTAAATCATCACAATCAATCACAAGTAATCATAGATCAATCCTAAGCCATTCCAACTCATTACAAGTACATGTATATCACAAGACATTACAAGTCATAAGTGATCACAACTCATGACAAAGATGATGAAGCTGATGCTTTGAGTAATCTCTTTAAGTAACCTAAACAATGTCCCTCTGTTTATATTTATAGGTAATGTGGTATGGCTAGACCCCCATTCTGCTGCTAGAGCGTTATTCAACATGAGCCAACCTCAGCATATCTTGCCACAACAAATACATGTACCTCCCCCTCCACCATCACCCCCTCTGGTACGGGAAGAGCAAGAGCCAGAACCCATGGAACAAGAGGAAGGTAGGCATTTTCGAAACTCTGATTTCTTTTTCGGCTTTAGGAAATATTAGACCCTCCCCCGACTTTGGGGACTTCAACCACATTTTGTTGCATGTACTGCTTCAGGAACATTAAATCGGTTAATATGAAGCAGAAGGTTGGAATATTTCAATTCAGTTTGCTATTTTTTGTTTATTAATTGTTTATTTATTTGTATTTATTTAGAAGATGATGACGATGATTTTCTAGACCTCGTCAGCGACCGTGAAACTGGTGAGCAAGAGAGACATCGACGGAGCACCAGTCGATCACCTAACCCTACCTCATCCGCCTCCCAATCTGCTCAGTCTCCGCCCCCCTCAATAGGCAGTACAGTGGACGATAACATTACTATGGAGGATGATATGGATATGGGGCCGGTTCACCTGAGTAGGGAGAAAGCTAATCGAACAGGATTGCCATGTCCTGATGCTAACGGGGATCTAGTCATGAGATACGCAACTACAGGTGAGTACATTGTAGCTAAGCTTAGAAAAGTGGCTTAGTGCAGATAATTATTGCTAAGCAAAAGTAGCTTACTGGCCAAATTAACGCCAATCGAACAGGATTGCCATGTCCTGATGCTACAAGGATCTAGTCATGAGATACGCAACTACAGGTGAGTGCTTAGTAGCTAAGCTTAGAGAATTGGCTTAGTGCAGATAATTATTGCTAAGCAAAAGTAGCTTACTGGCCAAATTAACGCCAATCGAACAGGATTGCCATGTCCTGATGCTACAGGGATCTAGTCATGAGATACGCAACTACAGGTGAGTGCTTAGTAGCTAAGCTTAGAGAATTGGCTTAGTGCAGATAATTATTGCTAAGCAAAAGTAGCTTACTGGCCAAATTAACGACAATCGAACAGGATTGCCATGTCCTGATGCTACAGGGATCTAGTCATGAGATACGCAACTACAGGTGAGTGCTTAGTAGCTAAGCTTAGAGAATTGGCTTAGTGCAGACAATTATGCTAAGCAAAAGTAGCTTGCTGGCCAAATTAACGCCAATCGAACAGGATTGCCATGTCCTGATGCTACAGGGATCTAGTCATGAGATACACGACTACAGGTGAGTGCTTAGAAGCTAAGCCTGTGAAAGTGGCTTAGTGCAGACAATTATTGCTAAGCAAAAGTAGCTTGCTTGCTAAATTTACCGGCGAGTGTTAAATGATAACAATATTGGACTGATTTATTGTCTCTCAATCTCCTTTTTATGCTGAAATACTTGATTTCTTTCAGCTGACAAGAAGGTTTTTGATCCAGGTCATCGCAGTCAGTACTACATCAAGTATGGGAACCCCAACTTTGGAGGCATGAAGGGACTAATCAGTTCATCGCTGTAAGTTGTGATTGTGGGATTTAACCAGTTCGCGCCGGGATCATTTTAACATCACCGAGCCACCGGGCAGGATTATTTTTAACGAAACTCGATCCGAAGCAGGTTAAGCTCGCCAGTACCGGGAAGCACACCCATGCATTTCCGGCCTTGCTCGCTGCTGACAGACATTTCCAGCCTTGCTCGTGGCGTGTTTATGCGTCATCCGTTTAGAATCTGGGGAAAACTGCGTTTATATTTGTCATCCGGCGCGAACTGGTTAATACAATGTCTCATCGTGACTGTGATACAGTTTTAGCAAAGTGCCAAGGATAACTGTAAGCAGTTGAAAGTACCGAAGTGAAAACCTTTTGATGAAAACAAATTGTAACCCTAATAATAAACCTATTGACATTTTGATTGCTGAGTGACAAATGCCCAGCCCACCTCTACACCAAAAACTGATTAAAATCTTTGTCCTGAGAGTGACACAAAAGCCCTCAATCCTAATGAAGTACTTCCAGGTCTTACAAGCGTCAGTCCTAAACCTATAAGCAAATGCTCAATCTTCCCACTAACGAGTTAAGGAGCCACTCTAACGAGGCACCTGTCAGTCGTTAGTTGTGTTTTGTGTTCTTGAAAACAGAGTAACTAATAGAAAGTGCCAGGAAGGGGGGGGGGGGGGGGGGGGGTGGGGGCAGTTTTGGGTTATAAATCAGAAGAGGTTAATTGATTGATTTTGGACAAATGCTAGTTTTTCTTGCTTACTTTTTAACTTGTTGCTATTGCTTAAACAACTTCCTGTTTTGTTCGGGCGACTAGCTGAAGCAAAGTATTGTTATCAATCATTTGTGTCAAGGTGTTTAGTCAAGTGGGTTCAAATTGTGATTGCCCATAAATTGTGTAATGGAAGTGTTTTTTGTAACTTGGAACAGCTCAAACTGCGGTAGTATTGTTGTGACCATGGGTTTTCAGCCAAGTTGAAGGAATATTATTTACTTTTTATACATTTTGTTTGTTTCTGTTAATAACACCACTCCAAATCCAAAGAAAAATGTTCCAAACCTTTCAGCTCCATGGATATTACGCCTTGGGTGAAAACCAAGAAAACAATTCACAATGTTTTGATCATTTTTGTTAAAAGCACTCTGTGTTCCCCAATCTGAGTGGAGGGGTGGGGGGAGGGAGAGGAAGGGAAGGTAGTACCAGTATAGTCTGTAATAGTAACAGTTTTTGGATGATAATGTGGTGATTACTTTAAGGCTTTAAACATTTTTATATTCAATCTCTGAAAAACGGAGATAAAGGATGATAGCTGTTTATAGATGACATCCTCCCTTTCTCCACATCTTCCTCGACAGGAAGACAAAAATTAGGGAGGGAAAGTTTGTCCCTGGCCAACGCAAGCGTCGCTACGGCGACGATGATGCCTCGGACGACGATGACCGACAAGAGTATTCACGGAAGCGGCGTAACCACGGCAACTGGGACGATTCACAACGACGGATGGAGGAGAGAGATTCAGACGATGGAGACAATGCTGAGATGGGTCTGAGGTTGATGACGAAACACGCTGAACCACATCGACCAATGAAGATGTATGCAGATGAATTGGAAGATCAAATTAAGACTATCAGGTAATTGAACTTGAGTTTCTTGGTAGGAAGACTTCATTTAAGCTCCTTAGCTTAAACATGATTTGTTTATGCTCCAATTTATGCACAAAAACCGATGCAAGTTATGGTGGCAGCCTACATTGTATTAGTTGATCATCTTTGTTCTTGATTTTCTTTATCTACCTCTCAATAAATTCATTCAAAACTTCAATCTTGTGTTTTCAACACAGGAACAGCGTTTTGTAAATGCTCCTAATTTTTCACTCCCAATTAATATACTCCTCTTTCAAAAGTAAAAAAACAACATAGATTTTGTTATCGTGACTCAATTCCCTATGAGTAAGGAATCACTTCTATGGAACATCTCACCTGTCGTGCTTACATCACGATTAGATTTTATGCCAAATTTATGAGTGATCTTTAAGACCCCCTAAAGACACTCTTGAGTTTCTCAGCCTGTTACACCTGGTTCTTAAAATGATTGGAACTTATCAACTTGACGCTCGTGTCTGATTTACCTGGCTCTTCACCTTCAGGTCTAGTTTACCTGGCTCTTCACCTTCAGGTCTAGTTTACCTGGCTCTTCATATGATTGGAACTTATCAAATTGACCCTGGTGTCTGGTTAACATGACGGTTAGGCAAGGTGCAGTTATGAGATAACGGTCAATAATTTGAGATGCTACAGGAGCTGCACACTGGGTGATAGGTACATCAGTCAAAATCTAGGTTGTGTCAGAGATATTGGACGGGATATATGGACGGGATATATGGAAGGGATATATGGAAGGGATATATGGAAGGGATATATGGACGGGATATATGGACGGGATATATGGACGGGATATTGAATGACTTTGGACAGGCTTTTGGTGTTCGTCGCAGGTTGCAAGCATTAAATTATCCTGTAACATGTCAGAGTAGACAACTGTTATTATTGGTGACATAGTTTATACGGGAAACCAATTGGTTACATCACTTCCGACCAATTCAAAGGATGCTTGTTTGAGCACGCCCAATTTTTATGCAGTCTGGTTCGTTTCACGTTTTTGACATTTTGACAATTTCTGAACATTTCTGTGATACTGTGCATGTACCCAGCTGAGAGAAATTATTAACGTGTGTGTTGCTGTAACTTGTTAAGGTCTAGGGAAGGGATGATGCATGCTTGCATGTAACTGTACAATAAGAAAGCAGTGATTTATTAGCAGGCCTGTACATTTGTTTTCTGCACTAAGGTTGAGTGCATTTCAAAAGTACATGTGCATTGTAGTTGTGAATGACTGTATTCCAGCTTGGTTGAGATCAGTCAATAACAGCCATAGACCTCGGTGACATACCGGTACCCTACCTCCACAAATCAAGGAAAATACTCCACGGTGTTTTGAAACACATATCGTTTTGACCAAAAAATACCTACATTCCATTGCAAAAGAAAGCAATTTTAGGGGGCAATTTCTTCAAAATTTCACAGAAATACAAGCTGGCAATCCCCTCTGTTTTATTTTTTTTTATAAATCCTCAAGTTTTTACTGTTAAAAAAGATGAATTAGAGACTTTTATGCTTTCCTGCAGTTACCCCACCCCAAACTGACAGAATTACTTACAAAAACCTCGCTCATTGAAACCAGATTTTCAGTACCTCAATATTTGAACCTTTGTAAGCAAGGTCACTCTGAACTTGTCATGAACTTCAGTGCCCAAAGACCAAGGTTTAGAACATTTCTTATACACTCCACCAGCAAAATAAACCTCGCTCATTGAAACCAGAATTTTAGTACCTTAATATTTGAACCTTTGTAAGCAAGGTCACTCTGAACTTGTCATGAACTTCAGGGCCAAAGACCAAGGTTTAGAACATTTCTTATACACTCCACCAGCAAAATAAACCTCGCTCATTGAAACCAGAATTTTAGTACCTTAATATTTGAACCTTTGTAAGCAAGGTCACTCTGAACTTGTCATGAACTTCAGTGCCCAAAGACCAAGGTTTAGAACATTTCTTATACACTCCACCAGCAAAATAAACCTCGCTCATTGAAACCAGAATTTTAGTACCTTAATATTTGAACCTTTGTAAGCAAGGTCACTCTGAACTTCAGTGCCCAAGGACCAAGATTTTGATCATTTCTTATCCACTCCACCAGCAATCTCTTGCCTCTGATTTGCACGTCTCATCTTAGGATCCAATTCATCAGGGATTGGGTGTCGGGTTTCGTTAGACTGCGCTCCAGTTGCTTGCATTTTGACTATCGGGGATGGTTTCCGTTTCCTAGGGCTTAGCAGGATATGGACAGAAGTAGGTGGCTAGGGTGTGTAGACAGACAGTCCCGTTATTGGTAGTTATATTAGTCAGAGGACTTTGACATTTAGCATACGAGGGAAATGACCTCCCATTTGTATTTGTCTCAAAGAGAGGTTGTTGGATAGAGATTTACGATTACACTGCTGGTTTTGTTTAGCAACTTCCCGGATTTGTCTGAGTGAAGCATTGACTTTAATTAGTGAGCGTTTTTTGTGACGTCGTTAAACTTTTTGTGACGACGTTAATCTTTTTGTGGTGACATTTGGAAGTTTATCTTTCGGATGACTAAATTTGGGCCGTGTTTCCATGGGAAAGTCTGTAAGTTAGAGCAGACTGAAACTTGGTCGTCCGTTCGGCAACATCATTTGCTTTCAGACATACCCCCTAGAAAATGAACGGTCAGATTAAATGTGGAGCCGGTGTCATATGAAAATGGTTCCTCTAACCTTTAAATGTGATCAGTTACATACTGTTCTAAATATCTTCACGTAGCTATGCGTATTGAAACCATGGAGCTCGATGTTACAACCAAGTCCATATTTGAGCCAAATTTCACTCTACACTGGCTCTTTTATAACCTCATCTTAACCAGTTCGCGCCGGGCGACGTGTATACATGCAAAATTGACTGATATATATACCACGAGCAACTCTGAGCGAGGCCGGAAATATCTGTCAGCGACCGACTCGCAGCTGGCATGTGTGGGTGTGCTGCCCACTAACTGCCGGCCTGGGCCCGCACCGCTGGGGGCAATGTTCATATAAAAAAATCCCGCGCCTGGGTGCGGTAAATAAAAAACAAACTCGACGCGAAATGGTAAAAATGAATTTAGGGATAGTTTAGAAGTGGTTCAGGGATTACTGGCTTTGGTTGAAACTAATGTGAAATGTTAGTCAAGAAAATCGTAGGATAAGATTTAGAATGTGTTAGAAATAAATTAGGAATTAAGACTTAGTTTTTACATGGGGAAGTAGGCCTAACCTTAAGTTGACTCAAATGTTATGATCCCAAAAGTAAATGGTCTATTTCTGTCTTTCTGTAGTTTGTCTGAGTCTTATGAATGTAACCCTGGAATTCAAATCTCATTGACAGAAAATAAACATTCTGGCAAAGTTCTGAATATGGGTCACATGTATTGAGCAGGACTTGTTGGCTTCCCTTTCAAAGTTTAATCTTTGTTTTCCTCTGGTCTTCTTAAGTTGCAACCGTCTTGAGGTCAGGCCAAACCTTATGGATGCGGTCTAGTGGTGAGGAATTCCTACGATTTCTTATCGATATTATTGCAATCCCTATACTCCATCCTGTGATTTGATGGAGGAAGTCGTACAAATGCTACCTAGGGTCTCACCACCTATGCCTCCAGGCTTTTGAGACTACTGACCATTCCCAACAGACTCGTGTCTTTCAGCACTGCTACAGCACTGCCATGAAAATGGCCATGATCTTCATCGTTTTAAGTAACTGGGAAGCAGGAAATACCGCTGAGCAAATATTTATGCTTGGAAAAACACCAACTACCAATATATTATCTGACATCTGAATTTGTCGGGTGGTCTCATTCAAGAGAATTACTTTTATATTGTAAAGAAATAGCAATTTAGACAAGAAATTTATTTTCATGATAAAACCTGAAAATAACACCTGCTTCCAAAAAGTCTTAAAATATTGAAGCAACCTTAAAGGCCTCTTTAAGCTTATCTCTGCTGATCTGGGAAGTTTTGCCGAGTTCCAGAATGTCTGAGCTGGAAAGTCCCTAGGTGCCAGGGGGTAATATGGAGAGAGAGAGAGAGAGAGAAGGGTGGGGGGGGGGGGGGGGTCCCGTCTGGTTGAAACGAGAACAGGGATTGGTTGACTCCAGAGCTTATCAAGAGGAAAGCTTGCTGAATTGCCTCTGTAATAAGAACCTTCCGTACTGGCTTAGAGCCAGGGTATGTGCTGTCACGCAAATATTTAGAAACATTGTACAGGGTGGGGGAAAACTGTTTTTCTAACTGACTCAATAATCACTTATCCAAATCTTTGTTGAATCGTGAAAAGTTAAATGAATGGAAAACTATCGTGTCGATTTGGATATTTTGTACAGTCGTGCAGTGTATATTAATGAATGAACAGAAGAGATTTCAAACCTATTTACTTAATTTGGAAAGGTGTACTTGAACTTACCGTATTCCTGATTTCAACAGGTGGTGTTTCTGGTAAAATATTTCAAGGTTTTAACCTTCAATTCAAGATTCTTTCTCGCATGTATACCGTTTTTTAGAACTTGAAATTAAAAAATTCAAATTTCAAAGTTTGGATCTTGGAACTGGTTGGAGTTTTTTATTTGTTATATTCGTTGTTGAATTAAAACATTGGCTGCTAGATAATGTTTGGGGATGTCTGTGGAATAGGATTGGTGTAAGATAAAGACCTCGTCTGCTAACCAGAATTCTGAGCTTTCAGTAACTATTCTAGAACACAAATTCGGTGCTAAACCTGTAAGCACAAAATCCTTAGATAACCTATCTACACGTGCACATGCCTACCAGCCAACATTTCTTGCTAAGCTGAGATATACAGACCCTGTGGACTAGAATTGTATATTGTGACACATAAAGATTCGAAGCGAAATTCACCTGAAGTTAAAAAGGGTTCAACTTGTTAAACAAATTGGCAATTTGAAAATGCAATGTAATACTCACACCAAGTATAAACCAGCCCTCGACAGGTATTTTCACTTACTTTAAGCAAAGATAATAAATTCCACCTATTTTTGAAGGACATAAACAAACACCACCCAACAGTGCTTTACAAGTTGAGTGTACTTTATCTGAAAACGGCCGTACGTGTTCGTTCGTTATAAAGAAAGAACAAATGTGAGGCTCCTTCGTGCCAAGGGGATCGGGGTAAAACTTAGAGAAAGGTCAGCGTCAAATTAGCGTTGGAGCCAAAGTAGGAAGTGGTGATATCCTGTTGGGTCTCTCGGCTGAGTCTATGACTCCAGGCTGGGTGGGGGGTTTAGGGGGGGTTACAGAGGGGTAGGACAGGGAAGAAGAACTTGTAGTTGGTGACGGTCTTTGTTATTGTGACATGCAGTTGGTGTCTCTGGATATAAAACAATGCTCCCCTACAAGTAATTGATATTAAAACAGGACTTGTTTTTTGTTTCAGAGTGTGGAGTTTTCCTTTTGCTCATTTTTATTTGCTTATTGATTTTTGGTGTTTAATTTGATAGTCAAATGTACATGTTATGTACAAATTGTCTCAACAGAAAGCAGAGTTCCAGGCAGGTGGATATTTGGTGGTTACTACTTTTTGATATGCCAAGAAATAATTTCAGATTAACATTCAAGGATTTTGTGTACTTCTCAAATTAATAAGTCAACAATTTGTTTGTTTGGATAGAGAACAGTTTTAAAACTAATCTACAGTGTCCCTGACAGAAATATTCAGAGACACATGATGGTTGTGTTCAAGGGTGCAAACTCCACAGACTATTGATCAACCATAATAACTTTGACACTATTTTTCTGGCGGTTTTGCCTGCCCTTCCTTCCTCGTTTCCCTTTATTATTTCCCAGTTCTGTTGAGTCAAAGACAGATTAAAGACACAAGGGTCTGAAAGATCGGTAATTTCTAGTGAATATTTGGTGTTAAAGTCTTATCAATCCCATAATTATGAGCCTGCTACAGTACAGTATGTTGAGACATTGTTGGTTTTCAGCCCCCCAACCGACCCCACTTCCTTTTAGTGTGCATTAAGCATATATTTGAGTCACTAATTCTAAACGTTTTTGTTCTTTTTGAGGTTCAAGGTTTGACGTTGATAATACAAAGCTGTAAGCAGAAAATTGAGTGCTTAGCAGTGCCATGAAATTAGACTCTAAAAAATACTTTTAAAAAACCCAGTTTTTACTGAAGTTAGACTTGAGATGTTGTTATGAATCGTGTTAGGACGCGGGGTACCTTGGGGAGTATTTGTCTGATTTGACGGGCACCAGACCGTATTAGTCTTGTGTCAAGTCGTGCGTACTGTGTGTTCCCTAAGGGAATCTGACAGCGCGAACGCATCAATCGTAAGCGCATATGTGTCCGTTTCTTTCCTTTGCATAAATGATCAATAGTTGGGTTGAGATTTAGGGCATCTGTTTGTTTAATACGCAAGATCATGTGATCCAGCGCCGAGCGAAAAACAAACAAAACCACTCTCGCGCGTCAAATTCAAACGCACAAGACAAATATCGTCTGCTTTGAGTTATGTAGGCAGAAAAGCTATTTGTGAGATATACTACCTGAAATTGTCATTAAAAGGACCGGTATGTCAATCTTACTATTTTTTCATCACAAAAATATATTCTTATTAAGTGATTCCAACAATGTCGCTTCCCAGGTTGTATTGTAAAATTGGGCGTGATCACTGGCCACACAGCATTCTGGTGTTTATGACTTATGACTAGCACTCTTGAACAAAGATGGGAGACCGCCAACATAGGGAAAGTTAGCTCAGTTGGTAAAGCGCCGGTCCGGTGTTTCAGAGGTCACAGGTTCAAATACGCTCTGCCAATTTAATTTTTTCACTTTGAAATTTATCCTAATTTACCTAGTCAGTTTCCTTTGTGGTTTATTTGCGTAATAATACAAAATGTATATTCTAACAAATAATAAAAACAATATTGTCACTAAAGTTTATTTCGTGCTTCAAGTCTTTTCTCTCCGCCCGTCGCAATCGTCGCCATCTTAAATCCTGCAAACCATCTTGCGAGTACATTCACTTCTGTCTCAAAAGTATTTGTATTCATTCAATAGTCTCTTTATTTGCTGTCCACAGTTTCTCTCGTTATGTTCTCAGTAAACAGCTTAATATTTGGGAGTAAATGACCACAAAGCACCATCATACCTAGTCCCTCCTGATGGTCACACCCAACTTATCTTTGTGACTGGTGAGGGGGTACGTTACAATGAAACATCAGTTTAGTTTCCAATATTCTCTTTTTTCATTCTTGACAGTTTTACTCACAATGGTCCCCATGGGTTCAACAGTCAAGATCATTTACACACAGGTATACCCACTCGTTCCTGAATGGGTCAGGTTTTCCTAATGAATTGTGCATGTACAATTGTTCATGTACATTACCGTCATGATAATGTAACATTACCATCATGATAATAAAGTCACGTCCTTATGAACTGTGATAGTCAGTTTATCGACCCACACATGTTGAGGATACATCATATCCATGTTCATTTTAGCAATGTCGTCATGTCTGGTAATGAGAGAAGCTCGCTGTTAATCTCACAAGGACCACACCCTTTGTGTAACAAACTGGAATCAATCTCTAAGATGTTCTTGGTTACGTTGTCCTCAGATCCATGTTCATTGTAGCAATGTCTTCATGTCTGGTAATGAGAGAAGCTCACTGTGAATCTCACAAGGACCACACCCTTTGTGTAACAAACTGGAATCAATCTCTAAGATGTTCTTGGTTACGTTGTCCTCAGATCCATGTTCATTTTAGCAATGTCGTCATGTGTGGTAATGAGAGATACTTACTGTTAATCTCACAAGGATCACACCCTTTGTGTAAGAAACTGGAATCAATCTCTAAGATGTTCTTGGTTACGTTATTCAGGGATAACGGATTTCAGATGTTACATCTTGCCATTGTTTCTTAGGCTTGAGTTTGTGATTGCCTTGTGATTGCCTTTCAGGACACGTGTTGTGTGATAGTCTTGTAATCACCTGTAGTAAATTGACTACAATGCCATATTGTCCCCTTCAATCACACCTGCTTAGAATTCCATTAACGCCCTAAGAGAACTTCTGAACAGCAATGATCCAAACTAAATCCATTCCCTGCCCATCTACAGTAAATCTGCATCAGTCTGTCAATTCATCTACAAGTAGTTACACAATATCCATCAATTTGATTAGATTAGCTTTATCTTCTAATCAGGCCATTCATCTGGTGTCATGCATGTGGCATTTATCATAAGACCCAAAACAAGCTGTCCCGGCTAAATTCTAACAGAACTTGAACCACACAAGTATTATTTTTGAAGCGCGTTCGCCTTTTCTTTTTAAGTTGTTTTTTTACCATACTGGTGGCATCCATTACATGACCCCAGTCATTTTGATGAATGCCCTATTAAGCTTTGAGCAATCCCAAATTATTCCCCTTTCCCCAATAGCGTTCCCACCCAAGCTAACGATTTCCGAAGCGGAAATTGATTGTAAAAACAACTTGCAAGGGAAAATAAATGACTTTAGTTTGTAGGATATTGTGTGCGGGGTGAGACCAGTTGACTGAATTACCACAATTTAGCCAAGTCTATATGCTTTCTTTCTATGGCTTTCCTGTGTATTGTATGCCAGCCTTAATTGTGTTTATGGAACCTTGTTAGCTCCGCCAAAGAGGTTATTTTTGCCAACATCTGCCTGTCTTGTCTCGGTGTCTGTCGGGCTGTCGGGCTGTCTGTTTGTTAGCAGCATTACGGACAAGTATTGGAGGGATTTTAACGAGACTAAGTGGCCATGGGTAGATACATGTAGCTTAATTATGGGTCAAGCAAAGATGATTGCAGTACATTTTGAGATTGATCTTGATTCAGATCAGGAATCTGAATCACTCTGGACAACAATGTAACGTGTGTAACAGTCTACTAAGCATGCATATGATTAATGGACCAGTCAGAATGAGGCTCTGTGTTAGGATCATGCATGAGATGTAGTCAAATCAAATGAAGTACTTATTATACATGTATTAAAGAACTACATGTAAGACATCTTTGAGATTTAATTTCCTAGATTCTAGTAAAGAACTAAGACATTTTTGATACTTAATTTCCAAGATTCTAGTGAAGAACTAAAACATCTTTGAGACTTAATTTCCAAGATCTGACCTTTTGTCGGTTGAGGCAAGAGGAAATCCATGCAACGTTTTCCTGCTGCGATTTTGTCGCAGATACTCTCTCCTGACTAATCTATCATGAATGCCGGCCTTTCATTGGCCGACCAAGTAGCAAAGCACGACGATGAGTCAAACCGCTACGCTACAAATGAAATTATGACTATCACCATCTCAATCAGTCTCTGGCACATGGTGTTGATTTATGCTCCGGAGATCTTTTTCCTGGACACGCAACCCCCAACGATGTGCACATGTTGTCATGTCAATTACGCAGCACACGAATGATGGGTTTATCTGGCTATGCAATCAAGGGCGGTGTGGAGTCGTGGTCACCGTGTTGATAGACGATTCTTGGTTCTAGCAGACACTGGACCCGGTTTTATTAGTTCCATACTGAGTCAAACTTACAAACTTGATTTACAGGTTTGTACTTCATTCAGTAATGAATGAAACTTTCACAAGAACCGTTGCAAGACTTATGAAAATAATGTAGTATCCTTACGCTATTTCAGTGGTTGTGTACAAAGTCTAAGGAGAGTAAAAGAATGTAGTATCCTGACGCTACTTCAGTGGTTGTGTACAAAGTCTAAGGAGAGTCAAAGAATGTAGTATCCTGACGCTACTTCAGCGGTTGTGTACAAAGTTTCTAGAGTCAAAGAATGTAGTATCCTGACGCTACTTCAGTGGTTGTGTACAAAGTCTAAGGAGAGTCAAAGAATGTAGTATCCTTACGCTATTTCAGCGGTTGGGTACAAAGTCTAAGGAGAGTAAAAGAATGTAGTATCCTTACGCTATTTCAGTGGTTGTGTACAAAGTCTAAGGAGAGTAAAAGAATGTAGTATCCTTACGCTATTTCAGTGGTTGTGTACAAAGTCTAAGGAGAGTAAAAGAATGTAGTATCCTTACGCTATTTCAGTGGTTGTGTACAAAGTCTAAGGAGAGTAAAAGAATGTAGTATCCTTACGCTATTTCAGCGGTTGGGTACAAAGTCTATGGAGAGTCAAAGAATGTACATGTAGTATCCTGACGCTATTTCAGCGGTTGTGTACAAAGTTTATGGAGAGTCAAAGAATGTACATGTAGTATCCTGACGCAACTTCAGCGGTTGTGTACAAAGTCTATGGAGAGTCGAGATAGTATTTCCTAACAAAATTTAAAATGTTTTTAGTCACAGATTCATGTCTTTTATGATATAAAAACCAGTGTCAGGTTACAACATTCTTTCCAAACTTATCCCAAGACCCATAGACTATGAGCCCTTTGTTTATTCAAATGTTTCATTGCCAATGCGCATTGTGTTTTGCATACATTTGGTTAACCAGTTCGCGCCGGGATTATTTTAACATCACCAAGCTGACGGGCAGGATTATTTTTAACGAAACTCGATCCGAGGCAGGTTCCGGCCAATAGTACCGGGAAGCACACCCATGCATTTCCGGCCTTGCTCGCTGCTGACGGACATTTCCGGCCTTGCTCGCTGCTGACGGACATTTCCGGCCTTGCTAATGGCGTGTTTATTCGTCATCTGTTTTGAATCTGGGGAAAACTTTGCGTTTATATACGTCATCCGGCGCGAACTGGTTGAGAAGTGATCTCAAAGGTGACATATTTTTGTAATTTATGCAAACACGATTTATGCGTATACTGCTTCTAGGCACATTTGAATACGTGTATACGTAAACTGAGCCACCTGCTCATATTCTCCTAAATTTGGGTGTGTACAACTTTATTGACGGCCCTCGATTCCAAAGGAAACAGTTTCAAAAATCACACCTCGCCCTGCAAATCAAATGTTGCTAGCAGAAAACCCAGGAGAATCTTAGATACCTCGTAACATATCTTCCCATGAGGGCAAAGTAAATTAGCACCATGTTTGGGATCCCTAGGTGAAAATAGCTTAATTTTGAACATGTTGAACTTGGTCGCGGGCAACTCGCTTTCAGAGGAAGACTAAAAGGGTTGTACGGTAAGGTGATGAAAAAGAGTTCCCTGAGGGGTGAAGTAAACATTCATAGGGGGTCGCTGACGGTTCCTTAAATTAGATCATTTCCATCTTGACACCTTTGGTGGAGATTGAGTCTGTCAAAATATATCCCTTTAGGGGAAAGAAAGGGGGGGGGGGGGTAGTGGGTAGTGATCCCCTCTATATGGACCAAGATGTGCCATCTTGTCAACCGTAGCGTGGATGGTGTTACTATGACGCCTTGCATAATGTCTTGATTAAACCAACATGATTTTCTTTTAAAGTTACTGCATGTTTTTGTGACTGGAATGAATTTACGTGACAGTTGATAGCTGATCCGACAAACGAACGGATGGTAACCAATCGAGAATATCTTGGCAGCTTTGAATTAGGCCAAGCATGGAGGCTATTACTTTTTTATTTTAATTGAAGCCATTTTTGGGGGCAAATTGGGACGAGCATCGGTATAAATTCAGTGATTTACGATTGGATTGTAAATCAACCCCCATGCCCCGTGTTTCACCCCCTGGTTTCCCCCTCCCATCCCCTCTTTCTACATAAGTGTCTCCTCTACTCAATCCCCTGAGTGATCTCATCGTATCCCTGCCCTGACACCTCTGCCAAATTTACCCCCCACCCAAGCCTCGCTGACAGGCCTTTCCTAATCAACGGCTACCCCCTTCCTACATCCCTCTAGACCCCATCTGTACCAATTTGAGCTAGTTCCATATGCCTTTCGTTTCCCTTTGCTGCAGCATTTGCATCCATCCATTACGCTGTCTGGTCATTTCATAGCCAAGCGTGAAGCATATCCTGGTGTTTAGTTATATTCAGCTGTTCATATTATTTCACCTTCTACCCATAAGTGTCCAAGAAGCTACAATGTCGTTTACATACACGTGTCATAATAGCTTCAATATTATGGTGCTTCACTGACAAAAACAAACTTGTTTGTAAAGAGTGGAGAATAAAGCCAGGTTTTTCAGGTTTTTTTGTTTCGAAAGTAAATTGAAGTTTAATTTTAGATTACATGTACAGTATGTATCTACCTTATTTTTTAGTCATATCAATTCTTTTAGAATATTTTCTGGGTCAGTTAAGAAATACAATGTCAATTTGTACATGTATATCATCAAGGGTGTAGTTTTGTAACCAAATTTACATTTGTTTGTGTGTTTTGGAAACAAACTTAAATTCTCAAAGTGAACAAAGTGAACAAACTTTAATTCTGCCTTTTTCTTCAACTAGCACCATGGCCTGACTGTTGCTTCAACTAGCACCATGGCCTGACTGTTGCTTTAACTAGCACCATGGCCTGACTGTTGCTTTAACCAGCACCATGGCCTGACTGTTGCTTTAACCAGTTCGCGCCGGATGACGTATATAAACGCAAAGTTTTTCCCAGATTCAAAACGGATGAGGCATAAACACGCCACGAGCAAGGCCGGAAATGTCTGTCGGCAGCGAGCAAGGCCGGAAATGCTTCCCGGCACTATCGGCCTGAACCCGCTTCGGATAGAGTTTCGTCAAAAATAATCCCGCCCCTCGGTTCGGTGATGTTAAAATATTCCTGGCGCGAACTGGTTAAAAGCGGAGGTTCACATCTCACCTTTGTATTTTGTTTTACTTTGCAATTCAAATTCAGAAGACGATTAGAAACCTATGGAAGATAAATGGGTTTAGAAATAATCAATTTGACTAAAAGTCCTCACTGAAATTTGTACTTTATTTATTGTTTTCCTGTTTTTTATTGTTTCCCTGTTTCAACAGAAGTCAGTCTGCAGTCGCGTCACCTCAGATCAAGGATGCTAGAGAACGAATCAAAACGAGCCGAGCGCCGGCTACCAGTCGACTCGGTTACCAACCCTATGCAGCGAGTGAAGACAGCAGCGATAATGAGAGTGACACCGGGGGTGCTTTGACCTCGGGCAGCATCCCGAACCTCAAGATCATGGTGTCTAATAACCGCGATTCATGGGATGAAGATGACGAAGACCAGGACAATAACGATAAAACAGAGCAATCACCCAGAGTATTGCAGGATTTAAGGAGCAGGCTGAAACATCGTCGCTCTAATCCTCAGTACCTAGACTTCTTACCTTCGCTTTCAATACAGGTTGATCGGGACAATGTTTAATAACTCCTCGTTTAATAACTCGATGACCAGGACAATAACGATAAAACAGAGCAATCACCCAGAGTATTGCAGGATTTAAGGAGCAGGCTGAAACATCGTTGCTCTAATCCTCAGTACCTAGACTTCTTACCTTCGCTTTCAATACAGGTTGATCGGGACAATGTTTAATAACTCCTCGTTTAATAACTCGATGAAACAGAGCAATCACCCAGAGTATTGCAGGATTTAAGGAGCAGGCTGAAACATCGTCGCTCTAATCCTCAGTACCTCGACTTCTTACCTTCGCTTTCAATACAGGTTGATCGGGATAATGTTTAATAACTCCTCGTTCAATAACTCGATGACCAGGACAATAACGATAAAACAGAGCAATCACCCAGAGTATTGCAGGATTTAAGGAGCAGGCTGAAACATCGTCGCTCTAATCCTCAGTACCTAGACTTCTTACCTTCGCTTTCAATACAGGTTGATCGGGATAAAGTTTAATAACTCCTCGATCAATAACACCTCGTTTAATAACTCGATGACCAGGACAATAACGATAAAACGGAGCAATCACCGAGAGTATTAACTCTTGTATTAAATTAAGGATTTCACGAGGTTCAGTTGAGCTCCTCATGAGGTCAGACCTGGCACCAGTCTAAATCAACTTCTTTTATTGGCAAAGCTGATTGTAGGCTGAACTTATCGCTTGCACATGACAGGTTCGAGGTTAAAAACCAACCTCAGTCCTTGATTGTATGTGATGAGTGTGCCCTCTACCAGTTTCGTCTGGTCCATTTTTCTGTGTAATGTTTGTTTGCCAATACTTTCTTAAGTCGAAGCATGTTACTTTTGTACGATTTCATATTGTTTACTGCGTATACATGTAAACTGAAAATATTTTCCTTGTTTTTCCCAGTTTACTTCATCAAATAAACTAAAAGGGAAGCTGACTAGGTCATGGGTTCACTTTTCTACCTGTAAACTTAATCTGTAGATATGTAAATCTGTAGAGACAAGTTGTACTATTTATCTAAGATCCAGTTAAACAGATTTAGAATTGAGAAGGGGAAAAATTGATTAATCAGGTTGTTAAAAATGTGAAGATTTACATAAGATGAGGGTAGTGGGTACAAGAGGGAAATCCCAGCGTTATAAAAAGAAGTCTTATTTTTGTGAACAACCTCAAAAATGTACTGTGCCATAAAGAAAGTTAACTGATTTCCACTTAATTTGATCAGCAAAATCATGGTCTCAGATTTTAGGGAGGCGGAGCAAAAGTTTGTCCGTATAAACAAATAAATAATTTCCCCAGTCATTTCAGAGTATGTACATATTTCTATTAAACCGGACTTCGTTATGACACTTGTATACATTTTGTGTAGATAGATAAATTGTAATTATTCAGTTGTAGTAAGAAAAGATGACAGATATGTAAAGAATGACTTCTCTGAGGGATTATGTTAATGAAAGTAACTGGAATTACTCAGCTGTACCTGGTCGGAGGGTACTAGAAAGTAGAAATAGGGCCGTTCCTGTTTGTTTGGACCATGCACCCTGTATAGGAGATGGCCATCTCAGGAACTTTTCCAATCTCTAGCTTCATCTTCATCTTCGGTTTTACCTTCGTCTTTAATTTAAGGTGATTCAGGGCTCCTAACTGCAGAAACTCATGCCACATTCTGGTGCCTGTTGTGCTTCAGAAACATTCACTCAATCTATGTAAACCCAAAAGTTTGAATATTTCCATTTTCTTCTAAAAGATTTGGAATTCGGAGGCAAAGCCGAAGTGAAAGACAAGGTTTCGCAAAGGCCATGTCATATACATGTCTTCTTACATCCATCATTTCAGGAAAATGCTCTATGGTTGTAGAATGGCAGAGTACCGAGCACAGCACCACACTATAGGGTGGGTTGGGGTTGGTTACCATCTGGAAAGTATTGACATGAAGTGACTCACTGGTTCCCAACACACAAAGCATTCGCAATGTCTCAGATCATTAGACCATCTGCATATGAAACAGAAATATCTCAAAATAGATTGACAGGGTACTGTATTGTATATGTGAAATTGTTATAACTAACTCCTTATGGTCTTAAACATTTTGGTGAAAATGTAATAAAATTGCAGGGTTTTAACCCGTTACCATTTTCATTTGCAGGAGTATAATTTTAAATTATAAATTATTACAAAAAGCCACATTTTTGATGATTGTAATAAAAATGCAAGGCTAACCCCTTACAATTGTTATTTTTTACATAAAGCCCAATTTTGGATAATTTGGATAACAATCCAAGACTTACCCCTTACAATTGTTAAATTTTACGAAAAGCTAAATTTTGGCCAATTTTGATAAAAATGCAAGGTTAACCCCTTACAATTGTAAAAAAATTCAAAAAGCTCAATGTTGGCCAATTTCGATAACAATCCAAGACTTGCCCCTTACAATTGTTAAATTTTACAAAAAGCTCAATTTTGGCCAATTTTGATAAAAATGCAAGGCTTAACCCCTTACAATTGTACAAAATTTCAAAAAAGCTCAATTTTGGCCAATTTTGATAAAAATGCAAGGCTAACCCCTTACAATTGTACAACATTTCAAAAAGCTCAATTTTTGCCAATTTTGATAAAAATGCAAGGCTAACCCCTTACAATTGTAAAATTTTTCAAAAAGCTCAATTTTTGCCAATTTTGATAAAAAATGCGAGGCTAACCCCTTACAATTGTACAACATTTCAAAAAGCTCAATTTTTGCCAATTTTGATAAAAATGCAAGGCTAACCCCTTACAATTGTAAAAAGTTTCAAAAAGCTCAATTTTGGCCAATTTTGATAAAAATGCAAGACTTACCCCTTACAATTGTTAAATTTTACAAAAAGCTCAATTTTGGCCAATTTTGATAAAAATGCAAGGCTAACCCCTTACAATTGTAAAAAATTTCAAAAAGCTCAATTTTGGCCAATTTTGATAAAAATGCAAGACTTACCCCTTACAATTGTTAAATTTTACAAAAAGCTCAATTTTGGCAAATTTTGATAAAAATGCAAGGCTAACCCCTTACAATTGTAAAAATTTTCAAAAAGCTCAATTTTGGCAAATTTTGATAAAAATGCAAGGCTAACCCCTTACAATTGTAAAAAATTTCAAAAAGCTCAATTTTGGCAAATTTTGATAAAAAATGCGAGGCTAACCCCTTACAATTGTACAACATTTCAAAAAGCTCAATTTTTGCCAATTTTGATAAAAATGCAAGGCTAACCCCTTACAATTTTAAATTTAAAAAAAAAGCTCAATTTTGGCCAATTTTGATAAAAATGCAAGGCCAACTCCTTACAATTTGTAACTTTATCAAAAACTTACTTTTGGGCTATTTTGATAGAAATGCAAGGCTAACCCCTAACAATTGTTAAATTTATGCTAAAATGTTTTTTTTGCTAATTTGGATAAAAATGCGAGGCTAAATGTCAAATTTGTTAGTTAAGAATAAGTCATTACTATCTGGTTATTTATACTTGAAATTAAAAGTGATGTTTCTGCTTTGTTTTGTTTTAAATAAATAAGTGCTCCAAAAGAAACATGCAATTTATTTAGTTTGGTCTTTTATTGGTTCTGTAATATAAAGGTAAATACCTTACCATTTAAAATGAGAGTCAAATCCAATCTAATGTACCCTAACTATCAAGATTAATCTCTTGTCGTTTTCATGCCCAGATATTCAAGAATATTTAAGGCCGGTATTACACAAAACATAAGATACACCAATACTATTTTAGGTTTCATTATTGATTATAGATGAGTTTGAGTTTTGCCCGAATTTAAATGTAAGATTACCCACTTCATCAGAATGTTTAGCTATTTTGATTAAGGCTAAACCCTATTTGAATTTGAATTGTCCCAGTAAATTTGACTTTTTTTATGTTTACCCTTTCTGTTTTCAACTGATAAAAGTTTAATCATTAACATTCATATTTTGAAAATGTTGATGAAATATTGGTTTAACCCTTTTACTTCTGATGTCAATACAAAGGACTTGTATAATAATCACTACAACTCAAGAAACACATGCTAACTCACACAGTCATGTATTGACCGGCAATCGTGGACGGGGCATTGTCCGACCGTCTTCCCTCTTTTGTTTATACTCTAACGTTTTCGGATGATCGCCATAGGATTTGTACACGGGAAAAGATCGTGGACGTTGTGTCAATCGTGGACGCATTGTTTGACTCCCAATTCTTTTGTCCGACGACCACGATTGCCGGTCAATACAAACGCACACATACACACTTTAAGGTGTATGGTCCAACTAGCCAAGGTGATTATTTATAGTGCTGTATTTTCAAATAATTGAGCATTCATAATCACTGCCACTTAGATTTAAATCTGAATATTGTCAACACGGCATATTTAT
Organism: Crossaster papposus; assembly: GCA_037893245.1. NCBI lineage: Eukaryota > Metazoa > Echinodermata > Asteroidea > Velatida > Solasteridae > Crossaster > Crossaster papposus. The sequence continues at coordinate 547,501 of JBAIAA010000947.1, forward strand.
ACTAGGTCCTCTGGTAATACAGCATGTAGGCTTTCTGGGAATAAACCTCTTTAGTAGTTGACGCGTACACGCTCTCATCTGAGATGCACAGCCAGTTGTCACTGAGGGGTTCGTTGCCAATAGAAGGCACCCTTCTAAAGGTCAAGAAGTGTCCGGTGAATGCATCGCCGACGTGAACCACAGCCGAAGCCAGTCGATATCTGGACTCAGCTGGTCTCCAGCTGGTATATAAAGAAAAGTGAATCCAAGAAATCACTCAATTGTATCGAGTGCTGAAATAATAACAATTGGGTGATACATCGTAAACAAACCTTTCAAACTATCGCTTAATCCAATAACATCCAACACTGAACAAAGAACTTCTTTATTCCTGCTGTTGGATCTTGTTAGATTCAGCAGGATTTTAATAGTTGAGTATTATAAAATACTTGGAGCAGGGTTAGGGTTAAGAATATTAATTGGTGCTTATTTCCTCAATACCTAACATCAGCAATCCCATTGACTTCGCCAGCATGACTTCCTCCTCTACTAATGCTACCCTCCTCATCAGACGTTACTGATGCATTATGGGATAGTCGGGGGGACATTTGGCCGAGGCAACCACCAACCAACGATTTGCCAGAGGGGTCTGTCAGAAAGCTTCCTCCAATGAAACTCTGGCTGCTCTTTCTGCTTTAAAAGTGTAAAAAAAAATATAACAAAATGTATGAGTACAGCAAAGAATTTTTTCCTTTGTCTCGAGTTTGCTCACAATAGCCTCGGCACAGTCATATTCTTGATTTTATTATACCTTTGGGGTGTGGTCATGGGTGTGGTCATGGGCGTGGCCATGGGCGTGGTCATGGGCGTGGTCATGGTTCCATCCTCTGATATATCTGACGACAGTCTCATCAGTTTGGCTCCGCCCTGCGTACTGTTAGCCATAGCCACTGTCTGCTTGTAAGGGCTCATGTCTAGGTATTCAGGGAACATGACGTATTCCTCACGACGCGACGGGAGTCCGTTAGGTAACCAGGTCACTCGCTGCAGATGAATGCACAAACACTGTGGAAGCTGAAAAAAAACACACAAAAAACCCAGAAAAATAGCAATCATTTCAGAGCAACCATTCGTATTCCTCACGACGCGACGGGAGTCCGTTAGCTAACCAGGTCACTCGCTGCAGATGAATGCACAGACAGTGTGGAAGCTGACAAAACAAAAAAACCAAAACAGAAAAATAGCAATCATTTCAGAGCAACCATTCTCAAATGTATATTTTGTGAGAGCTGAAAGCTATTATTCGATGCTCTTAATTATTGTCTCTCCTTGGTTGAATTTTGAACCTAATATTCCTGACATACAATTTACTTCAATTTGTGACAGATATAACCATTTATCGTTTACTTCTAAAACAGAAAGTGACTCACCTGCCAAACCAGACACTAGTGAAAAGAGAAATCAATTACAACAAAAATTACCTTTCCAAGTGTCAGCTGTTTATGAAACATTCGTCGACATTTCAGCGATGATTCTTGGTTTTCGTCCTTGTCACTGGGAGGAATGACCAGCTCAGATGAACCGATGTCATTGGTGCCAGGTATCCTACCAAATATAGAACAAGTGGGCATGTCCTTTGGCCCGTCACTCTGATTGGCTGATGAGGTTTCTGGGTGTGACTGAGATGTTGACTGGCATTTGGGAGGGGTTATCTCATATGAGCATTCACGTCCTCCTGGAATAGTTTCAAGCTCAGTCATTTTTTCTTGCTGGATATTGCTTTTATGAGACGCATTTGTCTTTGTCTTGTATCTATTTCCTACTTGTCTGTTGTTTATCAGGCATTCAGTTTTAGACGAATCAGTTTCCAAATCTCTTTTGCTGCTATTGACGAAGGAAGTCTGTTCTTCTTGCATCATTTGCTCTGCAGTTCTTTTCACGTTTGCTCCATTTATTTGTGTTGCTTTGTTTAAATCTTGAGTGCAAATGCCGTTCTCTTTTAATTTGCTACAGTTGTTATGTGTTTCATCCGTATCAACAATTGTTAAAGAACCATTGCAAATGATTGTGCTGCTCTTAATAACCCTCATGTGATCTTGTTTCTCTTCAGAGGATGCATCTGTTTCCAAGTTACTATTGCCATGGTAACACAGAACTGCATCAGTTTCTTTTTCTACTGTTGCCTCCGAAGACAGATTGTTATCATTTCTGTCATTTATCTCGTAATCAGAACTGTCCGTTTGAGAGTTGCTAGACAACACCTCAGAGGGCAGAGTTCTCACATGCAAATTACTGTGCGACTGATTACTGATGGGAGGGGCCTGTTTGATAGTAGGCGGAGCTTCTGCTGCTGCAGAGTAATTGTCTGTACTCTCTACTGGTGGAGCCAGGATAGTTGTTGAATAAGGCGCAGCCAATTGTGAACTAGGCGCAACATTAGACGAGCAAGGCGTGGTTACTAGCAAAGAAGGCGGAGCTACAACAGAAAGTGACTTGGCTGCTGGGACTTTCTTTGGTGTGGGCGGGGTTATTCTTCTTGATGAAGGCGGAGCTATGTGGCCAGATTTGATTGAAGGAGAGGCAGTCTTGCTTGCAAGTTTTCTTGAGCACTCTGTGCATTCGACGTCGTGGACCAACTCACATTGGGTGAATTTAGCCAGGATGAATTCTAGAGATAATGACCCAAAGACCGTTGTTGGGAGGGGGAGTGTCAAGCAATCAAAGCTGCTGTAGGTGACTGGATTCTGAAATCAACAAAAGAAAAGTGACTATCAATTTGTCATGGAAAGCAAACAAGATGAATCTAAGGCATAAAAAAAAAAAATGTTATGTTGGCGTAACCCGACCGACCCTAAAAATACGGCCGACCCTGGATATTTTTTTTTTCAAGGGACGAAATTTAATGATTAAAATCTATATAAATCTAGTTATAAATACGTTTGAAACCATTTCTGACCGTTTCTCATTGTTGTGTGTGTGGATTGTGTATATATTGAACCTGGACACGCTATCGTGTATCACTACCGGCTTAAACAATTAGAAAACATATCATTTTCATTGCTGAGAGGGAAAAAAAAAAATAAAAAAATAAAAAAATCCCTACCTACCTACCCTATTTTTTTGGGCCCGTTACGCCAACATAACATTTTTTTTTTTTATGCCTAAGTAGAAATGTGTATTAACCCTCGAGTGATTTAATAGGAACCACCCTCATTCACCATAATTATGGTAAAAGTCAAACACCCAAAATGTTGGGCTCTGAAGACCGTGGTATGTCTGAACCCTTAACTTTACAAAGTGGAGACAGAGACAAGTTGAGTCAGATTCAGGCAAGACAAAGGAACCAGCTAGTAATTTTTCCTTAACCAGTTCGCGCCGGATGACGTATATAAACGCAAAATTTCCCCCAGATTCAAAACGGATGATGAATAAACACGCCACGAGCAAGGCCGGAAATGTCTGTCAGCAGCGAGCAAAGCCGGAAATGCATGGGTGTGCTTCCCGGCACTATCGGCCTTAACCCGCTATGGATCGAGTTTCGTAAAAATAATCCCGCCCCTCGGCTCGGTGATGTTAAAATAATCCCGGCGCGATTTAATGTTACTCTCTTGCAATTACAAGTACTGGTACATATAACCCTAGCTACGTCTACACCATATGTGCTAATTATCGCGGTATAATTACCCTTTGTCCACAGACTGTACATGACAGATGATTAGCTAGCAATCCTCTGAATGGTGACTCCCCATCACGGCTAGTAACTTTAGGTAAATTAGCCTCAATGTTGGAATGAAGATCCAAGTGTAGTGTGGTCAAGCCATTCCTTCCTGGTTCCTACAAAATCAAACAAACAAATATTTGTATATCAATCAATTTTGTTTGGTCCTATCAACAAAGGCGGATCAATTCAATGTTTTATTGGGGGAAGAGCTTAAACTGTTCTGTGGATGGGTGTATTCAGTGGCTGCTATTTTATAATTATTAATAATTCTGATGCACTGCCTTAACCAGTTCGCGCCGGGATTATTTTAACATCACCGAGCCGACGCGTGGGATTATTTTTAACAAAACTTGATCCGAAGCAGGTTCAGGCCGCCAGTACCGGGAAGCACACCCACGCATTTCCGGCCTAGCTCGCTGCCGGCCGACAGACATTTCCGGCCCAGATCGCTGCTGAGAGACAATTCCGGCCTTGCTCGTGGCGTGTTTATGCGTAATCCGTTTTGAATATGGGTAAAACTTTGCGTTTATATTTGTCATCCGGCGCGAACTGGTTAATGCAGTCAACCCTAACAGTCCTCAATCCTCCAAAATCAATAGAATTGTGCACACACCCTAGGGAGTTAGGGTGTAAGTCCCTAAATGTACATGTGTAGATCGACATATACAAATATGGCCATATTTTTGAATTGCAATGATTCATGATTAATTTTGAGCGTCTTTCACCATTTCACCCTGTACACAATAACAAAGGTCAAAACTGTCAATAAAATTCAAATATTGTATTTGTTGAAAATTGACCATAATAAATATGCTGTGCAACTCAATCTTTATAATGACTTCTCTCATTCAGCACTAGACAGGTCCCTGGGGTAGATTTATGATTGAACGCAAGAAACGTTTATATGACATCCTGGAAATGAGACTTAGATTAGAACCATATCGCCAACAGATGGTTCCAATCAGCCTAAATAAATTCCATGCTACCTACCCATATTCCTAATTATTTTCCATCATTTTCCTTGATGGGTTTCACGCACTGATTTGATGGAGAAGTCTAGCAGGTGGGTGGATAATTGTATTTCCTTTCATTACCGTGGTCAATTTTAGGGCTAAGTTGGTGAAGAACAGTACAGCAATCGGAGCTGTTTATTTTCAATATATACTATTATTTGATTATTCAAACTTGAGCGTTATCAAATATTTAAATATATTATTCTTTAAAATCACTGCCCGGTAGTAGTACATGTCAAATCACTCCAGCTGCACTGCGTTGTAGGATTCTTTGCATGTGCAATGAAGAGTGCATCTATAGTTATTATATGGGCATACACACTATATGGCTTTGCTTACACAGTGTAATACACCGTGACCTTATAGCATGACCCAGTTGACCCTGCTTACTTATATACATGTATGGCATTCCTTGGAGTGCTTTGGAGTGCCATGTAAGTAGTGGGGTTTTATTTGGTGACTTTTGAAGTGTTAACAAGAGGAAGGGTTCAAGATTCATCAAAATTATCCCTAACTCCTATTCCTACTATATATTATGGATGTACATTGTACGAGTTAAAGCCTTGTAACAGCAGTACTTTTGTTTCGATAATGCTGAAATTGCATAATCAAATGTAGTTTCCAAAGTTGTTTGGTTTTTTTAACAGATTTGCAGGATGGAGGAAGGTGAAGACCATAATTTTACTTCACATGGGAATTTATAACCCTTGAAAGGCAACATATAGAGTAGGTAAACCTTTTCCACTGATTTTTATGTTAAGGAAAAACTACAAGATTTTCTATCTCTATATATAACTCAGCTATTTTACAAATCATCTAGTGATTCTAACTGCATATATTCCAACAAGGAAGCTGGACATTACAAGGGAAGCGGTACATTCTCCAACAATCCAAGATCAGATCCCAAAAAGGCGAAGTCTGCTGTACCGAAGTGGGGACCTTGCCAGACTCAATTAGAGAGAATTCCCTCCATCATTCAACCATCATTTCCAGAAATGCCCAGAGACAGCACAAAATGGGTCTTAAAATTGCCAGGAATCTGCTCAAAATTGACAGACTGAAAGAGTTGTCATTTCCTGGACCCAGGTGCTGAAGATGTCAGATCCTGAACCAATTGCGCAGAGTACAGAAATTGTACATAAAATGTACATAAACTTTATTTTAGGGGGGAGGGGGTACTTGTACAAGAAGCCCAAGCAGAATAAATCTTTAATGATTTCTCAATGGAAAATATATACTGACAGTTTGGGTAAATTTTGTAATTTCCAAAAAAACAACTTCAAGGACATTTAATGTTACTCTTTTGCAATACACAAGAGTCATCCAATTTAAAACAATTCTCAATGGAAAACTTGACTTTGAATTAGGGTTCTCTTAGTCTTACTCTAAAACAAACTTGACCAGTCTTGACCTAGTTTCCTAAGAAGCCATCCAGATGTGGTCTAGATTGTTCAACCCGATGCATTCTTACAAGAAGATCAGCTCTTGCCAGGAAGTCGTAGATTTTCAACTAATCTAGAACAGTATCCCACAATCCCCTTTTAAAAACACACATTTACCAAGACCTTCGGATGTTGTCAATATGCATAAACATAAACACAGTCCACCCCCCCCCCCCCTTACACATCCCCACAACCAAACACTCACTCAATCTGTCAACTGCCAGGAATGATATTCGTTATTTAAGTTTGTTATTTATATACACTAAGAAAGAAGAACTGGTTAATTTAATCAGATTTTCGTTTTCCCGTTGGATACTTCTGGGTTTCTGGATGAGTGAATGACATGTAGACAGTATTGCGAGTCATTAAAGCAATCTCCATTTAAGGAGATTTAGCTATCCTCGGATAAAGGCATCATAGACATAGCTTAGAGGTGTGTTTCACAAAATCTGAAGTAAAAAAATGCAACAAAATTGAATGACCCCCACTGACCATAGGTGACCATTGGCCAAATTCTGACCTCGACTGACCATTAGGTGACCATTGGCAAAAAAAAATGGATAAAGGCTGCGAGAGAAGAAGCATTTCGTAATTTTACAGAAAATGACCCCCACTGACCATTAGTGACCATTAGGAAAATTCTGACCAAACTGACCATTAGGTGACCATTGGCCAAATTAACGGGATTGAGGCAGTGAGTACCCTTCCATTTAAACACAGGTACAAACAATTGAGGAATTTTGAGAATTGAGGATGAATGCATTTTTTTTATTAGGGCAATCCAAGGATTTTGGAGGATTGAGGATGGTTGCTGGCAAAGAGGACCTAGGGGGTTAGGGTTAATACAGGGCACACCTATCTCAATATTATTAGGGTTTTGACTTACAATCAATCTGGAGGCATCACACAGAGGTACGGGAGATGAAATGGGTTCCTTCTCCTCCCCCAAGACAGACAGAAGAAACTGGAACAACTCGTGAGCATCCTGCAGAAGAAAACAAAGACGACCAAATTTACTTACAAAGAAACACGAGGCAGTTAGGCGCAACACGTAATCTTAAACCAAATCTTAAACCAAATCTTAAACCAAATCTTAAACTTAAAATACTAATACAGAAAAGCAAAGATTTAATTGATGTCCAGTGTTTCCGTGACTTGCCTGTTGATCTTTGTCTGCTTTCCAACTAAATCCGTACAGAGCATGTAGTACTTCATGTGGAGAATAGACCTGGCAACCGCTATGGTTAGCAGAGAGGTCATTAACAACTGCAAATAAAGAATACAAGGATGTGACATGAATAGGTTAACGCTTTGCACAAAGAGACCAAGAATACAGACCCATAAAAGGGCTGCATAGCTCAGTAAGTAAAATATATGGACAGCATTCAAGAGGTTACAGGTTCCAGTCCAACTAGAATTGTTGGGAAGTTACAACCGACAGTTGAAAGAAACAAAGTGACCAAATAGAAATTCTGTAGATAAAGAAGGGAATAATTTTAAAACACATTTTCTAAGTCTAATAAAACTAGTCTTTAGTTTCTACAAACTCTTTACAATTATAATTATAAGAAACATGTGAATCTAGGGTTTTGATATTTTGATGGCTTTTTATTTTTCTGCACATGTACTGTATGGAGCAAGCCTAGATGTTTTGCTAAAACAGAGCCATGAGATTTGGTACCGACTTTATCCATTTTAATAGCGCCCTGGCCTGTCAGTAACCAGCTGAAGAAAGTAAATCCTTCCGAGACCAATACTAGTAAGTCAGTAATTTTGCCACAATAATTTACTTGTAGTACCTTCTAGAGTCTTGGAAAGTTTGTAAGCCAGCTCATTACGTTTCCCCTTGAAGAACCCTTGCCTAAGAGCTCTCCTGAGCCAGTTGACGAATGCGGGGCAAGACGCCAAACTCTGTAAGATGGTGTTCAAGTAGCAGGTGTTGCCAAGATTCTCAAGCCCAGCAACCTTCCCTGTTATTATTATCAATCAAGATAGAAACAAATACCGTCAATGTTTATAAAAATGATTCCGGCAAAAGTAATTGGAAAGGGGTTCCATTTGAAAGTCACATTTCACAAATTATATTTTTGCATTTTGCAAATAAAAATAACAAGTCTGATGTCTTTTCCCTTTTTTTTCATTTTCAGGATTAGAAACATTTTATTAAATTAAAAAACTCTTAACTTTATAGATGAAAAGCTTGAACACACAGAACCTGGACATAATCTGTACCCTTCCACCAAAAAACCCAAACATTAACAAGACAGAAATCTGGAAAGAATGAGAAGAGTCAACTCAAGAACCTTTTTGTTTTGGATTTGGAATCGAAAATGTTTCTCATCATTTTCAGCTAGATTTATTTCTTTTCAACATTTTTTCAATGATTGGCCTTCATTAATTTGAAATTATAAATGGTAAACAAAGTGGCGTCAGGATGCAACATTCTTTCCCAAGTTGTATGCAATCCCACAAGTATAAAAGTTAAAACATATCGTCATCTTTTCAAAATTCATTTTCAATTTTCATATTCTTTTTCCTCACTTCGTTTTGATGTTCCATATTTGCGACTGCGTCCTTCGCCATCCGGTCCCCAGAAAATGTAGGCGAGAGTAGCTGTTACCGCCGCCCCTACTCCCAAAAAAGGAAGGTACTTTTCAGGAATGACCAGTCTGCCTTTCGGAGTAAGCATGACTGAATTATTCGTTATACAAGCTGGGAAATCACCTACAAATAGCCCTCTTTGCCGTGCATAACTTCCAACACTAAGGAAGCTGCCATCTTGAATGATTAACTGGTACCAGTAATCAAATGCAGCGCGAATGAAGACAGAAACGGAACCAGCGGTCCCGGCATTTAAATAAACTTTGACCTTTGGGCAAAAATGACAACAATAATATTTGATATAAGTTGATGGTGCATGAAAGTGTCTGTTTTCTCTCGAGTGCAGGTAAAAATGTATAACCATTACGAACTATCTGAGCCTAGTCCATTGAAGAACATCAGCCAATAAGTGTTTATGTGCAAATCCGAACATTTTAGGGCCTTTTTGCAGCAAAAGTGCAGATAATCTTGTTTTGAGAATCATTGTCATTGAGCTATCATCATTGGAAAAGAGATTTCTAACTTAATGAGGTTGCCAATGTGTCGTCTAAACTCGTAGTAAGGCATTGGTATTAAATGAGGGCAATGATAAACAAAATGAGGGCAAGGTTTGCAGTGGGAGGTGGGGAGAAAAAAATTGTTGCGTTGTTTTATTTCATTTGTTTTCAGTGATGCTTAAATGGGAAGGTGTTTAGCAACTGATAATGATAGTTACCATTGTGAATATTGTGATGGCGATGATGATTATTTGATGATGAAGATTTAAGACAGTGGCAATTATTAACGATTGAATATCCAATCAATGATGATGGAAATAATGGTGATGATGGTGATTATGATATTGTGACCTTGTGATGATAGTAAAAACCATGGTTTCGATTGAAAAATTGTGTTGACAAATTGAAAAAATGATGTTGATAGTAATCATTCGTTTGAAGATGGTGGAAAAGATAAAATAAAAATGATGGACAAAGAAACATTTTTTCTACAAATGATTACAACAAAATTACAAATCAAAACATAAAAAGGGAATTTATAGAATTCAATTTATGTTTATTTCAACAAATATTCAATAATGTAGGCTGTTAACAAAGACAGAGTTGATTTTAAAATCATTTGTGTGCATCATTTTACTGATATCGCTCACTGTTCCAAAACTTAAACGATGGACAAAACAAAAATCCAAATGGATCACAACTAATCACAACATAGTATTAAAGTTTCTTATTTACTTAAATCCAACAGGGAAGGCGTTTGAAACTAGCACTGGTCCTCAACAACGTAGTGAAGGAAAAGAATGGCAACAGTTACTCAAAGTGATCATGTCAATCTTCAAATTCTTCATCAGTCTTCAAATGTTTTCCTGAAAATGCAACTTGCATAGAGTCAGCCAAGATGAAGGCATGATGACTTTATGTTTAGACCATATCTAATAAGGAATTTCTTTTAATACCTGTTATTTTTTTTAAAGATTCCAAATGGGATTCCAAATACTTTAGAGTAGACTTATATTTCTTCAACTAATTACTTCATATTTTTTGTTAATGATACTAACAGATATCTCTACTCCAATTGAACATTTCTTTTCTGGTAAACTTTTTAACAGTATTTTAAAAAATAATTTGGGAAGGTTAATTATAAGTTGATATTTACAAAAAAACTTTGCCCTCTGCTCTTTGTGTTAATTGAGAAATGTTTGTTTTTAGCAATATAATAAATTATTCATTACAGCATTGTATTTCTTAAATCATGTACGTTTTAGTTAATGTTTCAATAATAATTCACAACAAGGTTAGGAACAAAGTAGGAATAGTAAGGAGAAAAAATCAATTTTAAAGTTTAGGCCAAAGATTCCTCTAGGTAGTTTGAGTTGAGGGTGTTAACTGCATGGACAAACTTGCACAGTCTTACAGTATTCAATTGTCAGGGTTTGCTTCAAACTCTTGCTACTTATCTAACTTAAATGAATCATGTGTGATCTTAGGAGTTACTCTAAATTTAAAGATCTTTAGAAAAATGCAGGAAAAAAACTTGTTTAAAAACCGTTAAAACAACAAAAACGATTCAAAACTGTTATAAACACATCTGCATCTAGGGTAGCATTAAAGGCAATAAACATCCAAACATATTGTACATTTTATGGAACAAATATATTTATGATGCCGAAACATTATCTTGTCAGTTCTGTTTACTTTTGTGGAAAGAATTTGTTTGTTCCATTTTATTTCTCAATATTACCCTGTCTCTTGTTCCTTCGTCACCAACTCAACTCCAGACATCCATCTCGTCAATCCATTTCTGACATATAGAAGCATTCTGGAAGTCATCCACACTTGAGACGTTTGACAAGATGCCCCAAGATGCTGGGAGCAGCTCATTATCTGATATGATAAGAACCTTCTCCATGGATGATACAAGTGCTACGCTAATCGAACAGTTGACATTTTGAGCCGTTGGTGATGTACGATGACCTGGAGTCATAAGTTCATACCCCTTAGAGGAAGGACCCTTAGAAAGATCTTGACTTGTTGATGCTGGGATGTATTGCTGACTCGGTGGAGGAGGGTGAGAGGAGTCAGGGTGAGTTCTTGAAGGGGCTGGTTCTTGGATACTTGACTGAATGTTGGTCTTGGTTGTAGTGGCTTTCCCCTGCATTGCTTGGTTTCCAGCATTTGCTTGACTTTGGGACTGTAGGTCTTTTGCAATTAAAGCTCATGTATAACAAAAAAATTAAAAATGGGAAAAAAATATCAAAGATACAGTAGCCAATGAGGTCCTTCATTAATCGTTTAGTTTAGGACACTTTCATTGTTTACAAGTTGTGTTAAAAAAATTGCTTTTGCAACTGATGACTGCAATCCGAAGTGACATTTGCAGCTTCAAACAGTTGTTTTTTCTTCAGATTACCAAAACTCTAGGTTTTTATAATTTTGATCAATTTGGAAAAAATTCGGATTTTATTATCCATTTGGTGCCAGTCACAGCAGTTCAGACTTCAGATCATTTACTGTTTGTGGAAGTTTTACACCATAATTTCCCTCATAAATAATAAAAAACGAATGTCCATCTGCAAAATTAACATAAGCCTGTTTTTTTCCAAAAAATTTTAAAATGAGTTATGCGGCTTGTTTTCAAAGTTAATCATTCCCAAAAGGTGTCCTAAACTATACGATTACCGATGTGTCATTGATAGAAATAATATCTCTGAAATGTTGCAACAAATTTACTTTTTCTGCTCATTAGGTTAAAAATTACAACTGTAGCTGTCACTTTGAAGCATTCATACAAATTGCCTTTTACTTTTAGCAGATGAAATCTTTACCTTTGTAATCAGTGTGCAGTCTGCTCAGTGGTTTGCCTTTGTAGAAGACAGACTCCCAAATGATTGGATTCTTTCTGATCCAATTGAGTGATCTGTGTTTCACCAACGACATCATATGACACAAGGATGTTGATCCAGTAGGCAGGTTCTTCATTGGAGTGGTTGGGAGGACTGTTCCGTCAGAGTTTAGTGAGCCATTCACTAGATCCTTCTGAAAAGCCAGAAGTTCATTCTAAATTAAAGTTTCATTTGCCAAATATAAGTTCCTTGAATAAGGAAGCAATCGCGAAGAAAAACTGACAATAGATTGAGTTTTAATCAATATACATTGTAGAGCTGACCAAAGAAATCGACTGAAATGGGATTTGAACCTGCTACCAGCAGAACTCCGTACTTCTGCTCTTCCAACTAAGCTATCTAGCCCTACATTAGGTTTTTTTCATTAGGCACTACAGTACATGTAGCAAAGTGAAAGCCTTTCAACTGAACTGGGAGAAGTTGAACAAACTACAACAACAATTACATAATGTATTCATTTTTTTTCTTCTCTTTTGGGGTCAAGGTTTTGGCTCTCCTATTTCTTTATAGGATTTGTTTTAATTTAACCCCAAATCTCAGTCCTGCAATAATTGAAAGCGAATCTTCTCAATACGAAAAGTTAATTTTCATTTGTCTACTCACCTTTAGTTTGATGGAAAGAACATTTTCTCCTGGGTTGACAAGTCCCTTTTGAAGTAAATTCTGCAAAGAGGGAATGTCTTCTTCATTACTGGAAGATTTAGGGTTGCAATTTGGTGGTCTCTGGTTTTTACTTGATGAATGATCTGCATTTGTCTTCGCTTGGTTTCTTGCGAGTGTCTTAGATGTTCCAAGTGTTCTTTGGTGGTTGCCAGATGTCTGTGTTTCGGTTCTGGTCAGTGTTATACATGTAGCTTCTTTTCCAGTTTTCAATGTTGATTGATGAGATTGTGCAGCTGGGGTGGACAAAGTTATTGACGCAATTGCTCTAGGATCAGAGGGGTTGCAGGTACTTGAAGGAATGCTGAAACTGCTTGTTGCTGGTGTCTGGAACTGTGTCAAAGCCAAACTGTTGCTTGATGAAGACAAGCTTTGATCTTGACGTTGTCTTTGAGTAGTAATCGAGTTACTTCGCGGCAATGTAGCACTACTCACTTTTTCAACCTGAAAATTTTTAGGAACTGTGCCTGGAACTGACAGACTACTTGCTAGTGCTTCCAAAGTGTTCCTTGATAAAGTTTTTGTCCCACGGTCTTTCAGGCTACTGGCGTTGATTTCGTAAACCACAACTTTTTTTGGCTGACTTGGAGCTGATGTAGATCCTGAAGTATCTGTACTCTGACAAAAAATGACGTCTTTGTTTTGTATTGAAGTCGCCACTTGGCTCACAAGTGTTTGGGTATTAACTGTGATTGCTGAAGTCCTTTTTATGGTTTTGGAAAATTCAGAAACTGGAGTTGAGGAAACTTGGACAGGGGGTCTGTAGGTTAGTGAGACAGGCATTGTTTCTTTGATGTCTGATGATAGTGCTGGATGATTAACAGTGCTGGGAAGCTTTTCTGGAAGAATGTATGCTTTTTTAGTTCTTTCAGGAGCTTGGTTTGTGGCTGAGACATTGGGAGGTGTTTTTGTGGTTCTTGTTGTTTCATCTGAAAGATTGGAAGTGTTTGGTAACTTTACAGCAAGATTTGGTGCCATCGTGGTACTTGCTGCATTCTGTTTGAGGCTGTCAACTGAGAAGCCTCCTGTTTGAAGAGAAAAGTCTCGATCACTGGAAGGTTCATCATTCTGGTTTTTGCCTCTTGAGTCACCATTAATGCCTTTTTTCACATGTAAACCTGTTGTTTCTGAAAGATATCCATCGTTACTGATGCCTGAAGCTGGTGAATATGGAGGACTTTGCAAAGGGCTTCTCCTGATGTCTTTGTTGATAGAAACTGTATCTCTGTCAAAGGAGCAAGGAATGGACTTGCTTTTGTCCGGGGGGCTTGGCCTAGAGTTTGAGGAACTATTGACAGAGTTTGGAGGGTTAGGTTGATGAGATCTTTCATTGATAACAGGCGACATGTCTCTAATGTTGAAGCACTGAAGGGATCGACTCCTTATTTCTTCTTCTCTTTGGTTTGGCTGCAAGTTTGAAGAACCATCTACCAATATGGGACTTGGAGGTTTGACTTGGTGAAGGGTTTTAGAAGGATTGGCTTTGAATGGTGGCTTGAATGTTCTGGTGAGGGTGATCTCAGGCGTTGATTTGCTTTGAGTCTTGATCTTGAAAACTTGAGTAGATGGCAGGTTAGAACTTGATGGCTCCTCTACTTTCTCTTTTTGTATAAGTATGGCTTCTTGACGAGGAAGAGAGGACTTGTTTGATGGATCATCATGTGAAGGTGTCTGCGTGATGCTAATCGGCTTGCTTTCCAGAGGTTTGTAAATAATGGCGTTAGATTTTCCAGAAGATATAAGTTGTGCCAGGGGAGAGTATTCTGCGAGTTGCCTCTGTTGGAGAACAGCAGCAAGCGACTTGTGCGACTGAAGCAACTTAAGCAGTTGCTGCTGTCTTCTCGTCATGTTCTGCACCTGCATTCTTGCCTCTTGCTGCTGCTGTTGACTGCTGGGTGTTGCGGCTTGCTGTTTGAGCAGGATGCCGAGTTGTTGGCGATGTTCTCGCTGTCTTGCACTGAGGTGACGAAGTCTGGCCTGCATGTCTTGAAGACTTCTCTTGATTCGATCAGCATCTGGAAATAAAAGAAAAAATGTTGCATATCTTCGCACAAAATTTACTGGTATTTTCTAAATAAAAAGTTAAACAATATAATCTCCTGACGAACATCGCATTTGGTATTAATCAAAGGTGATATTCAAACACTGACAAGTTACTGATTAAGTTTAATAGTGTGAGCTTCAAATATATTTAAGCTTTCTCAAGCTATCTTTGTAATTTGCGTAAAAAAGTTTGTACTATACAGTTTGAAAAATTCCAGAGATTAATTTATATGGAATGTTAATTGTCCCCAGGATAATGTTTAACAATTAATTGCGTGCATACCCACTGTCCTCACTGATACTTACTTTTTACATCTTTATCTTTACTGCTCATCATTTCTCTTATCTTCTGTTGCATCATCTCCATCTCAATGAGAGATGCATCATCGTCACTTCTCTGTGATCCAACAACGTCAAAGTTCTCCTCCAAATGTGGAACGGTAACTAAGCCAAGTCCAGAACCTGAATTACTGTTTACAGTTTTAGATCCGAAACTATGATAGGTTGGGTTCGGCAAAAAATTGTTGAATGTTGTATCAGTGGTTATGAGTGCTGGTGCTGTCTGCAGTTGACTTGAGGATGGAACATTCAGGCTGCTGCTAATCTGTCTAGGAGCAGGTGCCAAGACATCCAGTGGATGAGTTGTTCTTCTTACAAGGTTTGGGCTCTCTGGTGTTAGTGTTGTGGCCTGGCTGTGCTTGGACTCAGCTAGTAGAGGATGTTTTGGCTCTGGTGTTGTGGCCTGGCTGTGCTTGGACTCAGCCAGTGGATGAGTTGTTCTTCTTACAAGGTTTGGGCTCTCTGGTGTTAGTGTTGTGGCCTGGCTGCGCTTGGACTCAGCTAGTAGAGGATGTTTTGGCTCTGGTGTTGTGGCCTGGCTGTGCTTGGACTCAGCCAGTGGATGAGTTGTTCTTCTTACAAGGTTTGGGCTCTCTGGTGTTAGTGTTGTGGCCTGGCTGCGCTTGGACTCAGCCAGTGGATGAGTTGTTCTTCTTACGAGATTTTGGCTCCCTTGTGTTGGTGTTGAGGATGTGGCCTGGCTGTGCTTGGACTCAGCTAGTAGAGGATGTTTTGGCTCTGGTGTTGTGGCCTGGCTGTGCTTGGACTCAGCCAGTGGATGAGTTGTTCTTCTTACAAGGTTTGGGCTCTCTGGTGTTAGTGTTGTGGCCTGGCTGTGCTTGGACTCAGCTAGTAGAGGATGTTTTGGCTCTGGTGTTGTGGCCTGGCTGTGCTTGGACTCAGCCAGTGGATGAGTTGTTCTTCTTACGAGATTTTGGCTCCCTTGTGTTGGTGTTGAGGATGTGGCCTGGCTGTGTTTGGACTCGGCTAGTAGAGGATGTTTTGGCTCTGGTGTAATTTCTTGCTCGGATGGGATGGTGGTAACACTGGATTGTGTTTGTTGATTTGATTTAATGTTGATTTGTTGATTTACATCTTGATCCCAATCTCCTTGAAAACTAGAACTTTGTACACCTGCAATACAAATCATAATTGGCTTTACTCTTGAACAAATGAGGTAGGTTTTACCACACCATTTTATGACCAAATGTAAACGAGGGTATAAATAAGCAGATTGCCACAGCTAAAAGTAAAACATGTATTTTGTTATTTATTTATTTTTTAAATTTTACCTAAAGGTTCTAATCTTCTGTAAATTTCCGACCATTTTTTTTGCGACTCAAAATTATAATTATTGAGGGCTAGAGGTGGGTAAGTAAACAATCATATTTTTTTATAAGGAAAGTGCATATAAATATTCTTAGATTCCCCCCCCCCCCCTTCTTCAAAATGAATTATCTGCTTTTATTCTTTGTTGACTCACTTGACTAGAATACACATTCGTTATTGGCTGAAACTTTTGTATGGACTATTCCATTAAATAGAAAGGGTTTTTTAAAATGGTGTATAACAATGCTAAACAAAAATTATGTAAACAGCTTCTATTGTGTTTTTGACAGAAGACATTCCTTTTTTATTAATCTGAAGACATATATAGATGAATATATTTGTCTACTTACTGAGATGTGTGTCAGTGCTGCTTGATGTGTCATTCATTATCCTTGGTAACTTCAATGAGGGAGCTTGTGCAAAAACAGGTGAGCACAGCGTGACGATGGGAGACTTGCGCTTGCATGGTATCCTGCAAAATCAAGCATCAATGTAGCTTTCAACCTGAAATATTATTATATTATTACAAAACCAGGATCACAAAATTAAAGAAGTTTACTTGAAACAGACTCTCAGCATGCTCAGCCTCAGGAGTAAAATATAGACTTTTTATAGTGGCGGTTTAATTTACTACTATGGCCTAAAATGTCCGGCATTTTGTATTTTGTTTGAATAAAATTCCCATATTTAGAAATGGAAATTCTTACCTTTGTGTAAAAATAGACTGGGACTTTTGACTTTGCTGAGATGAATCGTCAATTGAAGCACTATCTAGAATGAAATTAAAAGGGTATCCATTCTAAATTTTCAAAATGTCTCTGAAAGAATTATTTGCAGGTAGCCTTAAACACTTATCGTCTTACTCTTATGTTATGGTCCACTTGTCTTACCTGGTGCTTGTAAATATTCAGAGTCTTCCTCGTTGCCATTGGATTTGGAGGAAAAATCTGCAGCAGGTGAGGTTGAAAATCCTTCATGGACTTGAACAACTCGAGAAACTCGCTCCACATTTGGTTCAGTTTGTGATGATGAACGACAGATTCTATAAAATAAAATAAAAAAAATATTGATTTTGAAAGTACGTTCTATTAATCATCAATATCTAAATCATATATTCAGCAGCATTAAGTGGTAAATGTTAATGATATTGATAGGCCATTGACTTTTCACTCAACTGGAATAGTCCGGTCAAGACAGATGGCGAGTCGCATAGTTCCACAGATTCGTCAACTAAAGTTTCGCTTTCACTGCCTCCGTCCATGTTTCACAAAATGTTTAGTCAAAATCAAATTGTGATTGTCAAATCATAGAGCAAGGAACGCTCCTTGCTCTATGGTCAAATTAACGTTGAACTGAAGTGAACACAACTTTGTCCACGTGGTCCGAACTATGCAAATGATTCGTAACTATTTCCGCGCACTTTAGAGTTTCGATAGCGCCCCCTTTTGACACATCTTCACGTACATGATGATTGGTTTTTTTATAGGATCAAATTTTTACCAATCTGGGGAGTTTTACAAACTCAATAAAATCTCTCTAGGTGGCGCTCTTTGCGCGCGTTGAACATTACAGGCATGCATGGTGGCGCTGATTCAGTGGTTGGGAATCTCAATGTGGTAACTAATGTTTATTTATAAAATTAAATTGATATGGCCTCATAATGAATTAGAAACGAATGAAGTATCTCTATAGTAGGCCTACACATTTATACTGAGTTGAGAAGGATGCATTTTCAAAGTTAAAAAACAAACGCAATATTAATCTATGACTATGTCATGTGAAATATGTCATTGACATTGTTGTGAACGTGATCAACAGTGAATGATCAACATTGTCATTTGGTAATTACTTCAGTCTTCATTGTTAGTCTTTATCGCGCATAAACGCAGAGACACTGATCACTATTTTACACACTCTGTCATGTCACTTTTTACATTAAGAATTTGATGAAGATTGTGTCTATCGTGCCTATTTATATTATTATTCATGTTTGAAATCCTTTGTTGTTGTTCTAGTAATTAAATTATTAGGTCTGACTGGAAAACAAACCCTCATCAACATGTCAGAACGAAAGGTTCGCTTCGCTGAACAGGATGCAACATCAAAGACGGCTAGTGATGCAGACCCAGCAAATAACAAGGGTTGGAATCGAACCTTCAGCAAGAAACACACACTGGACAGCGATGAAGAAGATGACGAAAAAGAGGAGACAAAATATGAGCTACAAGACGAAGAAGTCGAGGGTGAGAGATGAGGATGTAATTAATAGAGTCAGTCCTGAACCAGTAAAGCTCCTGGGTGGAGAGAAGCAAGTTTAGGTGAAATAGCTTGCCTAGGGACACAGCAGTTGGATTCGTACTACAGACTCTAGTCTTAGATCACAATTAGTCAAGCCTGTGAGAATGTACTGTGTATTATGTACCTATTTAACAAAGTGTAAAGAGATTGCATTGCATTGTGAGACAGTCTGTGCTCTTGAATGGTGATGCTGTGCATTATAATAATAATATTAACCGTACCCTGCCAGATCCAGCACAGTGCATCTGTGGTGACTGCTTGACGTTGCTGGACTCTGCACACAAGTCAATGTGACAAAATATGCAATTGCGTCTGGCAGGGTTTCTAGCCAAAATACCCTGGAGGGTTAGGGTTAAGGTGATTCTGTCTCATAAAAGCTGTTCCCAAGTTAACAAATCGTATTGTACACTTAACAGGAGCTGAAGATGCAACTCTCATCTCTGATGGAGGTATCCGCATCACACCCTTCAACCTGACGGAAGAGATGGAAGAAGGTCGATTTGATGCCCATGGTAACTACTATTCAAAGAAAGACAAGGAAGTCCACGATAACTGGCTAGACAACATCGACTGGATGCGATACTCAAAGAAAGGCTCGGAAGAGAAAGTTGGGAATGATGAGGACGTCATCGCTGATAGTCCAGAACCGGATCCAAGCAGGCCTGAGTTAAAAATCCTCACAGATATTGTGGGTTTTTTAAAACCAGGTGAAACCATTGCCAGGGCAGTCAGAAGGCTTGGTGGGGGAAAGAAGACCAAAGGGGTCCCAGCTACAAGGAAATGGGGTCCCAAGAAGGCGAAAACAGAGGCAGAAGATGGAAATGATGCACAAGAAGTTGACAAGGAAAGCATGCTGAAACTGACTGAGTTTGTGGATGAGCTCGTAGCAAGTGGCAACTATGAAGCCTACCAATACACCTATGAGAAAATAACCCATCTGCTAAAGGAAGAGGAGGGGCGGAGCAAGAAGAAGGAGGAGGAGGATGTCTTTGATATGTTTGGAGATGAACCAGTAAAAGAGAAAATAGCCACTGGCAGTAAAACGGGTAATAAAAAGTGAAATTTGATTGTAGCTGCTGTTGAAGTAGCCACAATTCCTTTCATGTATTTTAAGAACCTTCATTATCCCTTTCCCTGGTGTAATTTATTACGAACCACATACTGCAAATTCATGGCAAACAGCACACAAATTGTTGAACTCTGATTCTGGAGGTATGCCTAAGTCAGTGTATGCCTAACTCAGACTATTTAGAACAGTCGTACGTTTTTGAAAATATTGTCGTTGTACATTGCCATAATGTCTAAACTCTTTGCTCAGTTACGGTGTTACAAAGAATGAAGGTTACTGAATATTTATTGATCATTTGTATTTCTTTGTTTATAATTTTTTCCAGAAAGCAAAGACACCAAAGGTTCAGGGAACCAGTCAGCCACCAGTGCAAATCCAGCCACCGATTTGGATCCGGACAAAACCTACTGGGAATACAAATGGGAAAATAAGGACGACGTGGAAAAGTACGGACCGTTTCCCAGTTCCCAGATGCAGGATTGGGTGGATCAGGATTTCTTCTCCGATGGTGTGTGGGTCCGGAAAATTGGATCGGCAGGCCAGTTTTATCAGTCCAAGAGAATCGACTTTGACTTATACGATTAAACCATGAGAGATAATCAGACTGGATTATATGTGCTTGAATGGACAAGGATTCAATCCACTGATGTGCAGACATTAAATTAATATTGAATTAATATTAAAACCAAGAGATGGCCCTTTCCCCCCAGTTATGGCTGAATTCCCCTGATGAATTCGTTCATTTCCTGATGCTTTTATGTCCAAGGGAGCCATTACTCTTTCTACCAAATTCTAAACTTGCATACATAGCTGCAAGTTTGCTGGAATTTCTCGAAACACAAATAAACCACAAGGGAAACTGATTAGGTAAGTTTGCATCAATTTCTTTGTTCACTTTGAAATTTGTGCAAATTTACCGTCAGTTTTTCTTGTGGTTTGTGTATTATAAAATAAAAAGTCGTATCCTCATTGAGTGATCCCCACAATGTCGCTTCAGGTCGTATCGTAAAAAGCGGGCGTGATCCCTGACTATACGTAATTCTGGTGTTTATGAATTTTGACTAGCGCCCTCGAACAAAGATAGTGACAATTCGGGAGACCTCCAACATCGGGCAAGGTAGCTCAGTTGGTAGAGCGCCGGTCCAGTATTCCGGAGGTCAAAGGTTAGAGTCCCGCCTTGCTGATTTCTTTGTTCACTTTGAAAAAACAACAAAGTGTATTGCAAAAAGAATGATTTTGTTTAACCCTAACCCTCCCAAATCAATAAGATTTTGCACACACCCTAGGGAGTTAGGGATAAAAGGAAAAAAGGAGACCCAGAAAAAAAAAGAAGCGTGCAGAAATGATTTCTTTTTATGTGGCTTGATTCTCCCCATCATTGAATGTAAATACATGTGTACCAATTGGAATTTTTTATTGACCGGTGGGATTTTATTTTATAAATGTTGCCTAAAGTGATATTTCCTTGTGGGTTTTGGACGACCAGTGCCAGCAGTCCTACATAAAGACAGACAATGTCACCTGGATTACTTCACTTTGTAATTTTATGTACACCTTTTTTTGTAACTTGCTTGTAAAAAGTACACTGGAATTGTGTTTTTAGGTTTCCTATGTAATATTCTCCTGAATGTTTGTTTTTTCAGTATCGTTTGCATTTAAATCAAACCTAAACGTTCATTATTTTTAAAACATTGTTTCTTGCTCAGCAAACATGGGAAATGTGGCTATGGTCATGTTTTGAATGGGTTTTGATAGCAGATTAATTTCAAATAAGTGGATTATATAAATAATATGAATTTCAAATATTAGGAAATTGGGCACGCTGTGACAGTGCTAGTTATTTTTAAGTGGAATTTGTTAAAATCATAATACACTGTACATGTATTTCTTTTAATAACTAATTATACCGTAATTGTTTTCATTAAACAGAGCAAGGACATAGTTAAAGGGCTGGTTTGGTTTCAATTTGTTTTCTACCCTTTACATCACAATGGGTTCAAATTTTAAGATTACAAGTTCCAAGAACCCGTAGTAGCATGTATAGACAGTCACTTAGAGATTCTTGCCTCTTTATTTGTATCAACAAATTTTGATACAATAACATTTAAAAATGACGTAATTTTTTAAGAATGTGATTGTGCCAATATTAAAGTGTATTTTTTAAAGCAAATCGATGTTGAAGATATAGAGTTGACTCAATAATACAAATACTGTCAATATAAACTGTGGTTATAGCAAACAAAGCATTGGTCCAGATTTTAGCACTCGGAAGGCTTGGTCAATGGGCTTAATAACCCTTTCCCACAAGTCCAGTTACATGTACATGCACTCCCCAGCTCTTTACAAACGGCCAGAACTGTTATCAGAACAGATACTTGCCCCCAACTACGGCAATATATCTCAACTATAATTAGGATATTCTTAACCACAGTTCAGACATGATAGCTACCACCCCTGGCCCTATGCCTCATCTTAAGTCTTTCTGATTTATTCTTGTCAGTCCACTGTGCTACTCTTGCCGGCTTTCTTGACTTTCTTAGATTTCCGTCTTTCCTTCTCCGCCTCGTTTTCCTGGTTTTGCTGCTCGTTCAGATCTCTGATGTGCTTGGCCTGCACACCCCAAAAAGGAAGAAAACAAATGTAATCATCCCTAAGAAATGTTCTTGATAAGCCAGTTCAATGGGTAAAACTCTGGATGTTAACAAATGTAGCGTGGACGATAAGGGCCATGCATGTACTCGCCAATGGAGCACTTCGTCGAGCTAACAACTTCACATCGTCAGCATTTATCACTGAGCGCTTGCCATGCCTGCCGAAAAAATAACACAATAAACACTCAAATTTATTCAAAATATTCAGAAAAAAAAAAGTAATTCAATATTTGTGACCCAGCACGAGTAAATGAGACACTTTGCAGCAAAAATGAAATTTGAGATTTTGATTTCATCATTTAAAGCTTGTTTAGCTTTAAATGATGAAATCAAAATCTCAAATTTCATTTTTGCCTCAAAGTGTCTCTTTTACTCATGCTGGGTCACATTTGATTCAATTTAAATTACTTAAAATGATAAAAATTAAATTTATTCAAAATTGTGTGGAAATTTGACTTACTGTGCAAAGTGTTCCAAGTCTGTTGCGAAAATTGCTGTAATGATAAAAAGCAAGAAGGATTGGGCGAATCAATTAAAACTAATTTTGTTTGTTTGCAGTGGTTACAAAAAGAACTGTAGTTCGGGAGCAAGAAGATGTTTTACCGCACTGTTTGAAGGTTGCTTCTGACAGAACAGCAATAAGTTGACGAGAGAATGTAACATCAAGCTCCTCGGATAATTCCTCGCATATCTGTCCAATGCTGTAATGAACTGCTGCCTTTAATCTCTGAAGAAAAAGAAATATGACCTTTATTTGATCACTTATTTTGTATATAGTTTAATTAGTTTACTACTGTAAAATGTAGATCATATTTGGTTGTGGAAACGTCTTTGGTGCAGTCATGATGATACTGATGATATGCGAAAACATTACACTTGAAATTTGCCACTCAATTAAAAAACAACTCTTTCCACAGAGAGGGCGCCCTGTGCAAGCTCTCTATAACATAATAATATACGTAAAGTACAAGAAGTAAATTTGTCAAACAACAAACAAAAACACGATATTTTTAGTGTATAATTTTTAATTTCTCGTCACCTTTATTCAAAACCATTACCTGTACATACGCAAGATTATCATATTCATCTTGTTCAGCCATATCGCAGCCAAAAGGAGCAATTTTTACCAATAAAACTATATTCTTTAGTACTCGAAATTAAGAAAAGGTTTGAGGTTTCTCCAATGTTTATAACTCCCTAGCATACTCGTGATTTATTTCACTGGTCCCTTACGAAGTTACGATAACATTCGTTAGTTTACGCACGGCGCGCGGAAACTTTTCAGGGAACCTGGGATATGTTTGGCGCGAGTTTCAACATGGCACCCGTAAGGTTGAAGGAAGTGATCGTGTTTAGTTCAGAGGTTTGTACGGTTTTACCGCATTTTCCCTCCCTAATTTATAAAGCTTTTCTAGTTATAATTGAGCTATAATGACTTGTTCAATAAAAGTTCAGATTAGGGGATATGTCATGGTTGTTTTATAGAAAAACCCGCCGCCTCCGTTTTGACTGTGATTGTATACATTTGGCGTGGCGCGCGCTTTGGAGAGGGGGTGGGGTCAGAGGGGGAGGGGGTGGGGTCAGAGGGGGAGGGGGGTGGGGTCAGAGGGGAAGGGGGGGGGGGTCAGAGGGGAAGGGGGGGGTCAGAGGGGGAGGGGTGGGGTCAGAGGGGGAGGGTGGGAGGGGGGGTGATCTGTTCATTCTTTCTCTACGTACTCGGTCCTTTTTTCTTTCTTTTTCAATAAACGTACTAGGGCTAGGCTATATTAATTACAATAATTAACTTTGTTTTTCTTTCTTTTTTTAATTATATACGAACTTGAAGTTTATGACGATGTGATAGATAGTTTTTAATTAAACCCAAAATTCGGATTGAATAGTCAACACACTAGAAACTTGTAATTGTTTGCAACTTTTTGAAATAACTTAATTAGGATTCAGTGCACCGAGTGGACAATCTGCTTGATCAGACCAGCCAATGGAAACGCTGGCTGTGTGCGCCGGGGGACCGGTCTGGATCCATGGAAGCCGAGTTTCAACTGGAGAAAGCTGCAAAGATTGGCTATGTGGATATTGGTATGTAACGTTACTAATGTCGTTAGGCCTAACAACAATCCCCCCCCCCCCCCCCCCCCCCCCCCCTTGGCCTTCCTCCTCCCCCAAATCCTTTTTTTTATTTTTTTATTGACACTGTCATTGGTTCCTTTTTTCTTGGTTCAGGGAACTATGGCTCAGCCTTTGTGGAGATACTTGTCTGTAAATCGTCTTGGTCCAGTAACGAATACGTCACTCTGATTCCTGCGACTATGCTTATGTCACCAATGGAAAGCAAAAATGGCAAAAACAAATGCGCCGTCAAAATGTTCACAAAAAGTAAGTTTTCCATTCATGAGATTATATTACTTGAAATCTGACAACAAAAGTCTTTTAGAATTTTTAGTTTAAAGTTGAACACAGAATTAACTGGTGCTGGGCTTGAACCTGCAACCGCCACATTGCCGTCCCGGTGCTCTACCAACTGAGCTATCATTATTCACAGACACAACATTCAACATTTCTCTCAAATTAATCAGTGATTAAGTCATTACCAGAAAAAAAGAAAAACAAATTGCCAGCAAATGTTTCTGCTCTCAATTTAATCAAAAATTCTGATTCTAAATTAGATAACAAACTTTAGAAAAAATTGTCAACAAAATAAAATAAATAAATAATAAAACTTCAACATGTGATTTCAGCTGCTTTAAATGAAGAGAGTTTTAAAAACGAATGGGATCGGATCAAAGTGAAATGCAGTCAACCTTACAAGAAGGATGCACAGTTCGGCCTGGCATTCGTTCGTCTCCGCTCTCTCGACGAACCCAAAGAACAGACTCAAACCGTCAGTCCTGGACCTACTATGACTAAGGTACGTGATGCATGCGTGGGTGATAAAGGCTGTCTGAGAGGCAAGTGGTATGACAAACTGATGTGAATGAAATCCAAAGAGAGTGTTGTGGGTTAACACTAACAGGGTATTCACTTAAATAAACATTATTATTACCTGGCACTTTGTCAATGGTGGTTTCAGAGATAATTGCGAGATTTGTGTTCATTTTATCAATACTTGTCAGTGCCCTTAGGGGCCTTTTCGAATCCCTGGCTTCGTCTTTGTCTTTGGCTTAAGGCGATTTTTTGACTCCCAACTGCAAGATCTCAGCCACATTCTGACGCCTGTTGTACTTCAGAAACATTCACTCGATTGATGTGAACCCAAAAGTTAGACTATTTCAATTTTTTTCCATTTCTATTTGCTTCTCAGTATTTCAGAATTCGGAGGCGAAGCCAAAGCCAAAGACGAAGCAACAGTTTCGAAAAGGCCCTTAGTGTCAACTCTAGTCTCGTAATAATTTTTATAACTTGTCCCCTCAACAGCTTCTCTCCAAATCAAAGACGACTCCAACAAATAAACCGAAGGGTCACACCATCTTGTCTCCGTCATGGAAAACTAACTCCAGTTTCCAGAGACAGGTTATGTCCATGAAAGACGAGAACAAATATAGGTAAGAAAAAGGTCAGATTTGGTAACTCATTAATCAATGTTCAATTTGGTTGTGAGATAAACTATGTAAGGTTTTGCTGGTGCCTGAAGATATATCAATTAAAAAAAGTTCCTTTGCGTAAAAGTTTCTTAGATTTGTCCAATTTTGTTTTATAGTGATGCAGAGTTAAAAACGAGGCTCCTCAAAATGGCTGCAACTGCAGATGCAGGGTCAGACAAATCCGACTCCCTAAGCCGATCAGCCAAGATGGTACTTGTCTCGTCCACTAACAAGCAACCAACTCCAAAACGTCAACCCGGTAACCATGACAACAGCGTCAGAACTCCGTCTACCGACAGCGCAAAAAAAGACATAGGGAAAAATCCCCACAGAATGAACCAATCAGGATCAACCAGAAAAAATGATTTAGAAAATGTTCGCAAGTCTTCACCTCCTTGTCACAATAACCTTGGTAACCATAGAGATGGTAACTATGGTGACAAAAACTCAAAATCACCAGAACCAAGATGGCAACAGACTACAAGTAGGCAGGACAGTCAGTCAGGCTCTAACTGTATACAGAGAGAAACGGAAAAGACTTTGAATGCAAAACGACCGATAAAACGACCGAGTAACTTGCCCGTTGAGACGTCTCCAAGCAAAGTGAAGCACACCTTTAACACAAGTCCTGTGAGTAATGAAACGCCGGTTTTCTTCATGATCATACAAAATGGCAAACACATGCCCAATTTATCTGAGCTTTAGAAAAAAATCAAAATATCTTGTGTCATATCTCTTGAAATATGAATGGTGTAAAAGTGTTGACTTTGACTGTGGAATGTGGGCAAACATCCTGCAAATAACACGAATGTTAGAGATATCTGGTGGTTGTTTGTCACCATGACAGAACAGGGCAAATGTTCCACAAGTATAGATTAAATTTGAAAACTTGAACATTTTTAACAATTCCGTTTCCTTTCTAAATAGTTTAAGCAAGTCGCTGAGGAATTTCTCGTATCTTTTGGTCGCCGTCTGTTGAACTCTAAATTATCTGGTAAGATTTATATTTGTATCTCACGTAAATGTTCCAACCCTACAGAATCTAACTAACTCCTACCAGAGAGCAGTGCTTTTGAGTGTTGTTCGGAGGCAGTGATTAAAGACTTTTTGGATGTTAGATTCCACTCTTTAAAAACGCCACACATTGACAATTCTTTTTGTAGACATCCGCCCAGCTTTAGAGAGACAGCTTGGGCGTAAACTCAGCAAGGAAGAAAAGACAATGCTGAAGGAACTAGCTGTTGTAAGAGTTGATGTCTTGATCAAAAGTGGGTGAGTTTATCCGAATGTTGCAATATGCTGTGGTTTTAGATCAGGTACAATTGAGGATATGTTCTATGCAAAAGATCCGTTTTGTACTCCTACCTAGACACATGGTACCGGTACTCATGTCTGTTTATGATGTGATATCTAACGGCTTGTATTTATAGTAGACTACATATGCCATCTGCAGTTCTCACATAAAATTTTAAAACAAATGTTGTAATCTGCTTATTAAATTGGAGCAAAAATTCAAGTGAAATTGTGAATGTAAAAACTTCCATCTTAATGGCCAATCTTGATTCAGAATTTGGGATGAGTTCTGGACAAATTTCAAGGAGAATCATTCACTTTGACTGCAAGAAGCTCTGCATTTGTCCAAGACTTGTTCCAGGTAAATGAGCAAAGTGCTTGACTCACCAAGATGATAAACCTGATTGTGGGAAAACTGCAGGGTAGTTGCTCAAAATCCTGCAACTTATACCGATATAATAACCACAACTTGTCCGGAACTCATCCCAGATATTTATTTAGATGAGTTCTTAATTTACACCTAATCCATCATTCAATGTTTTTTTCCCATCTAGATCATCATCATCCCCAAGACCGAGTCAGTGCCTAAAGCCTGCGTCAGTAGTCAACACATCGGTAGACAGTACAGCATCCAATGTCAGAGACAACGTAGCCGTGGAGTTTAGAGGCTGTCCTAAATGCTATCGTGAGTCCTAGGCTCGTCTCTAGCCATGCTTTGTTTTGTACAAAAATTGCTCGTGGACACTAACAAAGATAATGGTCTTAATCTTAGGGTGGGCGGGGTTCAATCTATACCCCATAATTTTTCTGTTTGAAAACAATATGACCACATAAAGAAGTAGTTATTAAAACTTGAAACTGAACACATGCAATAGTTATAACATCTGAAAGCAGTCCTTGTATTCAAAGTGATGCTTGCAACCTCCCCCTGAATAAAAAAAACACCATTAACCCTAACTCCTTACACAACAAAGGAAGTTGGAGGATTTTGAAGGAATTGTATTGTTCAATAACAATGGTGAGGGAGTTAGGGTTAAAACATTAAAATATGACAGTTGTATTTTATTGTTTGTTATTTTGCAGTTCAATTCACTTCAAGACAGATCACAGGCCATGTCCTCAATTGCCAAGGAATTCCGTCTGCTACTGGCATTACCAAGGCAACAAAGGCATCCTTACCTACTCCACAGAGAGGACGGAGGGGGCGGGGCCGCGGAGGAGGCGGCAGGCAGGGAAGAAAAGCTGTCATTGCAGCCTTAGAGGATAGTCTCGCAATGATGTCGTCACACATACGGACCGCACAAATGCCGAGCTACCAACGGGAGGGTGCTGTTGCCAAACGTGGCCGGGGCGGCCGCTCTGCAATTTCTTCACCGCGAAATCCCACTCCAAACGACAGGGTCAATACCTCACCACCGCCACCTAACACCAGGTCACCACAAGAGGGCGCTCTCATAACACACCAGTACAACTTGGATTCACTTGTAAACTCACCTGTAAGCTTTTCAACACCTTCAAGAGACAATCGCATTAATAATGAGACAAGTACATCTCAGAAGACAAACAGTGGACAGAATGAGGTACAATATGAAGAATATTCACCATGTCCAATCTGCTTCCAAAGTTACCCAATTGAAGTGATTGAAATTCACGCTGATATGTGCTTGGAACAGACCCAGCTACTGTCTTGTTACTGAGTGGGGCTACCCTTGCGTGATGTCATGATGATGTCACTGGCATAAACTAGATTACTTTTTAAGCAGATTGGTTGAAAGCAAATGTCAAACGTCTTTGTGTGAAATTGTTGATAGAATTTCTTTCTGTTTTCGCATGTCTACATTTTTAACCATTTCGCGCCGGGCGGAAATACCGAGCGCGTGACACGGAGCCGGGCTAGTTTAGCCTGACCTGCACGCTCCAGTGACTCCATTGAATTGCGCCCGGAAATAAACGGCCCCATTGTTTGGTCTTGCGTAATCCGCTCTTTGTTACCGAGTCTAGACAATCCTCCAGCACTATAAAATTTATATAATTTTCGATGCCCGAAACTGGGCACCCGGCTGCGTGGTATCGGGAAAAATGCCCGATTTCGGGTAGCCCGGCGCCAAGTGGTTAACTGTTTATAAATATCATAGTACATGTATTGCCCAAATTCTATGGGAAAAAAGGAAATAACTTGCCATTTTGTGAAACAATCCAAAGAAATGAAATGCTAGGATGGAACACCAGCCAATAGAAAAGTTGTTTTGGCACTCTATTATTGACTTATATCAAGTAGAAAAATAGTATACGCAACGTACAAATTAGCCAAGAAAACAGTTTCATAGTACTTACAAACATGCACAGAACCTTTCCTTTTAATTAAACTTTGGTTTAAGTCTTTCTGAGGTAAATACATGTAACTTCATACAAATCAGTGAATTTTGAGGGTTATTTCATTTGTTGGGGGTATGCATAATGATGTACCCTTTTTTCTACCAAATCTGTTTATTTTCGTGCACCATTTTACATGTAAATCATTCTTAATATATTATATCCTCTAACATTTTACAGTTTATGTACAGTTTTAAAATGCATGAATAACAAAAATGTGGTTAATCTTGGAACTTTCTCAGAGGATATGTACAACCTTGTTTCTTGCACTGCTTGCATCCAATAACATCTCAATTTGAATGCTTCTCTGTAACGATCAAGTTCATAAACTGATTGTCATTATTAATTCTTCCTTTGAAATGAAACTATAATACAAATAACATTCATCAGTTTGCAAAATCAAACAATTTCAAAATTATCATATAATCATATTATATGCAATAAAAATTGACAACACTTGGCAATCGCACTGACAATGTATAACATCTGGCAGCATATCAAGATCTAGAAACTGTTAACAACGTGGTAGATCTTTTTATTTGTATAGGTGTTTAAGACATTGTTTGGTAATTTTTACTGTCCTACTGTATGATTGCAGGATTGTTAGAACTAAAAGGTGTATTTTAAGTGCAACACTGCAAACCCAAACGTCAGCCAGGTTTCGATCTTTCAAAAGTAAATAAGAAAATATTCAACTCTCCTTCGGACTGCATTCATGTGAATGGGACCGGCACTTGTGTGTCTAGCCGAGTTTGTATTAACGAGAGTCAACTAATAAATGTTTCCCTACATTTCATGCCCCAATTGATTTTTTAATGCCAGGATTAATTTCTTTATTCACCAAACCTGTGTCATTTTCTGGGATCGTAGTCTGTTTTGAAACCCTTAGTTACTGCAAAATCCTTCAGTAGTATATCCTAAACAGAAAAAAAATCAGACAAAATATGGTTGGAATAACGCCCCAAAACTGCACCGCCCCAAACCATCTCAAAATAATTGTTTATCAAGCGCGTGTATTACCCAAGACTCGAGGCGATATATTATTAAACATTTGTATTAACGAGTCGACTGTACAATGTAATACAATGTAATACAATGTAGCACGTTATTAATAGCTTTGATATGATATCTTACGCACCTGTTGTTTCAGCTGCGTTTCAAACTTCTTACAGACTGCGTCGAGTTGTTGAACGTTCAACTCGCTCTCCGATAACTTCCTCGTCTTTTTATCCAACTCTGCTTGTATGGAACTACAGTTATCACATGACTGCATACACACAAATGAAAAGAATTATATCCAATTAATTATCTCAACTTTACTGCCCTAGTTCAGATTTCACATTTTATTTCAACTCATTCAATCAGTCTGGTCTGGTCTGCATATGGGCCAAGAAACACAACGTAAGTTCATTGTAGATTATTTCCCCAGCCAATGACGGTGCCCATTCATTCTCCTGGGTGAAGCGAGGCAAATGGAGGTAAAGTGGCTTGCCCAAGAACACAACATGACCAGCAGCTGAATTTGAGTCACCCTCCCACATCCAAACTTGACAACTGCATACCTTGGACAAACTCTTGCATTTTATTTTCAATGCCGAGGCTTCGTCAGAAATTTTATTCAATTCTTTGCTGAGCTCTTCCAGTTGTTGTTGACGCTCCCTGCAAAAGTAATCAGAATTTTTTGAGTAAAAAAAATACGGGTACTGGTTTTTAAAAATCAAACACTAGAAAAAAACTTTTTGGTTTAGGCTTAGAAAGAAATCGATAGGAAAAGACAAAAAACGGAACTAACTTATCAGTGACTACAATTTATCAGTGACTGATTTGGGCAAAATTTCAGGATGCACTTACCAAGAGTTGTCTTTCAAAATGTCAGCCATCTGTTTTTTCATCTTTTCAATCTTTGCGTCCCTGTCGCTGACTTCGTTGTCTTTTTCAGCCGTCAATGCCGACAAGTTTTCCTCATGCTGGCGGAGAATGACAAAAAAAGGTAGCGTAACTTTATAATACAAACTATTGACTAAAGCAATCCTGTGGGTTTTTTGTTGGTTTGTTGGGTTTTTTTTGGGGGGGGGGTTTTGGGGGTTTTTTTTTGGGGGGGGGTTTGGGGGGAGGTTGGCAGAATGGGGCCGGAGCCATACACAATTTGAGGGGTTGTTGCAATTACTCTTGTCACACAAGGCTTAATTTGGTTAAATAAAATAGTGAAGTGGCTATGCTTACTGCTGTATTGATATCCACAACTTGTCGTTCATGCTGCGTCTTGAGCTGTTCTACATAGTTTGTCTTTTCCTTCAACTCTTGCCTCATCACCTCTAGTTCCTCTTTCGTTCTAACATGCGACTGTTTCTCCTCCTCATAAAGACGTTTGTAATGCTGTTCCTGTAGAAATTGTTAAAGATGCATCATTTTTAAGCTAGCAGGCAGTTTAACAATCAGTCTAATGACTACAGACCGTCTGGCCATGCTAACAATTCTATCACGACGGCCCCTTCATGACGAAAGCAATGTGATATGTCAAAATAATGCGTTAAAAGATTCTAGGCACACTTGACCCTTTGCATAGTTGAGTTGAAAGTAAGGTTCTACTGGCAAACATCATCTCATTGAATGACTTATTATGCAATACTTTAGCAACATACATAGTGTTGGTGTAAAACAGTCGGTTTAGTTTGACCATAGGTTCCAAACTATTATTTCAGTTTAAAACAAAATCTGCAAAAAATAAAATTATTTAGAATTGAGATTTTACACTTTGCAGCAGTTTGGCATGTGTGCTAGCAACCTCCTCCTCTTTGGATTTAAGCTCCGCCCTTAGTTGATCAATCACTCTCTGAAGTGACTGGATGCGATTGCGATGCTGCTTGTCTTTTGTCTATACAGGACGGACAAACAATCAATAACTTATATTTAGACGGCCTTTAATAGGCTTTATGAAAAGGGGAAGCGTAGGCTGAGATATCCTTCAGGATTGCCCAATTATGCAAATAGGTAAATTAAATCTCATCCAACATTTGCTACCTCTAGTTGATAGTTGATACATGTTTAGTCTCAATAAACAGAACAATTTCTGCCACTTACTTGAAGATCCTTTAATTCTGGCTTGCTGTTGGGATCTGATCTCGAGGTCAAGGGTCGTGATGAGCTCATTGACCTTGGTGACACAATTTCATCTGTAACTTTAGGCGGAGTTGCCAGTGCGTCACCTTGAATCATAAGATGATGATCCTTGAAGTATGCCTTCAAGTTCAAGTCAAGTTTAGATGTTAATTTTTTTGTTATTTTGGAACTTTCTTTTTGGGTTAAATGTAAATTATCACAATAACTAATTAAATAATATAAGTTTAGCAAATTTAACAAATCATACTTTGAGAAAAAAAGCAATTCAATACAGCTACTTGACAATTTAAATGATACATTAATAATCAAGGCATATTCTTTAAAGAAAAAGGAAACAAATCTTATCGAAAGAGGACAGCCTATTTGCAACTTACCTTGTTCGAATCAGCAAGAGTTTTTGTCAGTGGAGGAAAGAGTTTTGATTTGTTGCCCGGACGAACATTTCCTAATGTTCTGCCATTGTGATTGGTTCTTGGTGATGTCATATCCGATGACATTGATTTATCCAATCATAAGTAGCAGTTATGTAGAATGAGATGGTTGTGAACATCATATGGAGGTAGGATCTACATCTACATCAGGATAGTAGTACAGAGTTCAGCCCAGCCCAGTGTACTACGGGGTAAATTATAAAGTTCAAAGGAGGATCTGTAAAGATTACAAATACATAGGAAAGAAGCTTTCATTTCTAAAATTGTACACTGTCAATTAAGGAGAAAACCAAAAACACCCCCCCCCCCCCCCCCCCCCTCACACACACACACACAAAAGAAGAGTTACCATGGTTACCATGGCAGCCCATACGCTTTCAAACCGTACCACTTTATATCTCTGCACAAAGACTGCAGGTTCGGCAAGCGGTTTTAATTTTGAAACGAAATAGCAAAATTGCACACTTTTCCTGTTTGAAACACTTTCCTGTCATGCCCGTTTATGCATGTATATCGCGAAAACAACGTGGTTTAAGCGTACGGCTAGATGAGGCAGTATATCGAGCGAGGACGATCCGCCGAGTGGACAGAATAAAAAAATTATTTGATTGATATAGGGCGCCCTCATTGCCCCACTTGATCCAGCCTGATATAGTCAGGTAACCATTCACCCTTGGCAATTCAACGCACGCTATGATAATCTTACTTTGTCAACTAAAGCATGGTAACAAGACCTGCATCAATCATTCCCGCTTTTTGCTTTTTGCAGCGCAAATAATTATCTCACACTGTCACGTGCACAGGATCGGATAGGACGAAACTCTATTTTTTCATCATGGATGATCCGGATTTTTCAATATCTTTAGTTAAGATTGAATCGACAACACAGGATGAGGAAAATAAAGAATCAGAAATGACAAACAATGCGAATTTGATAAGCGGCGCTAGTAAAGGTAATTAAACGCTTGATAAGAAGAATGATGATATTGATAGTTGATTATTTGATAGTACAGTGACACTGTCTGAGTGATTCTCATGGTCGGAGGCTGTTCCACCTATTGCACACGCCGTCGGGCAAAGGGGTAGCCCTCCATTCAATTTGTACAGGGAATTACGTGTTTTCTATATTTCTTTTACAGCAATAAAAAAAAAATCATTTTTTTCCCGGTGTAACGTGGGAGATTTTGTTTCTTTATAAAACAATGAAATTTGGAAATATTTCGGTGTAGTGTTGGACAATAATTAATTATTTAGACTTTTTTCACATAGACCACAACACTATTCATTCCCCTTTGAGCCCAGAGGGGGTGATAACTAACAGCCACCACTGACCAATCAGAGACAAGAAACAGGGCCCGGTGACGTCATGCCGACCGCGAGAATAGCTACTTTTACGCATTTGATTTGGTTTACTTCACTTTTACTTGTCCCAACATGCAAAAGTATAGGTTTTTGTTTTGCTGTTTTAAACCAAATCTTACATTTTATGAAATTCTTAAATAAACTGTTTCGGGAAACCAGAAACATTAAAAATATGTAAATACTTAAATATACAATTTTTCCTGTTTGTTTATTTCTTTTGTTAGACTGTCATGCACTCTGGGATACATTACGTCAACAAGGACAGCTGTTTAAAGTCCTGGACACCCTCACATCTAAGATGGCCCGGCTTGTCGGCAAAGTTCAAAACCAGACGGCTACAGAGGAAGGTAAAACAATAATTCACTATAACAGAAAATGGACAAGATTGACAGCACTCGCCTTTTTGTATGGAAACCTCAACAGAACTGTTTATGCAATTTAACCCTTCCTCTATGAGACTTCTTCGTGGCAAGTCAGTGGTACATGCCAAATCACTCCAGCTGCAGTGCCTTGAACGATTCTTTCCATGTACAGTGAATTGCACCCTTGTAGTTGGTGAATAGACATATGTCACTGTCAGTTTGATATCATGGAGGAATAGTAAACTCAGCATGACCTAGTTGACAGGAAAAAAAACTAAAACAATTAGAAATACTGAGAGAGAAAATAACATGCCTTAAACTTTGAAGATTCTTATGACCATTAAAAGAACAATCACTGATTTCACAACTCATTATTTACCTTTTCGTCCACGTTTGTTATTTTGCAGATAGTGTCACTGTGGTGGAGCTTCTATCTCAACTCGGCATCATGTTCGTTGACATGGAAACCAAGGAGGATGGATCTAAGGAGAAAAGATTCACCTTTGTGACGGATGTTGGTTAGTAACAAAAAAGTTATTGATAACTGCGGGTTGAAGATATGTTTAATCTTGAAATGATGAGGTCGGCTGTATCCAAATTACTTAGTTATGACACACACCTTAGTATTAAGGTTCTGTAGCCACTTCTTATAGACTCGTGCGATTTTCAGCCATAGCCAAGTATTTTAGATGAGCCTTCAGTGTGGCTACAACAAACACCTAGGCAAGACTTTGGTTTAGGACTAAGATAAATATTATTTCATCATTTTACAACTACCTGAACATGTTTTCTAAACTTTTCTTATGTATCTGTTCAATTCATTGATTCAGCCACTCTGAATATAAAGCCGTTTGGAAAGGATGTGTTCGTAGTCATTCACAGTACAAATTTGTTTTGCAAAATCGAAGCTTTGATGGTATGTTCTATTTTGTTCTTTTTTGTTCTTTTTTTTTTCTAAATGTATGTTGCAGTTGTTAAAAGTATTTTGATAGAAATGTTAGAATTATATTTTTAATGTTTTCATTGTAGTGTCATCGTTACCACGGAATCCACTCGTGGCTCCTCAGACGGCCAACAAGCCTCAACCAATCCCACTCCTAGAATCCAATGCCACAGAAACGGGAGATGTGAGTGATGAAGACCATCCAGATCCCTTAGAGCCTATCGACTTAGTCATTGACACTATCGACCATGACACCATAGACAATAACCTGGATGGTGAACTACGGTCCTTCATCTGTGAGTGGTGCAAGGAAGACCAAGGCACCCCTTTCATGTTGGATCTCCACTTGCTACAAAACTGTAAGATCCTGACGCATTTTAGAGATGTCGGCATGTCCTGTCCACAGTGCAAACGAAGCTTCCGTCAACTACTGCGACTGCAGAACCACCTGCGTGTTGAGCATGGAATGGAAGCCACAGAGGTCTTGAAGATCTTGCACGAGTTGGAGGAGAAAACCCCCAAGCAGCAGGAAGTCAAAGAAAAAGAAGACGAGTTTGGATCTCTGGAGGAGAGTGACGGCTCTTCAGAACCGGATACAACCAAGGAACCCACCAAGGTTAAAATGGTGTGCGAAGTATGTCAGGGGAAATTTGGAACTCGGATTGATTTGCGGTCTCACCTAATGGGGGTTCACGATTTCTCCCGTCAGAAAGCTGTCAACAGTGTCTACAAATCGGTGAAAACTGCCCAGATTTCATCTTTGAGCAAGCCGAAGTCACTTGTGCCTAAGACACCTGCGAAGGAATATCTGTTCAAGTGCACTGAGTGTGAAAAGAGCTTTAAGGATCGCACAAAGTTGGTTAAGCATTTGAAGTCGGTCCACATCATTTCACAGTTCAAATGTCGGAAGGAAGTAAACAGACAGTACAAAGAATTGAATTCGACCTTTGCTTGCGATTTATGTCCCCGAAAATACTGTAACCGCTATGTGCTAAACAAGCATTTATTTGAAGCACATCAGCTTTCTAGGCATCAGGCGCGGTTAAAAACCTCCGAGATATATCCGCACGATATGGAGCAACCAACAAGAAAAGTGGCAGTGACACCATCCTCTTCTGTGAGGTCAAGAAAGGCCAGAAAATCAAAGTTTAAGGATGAAGACTCTGATGATGAGGAAATTGGTTCAGATGCGCAACCTCAACAATCTCTAAGAAGTACTCGCAAGAGAGGAGGAGGGAATCCACGTCACTCCAGAAGGCTGGCTCAAAAAGGCAAAAAAGCAGATAAGATAATTGAGGAGGGGGAAGAGAAAGAAGAAAACCATGACAACAGTAATGTACATGATGAGACAACCCATGAAAATGTGGACAAGGAGAACAGCATCAGTGACTTGGACCAAGAAGCTGAGACAGATCCCAATGATGAAGACTTTGTGCCACCAGATTTGGAAGACAAGACATCACATTCTAAAAAGCGAGCCGAGAAAAAATCACAAAGGAAATCTGGACATGTTTTTGATGACAATTATTGGCTGCAAGACTCGGAATCAGACGAGGACATGAGGAAATCAAAGCAAGAATCATCTGAAAAAACAAAGAAAATAGAGTCTGACAGTAATATAATAGAGAATGAAAATGAAGATAAAGGTGATGAACTTGCTGACGAAGAAGAACAAAAAGAATCAGAAAAACCTCTCAAGAAGAAGGGGCAAAGGGGCAGGAGGTCTAAAGCAGGGGGGAAACACCAATGTCCTCACTGCGATAAAAGCTTTCTCCATCAGAGCTATGCCAAGCTGCATATTTCCACAGTACACAAAGAGAAGCCTTCTTATCAATGCAGCACCTGCCAGAAGCCGTTCTACTTCAAAACTACCTTCATACGTCACCTAAACTGCCACAAGAATGAAGAGATGGGCATCAAATTTACCTGCGAAGTCTGCGGCAAGTGCTTTAAAGACAAGTTTGGCCTAAACACCCACCAAAAAACCCACATCAAGGACCACCCCTACAAATGTGAGTTTTGTGACAAGAGCTTCTTTCATCAGTCGCTGTTGTCGCGCCACCGCAACTTGCACACCAAGGAGACCGAGTACAAATGCAAACACTGCACCAGAGTCTTTTACAGAAAGAGTGGGTTGAAGTACCACGTAGCGTCGATCCATGATGACAAGCGAGACCACGTCTGCTCAGTATGTGGTCTTGGCTTTGCTGCAAAAAGTGCTTTGATTGCTCATGGGCATACACACAGCACAATCCGATCATTCCAATGTGATATATGCGGAACTCAGGTCAAGACAAAAGGAAACCTGAAGGAGCACATGAGGTGCATCCACACGGACCAGCGAACTTTCAAATGTGAGATCTGCCAGAAGACATTCAATCGCAGTCACCGCCTAACCTTACATATGATGATGCACAGAGACGAGAGACCACACAAGTGCCACCTTTGCGACAAGGGCTTCCGGACCCGAACCAACCTGCGGGTCCACGTCAAGTGGCATCAGGACCAGCGTGACTTCCAGTGTGAGCAATGTGGCAAGACCTTCCTGATCCCTGGGAACCTAGACCGGCACATGAAGACTCACCGGAACGGTAAGACCCAGCGGAAGAAATCAACCAAAAAGCCTGCAGCAGAAACTGTATCACAGGCCATGGACCAAACACAGCTTGTCACGCACATGGAAGTACCTGCCAGCCACCAAGTCGAGAGCCAATATCAAACGGTCCAAAATCTGGTGTCAGGAGCGGGATTCGAGTCGGACCTTCCAACATTAGCATCCATCGCTCAACACCTGTCCACAATGAACATCCCAGTTTTTCAGCACTCTAACACCACAGCCCAGACTTCTATCCCGGTTGCAATCAACCGTAATGAGAGCACCTGTACCTTACTTCCAGGCTCAGTCATATCAGGTGAAGCATCAGCTGCCCTAGCGGCATTCAGCCACACTCAGCAGCAACTACAGGGAACTGCTACTGGCCCACCTGTCGTCACTCAGGCAGTGCAAGGCAACTATGAACAAATACAATTGACTATGTAACCTGGGACTAATTAACCAGCTCGCGCCTGGATTACTTTAACATCACCAAGCTGAGGCGCGGGAGTACTTTTAACGAAACTCGATCCGAGGCTGGTTCAGGCCAATGGTACCGGAAAGTACACCCATGCATTTCTGGCCTTGCTCGTGAAGTGTTTATGCGTCATCCATTTTGAATCTGGGGAAAACTTTGCGTGTATAACACGTCCTCCAGCGCAAACTGGTTAAAAAGGCACTCGTGGAAAGTGAGGATGTTAATTATAAAAAACTACTTTGCTGTTAAATATTTAGCAACTTTTCCCAGATTTTGTTGAACATTTAACTGTTAATATTTTGCTTTGGCAGGTTAGGGTTTCAAGCTAGCGCATGGAGAGATACAATGTATATATTTGTTATATTCCTGTCTTGGATACTATATTTGTATTGGTCAAGAACGATCAGGTGTCCGGTGTATAACATCACAGGTGCGAATCCAGGGGAGGGGTCCTGGGAGTCCGGACCGCAAATTTTTTTTTTTTGGTAATGTATTGTTATATTAGAGCAAAATATCAGTGGGGTGCTTTCTGTACAAGATTTCCAAACAATCAAAATTTATAAGAAAAATAGGCTCATAATTTGCCAGAATGCACCTCGGAGCTTCTACTGTAAAGAAATTTCGGGGGGAAACCCCCGTCCATGGCTAGGACACCACATTCACAAATTCCTGCATCACATATGCTATCAGTATGTGAGCGTGATATCACACGGCTGCTGTTTCTGAGCTCACTGAGCCGTGAACCCAAAGCACCCTCGGCTTTGACAACACAAATAGTTTGAAAGAAATTATCAATCAAAACTGTACTTGTTGTTATTATTAAGCTCCAAAGCTATCTAGTCAACAATATTCAACGCTTAAAACTCAAAACTCCAAGGTATTTACAATGGTCAAGTTGGTTAAAATAAATATTTTGACTAACTCATAATTGTTGAAAATGGGTTTTGGTGGCTTAAAAGTAACCAGATTGGTTTAACCATAATTACGTTGGTACCGAACTGTTTTACAACACCTTGCTTTAGTTTTGTACATGTCCTAAGTTTTTTCTGCATCTCATTCTTAAAAAAAACGCATGCATTATTTTTCTCTTAAAACAAAATTCACGAAATAAGCAGTTTATCCTACACTATTATTATGGTAATCACCACTCTAGCTGTTCTGTAAGGACTCATTATTGCGAGGTTTTAGGGTATCTTGAATATTTAGAAATGCCATAATATAAACAGTAGTGGAGAGTTGTAATATAAATTAATTGATATATATGAACAAATACCGTATTGTAATTAATAGCTGTAAATTAAATTTTTTCTTTAAAATACATGTATTCCTTATTTGCTGGATTTGTAATACTTATCTTTCAGCTTATTTTGTATCATATTGATACCCAATATTGTATGCAAACCCAATGATAGAGATGGTAAACTTGTTTACTGCTATATTTACATCTCAAAACTGAACAGCTCTCTTCAAAATTTGGAGACAAAATACAGGAGTTTGAAAGATTCGGGAAACAAAAAGTACTCGTGTGGGAAAATCATTACAGTATTTCACATACTTGTGTTGATCCATTCAGTAGAGACAACTAAACAAGCATACTTTTCATCCTTTCAAATGCAGTTATCTCTACAAATAAATTGGATTCATTCCAAACACGATGGAGAAGGATTAGAGGTTTTCATCTTGTCGATCAATCAAACAAACCAATCTACCAAACTTTGATTGCTAGAACACAATAAGATAAATCGATTTCACTATTTCCCCTAATGGCTGTGAAGTTACAAATGTTCGTCTGTTGGCGTTTTGTGTTGTTCACTGAAGTGGAGAACATGGCAAGGGTATCATAACTCTAGACTCCATCTTGCGAATCAATGGCACTGTGGGTAAGAAAGCACATGTATAAAAAAAGTGTGACATCATCAATATAATACACGTACATAACATAAGCCCTATTGTACACTTATTTGCATTTTTGTATCACTGTGGAGACATGGCTTTGTTCTCGTTTACAAAATGGTTAGAAAGTCGAGCACGTTTTTCAAAATGCTCCCATTTTAACCATAATTTTTTTCATGGGTTGAAATTTCGACCCAATATACCCTAACCCAAACACTAACTCTAACACACATCCTAATCGTAGTTTTTGAGTAATTTAAGTAAAATCAAAAAATCTAATTCGTGAAATTCCCAGTGGAGACCTATTCATCTATAGAAATTTACCCTCCGGAGACGTTATGTCTCCAGAGGGTACCGTATTTTGCACCACACTGTTAGCATATCACAGCACTCAATGAATACTAACCAGTGTACGCTACACAACTGTCCCATCCTGGATTGTTCCACGCTTTCTCACGGATTTCCTTGCGTGTTTGAAGATCCTTGTATGCTGTAAATAACACCACAAACCTCTGTTTAACTTGGTTAAGGAGAGCAATTCCATAAAAGTTCTGCACATACAATAGACTGATATGAACTCAAGGAAAGCAACAAATGCCTATACATGTATTAAAATTACATAAGCATCAGCTATAAGTATTTACGAGTACAAGTAGTATAGTAAGAGTATTCTCACCCCAGATGTGGTGTACTAAGTACAGGTCGCCTACTTGAGTGAAGAGACCTGCTATAGCTTCATTGTTCTCACGACGGAATCGAATTCCACTTTTCCTGTTGTTGAGGAAATAAACAAAATATGAGAAAACTGTGCATAATGTAAACTGTTCCCCAGATCTAAAACATTACATTTTGTTTCCATTCACAGGATTTCAGGTAATTTTCAAAGGAAAAATGATCACTTACCAGTTGTTTGCCCACTCTATCAGTGTACCGGGCTAAAACAAATTAAGAAAAATAATACTCTCATTACGAAACCTTAACAAAATGCTGTGTAAAACTGGGAGAATATGAAATTAAACAAGTTAAATCAAGGTTTACCTCAAGATTTTGAGGTTTACATTCTGCCTCAATTGCAGCTTAGCTTTTTGGATTGTTTATAAGTTTGTCTTACCCTGAGATGGTAACTCCTGAGTTCATACAGATTGCCTGGATCTCTCGGCTGTGGCTTTCCCCAGAAGCTGAAAGGAAGGAGGAGGGAGTTACTCCGATTCATCAACATCTCGCCTCGTAGCTTCTTGTAATCATTGTACTCCTGTGAGAGACAGGTAAAACAAGCCACACAATTATTACAGTTAGGACCGTGATTACATGTAGTTGATAAAAGTATTACACTGTTTAGAAAAGTAAAAATAGTTAACTAAATTAATTGCCAGACTAGTATTTCACAATAAAGAATTAGTCTATTGCCCAATGATAAAGCAATAAGTTGAAGGACACACATTTAAATCTTTCTTCGGTCAAATATTTTTTGCTCGCTTTAAAAAGCTCCCGTTCGGGTAATTGTGTAAACTATACCTTATCAACCCAAAGTTTCTCGGACATTGTCTTGACAGCATGGTAGCCACCCTCGTAGAACCAGACGTGAACTAAGAAACAAACAAATAAATTACATTTAAAATAAGCATGGTGCAAAAAATGTTGCTTGTTGCATTTAATGTATTTTGCCTGTGACCAGTTCTCTGCTCACTTCCGCTAAGCACATACACTTGCTAAGCAATCTTTTAACAATAGAAGCTCTATAAATACAGCGTTCCAGTGGTTGCAGGCTCTAATCCCTCTTTATTCATTTATATGTAGTGTTTATGTATTACCTGCTTGATCTTGTTCACCAAATGCCGTGCTCCAGCTGCCAAATAACTTGCAGGGAAAATCAGGATTCTCATGAATTCTCTTCAAACAGTGCTCCCTAAAATTACAAATATTACATTGTGTAGCTGTAGTTATTGAAATATAACTTGTGCCAACTTCACCTTAAAGCTGAAAAGTGTGCAGAAAAAAACCTAAAGTACTGGCCACTACGTTGACAACATTAGTAATTTCCATGCCTTCATTTCAATAACATCTACATCGATATTTAAATTCCTCAGATTTCTTTTTCATTTACAAATTGGGTACCAGTACTCTCTAACATACTGCCGTCATTAAATAAATGCTTTAAACAACATGTTTTTGAGAGAAACTTACGATGCTTCAATGTACTCCTTCATTCTGTCTGGTTTGATGTTGTGAACTGAAAACAAAAAATTCTTACAGCATCACAAACCTGTTTTAATAAAAGAGCTTCAAGGTGTTAAGTATTTGAAAAATGCATTCAATTTTGTTTTTGCCATTGTTCCAGGACGGTAATTACCTCCACCCATCTCAGATGGCAGAGGTTATGTATTCATCTGTCTGTCTATCTGTTGGGCTGTCTGTTTGTTTGTCTGTTAGCAGGATTACAGAAAACTACTGGAGGAATTTTAACGAAACTCGTTTTGTTTGTTTTTATTCTCAGATTGATCTGGATCCAGGACTCTGGATTATTTGAAATTATTTTACATTGGAATGGAAGATTATTATTATTTTTTAATTTATTATTAATTATTTTGTTTTGTTTTTGCGGGGGCCATTTTTGCAGTTCATCTGTGCTCTACCTAGTGGCGCCCTGACTTATCAAGACTTACTCTGCATTTCATAGACCACTTCTTTGTTAGTGAGTGCCTCTGAGTGCGCTGCCTTTGCTGGCTCAACTTTTTTGACATGAAGGAGTTTGTTCAGCCAGCCTTCCCCTTCGCCTGATGCGTACGACCTGCAGGGAAATAATTGACATTTACAATCACATTATAATAAATGTGTTGTTTCTAGTAGTGGTTGAAAGCTACGCTGTAGCTGTTCAAGAGTGTTAAAGGGCCCTCAGTTGACAACCAATTGTTAACGTTACAGACAAACATTTTCTATTTTACATGCAAAGTCTAAAAAAATTGGAAATGTTTCTTAGTCCCAGGTTAATCATGTCTTATCAATATATTTAATTTGTACAATGACCAACCTTTATGGAGATGATTATATGAAGAAAAAAGTGGCATGGTTGCAACCTTCTTTTTCATTCAATTTTAAAACCAAAGGCAAAGCACCTGTTCTGTACCATTTTTTAATGAAGGGCAGAAAAGGATTCCTAATTTTTGTGAAGTTTGTTTAGTTTTGATTGCGCCTTTAACCCTCTATGATTTAACAGCACAAAATATGCACAAATGTCCCGAGTCCACCCTTTTGGGAAACACAATTGCTTCAAATTCAATGCACAATCACTGACTAGGCACAAAAACCAGTACAACTGAACTACAATTACAAGTGTATAGAATAAGAATTAAGAAGATCATGTCAGTCACCCTCAAAGTGACTTCCGCATAGGAGGGTTAAAATTAACTTTAAAGCAAGTTTTGAAGTTTGAATAATGAAGAAGGTTTGTTGAATTTTCAGTAAATTACCTCTGTGTGACAGATGCGTGGTTAATAACAGCTGCATTTCGCAGAAGTTGTGAACTA
This sequence comes from Crossaster papposus, assembly GCA_037893245.1. Classification (NCBI taxonomy): domain Eukaryota; kingdom Metazoa; phylum Echinodermata; class Asteroidea; order Velatida; family Solasteridae; genus Crossaster; species Crossaster papposus. The sequence continues at coordinate 591,996 of JBAIAA010000947.1, forward strand.
CGAAGTAGCAAAAGTTTACCGTTCGTCGCCATTTTTTACGAGGTAATGAGAGAGCGCCACCATGTGTCCATAAATGGCCAGGCAGTTGCTAAGTGACATTCTACACAGTTTTTTCCGGATAGCGAAATATTTACCGTCGTGAAAAAAACCTAAAACAACTTTTACTTTTCCGAATTGGAAACTCACAAAAACACACAAGATGACTGTGAGCTTAGAGGAATACTTCAGGACTACATTTGAGGACAAACTCCTCGTGTGAGTTGATTTATTTGACCGTCAAAATTTACCTAACGACTCGTTATTTTTATGTTCACGCGCGCGCTGGTGGGACTGGGAGATGGGATGGGAGGTACAAATAAAATGTACTACTGGCTTAAAATTGGCCATTTAACTTCATGGAAAACATGAAGTATTCAGATGACACTTCGGTGACAGTAGTTGTCATGGTTTTTGTACAGTCTACCATTATGGAGAGTCAAGTGCATTTTAAAGTGTTTTCTAACGAAATTGGAAATGTTTCTCAATCTCTCAGTCTCAGTCCTGCGCCCTGCGCTACGCAAGAAAGGGAGCATCGCGCACACGGCGAACCACTCGAAAATATGTCGTCACAAAATTCCTAAATCTAAAAAGAAGACCAACTCTCATCGTATTTGAGGGCCAGAGGTGTTGTAGTAAATAATGAAAATAACAAAGAGCTTGCTGAGAAGGCATACCGGGCCGAAAAGCTTGGTTTAGTGCAAAACTGCTCCCTTTTCTACCCATCATGCTTTGCGCTATCGCGATCAGCAATAGACCTTATAGTCTGACCTATCAGTATCAGTATCAAGTATCATTGTCCCAGTGAGATAATATTTTAATTTGTTCTTGTGTGGTAGGCTGGTTGAATTCCTGCCTCACATTCATGTACGAATCAAATTTTTGTGCGGAAAGAATGTCCTGACGCTACTTCAGTGGCTGTGTACAAAATCTATGGAGAGTCCAACAAAATTGCAAATGTTACTCGGTCCGAGAATCATGTCTTTTCAACATTTGTGCACTGCCACTGATTGATCTTCATTAACATGATTGAGATGATAAAAAAGCACCGTCAGGTTGCAACATTCTTTCCGTTTGTGCCCAAAACAGATGTACCAAAAAAGAGGTGTATTGGTAGGTTAAAACAAAAGTTCAAAAACAAATTATAGAAAAACAATCGTTCAATTTGTGTTGATATGTTTTTTTGCAGTAAAATGCCAGAGCGTGAGGATGATCACCTTACTCCGGCTACCAGACTATTGGAGAAACGTCGGGAGATGTCAGAGGTGGAACAAGCACTGGGAGCACAAAAAGAAGTAGGCCTAAGTCTGATCCTAGACTGAAATTAGGCAGTTTTTAAACAACTAATTTTTAGTCCACCAAATTCCTTCTTTAAAAGTGGGGTAATGTTTTTGTAAACAATTGTTTTCTCTAAAAGTTAATATTTCTTTACCTCTAAATGTTAAGTCTTTGCACTTTTGTAAAACCTATAATTTTGTTAATAAACTGAATTGATTTAATATATCAACTGTCTTAAAATATCTTTTTGATTGTTTATTTCATAAGGAGTTTCAGATGAAGATGGAGAGTCTTCAGCAGCGAAGGGAAGAATTGGAGAGGAAAGAATTCCAACTCAAGGAATCGCTCCTGAAATTTGACAAATTCCTCAAGGTGAAAATTTCAAGTCAGACCTATAGGTGATCAATTCACCACAGTTCTAAGAAAAGAAAAGCTTTTCAAATTAATTGGTTGTGACTGACAGGCTTAGGCCTTCGTTCATCTTCGTTTTCTAATTGATGACTGAACTTGTGAATTGACTTGTGATAGATATAAATGGACTACCCCACCAATACCGCCAAGGACTTGTTGAAGAACTCAGTGAGAACAGTGAGAATTGTTGATTTTCAGCTGATGGCATTTTTAATGTTGACAGGAAAATGATTCCAAACGTGCCAGAGCAATCAAGAAAGCACACGACGAGAGGGAACTGAAAAGAGCCAAAGAGAGAGATATATTAAAGTGAGTTACAAACAATACTACTGAGAATAATAAAGCAATTCAGCTTGTTGAAAAACCCAGCTCCAAACTCCCGTTTTTGTTTAACTTAGAGCGATTTAAGTCATAGATTCATCTATATTTTAACTGTCAAACTTGACTTTCTTTATTCTACCCCATTCAAATAAATGTTCATGATTTCAATTTTTCCGTTTGTTTTTACTCTGCACTTATTTAATTCCAAAAGCAAAAACTTATAAAAATGGACATCTTCTGATGCAAACATTCCATCAACTTTTCCCTCCATTGTCTCAAGACTTCTTGATGAGAAGAAGGACCTTCAAAGAGCCAAGGATAAACTCTTAGGCCGTCTCAACAAACACAAGATTTATCATCGCTATCTGGAGAGAACGCTGGAGGCTGCTGAAGAGTTTCATGAGATCCGAGAGATTATCGCTCGCTATGAGACGCTAGTAGCTACACACACAGTAAGTTTGACCTTAGGATCAAATCTCATCTCAGTTACATCTGACATCTATGAATTGATAATTAAGATGCACTCCTTAAAGCAGTCTTCATCCAAGAGTGATTATACATAGCAAACTACCCACCCAAGAAAGAAAATATTGTTTGAGGTCATTCTTAATAATACGAGAATGAAATATTTACAGTACAAAAGTACAAATGGGACAGGAGAAAGTATCACACTTTGGATTCTAAATTAAAAGAATAAATCATTTAGCATGAATGCACTTGCTAATTTGTATATTTGCGGTTTATTTAATTACGTTTTTGAACTTGCTTATTATTTAACACATTTGAGTTTATACTCGATGAAGACAGAGGGTGATTGTAGTAAATTGTCTTGCTCGTGAACACAATATGTAGCTGTAATAGTAGGCACTACCAGGTTGTTTACAAGGAACTACAAATTGACCATTATTCACTGCTTCTAGGACCTACTGGACAAATCTCACAAGACACAAGATGCAGTTGAAGGAAAGAAAGCTACGCTGGTCAAATTTACTGAAGAAAAGAACAATGAGATATTACACTATAACAACAAGCTGGCTAAACTGCAGACTAGACTGGATAGAGCACAGAGTGAGGCTGTCAAATGGTGGGTAACAGTCAGGGGCGGAGCCAACAAAGGGGAGGGGGTCTTCCATTAATCAATTACACTATAACAACAAGCTGGCTAAACTACAGACTAGACTGGATAGAGCACAGAGTGAGGCTGTCAAATGGTGGGTAACAGTCAGGGGCGGAGCCAACAAAGGGGAGGGGGTCTTCCATTAATCAATTACACTATAACAACAAGCTGGCTAAACTACAGACTAGACTGGATAGAGCACAGAGTGAGGCTGTCAAATGGTGGGTAACAGTCAGGGGCGGAGCCAACAAAGGGGAGGGGGTCTTCCATTAATCAATTACACTATAACAACAAGCTGGCTAAACTGCAGACTAGACTGGATAGAGCACAGAGTGAGGCTGTCAAATGGTGGGTAACAGTCAGGGGCGGAGCAAACAAGGGGGAGGGGGTCTGCCATTAATCAATTACACTATAACTAAAAGCTGGCTAAACTGCAGACTAGACTGGATAGAGCACAGAGTGAGGCTGTCAAATGGTGGGTAACAGTCAGGGGCGGAGCAAACAAAGGGGAGGGGGTCTTCCATTAATCAAATACACTATAACAACAAGCTGGCTAAACTGCAGACTAGACTGGATAGAGCACAGAGTGAGGCTGTCAAATGGTGGGTAACAGTCAGGGGCGGAGCCAACAAGGGGGAGGTAACCGGTAGGGAACAGGTTGCTACACAATCACCCCATTTGCAGTACTTGGCCGGTCTGCTGTGGGGTCAGCCAGACCACTTCAGTCAGGATAATAACACAGGCCTAAACTTAGCATCAGCAACAAAACTAAAATATGTCTTCACTACCAAATGTATTACCGTGTAATATTTTTTATATATCACAATTATTTTTCAATTTTAAAAGTAACTTTTATTGGTCTATTTGGTAATCTTGTTCTTTTTTTCCCAGGGAGTCTCAGTGGACTCACATTAAGAACACAGCCGCCAAGAAGACTCTACTCTTAGGAAGAATCAAAATGTAAGTCTGGAAATCTTTTTCTCCTCCTGTTTCTTACTCTTATTGTATTCATGAATCTGTGTATCTATTTGCTTATACAAACAACGGAGCTCAACAATTTGGGTCTATCAATTTGGAGTCAAGCTTGTTACCTGTTTCTGTGACATCTGACAACTAAGATTGTGTGAAAGTAAATGTAAGTATGAATCTGTGATGTCCGGTCAGAAATTTAGGCTGCAAATTTAACTTTTATCCAATTCTACATTTTACATTGAAGTATAGAATTGTGGTGAATTGAAATTATGCAAAAGTTTAGGCTATTTATAAAATTAAAGATATACACTTTCTGGTTTTTGTTTACCAGGGCCACTCACAATTTATTCCAACTCGTCAATAAACATCTGAAGCAACAGACAACGGCAGAAGACACGACAGACCAACTTAACAGAGTAAGTCACTCCTAAGAAATGAGCTTACAAGCCCTATATACGTTGGCATTTTCTTAATTAGTCAACAGGTTGTGTTTCCTTATGAACTTCTCCCCGTCATGAAAAAGTCGGAAAATTAGCGCACTGATCTTTATTTAGAGGTGTTTATCCCCAATAATGAAGCAGTTAATTGCCTCTGTTACACCCACTCAACCTAATCAGTAATCTTCTTTCTTTGGAAATATCTTGACTGATCTTAAGGGTTTGGTCACTTAGGATTATGGTTCAAGGCAACGATGACCTTCAAGTACGCGTAGAATAATATAAAGCTGAGGAAATGATTCATTATGTGGGACCCGGAATCATTTTAGCTTGAAATCATTTCAGCACAGCTTGAATGTCATCAAGGTCCTTTATCAAGGTCCGCTGTGAATTTTTGCATGGTTGTTTTGAAGGTTACTTGCATCGTTTTACATGTTAACTCTCAAAAATCTCAAATATTGTTCTAGGCAGATGGCCAGCTTGGTTCATTAAACAACTGCAGGTTTTTCTTTTTGTTTTACTTTAAATTCTGCTGGCTTCAAACATTGATTATCGCTAAGGCCGTGGGATCTTTGTTGAGTGGTGTCATGTTCAGCATAAATTAACGTCACAGATTCAGTAGATAATCAGATTAAATCATTACGCACGATACAGAAGAAATCTTGGCATTCACTTTGATAACACTAACGTCACAAACGTCATTTACAACCCTCGTTATCTCGATGTATATTGCAGAAAAAGAAAATAACAATTAGAGAAGTTACAAAATTGCTATTGAGAAAACTTCTGTTGCTTGGTCTTTTCAATAATGATTTCAGATTATTTCAACTTGCAGACGCAAAGTTTACAAATATGGTTCCTATTGACAAACTTGATATCTAGCTTGATTTAACAATATTCCATTTCCTAGATTTCTTGTTTTTTACACTATGATAGAAATCTTAATGTTTGTTTGGTTTGAAATCTTATTTTCTTGGTTTAGATTCAGATGTTTATCATGGACTTAACCCAAATTACAACAGAAATCAAGAGAGCTGAGGCAGTAGGGACGTCTGTTGTACCTTCATCCAGTTAGGCGTTGGATAACATGTGATATATCTTGCTAAATTATGCAAATGTATGCATGATTTTGACTAGATTTGTATTCACCTCAATTCCTATCTTGCATGCTGTCGCCCACATTTTGTTATTTATTTATATTTTGGGGTGATGCCCTTTGAAATCTAAATCAAAATCCATCAGTTAATTTGTACATTTATTTTAATGTTAATTTATTTTTTAATATGCAACGATCATTTCATTCACTGTTTTAATTTGCACCTTTTATGCATGATTCCATTTTCACTTTAAATGTTCAATGTTAAAAACTGGTTTGGTACAGTTTAAGGTTTGAGGTAATTGGCAAACAAAGATATTTTGGGTGTTATATATTCTGATATTTTGTGCACGATGTCAGTATCAATTAACTCCACATTGTCTCCACCTAAATTAGATGGAACATTCTGTTTACTTCCGGATTTATCTTGGGGGGGGGGGGGGCGTGTGAATGAGTATGCAAATCATAAAAAATAACTTTAGGTGCGTTTCTCACCAGCCAATCACAGATCCCACACTGTTGGTTTGCGTCATGCTTCATTTCAGAATGTCCAATCAGCTACTTCAAACTTTCAAATGTTATTTAACCAGTTCGCGCCGGATGACGAATATAAACGCAAAAATTTCCCCAAATTCAAAACGGATGACGAATATATACGCCAAGTTCAAGTTCGGAAATGTATGTCAGCAGCGCGCAAGGCCGGAAATGCGTGGGTGTGCTTCCCAGCACTATCAGCCTGAACCCGCTTCGGATCGAGTTTCGTTAAAAATAATCCCGCCCGTCGGCTCGGCGATGTTAAAATAATCCCGGCGCGAACTGGTTAACGTGACCATTTAATCAATGGCCAATCAGATCTTGTGGATCGAAAGCAGCGCATTCTCAATAACATAAACTCAGAAGTAAACAGAATGATCAAGACTATAATTTGAGATCGATATACATGGGTGAAAACTAGCGTGCGCGCCACTGTGTGCCAGTATACTGTACAGAGACGGATCGGACAGTTGTGTAGTGGCTGCTCGTTCATTCAAGCTTGATAGTCAAAGCTACACTCAACTTTGATACATTTTGAACAGATTATGTTTTGATTTCATTCAGTTAATATCTTTTGACACAGGGGTTAAACCTTAGTGCTGTAAATTATATTATAAATTATATTATAAATTATATTAAGAAGTGGGGGCGTGGCCTAGTTGTTGGTTTTACGATTCATTGATGGGAAGGTTAAGGGTTCGAATCCAACTGCTGGCTGTATGTTGTGTCCTTGAGCAAACCACTTCACCCCCTTTACCCCCTCACTTGCCTCTCACCACCCAGGAGTATAAATGGGTACCGGCATTATCTGAGAAGTAACCTGCCATACGACACAGATATCAATCTCATTATTTTCCAGGAAGGAAACCGGAGATAAGCAGAGTTGTATTCGAGTCCCTGCAAGACGCGCCGCCGCCTCACATAAAGTCCTTCAGTCTCAAGTCGGTCACTAGCTGTTCAAACAAACTGTTTACAAAAGCATTCCTTTGTAAATGTTTAACCAGTTGCTTGGGTCCCAAGTAACTGGTTAAACAATAAAGGAATGCGACTGGTTTTTTAAAATGACTTGTGAAAGGACTTGCAGGGATTCGATTACAACTCTAAAGATAATCCTAGCTATGTCGGCTTGTCACAGACTTTATTTTTGTCCAACAGAAAATAATGCATTAACGTAATTGAATGGGACTGTTTATTTACTGATATTTGTATGACTTCAGGCCAAGAAGTAGAGTGTGTAGCCACCCAGCAAAAATACCGCTCTCTCATACTTATTATTCTAGGTCTCATCTCTCCCGTGGCCCAGCACAGCTAATCAGTTTCCCTCAAACAATATTTTCCATGACCCTTTCTTTTATCCTCGTGCACGCTGTCGGTGCCTAATTAAAGCGATGCTTCATCCTCGTCTGTTTTGTCTGTAAACATAAGTTCATCTCCTGAGGGTTGGTTAGAGTAGGTTTTTTCCAATTTTGTTTTTATATCAGTTGCAAGTAAATAATGTTGCTTTTTTGGCAGGTGCACCAAATAGTTCAAGTAGATTGATTGTAATCGTAATAAGCCAAGTCTTGGGACCTTTTGGAAAGGAAAATAAGCCTGTGATAAAAGGTAGATTTTGTTTACATCTTTAAATGTATTAAAATTCACTGGAGCATGCACAGCAGAGCATCTAAATATAACATAAGATAGCATAGTTGTATTTTGCCTGTTATCCAACGATTGGGCTTGCCGGATTGGTGACATTCTTGTATAAATTGTCTTATTTGTGAATATAAATACATTTGTACATAAATACCAAATTGTAAAATAAACAATTCATCACTGGTCACTCCAGGGTTCATTTTTAATTGCAACAGATGTGGTCCATACAATTTAGTTTTGCAGAAAAGCAAAATGCAGGACGTTAAAAGTGAACGAATTAAGTTGCTAAGAATCACCTAAAGGTTTGTGAGAATTAGAATAACAGATTAAACTAACTCCCAGTTCCCTGCTTAAATTTCCGATCTGGAAGCGTATACATAGGCGCTGAAAACGATAAATAATTATCATCACCAAGTTTTAACATCCAGGTTTTTACCGGTAAATAAACTACCTTCAACCGATAGCTTTACTTCCCAATATCAAGACAAATACAACTCTCCATTGACGATACACATCAAAATAAAGTGGGGTTTTTTTTGCAGAAAATAATCAAAAGATAATCATCCCTAAAAGCATTCCTGAGTTAAAGCCACTCACCATTTTGCAAAATGCTGCAAAATAGGGCAATTTTAGGACCAATGATTGTAACCAAGTTTCACAGAAATATAAGCTCGGAGTTTTTTTCACAGATTCTACCCTTCGTCATTTTGCAAACGCTCATGTTCATGGCAAACTAAATGCTCTGACAGCAAGCAAAATAAATGAGGGCATGCTAATGGGTATTTAGCTGGCGTCGGCAATTTTTGCCCCTATTGAATTTTCACGGTTGTCAAACAAAAAAATGTAACGGGGGTCGTGGTTTTTTTTATTAGATTTTCAATTTCTCTCCAAATTAACATTAAATTTTCCAAGAAGCAATTAACCAATATTGCTTCGTCCTTCGGATAGGACGTAAATATGTAGGTCCTGTGTGTTGTGTAATGCACGTAAAAGAACCTAGTAACACTTATCGCTAAGAGGAGGGGTTTTCCCCTGTGTTCCTGGCCGTGGCTGCAAATTGCGCCGAAGCACCTTGTAAAAAACGCTCACAAAAAGGTGCTACATAATGGGTCTCATATTCTCTTTAAAAAACTAGAGCGCCTTGACTAACATTCTTGGTACATGTAGATACGTGCGCTATATAAGAACTGCTACCGGTGCCTTTGAATGATTGTATTGTCAGATACTGTGCGCCTTATAAATGCTTTGTGTTATTATTATTATTATTATTATAATACAGAAATACCATTACGTAAACCAATTAGTAATTACAATTTTAATATAATCGAGCATTGTGAAGGAAGTAAACAAAACACTAAACATTAAATTACGTTTCCAAAAGTTTTGTAGCCTTTTCTCATCTGAAATAGAATTATGAAAATTCCTGTCAGTCAGACGTGTATCAACGAGCTAAGTAAATGAAATCATCATTCAGAAACCTACTCAATGTTTTGGTCGAGTCAGCCGGCATTTATTTATTTATTATTTTTACTTTGAACAATTCAAGACATCTACGTTTTGATTATTACTCTAAAGAATAATCCCTGCATTGTAACTGCAATCGATTTAACCAGTGCAGCGTCCGTTCCAAATAATGCCCGTTTATTGGCCCCCAGTAGACCGTACCCGCAAACGTGGCTGTACTAGAGTGTATTCGAATAACAGCAGCCCGTGCGTAGCGCTATACCATATACCACGATTGCGTATCTGGTCCTCCGGTATTGCTCACGATGCTAGGCAGCTTTTTTGAGAACCGCTCATCCAAACAACTTCACACTTGACACTACATATTACTTCTTGGGTCCTGAGCAAATACACCTGCCAATTTTCAACTTCATACGGGGCCCGGTGTCGGAGATAATTGAAATACAAACAGACAGCCCGCCCAACCAACAGACAGACAGACAGACAGGCAGATACACTGAGATTCCTGAAATAACATACTCAAAATTCAAACGGAGAAATGTTTAACCTCTAAGTTACTTGTTATGTCTTCTTACGTCGCATTCAGTATCGTGAACAGCGAGGTTTGTCAACCTTGTATAATTCTCAGTCTCGGCTCGATCTGCGGCAATCTTAACCTGAAGCGAAGCGAAGATCTTTTCCCTTTCTCAAGGCTTTTAAGAGAGGCTTTTACTTAAATAATCGAAAATGTACCTGGCGATATCTGATTCATTTGATATAGTCCGAGTAATTCAATTTCACGCTGACTTGTTTCTTACTTTCAAGGTAATTCCATCCGTGTTTGCGCAGCAGTAAACTAACAAAAAATCACACGTTTTCACCTCGCTCGGTCTTCGCGCCAGTCACACTATAAAATCAAGTTAATTTTAGCACCTTAAATTAGATAAATATAGTTTTGAAAATGTAAAGAAAAAAATGTGTTTTTATCCAGCTTTTAATATTTGTTGTAGAAATGCTACTTTAAACTCGGAATTCGGCTTGGTATCAATATTTGTGGACTCAATCGCTTCCAAATGATAAAATACCAACTTCTACTTAAAAAAATGCCTCTTCATGTAACGCTCGGTCTCCAGGCGTTCCACAGTCGCGCCGAACCAAATTGAAATCAAGTCGCTCCTGAGTCGCTCTAACAACTCCAGCAGTCGATTGTTCGCCGTCTGGCGCACCTTGTCGCCCTAATTCGTTTCACACGTCTGACTCAATTCACTTATTTTGTTCGGCGCGACTGTGGAACGACTGTCTGAACCGAGCGTTACATTTATTGCAATAATGCCTATATACACTCTACGTTTTACCTTGCAATCAACGAGATATTTTATTTATTTGTTCCTGCATGTGCCTCAACAAAATTAACTTTGTCATTTTTAAAACCTCCAGTCCTTGAAGCGATTTCCAACCCCTATAATCAATTGTACCGGTGTGAATAAACTAATAGGATTACTGATCTGTCGCCTCTTCGTTGCGTAGGGAATTATTGCTTTCGCCTAATCCAATCAGCTTCATGTATTAACTATATGAAATGAGACAGTAGTCACGCAACTTAACTTCTTGTCAAATTGTAAAAAATGCCTTATACGGGGAAATATATAGACTGCTAATTGGTTAAAGGGATCGTATACGTTTGGTAATTACTCCAAAAATTAATGGCAATAAAAACTTACTTGGTAAGAGGTACAGCAGCTTTGGATAGTATAATGCATTTTTAGAAACTGTTTACTTCGAAGTACTGCGGTTATGAAAAAAGATATCACTTTTTATCCCCAAAAATTTGAATCTGAGAAGCGTTACTGCAGTGACCGTGACGTTTCTCAGATTGTGTATTCCAATGCAGATTATTCTTCCTGCGTGGACATAACCGCTTTAGATTTTCGGCAATATCTCAAAATCGCTACCACCTTTTGAAATGAAATATTTACAGGTTAGTTTTATGGTATATATCTATAACTATATAGGATTGAGACAAACAGTGGGTTCCAATTACCAAACGTAAACGATCCCTTTAAATGCGCCTTGAATTGAAGCAACTACTCCGCCATCTTGGACTCCCCAAATGAGTTTTTTTTTCACTGCATTAATGGTGAAGCTAGCATTTTGTTCTCGTGTATTAAAATGAAATGCAGTGCTCAAAATAGTATTTAAAAAAGTGGCAAAAGTCACTCATAAAAATGGTGTTTGTGTTAATAACAACGATCATAACTCGATCAGTATTTTTCGACTCGATATGTAATAATTGTGTTGGAATTTTGGTACTTCGTTACAATTTCAACAAAATACAGAAATAAAAAAACAACTAGACAATATAATTATTGTCTATAATTATCATTACTTTTTCATATTTCCTTGTTTCTTTTCTAATTTTAACAAATCTCCTCGTTATTTTGACTATCAATGATGATTAATTATTTCAATCATTATTTTAATCATTATTTTAATCAATAATTGGGTTTGTGCATTTGGAGCTAGTTGTGATGTACATAACACGGAAGACATACATAACTTAATTATATCTAAGTTTAGCACAAGCGTAAATATACGCAGTACATTGTACATATACATATTGTACTTAATTTATATAATTTGGCAGACCGCCAACATAGGGCAAGATATAGCTCAGTTGGTAGAGCGCCGGTCCGGTATTCCGGAGGTCGCAGGTTCGAGTCCTGCCTTGCTGATTTCTTTGTTTACTTTAAAATGTATGCAAATTTACCTAGTAAGTTTCCCTTGTGGCTAATTTGTTTAATTTATATAACAATATTTACAGTCATACCCTACTTTCAAAGTTTAATTATAGTGTCCTAATTATAGTGAAATTTTGGTAAAATGGTGTGACGTTCGGTGTTGCGTCTGTATGGGTTTAAGTTTGTATCCGCATTCAAATAGCGGACGTATAACCATAGGCCTATAGGATAATATGGTCCACAATTGACAGAAAATCCACGCAAACAAAAGAGGAACAATATTGCGGCCACGATGGAAAGTGTTTATATACACGTGACTGTATAATACATGTACATCAAGTGGGGTTTTGGTGTAATGGTGTGATGATTTTTAGACGAGCTACACTGTCTGTTGTCGAGCAAATGAAATTGTCAGTCTTCCAGTATCGATACAAGATAAAAGTTGAGTATCCCGTGCTGAGGTTGAATTGTTTTTCATCTCAGTCGCTCTTTATAATGACACTCAGCGATGTTCGTGTCTTCTGTAAAGAATCGAAGTGTTCATATACAGTGATGTTTCACGTCTTTTGACACAAACCAAGATTTGAACGATCCTGCGCCAAATGAAGTTACAATGTTTCTAATTCATCGCGTTTATGACGAAAAGGCCCGTAATGAGTACGGCTCACATGTCAACAGCTGTGAGGTTTGAATGTTTCTGCGTCCATTGAGGTTTGAGTGTTGCCATCACCCACGACCATGGAGAACTAAATTCATTGTAATGAGGTACCCGTGACCTTCATTCTTTGACAGTCACGGTCACAGTCACAACCACTTTTCTTTGCGTTCATTGAGGTTTGAGTGTGTCCAGTTCTCATTTTATTTTAAGAGGTCCTCATTACGCTGAGGTTCACTGGCTCTCTCTTTGTTTGTTAATCTGAAGTTATAGTGTTCATCAGTTGAGGTCTTTACACGGGATTGTTCTGGGAGACAGCGACAGATTCTCCTGCGGTGACAGCAGACGACGGAGGTCCCACCTTGTTCCCTTTCCATTTACCGGTTCCCTGGACTGCAAGTAAGATGACGACGACAATTGACACCTCAAGGAACCTCTGACATGTCTGGTAGATCATCCATCTCCAGGGGTCGGTGTACCCGCTCCTGAAGTGCGAGACGTAGATGGATATGACGGCATAGAGGTTGGTGGTCGTGAGGGCCAGAGCGATGACTGAGCAAGCCAAGACGATGTTATGTAGGCGTTTGAGGCGACTTGTCTCTTGAACCCCAACCTCCTGACTGGTGAAGCAGCCTTTTGAGTTGGCGACGATGTGGCGCATCTTCCAAGCCACCACGAGAAACCCAATCCCCAGAAAAGTTCCCCAAACGATGAACATTACCTGGCACACTAGCAGAGCATACTTCATGGAATTATCGTAGGCGACTAAGAGATCAGCCACAAGGACGAAGCAGAGAGAAGGAACAACAACAGCAGCGAGGGTTGAGGACCTCTGGAACTTTGGAGGTCCCAGTGACATCTTGGTCGTCTCAAGGAGAACAAGGAGAAGCACACTGATAGATGCAGTGATGAAGGGCCAGCCACAGGACCACAAGATGGGACCAAGGGGGCAGGGGAAGAGTTTACGAGTTCCATAAGGATCAATGTACAGGAAGATGCAACGAGTAATACATGAGACCAAGACTAAACCATGTAGAGTGGAGTTGAGGCGTGGGGTTTTCTTGTTCCCCCGAAATCCCCTGTTACCTTGTGCTGCATTCTTGGAGCAACCGGTAAGAAACCACACGATGATGTAGACGGACAGTCCAAGATACAGAGTAGGGAACAGGTAGATATGTGCGTGCCACCCCCATTGCCACTCCTCAAACGCGGCTGTCCAGTTTGGTGTTGGAGCTGGCCAGCGGCAACGCGGACCAGGCTCCGGTGGCGGGGCTGCAGTGACGTTCTCATGGGTGAAATTAAAGCAATCGACGGTACTCTCGATCGAGCAATTCACGCTTTCCATCTTCGTCCTGTAAATAGTAAGAGTGTCACTTACTTGACGGCTCTGTACCAAATGTCTCCTTTGTCAAGTTCAACGCACGCCTTTTAAACACTCCCACTGATGACGACAATGTTACCAGGAATTCTCCGTGCGAGCACCAATAGCTACTGATCCCCTCCCCGGAAACAAACAATTCAGCTGCTTCCGTCACTTAGTCTTGGCTCAAGACGTCATGATCGACAGTAATCTTGTCGAGCATCGACAGTGATTGTTGTAGCGCACCATCGCACAACTGTTTTTAAATGTGGTATGTGATACAAAATATGCTGGTCTCGTATCGTTAGCGCACCATCGCACAACTGTTTTTAAATGTATGAGTTGGGGTGCTGGTCTCCTATCGTTAGCGGGCGCACTGCATGCGCAACGTGCACAATCAAATATCGATTACTGTCATCTTGGCCCAAGACTACTCGTCACTTAATCCCCTCAAGCTAAACAAACCACGTCGCCAGGCAGTCACCGCCAATTTGTGGTCAAACAACTAAACAACTCACGGCTCAAGATGACGTAGCTCTAAGATTTGATTTTATCACTGTAAATATTTACTGTGTGCATTTCAATTCCGAATTCAATTAGTCGACACATCTTGCTGTAACTGATATCGCTGAAACAACACTGTCGCTGTTGTCTTGTGTGTTCATCAGCGATATTGACTTCATCTGTTCCCTTCTCTATGGTTGGATCAAACCTTGGAATGATGGTTTAATTAATTTCAACCGAGGCCTTTATAATTTCCTGATATATTTCAGCTTGTAAAGGCCAGGGGTATTCTGTTCGAGGCGAAAACAACAAATCGCGTGTCTGCATTTTGTAGTACGGTATATATAGCACTCAGGGTTTGCGATGCATGTGTAACAGACTTCAAGGAGATTTCCAATGACGAGATGTGAGATATTTCTTATTCTGTTGAGATCGTTCTCCTGCACCCTGAGTTGGGCCACTATTTAGGCCGGTGACTGCACTATATTCTCCTACTCCCAGCTGTTCCTTAGCTTTTGCACGGTGAGTGGTTTCACTCGCAGTTGATGCTTTCTCGGTCTGATCTTGTTCGCCGAAATGTGGTCTATTAAGTATTATGGTTCACAATGTGACACTTCTTCCCTATTTTGTTGATGTTACCTCTGAAGGGTAAACTCCGTACCAACTGCTCTTAGTTGAGATGAAATGATAAGATTGTCATCATGAGAATGGCCGACTCCGTCATTGAATCAATGTCAGTTTATTCAGCCTGAGAAAAACCAACACATTTCTGTACGACGCATAGGCTAACGGGTTCGCCTATACCCATTATGGAATAACATCAGTTTCCAATAAAGTTTTGTCTGTCTTTATCCACACATTAATCGGCTTTTTATTTTGAAAGTCCAGTTAAAAATGCAGTTATCAATAGTTAATTATCCACTTCGATTTACCAAGGCAAAATAAGAGCACGCCGTGTTTTACTGATCTATCCTACCGTGAAGAATGAGGCTTTGGCTGGCAGAGCCCGTGCGATTCACGCCACGCCAGAGTTCCTCAGGGAATGTGGGGCCGGCTGCGAATATTTTTTTCACAAACGTAACTGGCAGATTGCACGAATTGTTCAGTAGTTTGGATGAGAAGTTATGTTTATTAGTCGGAATAAAACATGACGTCATAGCATTGTTGTTATTTAGTTAACTAGTTACATTAAATCACTTTAAAGAACAGCTGTTGTCGAGCTGCTATACGTAGTGTAGTGGATAGTGGGATGGGCTATGAATCAAAGATCCCTGGTTCGAATCCTGCTGTAGGTCACCTCGTTTTTTTCTAGTCAAATTGATATCTTTGGAGTATTTTTAATTTAAGGGAAAAAAGAGACCTAGAACCTAAGTTTTGTACAGTGATCATTGCAACTACTAAATAATTAATGAAATCTGCCAGTTAGGTTTGGGAAAAAAATATTCGCGGGCCGGCTATTGGTGTTTTGATGTCTTAGTCTGTCCTTATCGTCTATCCATTCCACCGAAGATGTTCAGTATAGCAGTGCCAAATTGGCTTATGGGTTTCAATATGTTGATGGTTTCTTGAATTCTGCTCACCATGAAGCTCAATCTTTATACATGCTGTACAGACCTTAAAGGTAAACGTTTCTTATTAAATAACAGGGAGTACTCGCGTAGGAGTCCTAAGCGGTTAGAGTACTTTTTCTTAATGTATAGGTGATAAGTGCTACGCTTGAGTAGTAATGAAGCTACAAGCATAAAATATTGACAGTTTTCAATTGACGGTATTTACAACAGCTTATAAACCCGCCAAAACAAGTAACCTAACCTAACCTGTTCCTGTTAGTATTTTTGAAAGAGTTAGGCCTAATTGAAACTTGAGTCAATCCTTGTGTCAATCGTGGACAGCATTGTTTCCCCCAAAATTCCGTTGTCCCCCGTCCACGATCAACGGTGTTTACACATGCACACACACACGCAGTCGTGAACCACATAACGACCGAGGATCGATATTGTGTTTTCCTCCCATCCTTTACTATACCCTAACCCCATTACTTAGCGCTTGCCCCAACGATCGAGGACCGAATTCGGACAAGCAAACCACCCTTCGAGAATCCTTTGTTCCCTCGATCGTAATACGATACAAGAACACCAAAACAACAACAAAACCAAGGCAATGTCTCCTAATGCAGCAGTAATATAGATTCTAGTTCGGCAAAAGTGTAACGTAAACTTAGGTCTTCGTTTAATTGGTGTTAACAATGCTTTAAGAAAAAGGCTTAAACGTGTGTAAATAGTTATCATATTATAATTACTTTTGACGACGTTTTTGACTCGCTACTTATTACCTACTGTTTCGAGTACTGTATGGCATTAAGAAGACTACGTCAAGTCTATCTTTTTGTGCCAAAAATAGACGCTTTACAAGACGTATCCGTTTTGGATAAGACAGAGGCTCTAGGGGAAGACGACTTTAATTTAATATTCTGCGGTGGGTTCTGCTTGTTAGTCATAGATTGTAATAATCCGGGAAGTCTTGCCAAGTTGATTACTAATCACCATGGATTGTGTACAAATCTGGATAACTGTTTAGCCATTACATGTACATGTGTTTAAGTCACGCCCCAGTGCATGGTTCCCAATCTCTTAATATAATACAACTACAAAACAAATTAAGGATGGTAAACATGTCTATCTTATTATGTTTGACTCCTGTACGATGGTACGTGGGTTTGAACCCTGGCAGGGAACATGGTGCTTGTGTTCTTGGGCAAGACACTTTGCTACAATTGCCTCTCTCCACCCAGGAGTAATGGGTACCTGTGAAGGTAGAGACCACATGCGCTGATCTTGAGCTGCTGCAGAAATGGTCTCGTTCCTGGTGAACAGGGATAATAGTTGTAAAGCGCTTTGATACACCCACATTGTGGGAGTCTAAAGCGCTATATAAGAACTAACATTATTTATTTTATTATATTTTGTATTGCGCTATATTTTGGGTACGCTACCCAGAATGCCGTGCGTTTCCTTTACAGAAATCTGTGAAGCAGCGTCAGCGTTTCCCCAGCGCCCAGTACGCATGGGTGGTGGCACGAGCGAAGATGTGTGCGAAATCAAAACCATGGCGTTGACATTATTTCCAGTGTTGGATTCATTGTGTTGGATTACAGTGTGGTATTTCGGTGTGGGATTATCAAGTGTGGGATTAACCAGTGTGGAATATTCCAGTGTGGGATTAACCAGTGTGGGATTAATTAGTGTGGGATTAGTCAGTGTGGGATTCCAGTGTGGGATTATCCAGTGTGGGATTCCAGCGTGGGATTCCAGCGTGGGATTCCAGCGTGGGATTCCAGCGTGGGATTCCAGCGTGGGATTCCAGTGTGGGATTCCAGCGTGGGATTCCAGTGTGGGATTCCAGCGTGGGATTCCAGCGTGGGATTCCAGCGTGGGATTCCAGCGTGGGATTCCAGCGTGGGATTCCAGCGTGGGATTCCAGCGTGGGATTCCAGCGTGGGATTCCAGCGTGGGATTCCAGTGTGGGATTCCAGCGTGGGATTCCAGCATGGGATTCCAGCGTGGGATTCCAGCGTGGGATTCCAGTGTGGGATTCCAGCGTGGGATTCCAGCGTGGGATTCCAGCGTGGGATTCCAGCGTGGGATTCCAGTGTGGGATTCCAGCGTGGGATTCCAGCGTGGGATTCCAGCGTGGGATTCCAGCGTGGGATTCCAGCGTGGGATTCCAGCGTGGGATTCCAGCGTGGGATTCCAGCGTGGGATTCCAGTGTGGGATTCCAGCGTGGGATTCCAGCGTGGGATTCCAGCGTGGGATTCCAGTGTGGGATTCCAGCGTGGGATTCCAGCGCAGATAGGCAACTCTATGTCTTTTCGGGGGCTCTAAAAACTTGGCTCTAAAAGGCCTAATTAAATAACACACTTGAAAGAAAATGTGCATACATTTATAGTTTGGAATACAAATATATTTGAATCATAGCAAATGTTAACAATGGTTGGCTACAACTTATTACGTTAATATGTCATTTCTTGTTAAAATATTTTCCGTTTAAGCTTTCAGTATTTTACACTTTGAAATAGTGAGTACAATTTTTTTGACACTAGCTCAAGATCAGTTGCAAAAATAGTGAAAACAAAAATTGAAAATCGTAATTTGATTTTTGAGGGCGCCTTACCCAGCATTATACTATTCAAAAATAATGCGTGCGCATTTATCAGTTGGTAACCGTTTAAAGTTTTATTGTTGAGGGCGCCCTGTCTTGGATCAGAAGAATGTGATTTCGTCCGCCATGCAATAAAAAAAACCTAAAAATCACTGAAATTTGAGATTTAAGATGAATGAAGTGTTTTACGATCCTGACCCCTCTATGCAATTATTCTCGTTATTTACACGATTTTAATTTGATTTCATTACTAAACAAAATTAATCAATTCGGTTTATAATCGTATTGTGTGATATATAGGCCTATATATATATATATTACTAAACGATATACATAGTATGCTATATAGATTGGACCGTGTAAATACTCATTAATTAAAATAATACAAAACTGTACTATTGAGCCATTTACAAGCTATAAGCATACCAAATTGTGCTTTGTAAATTATTTTGTTTGCTTAGAAGCTATGATTCCTTGCCATGTTGGAGTTTGAACGACCTAATTTATTCAATGGCTTTTAAATTTATTCACATACAATTTGCATAAGTAAATAAAATTGATGCAAACGGTTGACTGTGAAGCATGATTATGGAATTACACAAGGAAAGTCGATTAAAACTGGTCCAAGAGTCCACATAATTATATTGAATCGATTCAGGATTGTTATTCATAGGAAGTCACTTCCTGCACGTGGTCTACACGATGGGTAACCTATAAAACAGCACTGCCCGATTACAAAGGACAGACAGGCAGTGAATTAGCGAGATACGTAAAAAGGGACACTATAGGTGTTTTTTTCGAAACCTTTACTTCGTCTTCGGCTTCACCTCCGAATTCCGAATCACTGAGAAGCAAACCATAGAGAAAGGAACTATGAGCAAACCAAATGGAAATATTTCATGTTATGGATATCAATCGATTGACTGTTTCTTAAGTATAACGGGTATCAGAATGTAACTAGAGTCTACGCGCAGTTGGGGGCCCAAAATCGACTTAAGCCTAAAACGAAGACGAAGCCAGGGATTCGAGAAGGCCCTGAGCTGCCTGCTTACCAGCAAACATTCCAAGCTCATGTCAGAGTTAAGACAGTTTAAACGTCCAGGAGTGTTATCATTGCGCAAACCAGCACAGCAAAGCCCAACTTTGACGTCAGGGTTTTAGACTTCACATGAGACGCTCCACTAAGCTGCGGGGGTGGTGTCCCTGTACAACCACAGGACACACCCTCAGACGACTGCGGACAAGTACCCCCGGTGCTGCACTGGTAGGCCTTGTTCCCCTCCCTCTCCCCGCTCTGTAACGCCCCTTGAACATGACCATTAAAATACAAACTCGTGTACTCCCCTCCAAACAGAAGCCTACCGAGCCGAGATTGAACCTTGCTAAAGCAGTTGGTGTTTAGAGCAGGGGTCCAGAGACTATGTGAACCCATGGTTAACGGGTTACTGTTCCAACCGGAGACGTGAACCGCAACGGGTTCAGGGATGTTAAATTTAAACATCCTACGGAAAGCACGCATGAGCTCACTGCTTGTTTGTTGGGTAGTTTGGGCGTCGATTCGACGGGCTTCGTCGCCAGTTATTTCGGCCATCAGGACGTGGCGTTCACTCCGACGAAGTTCTGGGACTGAAAAATGACAAATAATAATAATAAAAATTAAAAAACTAACCAAAACCTGAGTATTAAAAAAAGCCTGTGAAATAAGGGGTGTACAAACTTTGCTCGAAATATGATTGAAATATCAATATTTTAAGAAAGTATTTAAAATTGAAAGAAATTATATTTTTCATCAGTTTTGTTTTAAATTTTGTTCACTGTGTGATTTTCGGGTTTAGATAATTTCATTCCCAATTGGCTATTCTTTTCTAGCTACACAAACGTTATTCACTTTGATTGAGACCGACCGAAAATAACTGGCCCGTGTATAAATTATAATGAATTATTACTTAACATATTTGGCATTAGGCTGTTTCCCACCCATAATTTCAAGCGATATAAAAAATAAAACAAAACTTTTTGTTTTGGCATTAAGCCTTTCCCGTTTATCTGATCATTATTTACATTTAGTGAGCAACTCACAAACTTTGTTTTAGTAACTTCTACTGATTTCTCTTTAAGCCAATGCTTCATGCAATATCGTTGATACAGCCACCAAAATACAACTGGCCACTATATTCGTTGGCTTGTGTTCTCTTTGCCAAACACCTGTGGTATTTTGATCTATTCATATGCAAATCGTCTACAAAACTTTAGACGAAACCATTTTATGGGGAGGTAAGGCAACTTAAATTAAATAATTTTCTCCAAGGTTCACAACATCCCATTTTTTAAACAAAATAAACACGTATTCTTCCTAACTATTATAATTATTGGAACTTTATTTTATGAGATGTTCACTTAAAAACGTATAAATTTAAGATTTTACGTCATTATGACCCCTTCTTTCAGAATGCGCGTGGTCCACTTTTAGACTTCTTTTGTGCTTGGTTTCGCCGTGTCTTGTATACGGAATAATCCGCCATTACTGGAATTCTGCTATTAACAAATGTATCCGCCGTTTTCATTGTTTTAAAATATCGTAATTTCTTGCTCTAAATGATACACACGAAAGAGAGGAAGACTGGAAGTATATACATGCTTTATTGCTGAAGTATTTTTTAACAAATAAAACAGCCGCGAATAAGTTACATGTCGTGTTTTTGAAGTGTGTTGATACAACTTGAAAGTTTGTTCATATACTTACTTCTGGCGCCAAGATCGACGAAAAGCGGAAAGTGTCCCCGCTTATTAGACACGCGTAAGACGAACTCCCTGTTACCCCAGAAGGTGTTGGGGAACTCCATAAAGACTTTGGTGTGAGCTCCCATGACGAAACGGTTCAATTCTCGGGTCTTCCAACCCGGGAACCCCGGAGTAAACTTGACGATTTGATGCTGCAACACGCCAAGGCTGAAGGTGGAAATCGCCCACTCAGCCTGGTATATCGACCCGTCGCGGCAGGTCACCGTTACATGGTTCGGACTGCCGTAGTTGACGTCTACAACTTGTTTGTTGAACATAATCTTGTCTCTGGAAATATGGATAAATACCAGTGGTGCAATTTTAACTGCGAATCTGAAGTCTCAAGAAATAAGGTAAGAACATTGCATTATGTCGTATTTAAAACAATAGGCTAATGACGTGCTTACATGCATTGCCTTTCACGTAATAGCTTAAAGGTAAATTGACGCAATTAAAAAATATTCAAAAAATCGAACCGCAAAAAAAATTACTCTTTCTTGAATTACCATACCATAATGTTTTCGCGATTATTTTAATTAAGACAAAGCTGTTTTTAATCAGTTACATATTCCCGAGTGACAAACGAGTTCATAATAAGATAAACATTAAATACCATAACAAAATCTTGCTTTTAATTTGCGTTAAGAAAAAATAATGTAATTTAAATTTGTTCTCAACATATAAATCTATTGAGCTTAATTTAGCTGCGTAAATGGGGGCGCTACAACAGTTTTACGGTTTGAGCTTTTTTGTCTTGTGCAGTAAAGAAGTAATGTCAGACACAACTTTGTTGGTAACACAATACATTGCATGTATTGGCTATACCCAGCACGATGTGAGACAAAGGGACTACCCCGTTATTAGTCCCCAAACCTAGACATTTTCTAGAGTATTGTTACCTAACGCAACCCCCCAAAAAAAAAATTAAAAAAAATAATAATAATAATAATAATAAAAAATTAACAAAAACCTAAAACCTAAAAATAATTTCTGGAAAACCAGCAAATTTCGCAAACACAATGACCACCGAAAAAGAGGGAAGGAAGGTGGGGGGGGGGGGGGGGGGGGGGGGGGTGTTTCCTTCGTCTCGTATCTACTCTCTAAATTCCAAACAGTGAAACTAGGAACTAGACGGTTTCGAGTGGTTCTCACTCTAAATTTAGATTGAAACGCACTTAAAAATGGTACGGTACCATTTCAGTGGAATTTGATTAGATTTCAATCTTTGTCGAGTAAATTAATTTCACTCTAAAACGTCTGGTCCCTAGTTTTAGACTGGAGTGAATTTTCACTCGAATGGAGTGAATTTCCACTCTTTGGAAGAGAGTATCGTCAAATGGTATACTGGTAATTTAATTGATACATTCTCGGAATAAAAGGGCGTAAAAGAAAACATAAATCATAATACAAAAAAAATGACCTAATACTTTTAGTGGACCTAAACGGGAACTACAAAAAAATGATGTTAATAACAGAGACGCGTGATATATAATAAAATAATAAAAATATATTAAAGAAACGGCTTAAG